>CM067167.1:126859629-126989629 GCA_034093135.1 Erigeron breviscapus
TTGGGTAAATGGGTCGTGGGTCTAACCCATGGGTCGACCCGACTATACTTGTAGTGCATTTAGATCGTCGTCGTGGTCGTCTATTATCGTATTGTCCATCTAGTAGTCAAGCGACCCATTACGCGTTTGCCCGCCATTTAGTCTCGAAATGAATTAAATTATTTATTAATTGATTTAACTAGTCGAATTTCACTCAAGCCAAAAGGTCAAAAAAATCTCGGATGTTACATTATTCCCCCGTTTAAAGAATTTCGTCCCGAAATTCATCAAAACCCTAGTTGTTAAACAGTTTTAGGTATCTAACCCTTACATGGTCCCCTCGCTCCCAAGTGAACTCGTTTCCGCGCCTAGTGTATCGTCCAACCTCCGAAATTAGTGTAGCGTTTGTTCCTTAGCTTCTTGACCTCGCTACCTAAGATTCCTTCCGGTTCATCGAAATTACAACAACTCTCGCTCTCAAACGATTCAAATATTGCTAATGTTGTCCGCTCTCGCCACGTGTAGCACGTGACTCCGTTTAGTACTATCGGGCAGCTTGAGCTTCCACTCACATGCCATTCCCATTCTGATCATTCCATCACGTTCACGCCATATATATATATATATATATATATATATATTATATATACGTATTTTATAATTCTAAAGTATGTTGATATATATATATATATATATATATATATATATATATATATATATATATATATATATATATATATATATATATATATATATATATATATATATATATATATATATATATATATATATATATATATATATATATATATATATATATATATATATATATATATATATATATATATATATATATATATATATATATATATATATATATATATATATATATATATATATATATATATATATATATATATATATATATATATATATATATATATATATATATATATATATATATATATATATATATATATATATATATATATATATATATATATATATATATATATATATATATATATATATATATATATATATATATATATATATATATATATATATATATATATATATATATATATATATATATATATATATATATATATATATATATATATATATATATATATATATATATATATATATATATATATATATATATATATATATATATATATATATATATATATATATATATATATATATATATATATATATATATATATATATATATATATATATATATATATATATATATATATATATATATATATATATATATATATATATATATATATATATATATATATATATATATATATATATATATATATATATATATATATATATATATATATATATATATATATATATATATATATATATATATATATATATATATATATATATATATATATATATATATATATATATATATATATATATATATATATATATATATATATATATATATATATATATATATATATATATATATATATATATATATATATATATATATATATATATATATATATATATATATATATATATATATATATATATATATATATATATATATATATATATATATATATATATATATATATATATATATATATATATATATATATATATATATATATATATATATATATATATATATATATATATATATATATATATATATATATATATATATATATATATATATATATATATATATATATATATATATATATATATATATATATATATATATATATATATATATATATATATATATATATATATATATATATATATATATATATATATATATATATATATATATATATATATATATATATATATATATATATATATATATATATATATATATATATATATATATATATATATATATATATATATATATATATATATATATATATATATATATATATATATATATATATATATATATATATATATATATATATATCAAATACAAATATTTATTTATAATTTATAATATAAACAGTTTATATGTACTATATTATATATTTTTATTATTATTATATATATATGTATATATATATATACATATCGCGGTTAACATTAAGTGCAATTTGTTGTAAACAGGTAACACTTATTATGACGATTTAACTTATAGTTAGCGCACTAGTGACATGTTTCACCCATTGGTCGGCGGCTCAATCACTGAAGTCAAACGTTTGCTTTCACCTCCGGTCTTCCATTCTGGCAATGGCAGGGCTCGTGTCCACGACATCCAATCTTGACGGCACCACCTTTGTGTGATGGACAACGATCTAGGGATCCGTTTAGTCCTAAAAGGTTTGAGAATCGAACACTTTAAGGGCTCAAGCTTCTCACATTACACTTGTGACTCTCATTACGGCACTCCATTGACTCATCGTTCCCATCTTTATGAGCTCTCGGTTGCGCATTAAGTTAGGCGTTCAATTAAATCAACTTTCACCAATCGTATTCGTATTTATATGCACCACCCAATATCATCCACACCTCAACTCCATCTCTGCGACGTTCGTGCTTGCGCATATTTTACATGTTGGGTAGACTTTTAAATTTTTATTTTATTTGTCCAATCTATGGTTAGCCTAATCAAGGTCGTTCCTTCTCGCCCATAGTAAGTTTATAGTTGTATAGCAGCTCACAATGAATCGTTACGTTCCGTTGTCGCCATCGATATGGGCTTCGCAATTAACTCCACTGTTATTCGTTTATTCTAATCAATCCACATTAGTTAACTCAGGCATTTTCCTAAAGTTCAATCTTAGGGACGTATAATACAACGGGGTTCTCATCTTCATAATATAACTACACTTATAGTCTCTATGTTATTGACTAAATCATACATTAAACAAGAGGAAATAACTTAGTCAAGTAGTTTATAATGGTCGTACCAGCTATACCGTTTACATCTACGCGTGCATCTTCAATTCTTAACTAGTTATTCAATAAGTAAGTGAGGCAATAAGATGTTGATATATATTATAGCAATGTGGCTGGCATGGCAACCTATACACACAACCTACACACACAATTTCCCAGGACTCCCCTTTCCTTTTACGCATGTATTACCAAGTCCTAACGATTTATTTCACCAACTTAGTTAGGCAACGAAATTTAAGCATATTCGATAATTATAATATCATGGCAACCATATTTGTTCTACCGCATTTCCTAACAATTTATTTACATAACCTATTTAGAAGGTAAGATGTTGTAGGTCTATCAACTTCACCTCGCAATACCAAGCCGTACATACAATCTCTCATACGTTGGGTATAACTATGCATAAGTTTTAAATCGTTACTAATTCTTCCTTATAACTAGGTTGAGAATTTACATTTTGAGCATACTCAAGTTTGAAACATGTCTACCGTTCTTATTCATATAATTGTCCATTTATTAAATATTTATACATACATCACCGTATTCGCTTATCTCATGTATACAATTTAGCCTAACAACCTACTTTATACATGCCAAACTATCAAACTAGTAAGCCAATCCTTTCATGAAAATGTTTGTTGATTAGCACACCTACATATGCATTATCTATTTCCGTTACATCATGCATAATGATCACGCTTAACCACATAATTTCTCATACTTTTGCCACATAACTAATATGTTAAATCGATTCATAAAATTTTCCGTTGATTAATACATTTTACGCATGCATCACCAAATATCTCTTATCCCGCATACAATCAAGTTTGACAATGTCTCATACGTGTTTAAGTTCACATACCATTAAGCAACATACCCCCCATTGTTCACCGATTACGATTAACATCGTTAGTGTTAAGATATCGACCGTTTATGCTATATGAGAATTAGGATACTTACAACATTGACTCTCTCTAAGGGTGCATGTCAACACATTCATCACATTGCATTCTAACCGTCTGTCAACACGTTTAAGTCGAACCACAACAAAAGCATTTATAACATCAACTTGACCACTAAGGCCCTACATATATACGCATCACACATGCATAACATATATGTTATTAAATCATACTAGACAACATGTCATTACGCTACAAAACCCAATCATAGTAATAGTTCTAAAGTTTATGACCAGGGGGTTTGCTTCACAATTTCTCTCATGTTAGCCGCATTAGTAGTTAGTGCTTTAACGCCGACACACTACACACGTTCAATGTCTTTTACTAAGGCCGACACATAAATATTCTCAATTAACTGTCATATATCGTGTTATCATACCAACATACCATACATGTTTCATATCACTACACTAAGGACAGCATATCAAAGTTCTCAAGTAATCGTTATCTATCATGTTCTCGTGCCAAGTTCACATACCATTAAGCAACATACCCCCCCATTGTTCACCGATTACGATTAACATCGTTAGTGTTAAGATATCGACCGTTTATGCTATATGAGAATTAGGATACTTACAACATTGACTCTCTCTAAGGGTGCATGTCAACACATTCATCACATTGCATTCTAACCGTCTGTCAACACGTTTAAGTCGAACCACAACAAAAGCATTTATAACATCAACTTGACCACTAAGGCCCTACATATATACGCATCACACATGCATAACATATATGTTATTAAATCATACTAGACAACATGTCATTACGCTACAAAACCCAATCATAGTAATAGTTCTAAAGTTTATGACCAGGGGGTTTGCTTCACAATTTCTCTCATGTTAGCCGCATTAGTAGTTAGTGCTTTAACGCCGACACACTACACACGTTCAATGTCTTTTACTAAGGCCGACACATAAATATTCTCAATTAACTGTCATATATCGTGTTATCATACCAACATACCATACATGTTTCATATCACTACACTAAGGACAGCATATCAAAGTTCTCAAGTAATCGTTATCTATCATGTTCTCGTGCCAAGTTCACAACAATTGTTTATCGTTAATTCAAGTAATCACGTCAATACATCATACTATCAAACAATTAACACAAATGGGTTCAAGTATAATCTGAATTCGATATGCTCTCTAGTCATTGACCAGATATGTATACAGGGTGTACCAACGGCTAACCCTCCACCCAATCAACTTCCATTAAGCATATCGATTCCCTATTATGCTCTAAGCCACACGTGCGCAATCCACGATGTCATTAACTTATTATAATGTTGGGTAACCATAAAAGAGTTGATCGGGTTCTTTTAGGGTTGCCACCATATTATACTAAGTTAATGGCATAACTTCATTTTGCTCTAAATCATCAATTAGCACCAATCAATAACAACAATCCATATTAATGACAATCAAATTCAATCAAAGCATACCTTAACCACATTGTATCCATTCCACATTCATCACGTTGAATTCAAGCCATCACATAAGTGGTTTTAACTACGAACTCACAAGGGGATTCACATATTTCACATTGCACACGAATTTCCTAACCATGCATGCTATATGAAGAGTTTTAACTTAAGCCGTAGTCTAGGTCAAACCGCCTAATTCTCTACGACCACGCATGGGCCACCATTCTGTAACACCCCAAGCCGAGGCTCGGAATATCACGGAAATCACATAGCACCAGGTGGAATTACAATAGAACAAACTAAATGCAATTAGAGGATTCAGTGAATCCATACAAACGATAACCAAGTAACGAAATACAACAGGAGCAAGTAAACATCAAGATTACAAATGACAACAAAAGAAGGCTATCAATCCTAAATACAATGCAACACAAGGCAAATGGATCCTTGATCCATATCAGTCCGGTCCGGGTTCAACAGTAAGCAAACAATCAAACTCCACGTCCTGAATAACCTGGTTACCTGAAAAGTGTACTAAGCATAGTCAACACAAGGTTGGTGAGTTCGTAGTAATGGTTCGTAACGAACCAACATCAATAATCACAATATAAGAATAGAGGCTAGACATGACTTACAGCGAGCCTCTAAGCAACACAATATCGTCCAACAACAAGATTACACAAAAGAAATGAGAGTGTAATGAGGATGCACAAATGATGTATGTATCAATGCAAATGCCAAATGAATGAATAAGCAAATATGCCTATCCCAAGCGTGACCTTCAATCACGTATGCAACGATACCCTTCTGCCATCGCTATGGACAAGGCTGTATCTCAAAAACATCGAGATATATATGTCTATATACTCGGGGTCAGGTCTACATCCAAAATGGGTGCATACATCTATGCACCAGGATGCCGGCAATCCCCTGCCGAGGGTCCAACAATAATGTATGCAATGCTTACAAACAAATGTAAATGCATACTTCATAAACCAACAACCAATATACGATGAATATGAATCAATAATCAATATTCGCCAAACCTGAGTCGTCCATCAATAATCGTCACTCATAAACCGATAATCACCACTCATCGACAACAGCCAATAATACTTTGTCAAAACATAACTCAAGTCAATCAACATATGATGAGCCATAAACTAACAATCGATACACGTCAATCTTAACCCAATAATCAACATTCGACAACCATAAGCCATTAACCACAATTCAAACCAACTATACGTACATATACTTCAGAGGATTCTACTTCCTTCGAGTCTCAGATGCTTATATATAGGGTCACCCGCAGCCTTCCCACCACATCTAAAACCCAATGAAGGCATAACCGACTTTCATGTATGTACGTCTATCCTAATATTACTAGATACTTAACAAATACAACTAAGTCATTCAAACATGATAATCGTCTCAACAATTCAATACTCGAACCAATTTAACCAATCTCACGACAGGAACCATCACACCAATCCAACAACTAAAACAATCAATCAAACAATCAATCAATCAATTGCAAGTAAACACACCAGGTTTACACTTTTCAGCCCGGATCTCAAGTGAGTAGGGAGATACGAAACTCACCTTGATCGGCAAAAGGTGTTATTAATTTGGTATAACGTCGAGTCAAAGCCGTTCAATAGTCACTTCACGTCCACCACCTATATATTATTAATATACGTACACATTAACATTTATATCCAAATATATACACATACTCCATTTTGCTTGCCAAAACCTTAATTAGGTTTTAGCTTATTACAAGGTTTCAACCAACTACTAAGTCTCGACACGGTAACTAGTAAGGCCAAGAGTAGGTTTGAACCCGACGAACGTCGTTTAAGAATAATCCCGAGTCGTTTATTAATTTATGTCCATTTATGTATTTATATATATATATATATATCACTTGAGGTTACAAATATCTAGTTATATTTAATTTTATATATTTTACATATATATATATATACATAATCAACTATACTATAAAAAATAGTTTAAATATAAATATTTCAATATCACTTCACGTCCACCACCTATATATTATTAATATACGTACACATTAACATTTATATCCAAATATATACACATACTCCATTTTGCTTGCCAAAACCTTAATTAGGTTTTAGCTTATTACAAGGTTTCAACCAACTACTAAGTCTCGACACGGTAACTAGTAAGGCCAAGAGTAGGTTTGAACCCGACGAACGTCGTTTAAGAATAATCCCGAGTCGTTTATTAATTTATGTCCATTTATGTATTTATATATATATATATATTATATATATCACTTGAGGTTACAAATATCTAGTTAGGGTTTCATAAGCGTTTCAAAGGTTAAAGTGACTCTCAAGACTCAATACCTCATTAACGAAGTTGTGATGGTTCGGATCGAATCCCGGTACGAGTCTAGAGTTCTGAAAGTCCACAAAGGAAAACAACAACACAGCACCACCGTAACCTACGGTGGTGCCCACCGTAAGCTACGGCAGTTCAAGGGTGAAGGGGCGTAAGGTACGCCGGCTGCCAGACAACTCAAGAACAGCAGCAGCAGCAGCAGGTTAGCTCGACCAAAACCCTAAAATCTCGCCCCCAAGAACCCTAATTCGACTTATGAAGTTATGAGACTCGTTTTGCAGCAATAAAAGATGTTCACAAACATAAATACACTTAACCCACCATTTAAATCCATTCTAAACACCATTTAATCCTCTAAAAATCATCTTGACCCATTTGACCACATAAACCCTAATTCCGGCCTTTGACCCGATTTTTGACCCACAAATCCAAGGGTTTGACTTAGAATATGATTGTAAACATGAAATGATAATTATAAGTCGAAGTTTACTTACCAAAATCGCCACTAAAGGTTTAAAACCCGAAATGAGCTAGAGATGAGATTTCTTGCACTTGAGACTTCAAATTCTTGATATGATGATAAGGTGTTGATGATGATTAATATTCTAACTTAATTCCAGCTTGAAACTCCAAATTTGGTGTAAGAATTAAAGAGAGGGAGAGAGAGTTGCCTTGGTGATCTTGGAAGAGAATAAAGAGAGAGAGAAGGAAGATAGAATGAAAGGATAAGGTGGGGGCATGGGTTGGATAACTAGTTGGGTAAATGGGTCGTGGGTCTAACCCATGGGTCGACCCGACTATACTTGTAGTGCATTTAGATCGTCGTCGTGGGTCGTCTATTATCGTATTGTCCATCTAGTAGTCAAGCGACCCATTACGCGTTTGCCCGCCATTTAGTCTCGAAATGAATTAAATTATTTATTAATTGATTTAACTAGTCGAATTTCACTCAAGCCAAAAGGTCAAAAAAATCTCGGATGTTACACATTCACCTGCCCGTTTGGTACTTATGCCTATAGGAGAATGCCTTTTGGTCTTTGCAATGCCCCCGGGACCTTTCAGAGATGCATGATTGCTATTTTTCAGGACATGATTGAAACTTCCATGGAAGTCTTCATGGATGACTTTTCTGTATTTGGAAGTTCTTTTGAAAATTGTCTAGATAGTCTTGATAAAATGTTGGAAAGGTGTGAAAGGGCACATTTGGTTTTAAATTGGGAAAAATGTCACTTCATGGTGAAGGAAGGGATTGTGTTGGGACATAAAGTTTCTAAAGCGGGACTTGAGGTTGATAAAGCAAAAATTGATGTCATAGCTAAATTACCTCCTCCCACTAATGTTAAGTCGGTAAGAAGCTTTTTGGGTCATGCCGGGTTTTATCGTCGGTTCATAAAGGATTTTTCAAAAATCACCCGGCCTATGACCAAGCTGTTGGAAAAAGATGTCCCTTTTAATTTTGATAGTGAGTGTCTTCATGCATTTAACCTTCTTAAGGACATGTTGACTAAGGCCCCTATTATGTCTTCACCCGATTGGTCCTTACCCTTTGAGTTAATGTGTGACGCTAGAGATTTTGCCTTAGGGGCCGTTTTAGGCCAAAGGGATGACAAACATTTTCGTCCCATTTCTTATGCTAGCAAGACCCTCAACCCGGCTCAACAAAATTATACCGTGACTGAGAAAGAATTGTTGGCAGTAGTTTATGCTTTTGATAAGTTTCGACCCTACTTGGTTCTTAATAAGACCATTGTTATACCGACCATTCCGCATTGAGGTACTTGTTCTCCAAACAAGATGCCAAGCCCCGTCTCATCCGTTGGGTCTTGCTTTGCAAGAGTTCGACATTGAGATCAAGGACAAAAAGGGGGCTGAAAATGTGGCGGCCGATCATTTAAGTAGGCTCGAAAACCCTCACCTTGAGGAGTTGAAAGAGCATGAGATTATTGATGCTTTTCCTGATGAGTATTTGATGCAGGTTGAAGTTGAGGAAGCACCATGGTATGCCGATATTGCTAATTATCTTTGTGCAGATGTCATTCCTAAAGAAATGTCATCTCAACAAAAGAAGAAATTCTTTTCTGAGATCAAACATTATTTTTGGGAAGAACCATATTTGTTTAGAATGTGTGCAGATGGGATGATCAGGAGATGTGTGTCCGGTGCAGAAACCCGGAAGATTTTAGATGCATGTCATTACGGTCCAACCGGTGGTCATTATGGACCGTCTGTGACCGGTAAGAAAGTTTATGATGCAGGTTTCTACTGGCCGACCATTTTCAAGGAAGCTCAAACTCTAGTGGAGACGTGTGACTCTTGCCAGCGACAAGGTAACATTACTAAAAGGGATGAAATGCCCCAACAGATGATTCAGGTATGTGAAGTTTTTGATGTTTGGGGTATAGACTTCATGGGACCTTTCCCACCCTCCAATAAGTCCCTTTATATCTTAGTTGCTGTTGATTATGTGTCTAAGTGGGCGGAAGGCAAGGCTTTACCCACTAATGATGCTAGAGTGGTCATAGACTTTTTGAAGTAGTTGTTTTGTAGGTTTGGTGTCCCTAGAGCCCTTATTAGTGACCGTGGTACTCATTTTGCCAATTATCAATTGGCCAAGGTGCTAAAGAGGTATGGTGTCACTCACCATTTCTCTACCTCGTACCATCCTCAGACTAGCGATCAAGTAGAGAACACCAACCGTGCCTTAAAAAGAATTTTAGAAAAGACCGTAGGAGATAACCCCAAGATTTGGTCTAAAAAGTTAGATGATGCTTTATGGGCATTTCGGACTGCCTATAAGACTCCTATTGGTACTACACCATATCGTCTTCTTTATGGCAAAACCTGTCACCTACTGGTTGAAATCGAACATAAGGCATATTGGGCTTTGAAAAATTGTAACATGGATTTGTTGGAAGCAGGTGAACATAGGTTTTTACAATTGCATGAGCTTGATGAGCTTAGATTAGGTGCCTATGATAGTTCCATGTTGTATAAAGAAAGAACCAAAGTTTGGCATGACAAAAAGCTCCGTAGGAAAGACTTTAAAGTTGGTGATAAGGTCTTATTGTTTTTGTCTAAGTTTAAGATTAAGCAACCTAAATTGACCTCACGTTGGATAGGACCCTATGAAATTAAGCACGTGTATCCGTCCGGGTATGTTGAGTTGTTTAAAAAGAATGGAGGGTCGTTTATTGTCAATGGTCACAGGTTGAAGATATATCATGAGGAAGAAGCTGCTGAGGGGGTTGTTATTGAGGAACTCCCATTGTTCGATTTAAATGAGTGATGGATGATCGAGTCTAGCTAAAGACTCGTTAATAAATTAAGCGCTTCGCGGGAGGCAACCCGTGTTTCTTGTTTTTCTTGTTTTCAATAAATTTTGCTTATTTTTTAGTTTTAATGTGTTTTTGTTGAGATTTGCAGGTTTGAGCCACTCTCACGCGTTACGGTAAGTCGATTGATGAGATTCGCAAAGGTAAGTGTGGGGGGGAGTGACTGCGACGCAGCGTGATTCTTTGTTTTCAGAAAAATCGAAAATATAAAAATAAAAATAAAAATATATGTATTATTTAAAGTCTTAACACTGCGCCGCAGTGGCTTCTTTGTGATGCGAAGCAGTCCTTCAAACTGCGAAGCAACCAAATCTCCTGTTTAATAACTGCGCCGCAGTTAAGGACTGTGACGCAGCGTGATTCTTTGTTTTCAGAAAAATCAGAAAATCTATAAAAAAAAAAAAAAAAATATATTATTATTTAAATCCCTCTGCGCCGCAGTGTGATTTTGGACTGCGACGCAGTCCCATACAGATCGGGTCAACAAAATAAGGGGCTAGGGTTTGTTATCATTTTTTTTTACCTTTACTAAAAATACAAACACCCTTTTCTCTCAAAATAAGCCGCCGATCCACTATCTTTTTCTTGATTTCTTATCTTTTTCTTCTGCAATCATCCATTATGACTAGAACTGGAAAGGTACAATCTTCTTGTCTCTTAATTCCTTCTTATTTTTCTTATTTTTGTTAAGTGCTTTAACGCTTCAATTCGAATTATTTAAGAATGTGTTTGTTTTGCTTGAATTTGTGATGGGGTTTTTGTTTTGTTGGATAATTCGTCTTTCTTAATCTGGATATCTTGTTAATCGAATTTATTTAGGGAAAATTTGAATTGTTGCTTTGGTATCATATGAACCCTAAATCGTTCCTGCCCAGATTTCTATGACTGCGCCGCAGTCCTTACATTGTGACGCAGTGTTAAAACAGAAAATCCGACTGCGATGCAGTGTGGGGGGACTGCGTCGCAGTGAAACCCTTTCCTGCCCAACCTCTTGTTTCGTTTAAGTATATTTATAAACATGTCAGGGTTTGTTAGTTTTGATGTTTTTCTGGTATGTGCAGCAAGCTGTTACAGGTGGACGTGCACCAAGGGGTTCCAACAGAACCTCAACTTCGTCTGCACCTAATGAGGGACCTTCCAATGACCATCCTGCTCAAACTCAAGAAGCAATTGATATAGGGCCCGCACCTCACGCCTGGCTCAGATGGCCACGTGCTACTCCCGAGGCCAAGACTGAGTACTCCAACAGGCTAGCTAAGCTGATTCATAAAGATATTGGGCAGCCGCGGTATATGGAGGTAAATATGCTTGATATGCTTAATATTCGTGAGGACATTAGTAGGTTGATGCGCCTCATGGGTCATACTAGTGATGTGCATGGTAATCGGACCGATATTGAGTTTAGTATGTGGATAGATATTTTTCGTAATCGGGAAACCTGTTTGTAAAGAGTGGTGTCTTGAGGTCTATTCTACCATTAATGTTAAGGGAATTGATACCGCAAAAAGTATTTTTGATGATAAGGTGATTTTCTTTCGATGCGGGGGTAAGGATAGATCTTTGACGATTGCTGAGTTTGGTATGGTTACTGGCATGTATAGTCGGGAAATGATAGAAAATAATCATACGTTTAGGTATTTGTTATCTTCTGCTGCTAGGACTGGTCAGGGGTTTAGAGAGGGTAATCAGCCGGATTATTATACTCGGATTTCTGGGGGTAAGGTGTGGAATGCAACACGTGGGGCGAATACTATTCAGTCGCCCATTTTGCGTCTTTTTCATAAGATGATTGTATATTTCCTTGTCCAGCGTTCAAATCAGCGGGACAAGATATATTTGGAAGATTTGTGGTTATTGAGGTTGTTTCAGGAGGGTGGTCCTTACATGACTGCTTGTGCCCCTTATGTTTTGGTAAAGCACATGGGCACCCGTGGGATGAGAGATAGGAGGTTGGTTTGTGGCCATTTCATCACGAAAATGGTCAAGTGTTTTTAGTGTGAGGATAAAAGGGTAAATACAGCGGTTAATTTGAATTGGAAGCCTATGAAGGCGTTTACATACCCTGATTTGAACCGTTTTGGATTGCTTAGCCCTCAAACGCATAGAGATATTTATGAGTTGATTGCGTTTGTTGATGCCGCCTCTAAGGGCGATGATGGCGATGATGGAAATAATGGAGATAATGGTGATGAGGAGATGGCTGATGCACCAGAGCCAGCGCAACGTCCTAAGCATCATGCCACTACTACCACTACTGCTGGTGCATCTTCTTCTACTGCTCCTTCAGGTTCTTGGGATTTCTCTTCTCTGCAGTCTACTGTGAACTCTATGTGGGAGTCACAGCAGCAGTTCCAGGGCAGGATGGATAGGGATTTCAGATGGATTGGTTCTGGAGTGGGGAGAGTTATGTATGATCAGCAACGGTACCAGCCGATGTGGGAGGCCAGTTATCGATGGGATGATTTCACCCCACCTCAGCATATTCCGGACTACAGGCCTCCCAACATTTTCATACCAGAGCACAGGACTGGTGGATTCTATTATCCACCCGAGGGCCAGTATGAGCAGCCTCCTTCCCACGATTTCGGGGGACGGGGACCAGATCACCCTGTTACTTTTGGTTCTTTTGCAGGTACTCAGGGGGGAGACGCAGGCGCAGGAGGTTCAGCAGCTCAGTCTATAGCTGAGCAGGCGGTTGCGTCGATCTTTGGTCCACCAGGTGGCGGTATGCAGGGATACCCACCTACCAGCTGATCATATGATGAGAGTTGATGCTGAGGAGCGCCGTCTGCACGTTTATGATGGCTTGTATTATTTACTTGTTTGAACTATTTTCCATTCCAGTACTTTATTTTTATTTGTTGGTTTGTATCCACCCCACGGAGTGATGAGACTTCGTATTTTTCTTTCGTTTCATTACTTTTCGAATAAGTAGGGATGATGTTTTGCATGCTTAGTTCTATTATTTGTTGCTCGTTAATCGTGTGTTCATGTTGAATAGCAAGTTTTGTCATATGCATATGCTGGCAGTAAGTTCAGCGCAATATTTTTGTTGGCATCATTCAAGCATGGAACACCCGTCATACCCGGCAAGTTTTTCTTGTTCTTGATTTTGCTTTTTGTTTACTTTCCCCTATTTCCCATAGTTTGCCTTAGTTCATTGGACATTGAGGGCATTGTCCAACTCAAGTGTGTGTGTGTGTGTGGGGGGGGGGGGGTGGTAAATAGGAAAAGTCGGGTATTTTAGAGGAATTTTTAAATTTTTGCATGCTTGTCCTTGTAGTTAATTGCTTTTGTCACCTAATTATAGATATTAATGAGCAATTTGACTACAACCTTGGTACAAAAATTTAATTGGTGGAATGTGTCTTGATTGATTAATTAGGCAATCCCTTCTGGATTAATAACATGACTAGCACGCTTATAGCATCAAAACACCAAATATGTGAGATTCTTGATCATTTATAGATTTGCTAGGTGTTTACGGGTTTGGATTTATTGGCCTTGTAAATTTGTCCCTCTCATAGGCTTTTGAATTTATTCAAGAGTAAGGGTTCGACTTAGAACTTTGAACTATGATGTGCAAGTTTGAGGTTAGTTTTTCCATTTCCGGGTTACTTTCATTTGCTATGAGTGTGCCGGTGATTGCGTTGATTCTAGGACTTGTCCTGGTTGATCGTTCCGTATAACCAGATGAGGAAGAGGCAAATTTAGGATTAAACCCTTGATTCTTTGTATGTTCACCCCTTGTTTTGTAAACATTTGTTATGTGCATGTTTTGTTAATGTGCTTAGTAGCTAACTACGCTGGTTAGTGAACCACCTGTGAAACCCTTGTGTTGCACTCATTTTTAGTGTAAGAAACAATAGAAAACATGTTGTCATTAGCCTGTTCTTTGTTATTAAATCCACCTTAAATATAAACCTTTCCTAACCATGCCGATAGTCGAAGTCCTGGTGGGTCATTGGTTGCCTATGCTAGTGGATGGTTTGGGTTTATCTTATTGTGTCGGGTTGGGATATTCTCGGTTACTGAGGATAGATTGATTTCGTCATGATTGTTGGATTAAGTCTGGATTATTCATATTAGCATATTATTACATGATTTGTCACTGTTTCAATATTATTTAGAGAATACCAATTAGTCAGAGTAAAAGTAGCTCACAAAAAAAGAGAAAAAGAATAAAAGAATTGAAAAACAGAAAAAAAATAAAAAAATATATATAGAAAAAATGAAAAAAGAGCTTGGGCTGTCAGTTGGTATTTCTCACTTTTGGTCAAATCATTTTTGTTAGTTGGTTCAACAATAACACCAACAAAAGCTTCATTGTTTCTACAAATTATCGAGTTGAGTTGGTACATCTTTATAACCAACAAAAGGATTATAATGGTATATTCTTCAGTTATCATACTTGGGTTGGCACATTTGTTTAAGCCAACATGGTTAGTCTTGGTTGATTGAGTTGTTTGATTGTCATACACCACAATGGTGTTGGTTTTTAATCGTTCTATTGGGGGGTATTGTCGGGGCAGCTTCTCGGGTTTTGGACCGTTGGCAACTAATGACATGGGATTTATGGATTAGACTATTATGTAAAAACTTTGTTAATTGTTATGTTATTTCTTTTTAACACCAATTGTTATCCCAAAATTTCCATACCCTTTTAAATGCCTTGTTCAGCCTCAAAGTTCATTACAACCCTTTAAAGACCTCTTCTGATAGACGACCTGGTGCTTGCGCCATGACGGTGAAGGAACGATTCTAGTACAAGCCTATGGTAAAAGATTATGCATCACGACTAGGCCTGAGTGATTATTCAAATATTCAACCCCAATGGTAAGTTAGTTGGAGTAGGATAGATGAGATATCATTGATTCGATTCTTCTGTGCTTAGTCGTGTTATTGAGGCTTGTGTATCAGTCAAGTATTGTCAAACATTCCAGTTTTCATTTAAGATTAAAACGGCCTAACCATCTCTTCTCATTTTCATGTATGGTTTAGCTTCTTTTTGATTACGGCAATGTTATTCCCATGTATGTACCAAGGTAATTAAAGTTTTTAAGCTTGGAATTGCTTGAGGACAAGCAAAGCTTAAGTGTGGGGGGATTTGATATGTCTTATTTTATACCAATTTCCCACGGATTAATTAGTTATTTTTGAGTGGTTTATGAGTCGTTTTCGTATACATTTGGTGCGTTTATGGTATTTGTTAGTGTTTCAGGAAAATAACAGGTACTTGAGCATAATTCTGGAAGAAAACGACATTTTGAGGTGAAATGAGTGCTTACGGATGTTTTACGAGGCACGAAACTGAAGCTAGTGTCTGGTCAACAAAAGTCAACTGAAGACTGCGACGCAGTGTTGTACTGCGCCGCAATACTAAAACAGAAATTTACACTCCGTCGCAGTGTACCCAGACTACGACGCAGTGGGTAGAAGTTCAAGCCAGCACGAAGTCAATGAGAGTCAAAGTCAAAGGCGGTCAAAGGAGGACTGCGACGCAGTGCGATACGAATTTTTGAGCTATTTTTGGAGAATTATAAATAGCTTGCAAAAACATTCCTAAACCCTACCTTTAGTTTCCCAGCCGTTTTTAAGACTCTTTGAAGCAGATTTTCATCAGTTTTATCATCTTTGAAGATCAAGAAGACGATTGGATGATTTCCGTTATTCGCTTTCATTTATTTGTATTCGGTAACGATGAATTCTTCTATTTTGATTTCTTATTGCATATTTAATATGAGTGGCTAATCACTTTATCATCCATCTTGATGAAGTGAGACAATATGTAAGGATTGCACTATTTTATTAATTCAAAGTTGATTTCAGTTATCGTTGTGTCGTGATCTTGATGATTTGATTCTTAATTATTTTTATGATGTTGGTGATATGTATGTTCTTTGTTAGTGGTACTAGTTGAACATATATGTGATTTCAATTAATTATCTTTAATCAATTGTCACTAGTTCATGGTATGATAGTGAATGTCATCTTGATAAAAAGAATCATTTTGTCAACGTGTTGAATAACGGTTGGTGGTACCACGTTGTCTTCACATAGATACAATTGTTAATTTGATAATCAAATAAACTAGTTGGTTAGGGAAATTGTTTTAAGCATTGGTGGTACCGGCTTTTACAAAGGAACTGATTAATTAGGTGATTGAAATGATTTTACAAACGTTAATTTTTTGAAACAATCGTATTTTAAGTGTGTTTTGTCAAACAAGTTTTCGAAAAAAATAATTGTGCAACCAGTTAAACCGGTAATGCTAATACCGGTTTTGAATTTTTGGCTCGAACCCGGTATTAGCATTACCGGTTTCAGAAAAAGGTGATTTGAACCCGGTATTTGCATTACCGGTTTCAGTGATTGACCAGGTATTTCCATTACCGGTTTCAGAAAAAGGTGATTTGACCCGGTATTTCAATTACCGGTTTCAGAAAAGTTTGACCCGGTATTTCAATTACCGGTTTCAGAAAAAGGTGATTGACCCGGTATTTCAATTACCGGTTTCAGAAAAAGGTGATTGACCCGGTATTTCAATTACCGGTTTCAGAAAAAGGTGATTGACCGGTATTTCAATTACCGGTTTCAGAAAAAGGTGATTGACCGGTATTTCAATTACCGGTTTCAGAAAAAGGTGATTGACCGGTATTTCAATTACCGGTTTCAGAAAAAGGTGATTGACCCGGTATTTCAATTACCGGTTTCAGAAAAAGGTGATTGACCGGTATTTCAATTACCGGTTTCAGAAAAAGGTGATTGACCCGGTATTTCAATTACCGGTTTCAGAAAAAGGTGATTGACCCGGTATTTCAATTACCGGTTTCAGAAAAAGGTGATTGACCCGGTATTTCAATTACCGGTTTCAGAAAAAGGTGATTGACCCGGTATTTCAATTACCGGTTTCAGAAAAAGGTGATTGACCCGGTATTTCAATTACCGGTTTCAGAAAAAGGTGATTGACCCGGTATTTCAATTACCGGTTTCAGAAAAAGGTGATTGACCCGGTATTTCAATTACCGGTTTCAGAAAAAGGTGATTGACCCGGTATTTCAATTACCGGTTTCAGAAAAAGGTGATTGACCCGGTATTTCAATTACCGGTTTCAGAAAAAGGTGATTGACCCGGTATTTCAATTACCGGTTTCAGAAAAAGGTTTGACCCGGTATTTCAATTACCGGTTTCAGAAAAAGGTGATTGACCCGGTATTTCAATTACCGGTTTCAGAAAAAGGTGATTGACCCGGTATTTCAATTACCGGTTTCAGAAAAAGGTGATTGACCCGGTATTTCAATTACCGGTTTCAGAAAAAGGTGATTGACCCGGTATTTCAATTACCGGTTTCAGAAAAAGGTGATTGACCGGTATTTCAATTACCGGTTTCAGAAAAAGGTGATTGACCGGTATTTCAATTACCGGTTTCAGAAAAAGGTGATTGACCGGTATTTCAATTACCGGTTTCAGAAAAAGGTGATTGACCCGGTATTTCAATTACCGGTTTCAGAAAAAGGTGATTGACCCGGTATTTCAATTACCGGTTTCAGAAAAAGGTGATTGACCCGGTATTTCAATTACCGGTTTCAGAAAAAGGTGATTGACCGGTATTTCAATTACCGGTTTCAGAAAAAGGTGATTGACCGGTAATGGAAATACCGGTTTCAAATTTTTGACCCGAACCCGGTATTTCCATTACCGGCTTCAGAAAAAGGTGATTGAACCCGGTATTTCAATTACCGGTTTCGGGCTTTTGCAGGTGATGTGACAAGGGCAGGTACGAGAGTTGACTGGCTACAGTGGTCCATTGCACGTATTTCGAAACCGGTATTTCCAAAACCGGTTTCGAATCGACTATATATATATATAATTCGGGTTTTCCTTGCATTTGTAACAAATTAGTTATCAAATATCAACCAACATCAGTATATATTTTTAAAAACAAAGCTTATGGCTTCTTCATCGTCATCTGACCCATCATCACCTCCTACGGTAACATTTCATGCATTGAAAGCGCAATATAAAGAGGATATAGACGACAGTTATGAACTATACCACAAAATTAATGATTGTAAGCTTCTTATGAACAAAGGAAGCTCGAACATAAGAAGAAAATAAAAGAAATAAGGAAAATTGGCAGCGGAATCATTATAAGTGAAGAAATGCATAGCGAATATATTGAGTCTACATTACCAAGCATCGATGAAATAACTTCTGAACTTGAGAAACTGTTAAAGTTGGTTAACAAAAAGATCGACTACGCGACATATTATAAATTGCTAGCTGAAGACGGTTTCCGTTAGAAAATTTATGTACTATTTTGAATATGTATTATTTTTATCTAAGTTTTATATCGTTATTTTGAATATGTATTATTTTAATGTAAGTTTATATTTGACTATGATGTTTTTTATAAAATATCGATTAAATAACATAATAAAAAAAGATAATATTTATCTTATTGGAAAACAAATATTTATTAATAAAAACATACAAAAAAAAACATAATACAATCTATCTTTGACCCCCCGTTCCACATCCTGGTCGATCACGGCGAACTCTGCGACTTCTTCGCGGCGGCACATGTTGTTGTTGTTGTTGTTCTTCTTCTTCTTCTTCTTCTTCTTCTTCTTCTTCGTCTTCTCCTTCGTCATTTCCCAAATTTGTAACTGGGTGTTGAGAAGAACTTGGAAAAGGAGAGAAGTTTTGCATCGGATAAGGAGAGATGTTTCGTGCCGGTTGACCACTTCCATAAAAATCAGGTGCAAAAAGATTTGGAGGAACATCGAACAGATGAAGTGGTGGTGCATTCGGGGTATAATAACCCGGGTTTTGGGAGGTACCCGTGAAAAACTGGTGGCTACCCGGGAACATTTGTTGGGTTCCTGAACTTGAGGGTCCAGCTTGTGAATTACCCGGTTGGTAACTTTGAAAACCCGAATTTGGTGACGGCCTAAACACAGTTTGGGTATTAAAACTGGAAGTACCAACAGCCCAACTGGAAGGACCAGCAACCCAATTGGAAGGACCAGCACCCCATGAAGTCCCACCTTGATCATTTTGGGAGGGAGACATTTGAAATTGCTGTGACTCAGGAAACTGAAAATTTTGTGACGTATAATTCATACGTTCTTCCTGTTGACTGAAAGAAAATACCTCCCTCGGTATTGTTCTAAAATCCCCAAACAGCTGGCTGATCTCCGGATGTGATTCTTGATACAGACGAGCTCGCTCGTCAACCTGCAACAATCCCTCTTGCTGCGCACATTCAAATATTAGTAACAATTTAATATTTATTAGTAGCAAGTTTATATTTTAAAAAAATATACTTACAAAAAATTGTTGAGTAGACCCCCATTCAGGGTATTGGCCTGGAGGCTGGGCCTGACCGGGTTTACCGACTGTTAAGACGGTACGAGCATGATACCACTGCATATAGCCATCCGCAGTGGTGGTCCCTGGCTCTCCTTGGTGGTCGAGCCGCTGGTGTTCGGTTCTCCCACTGGTTGATATAGTCGGCATGTTTAACACCCCAATCGACCACAGCCGGTCTCCCCTTCCGTATTTTTGAAGGTCAGTAAACTCCTTTGGTTCCAATAAACCAAAATTAGATGGAATGGTTTGTATAGTGCCAAACTGTCTAGCAACTCTATTTGCTACATGTACCTCCACCTCATCCCAAAAGATCAAGGGACCAATATATCTCCATATGCGTTCACCAGTCCTACAACTCGGGGGGAGTAGGTGGATGAACTCTTCATACGGAGTCCATTTGAACTGTATTATAAAAATTTTAAATTATTATAACTTACAAAGTATATAAAATATTAAACACATTAAAAAATATTAATTTTATACCTGCTCATTCCTAAGCGTATTGAAAAAAGACCGGTACGAAACAAGAACGTGTGCCGGTGTCTCAACATTTGAGTGGTCTCCATTCCACCTGTTTGCTAAAAAAGACCGGTACGAAACAAGAACGTGTGCCGGTGTCTCAACATTTGAGTGGTCTCCATTCCACCTGTTTGCTAAACAAGACCGATAAGCATACGGTCTCTCTCTGTCCTCTTTGCGTGTCGTGACGCGTGGGGCAATCTGTGGCATTCTTTCCCACGCCCAATACTGGAGCAACAACAAAGGCCCATCAATGCCCTTTCTTAAAGGCATACTCGCCTTGGACAGGTTTCTATACAAACAAGCAAGAGCTGCTGAACCCCAGCTCTTTCGACCTTCTTTGCTCAGGTCTCCTAGGTTCCTCAACAAATTCAAACTAACATCATAGGTGTTAGAATCAAGAAAAAGCTCCGAACCAAGAAGAGCTAGCATAACCCTTCTAGCCATGAATAGACACAGCTGATCATCTTCATGGTCGAACTCCAAATCAATGTGCCTTGTTAAGGTTGCAAATTTGATCCGACCGTTTTTCAAGTTATGAAAATCTACTTCATCTGTAAGAAAAAAGCCCAGATATTCCATACACAGATCGTTCCAGTAATCAACATTTTTGGTTTCTGAAACCCACTCACCAGTCACCGCTGGTCCATCTATGGGTAAACCCCATATCACCTGCACATCTTGCAATGTGACAGTTGCTTCACCAATAGGAAAGTGAAACGTGTTGGTTTCTGGACGCCATCTCTCCACCAACGTGTTGATCAAAGAATGATCAAGTTGGCAAATCGCCGCCTTGAAGAGTTGGAAAACCCCAGCATTCTTGAGATGCTGAACGACTTTGCTGGGCATACCAGCCTGCATTGCTCTAGTCAGCCCTCCATCACCTTTTCTACATCTTAGGAATATCACATCACGTTCATGGGAAATGTTGTATGAGCGATGCACATCTGGAGCTTGTAACCACAACAACTCTGGGTTTCTTGGTACACAGCTAACATTAACAGAGGCCATTTTTGATTTTGAAAACACTAGTTTTGTTGATGATTGAAAACTGAGAAATATATGTTTGCTTATATTTGCGTGAACATCTATCAGAAAATACGCATGTATATATAAACTGAGAATTGAATGATGCATGGCTGCTATTTTGTCGCGACACTCGAAACCGGTAATTCAAAAACCGGGTTCGCAGGCTCAAGTCACAATCAACCTGCCATGTTACTGTTTTCGCTGCCACGTTACTGTTTTCTGCAAAAGTGGTACGAATTCTGAAACCGGTAATTGAAATACCGGGTTCAAATTTGCTTTTTATGAAACCGGTAATGCTAATACCGGGTTCGAGCCAAAAATTCAAAACTGGTATTAGCATTACCGGTTTAACTGGTTGCACAATTTTTTTTTTCCGAAAACTTGTTTGACAAAACACCCTTGAAATACGACCGTTTCAAAAAAATTTTCCCAGTTTGTGTCTTTATTTTGTCACGATTATCTTTGTCAACTTAATTGAATTTGAACTTCATTTATGTGCAATCTGAATATGTTGTTGAGCGGATTCAAGATGGATGCCTTTTAAATTATTGTTTCAAACAAAAACTCTCTTTTCGATTAATCCTGAGGGATTACTAACAAATTTTACTAACTAATTGCAAAGTGACAATTCGGTCACAAAACCCCCCTTATTTCTACTTGAACTACTTTATTTTAACAATTGCTTTACTTAGTCCTTGTGATCGACCTCGGATTTACCAAGTTTACTATACTGCATACGATCGGGTTCACTGCTGTAAGTGTGTTGTAGTCAGTCGCTAGGTGATTCGTGTTATTAAATTTTAAGACTTGATTTCACACATCAGATCATTAGTTGGGAGCTTCAGGTCATCCTTGGTGTTGCCATTTTCAGTCAACAGACTCACCTGAATGGCTGAATTACAACAATTATAATCAATCTTGACTAAATACTACTGTATAGAATTAATTCACCGATATTAAAGAGAATAAACCATACAAATCCATCCTCAGAAATATCAATCAGTCGGCAGTAGGTACAACTGACATGAGGGACCTGAAAACAGATAATTAACAAAAAGACAGTTTAAACTATATAAAATGGACCGGTATAACGGGAAATGAAAAAAGACCAAGAGGAAAATACATGAACTTCAATAACATACATCACAATTGTGGGAAGAGGGCACAATATCTTCAAGCTTTTTCCCATTAAAGATGTCAATTGCAACAAAGTGACACTTAGCATGACCATGCTTGCCTGTCTTGGAGGTAGAAACTTCCACAACCTGCAAGGTACGTAAATCCCCATATATATGCATAAGTCGGAAAAAAAGGGTAACAAACTGACACTTAGGTAAATTAAATAAACCAACCTTGCAAGCACGGTTATTGATAATGATATGACCGCCTTTACAGATAGTACTGGCTTGCTGAGGGTAGGTTTTGGAAGCGCCTTTTGATTCAAATTTTGGATAGTCATTAATATACTCTTTGAAAATCACTTGCTTATTGTTTTGCATCACCGCAACCTCTCCCATTTTTCTATGTATTGATAGTGTAATGATCGACTACCCTTCTCGATCTCTAGCTATATGATGAATATGTAATGTGCACATCTAGATACATATATATATATGGGAAAAGTGAGTCTGGGGTTGTCACACATCCAATTTAAGTGAAAATCCTATCACATACTCTTTTTTAAATTTTTTTTGTATAATTAATAAATGATTGGGCCCCCATGATTTTTATGGAATAAAAAATAAGATGTGAGGGGTTTTTCACCCAAGTTGTGTGTGAGACAACCCACCTTCACTTCCCATATATATATATATATATGAAGAAAAAAACATAATATCCCACATGCATGATCCTCGCTTATATATTATTTTGTATTTTGTATATATTGCTAACACATGATCCTCGTTTAAATATTTTATATATCGCTAATTAACACATACAGACATGCGATCCAATCAACCCGGGTTTAACCCAGACATTTTAATTAAAATTTTAAAAGCAAAAAAAAATCTAAAAAAGAAATATATGTAATTCTAAAAAAGGCTTAAGCCGGCACTGAGACCTGAAAACAGATATTCAACAAAAAGAAAAAGTAACAGGAAATGAAAAAAGACCAAGAGGAAAATACATGAACTTCAATAACATACATCACAATTGTGGGATGAGGGCACAAATCTTCAAGCTTTTTCCCATTGAAGATGTCAATTGCAACAAAGTGACATTTAGGTAAATAAACCAACCTTGCAAGCACGGTTATTGATAATGATATGACCGCCTTTACGGATAGTACTGGCTTGCTGAGGGTAGGTTTTGGAAGCGCCATTAGAGCACCATGCATCATTAATTCCAAAAAGGTTAAGTCTATTAATAAGCATTGCAGCCATGCATTGTTTTTAGGAGGAAAATATATGTCCGTTCTTTGAGAACTATTAGACTCATTGGACTTGCTGGAGCTCGAATCAAGTTACCTATTTAATTATCATTCAATTATCGTTTCTTTGTGTTCACTATTGTGTTACTTCTGTTTCTTTTTCATAATCAGTTTGGTTTATATCATATTTCCATCTTTGTTGATGGAACTTAGAAAGAATGGTTTTGGAAGATTGAATTAAAAAAAAAATAGTTGCTTCTCTTATCTTTACCACTCAATTAGTATAGTATTACAAATAATAAGCTAGTTACTTGGTTTGCTTTATATGAAATTTGTTTGCGAAGTTCAAGCAATTTCTATTAATTAACTTGAAACTTCATTGATCCAAGTAGAAACTACTTTACATCAAAGTGGATTGACATTCTTTACACAAAACTTTATTTATAGGTTTCACATATTATTATTATTAAGATGACTGATGAAAGTTAAATCAAATTATTTTATTTTAAGTTACATGTAATCATAATCATAATATATATTATATTATATTGTTGCAAGAATATATATGATCATATCATTCATCATCCATGTTAGTCTTTGTAACATCCGCGAATTTGACCTATTTGACTTTGTACGAAATTTGACTAATGAAATTAATTAATGACACGATTGAGCTTATTATGTGTTTTATTGACGTGTGTTATAAGTGAGACGAGGTCGGTTGACCACTTATTACGTGAAACCATGCTTAACGATGCTTAATTAACTAGTGATGTACTAGGGTCAACCCACAACACATGACCCAAGTTTTGACCCAACCCTATCCCCTTCCAACTCTTGCACCCAATCCATCCATCCATTCATTCATTTCTTATCTACTCTCTATCTCTCTCTTTATTGAATGCAAACACACACAAACACAAATCTCTCTCTCTCTCTAAATTCTTGTTCATTTAATGACATTTGGGGTAAGATTTAAACAAGAAACATCATCAACATCATTATAATAACAACATATCAAAAATTCAAAGCTTTAAGTGCAAGAAATCTTCAATTTTAGCTCAAATACGGTTTTGGAATTCTTGTGAAGGTTTGGAAGGTAATTTCTAGATAATCTCATTATTTTATGCTTCTTGCACTTATTTCTAAGTCAAAAACAAAAGGGTTTTTTGTTAAAATGCCTTCAAAATGGATTTTTAGGTCAAATTTAGGGTTTTAGGTTGGATTGTCTTGGATTTGTGGAATGGAAAGAGTTTGGATGATGGGTTTTGTCCAAATTATGTTAGAAACATGTTTTGTAGCTTCAAAATGGTTCCAAAATGGTCAAAAACGAGTTCGGGGTCGATTTTGATGTGAAAACCCGTTTTGAGCAAGAACATGCCCAGGTGTGCCACATGCATGTATGCATGTGCCACAGTTTTTGTGTAAAGTCTGAACAGAGTCAAATATGTGCCACATGCATGCATGCATGTGCCACATATTTGTGCGGGACACACGCAAGCATACTCTATTTGTGCAGGACACACGCAAGCATACTCTATTTGTGCGGGACACACGCAAGCATACTCTATTTGTGCGGGACACACGCAAGCATACTCTATTTGTGCGGGACACACGCAAGCATACTCTATTTGTGCGGGACACACGCAAGCATACTCTATTTGTGCGGGACACACGCAAGCATACTCTATTTGTGCGGGACACACGCAAGCATACTCTATTTGTGCGGGACACACGCAAGCATACTCTATTTGTGCGGGACACACGCAAGCATACTCTATTTGTGCGGGACACACGCAAGCATACTCTATTTGTGCGGGACACACGCAAGCATACTCTATTTGTGCGGGACACACGCAAGCATACTCTATTTGTGCGGGACACACGCAAGCATACTCTATTTGTGCGGGACACACGCAAGCATACTCTATTTGTGCGGGACACACGCAAGCATACTCTATTTGTGCGGGACACACGCAAGCATACTCTATTTGTGCGGGACACACGCAAGCATACTCTATTTGTGCGGGACACACGCAAGCATACTCTATTTGTGCGGGACACACGCAAGCATACTCTATTTGTGCGGGACACACGCAAGCATACTCTATTTGTGCGGGACACACGCAAGCATACTCTATTTGTGCGGGACACACGCAAGCATACTCTATTTGTGCGGGACACACG
Organism: Erigeron breviscapus; assembly: GCA_034093135.1. Taxonomy (NCBI): domain Eukaryota; kingdom Viridiplantae; phylum Streptophyta; class Magnoliopsida; order Asterales; family Asteraceae; genus Erigeron; species Erigeron breviscapus. Next base: position 126,886,120 of record CM067167.1, read on the forward strand.
CAAGCATACTCTATTTGTGCGGGACACACGCAAGCATACTCTATTTGTGCGGGACACACGCAAGCATACTCTATTTGTGCGGGACACACGCAAGCATACTCTATTTGTGCGGGACACACGCAAGCATACTCTATTTGTGCGGGACACACGCAAGCATACTCTATTTGTGCGGGACACACGCAAGCATACTCTATTTGTGCGGGACACACGCAAGCATACTCTATTTGTGCGGGACACACGCAAGCATACTCTATTTGTGCGGGACACACGCAAGCATACTCTATTTGTGCGGGACACACGCAAGCATACTCTATTTGTGCGGGACACACGCAAGCATACTCTATTTGTGCGGGACACACGCAAGCATACTCTATTTGTGCGGGACACACGCAAGCATACTCTATTTGTGCGGGACACACGCAAGCATACTCTATTTGTGCGGGACACACGCAAGCATACTCTATTTGTGCGGGACACACGCAAGCATACTCTATTTGTGCGGGACACACGCAAGCATACTCTATTTGTGCGGGACACACGCAAGCATACTCTATTTGTGCGGGACACACGCAAGCATACTCTATTTGTGCGGGACACACGCAAGCATACTCTATTTGTGCGGGACACACGCAAGCATACTCTATTTGTGCGGGACACACGCAAGCATACTCTATTTGTGCGGGACACACGCAAGCATACTCTATTTGTGCGGGACACACGCAAGCATACTCTATTTGTGCGGGACACACGCAAGCATACTCTATTTGTGCGGGACACACGCAAGCATACTCTATTTGTGCGGGACACACGCAAGCATACTCTATTTGTGCGGGACACACGCAAGCATACTCTATTTGTGCGGGACACACGCAAGCATACTCTATTTGTGCGGGACACACGCAAGCATACTCTATTTGTGCGGGACACACGCAAGCATACTCTATTTGTGCGGGACACACGCAAGCATACTCTATTTGTGCGGGACACACGCAAGCATACTCTATTTGTGCGGGACACACGCAAGCATACTCTATTTGTGCGGGACACACGCAAGCATACTCTATTTGTGCGGGACACACGCAAGCATACTCTATTTGTGCGGGACACACGCAAGCATACTCTATTTGTGCGGGACACACGCAAGCATACTCTATTTGTGCGGGACACACGCAAGCATACTCTATTTGTGCGGGACACACGCAAGCATACTCTATTTGTGCGGGACACACGCAAGCATACTCTATTTGTGCGGGACACACGCAAGCATACTCTATTTGTGCGGGACACACGCAAGCATACTCTATTTGTGCGGGACACACGCAAGCATACTCTATTTGTGCGGGACACACGCAAGCATACTCTATTTGTGCGGGACACACGCAAGCATACTCTATTTGTGCGGGACACACGCAAGCATACTCTATTTGTGCGGGACACACGCAAGCATACTCTATTTGTGCGGGACACACGCAAGCATACTCTATTTGTGCGGGACACACGCAAGCATACTCTATTTGTGCGGGACACACGCAAGCATACTCTATTTGTGCGGGACACACGCAAGCATACTCTATTTGTGCGGGACACACGCAAGCATACTCTATTTGTGCGGGACACACGCAAGCATACTCTATTTGTGCGGGACACACGCAAGCATACTCTATTTGTGCGGGACACACGCAAGCATACTCTATTTGTGCGGGACACACGCAAGCATACTCTATTTGTGCGGGACACACGCAAGCATACTCTATTTGTGCGGGACACACGCAAGCATACTCTATTTGTGCGGGACACACGCAAGCATACTCTATTTGTGCGGGACACACGCAAGCATACTCTATTTGTGCGGGACACACGCAAGCATACTCTATTTGTGCGGGACACACGCAAGCATACTCTATTTGTGCGGGACACACGCAAGCATACTCTATTTGTGCGGGACACACGCAAGCATACTCTATTTGTGCGGGACACACGCAAGCATACTCTATTTGTGCGGGACACACGCAAGCATACTCTATTTGTGCGGGACACACGCAAGCATACTCTATTTGTGCGGGACACACGCAAGCATACTCTATTTGTGCGGGACACACGCAAGCATACTCTATTTGTGCGGGACACACGCAAGCATACTCTATTTGTGCGGGACACACGCAAGCATACTCTATTTGTGCGGGACACACGCAAGCATACTCTATTTGTGCGGGACACACGCAAGCATACTCTATTTGTGCGGGACACACGCAAGCATACTCTATTTGTGCGGGACACACGCAAGCATACTCTATTTGTGCGGGACACACGCAAGCATACTCTATTTGTGCGGGACACACGCAAGCATACTCTATTTGTGCGGGACACACGCAAGCATACTCTATTTGTGCGGGACACACGCAAGCATACTCTATTTGTGCGGGACACACGCAAGCATACTCTATTTGTGCGGGACACACGCAAGCATACTCTATTTGTGCGGGACACACGCAAGCATACTCTATTTGTGCGGGACACACGCAAGCATACTCTATTTGTGCGGGACACACGCAAGCATACTCTATTTGTGCGGGACACACGCAAGCATACTCTATTTGTGCGGGACACACGCAAGCATACTCTATTTGTGCGGGACACACGCAAGCATACTCTATTTGTGCGGGACACACGCAAGCATACTCTATTTGTGCGGGACACACGCAAGCATACTCTATTTGTGCGGGACACACGCAAGCATACTCTATTTGTGCGGGACACACGCAAGCATACTCTATTTGTGCGGGACACACGCAAGCATACTCTATTTGTGCGGGACACACGCAAGCATACTCTATTTGTGCGGGACACACGCAAGCATACTCTATTTGTGCGGGACACACGCAAGCATACTCTATTTGTGCGGGACACACGCAAGCATACTCTATTTGTGCGGGACACACGCAAGCATACTCTATTTGTGCGGGACACACGCAAGCATACTCTATTTGTGCGGGACACACGCAAGCATACTCTATTTGTGCGGGACACACGCAAGCATACTCTATTTGTGCGGGACACACGCAAGCATACTCTATTTGTGCGGGACACACGCAAGCATACTCTATTTGTGCGGGACACACGCAAGCATACTCTATTTGTGCGGGACACACGCAAGCATACTCTATTTGTGCGGGACACACGCAAGCATACTCTATTTGTGCGGGACACACGCAAGCATACTCTATTTGTGCGGGACACACGCAAGCATACTCTATTTGTGCGGGACACACGCAAGCATACTCTATTTGTGCGGGACACACGCAAGCATACTCTATTTGTGCGGGACACACGCAAGCATACTCTATTTGTGCGGGACACACGCAAGCATACTCTAATTGTTGCATTGATGACGTGGTTGACACACATATGATACACATTATGACATTTGCATACATACGGCACATAATTTGATATTGACTTCACTTGTGCTCGTTTATTACACGTGCTTACTATACATCGTATAAACTTGTTGTGATTGATATGTGACGCATAAAGGCTATTTGTAAGTTGTGACTCGCCTTTACCTTATACATATATGTTATTTGATGATGGTTCCTTGTGAACCATTACTACGAACTCACCAACCTCGTGTTGACTTTGTTTAGTACACTTTTCAGGTAATCAGGTGAACCCGAGACAGGATGGTTGATTGTTGGCTATATTTGGACCCGGGCTTGGACTTACATGGATCCCCGATTCATTTGCCCTATTTTTGCATTATGCTTAGGATCATTCGCCATCATTTGATGATTGTTTTGTAAACATTGATGGTCACTTGCTCCTTGTGCATTTTGTACTTGATTTATCTAATATGGATTCACCGAATCCTTTATTTTCATTTAGTTCATGTTCTACATTAATTCCATCATGTGCTATATAATTTCGAGCCTAGCTCGGGGTGTTACAGAATGGTGGCCCATGCGTGGTCGTAGAGAATTAGGCGGTTTGACCTAGACTACGGCTTAAGTTAAAACTGTTCATATATCATGCATGGTTAGGAATTTTGTGTCCAACGTGAATTGTGTGAACCCTGAAAAGTGTACATTGTAAGTTCGTAGGCAAGACCAATTATGTGATGACTTAATGTGATGAACATGTGATGAGTACAATGTGGTCAACGTATACATTGATTTGAACTTGATTGTGGTTGAGATGGATTGTTGTTGTTGATTGGTGATAGTTTGATGATTTAGGGCAAAATGAAGTTATGGCATTAACTTAGTATAACATTGTGGCAACCCATAAATAGCATGATCAACTATTTTATGGTCACCCGTGTTATATGCAAGTTAATGACATCACGGATTGCACATGTTGGCTTAGGGTATAATAGGGAACCGATATGCTTAATGGGAGTTGATTGGGTGGAGGGAAAGCCGATGGTATCACCTGTATACAAACCCGGTCAATAACTAGAGAGCATATCGGATTCAGATTATACTTTAAACCGCTTGTTTTAGTTGCTTGATTGTGTGATGTATTGAACATGAGCATTTGGTTTCGAGGATGAACAACTATTATTGTGAACTTGGCATGATAGTAAGATAAATAACAATCCCCTAGAACTTTAGCACTCTTGCCTTAGCATAATGATATGAAATGTGTATGTTATATTGATATGAGAGCATTGACTACTTGTGTGACTAACGTGTGAGCATCTTGAGACTAACTTTCGAGTCAACGTGTTACTTGTTTTATAGAAATGGTGAGACCAAGATGAGCCGGAGCTGACTATAGGGCTAATTCTCAAGAACCACAACCGGAAGCACATGGAGGTCGTGGTAGGGGCCGTGGTGGTAGAGGCCGCGGTGGAGGCTGAGGTAGGGGCCGAGGTAGAGTTCGTGGTGAGGCTTCTGGGCCGAACTTGGCAGAGGTGATCGCTCAAACGGTCACCAACATCATGCCAACTATTGTTGCCCAAGTCACGGTAACTCTTGGAGGAAATAATGGGGCGCAACCTAATGTGCCACGAAACAATGAAGTCCCGGTGAATGAGAACAATGAAAGGGTTCAACCGGTAGTTGTGGAGGAGGAAGAGGCACCGGCGGTGCAAGATAATTATGTTCCCATGTTTAATCAACATGGAGTGTACCGCCAAGGTTGTTTGTTTAAAGATTTCAAGAATTGTGGGGCGCCGGAGTTTGATGGTAAGGGTGGCCCCACGGATTGTATGAGATGGTGTAACATTTGTGAAATTTGACTAGATTTGACTCATAAATTTAATGTAAATGATTTTCGTGAAAATATATGAATAGTAACCGTATTTGTGAATAGTAACCGTATTTGTGAATAGTACCCATATACGTGAATAGTAACCGTATTTGTGAATGGTACCGTATACGTGAATAGTAACATATTTGTGAATAGTACCGTATATGTTGACTAACGTCGTTAGGTCAAATTCTAAGTCCGTGATATGTTTATGTGGGAAATATGTGTATCGTTAATGTAACATCCCAAAACTTAAACGTATATGTTGACTAACGTCGTTAGGTCAAATTCTAAGTCCGTGATATGTTTATGTGGAAATACGTGTTTATGTAATGTAACATCCCAAAACTTAAACGTATATGTTGACTAACGTCGTTAGGTCAAATTCTAAGTCCGTGATATGTTTATGTGGTATATATTGGTTAATGTAACATCCCAAAACTTAAACGTATATGTTGACTAACGTCGTTAGGTCAAATTCTAAGTCCGTGATATGTTTATGTGGAAATATGTGTTTAGTTAATGTAACATCCCAAAACTTAAACGTATATGTTGACTAACGTCGTTAGGTCAAATTCTAAGTCCGTGATATGTTTATGTGGAAATATAAGTGTGATCAATGTAACATCCCAAAACTTAAACGTATATGTTGACTAACGTCGTTAGGTCAAATTCTAAGTCCGTGATATGTTTATGTGGAAATACGTGTATAGGTAATGTAACATCCCAAAACTTAAACGTATATGTTGACTAACGTCGTTAGGTCAAATTCTAAGTCCGTGATATGTTTATGTGGAAATACGTGTATGGTTAATGTAACATCCCAAAACTTAAACGTATATGTTGACTAACGTCGTTAGGTCAAATTCTAAGTCCGTGATATGTTTATGTGGAAATATGTGTGTAGTTAATGTAACATCCCAAAACTTAAACGTATATGTTGACTAACGTCGTTAGGTCAAATTCTAAGTCCGTGATATGTTTATGTGGAAATATGGTATAGAAATGTAACATCCCAAAACTTAAACGTATATGTTGACTAACGTCGTTAGGTCAAATTCTAAGTCCGTGATATGTTTATGTGGAAATATGTGTGTATGTGAGATTTAATTATCTTTAATGAGTGACAATAAAGTGGATTAAATGATGTGTAAAAGGCCTTTGTAGTGTGCGAAAGTGCTTTAGTGTGTTATATGTATCCCCAATAAGTGTTTTTAAGCGAAACAAAGTCGATATGAAGTCCAGGGACTAGTTTTGTCAATGGTGAAAAGTTAAAAACGGGTTAAGAAAGGGATTAACCTAATCCAGGATCATTTTCCAGCAATTAACCTAATTAATATCACTTACACAGCCTCTCCAATCCCTTAATCGATTTCTAAAGCAATTGTTCAAAGTTTTGGTTGAATTGATTGTGTATTTTGGGTTACTTTCAATTGGCTATCAAAGCAATCAGGTAATCAATGGGTGTTATATGTATTTTCAGTTCTAAAAGATGTTTTAATATTGATTCAAAACTGATTTTAAAAGGGTTTTGCAATTAATTAGAGTTTAAAAGATGTTTTAATATTGATTCAAAACTGATTTTAAAAGGGTTTTGCAATTAATTAGAGTTTAAAAGATGTTTTGGTTAATTGATGTTCATAATGGTGTTTAACGGGTGTATAAACGATCTTGATGATCGAAAGATGTTTAATTATGTCAAAAATGTGTTTTGGAAGAAGCCTTAGTCGATCGATTTCTGAAAAAAATGAAGAACTTAGTCGTTTTTGATTTCTGGACGAAGTTAAGTTTAAGTTCGTTTGAGCCATCTTCGTAAAGACTAAATTCGTTTTCTGGAAACTATCTTCGTTTGACAAAACGAAGATCATCTTCGTTTGAAGCTAAAAAGGAAGTCTAAGTTCGTTTGTGTGTTAAATTCGTTTTCTGGAATCTATGTTCGTATGATCAAACGAAGATGAACTTCGTTTGAGGTCTAAATTCGTTTAGGCTAAATTCGTAAGGTTTAAAGCTGGACTTTTACGTAGTCAGTCCTAAGGTCATACGAGAGTCGTTTTAAGGTCCCAAATGACTTATATTTCATATGTTAATGTACGATAGGTGTCGGGGATTACTATTAAGCACTATTAGCTCTCTGTTCGCTCGCGTACACTACTACGAGGTAAGATACACTACTTTTGTCACGCTGAGGGTGCAACGAAAATGGTTTCATAAACTATAACCTCCATAACGGTAATGTATAACCTATAATGTGGCTGGGTTGATATGGGAGGTACTCGGGGAATAATGATGACGATGCCTATGCCTAAAATGCTTCCCCGTAGTTATGTTTATGATATGATATGATGAACGGTGGTTTATGATATGATATGATGAACGGTGGTTTATGATATGATATGATGAACGGTGGTTTATGATATGATATGATGAACGGTGGTTTATGATATGATATGATGATTACGGTGTTTATGTTATGATATGATGAACGGTGGTTAATGATATGATGTGATGTTGATTTGTGCATGTATATGTGGCTTGTTCATCTAGAACACTAGACCTTTTTAGGTTGCCATGACACGTGCACGTTTTAAGGGCCCTAACGTGAAAAGATGATAGTATGGATTAGTTTAGGTTAAAGGTGGAAATCTAAACTAAATATGATAAATGCTCGAGCTAATTAGATGTTAAGTGTTATGCATAACCTGTGCCTTACGGTGGTAATAGGTACATCGTGCCTTACGGTGGTAATAGGTACGTATAGATGGTGCCTGACGGTGGTAATAGGTACATCGTGCCTTACGGTGGTAATAGGTACATCGTGCCTTACGGTGGTAATAGGTACATCGTGCCTTACGGTGGTAATAGGTACATCGTGCCTTACGGTGGTAATAGGTACATCGTGCCTTACGGTGGTAATAGGTACATCGTGCCTTACGGTGGTAATAGGTACATCGTGCCTTACGGTGGTAATAGGTACATCGTGCCTTACGGTGGTAATAGGTACATCGTGCCTTACGGTGGTAATAGGTACATCGTGCCTTACGGTGGTAATAGGTACATCGTGCCTTACGGTGGTAATAGGTACATCGTGCCTTACGGTGGTAATAGGTACATCGTGCCTTACGGTGGTAATAGGTACATCGTGCCTTACGGTGGTAATAGGTACATCGTGCCTTACGGTGGTAATAGGTACATCGTGCCTTACGGTGGTAATAGGTACATCGTGCCTTACGGTGGTAATAGGTACATCGTGCCTTACGGTGGTAATAGGTACATCGTGCCTTACGGTGGTAATAGGTACATCGTGCCTTACGGTGGTAATAGGTACATCGTGCCTTACGGTGGTAATAGGTACATCGTGCCTTACGGTGGTAATAGGTACGTATAGATGGTGCCTGACGGTGGTAATAGGTACATCGTGCCTTACGGTGGTAATAGGTACATCGTGCCTTACGGTGGTAATAGGTACGTATAGATGGTGCCTGACGGTGGTTATAGGTATGTTAAAATGGTTGCTCGGGTGGTTCCTTGCAACAAGTCATATGTGGCGAGTAGTTTCGGGTGGCCTGATGACCCACCTAATGTCATGAACATAACGTGCTACTCATGGATCGACATTGTCTTTCCTTAATGGTAACTTCGGTTACAACTTAACGGTGACCTCGTCACAACTTAATGAGATGAAATGACGAAATTGATTAGGCACACTTAGGGTCATGAACTCTATGCTTATATGTGATGTGGATATGTTTATACGGTGGTATGAATGCCTAATTAAAATGACGTAATGCTTTAAAGTGACGATTTAAATGGATGAAATGTTTTGCTTAAACCTGGTGTTATCTTACTTAGCTTTATAGCTAACACTTGTTTCTTTTAATGTGTTGACACCCCTCAGGTTAGGCAGTGAGATGACGTGTGAAGCTTTGGCGAGAGATGGGTAGATGATCAAGCTGGCTTTAGTTTACCCAATAGCTTCGCATAGACCTTATGTTATTGATTTCCTTTATGGAACTTATGTAATGACTATGTTATGATTGCTTTATGTTGGGCAATCTTATGGATTTCTTTTATTACAGATTTGATGCTATTAGTAACACCACCAATGTTTTCTCAACTGTTTTCCTTAGTTGAGTATTTTCCTAAATCGTTTCCGCATGATTTAACGCCGTTAGGCGAAATTTTTGGAAATCCATATTTTACGAAACGGGTGTTACAAGTTGGTATCAGAGAAGTAGTTTAAGTGAACCAAGGCCTATTGACCATAGGATTTGGACTTAAACTTAGGATATGCATGCTAGGTACTCGTAGGATGCCTTAGCTAGTGATGACATGTGATGTAGGATGGGTTGGGATGAGTGCGAGTATGATAAGGCTTACGAGATGTTTATGTTACGATGATATGATTTAGCCTTATCCCAACGAACTTTTGTTTTATTTCGCGCTTATCGACTCCACCATTTTATTGAAGGAAAATGGTTAACACTCGCAACCGCAACATCCAACGCGACGGAGCTACTGCTAGCGTTACTCCACCTGTCCATCCGGGTGCAGGTGCTTCTAATGCTGCCAATGCTGCAGCTGTTGCAGCCAATACGAATAGAAATCGAGGAAACCCCCAGCAAGTCAACCAGCCAAGTCCATTAGGTCCTATGCCTCCACCTCCTGGTAATCAACCCATAGTTAACGAAGCAGTGGTGGAGCAAATCCCTAATGCAGCTGAACTGTACAATCTTGTGCTGACTCTCCAAGCCCAGTTAGCACAGACTCAAGAGCAACTGAACAACGCTCTTGCTGAGAATGCTGAAGGAACTGATGGCAACTACTCAGTGCCATCTCACCACATTGAGCCACCAGTGGATAATGTTGTCGTTCCCCCTGTTAATGTTGATGTGGCTCCTCCTAATGTAGTTCAAGCTCCTCGATTTAAGTTCGAAAGTTTCCAGAAGTGTGGAGCAAATCCCTAATGCAGCTGAACTGTACAATCTTGTGCTGACTCTCCAAGCCCAGTTAGCACAGACTCAAGAGCAACTGAACAACGCTCTTGCTGAGAATGCTGAAGGAACTGATGGCAACTACTCAGTGCCATCTCACCACATTGAGCCACCAGTGGATAATGTTGTCGTTCCCCCTGTTAATGTTGATGTGGCTCCTCCTAATGTAGTTCAAGCTCCTCGATTTAAGTTCGAAAGTTTCCAGAAGTGTGGAGCTCAGAAATTCAATGGAACACTTAACGCAGTAGGCTGTATGGAATGGCTTGATGATACTGAGATGGTCTTTGAAGCTTGTGACTGTCCAGAGGATAAAAAGGTGTTTGTGTCTATGGTGACAAGAAGCCGGGAAATGTTAAGGTGATCTCGATGATGAAAGCACTTCGTTGTATACGACAAACTAAGTCACATTTTCTAGCTTATGTCATCGATTCCCGTATCGCGAAGCCTACAGTCTCTGATGTCGAAGTTGTTTCCGAGTTTCCTGATGTTTTCCCTGAAGATCTTCCAGGTCTTCCTCCGGATCGTGAGGTTGAATTTTCTATTGACCTTATTCCTGGTGCTACTCCTGTAGCCAAAGCTCCGTATCGATTAGCTCCGACAGAGATGAAGGAGCTAATGACTCAAATTCAGGAACTTTTAGATAAAGGTTTCATTCGTCCGAGTTCCTCTCCATGGGGTGCTCCTATCCTTTTCGTAAAGAAGAAAGACGGATCCATGCGCATGTGTATCGATTATCGCGAGCTGAATAAAAGAACGGTGAAGAATAAATATCCACTCCCTCGCATTGATGATTTATTCGATCAACTTCAAGGTGCTTCTAATGCTGCCAATGCTGCTGCTGTTGCAGCCAATACGAATAGAAATCGAGGAAACCCCCAGCAAGTCAACCAGCCAAGTCCATTAGGTCCTATGCCTCCACCTCCCGGCAATCCACCTAGAGTTAACGAAGCAGTGGTGGAGCAAATCCCTAATGCAGCTGAACTGTACAATCTTGTGCTGACTCTCCAAGCCCAGTTAGCACAGACTCAAGAGCAACTGAACAACGCTCTTGCTGAGAATGCTGAAGGAACTGATGGCAACTACTCAGTGCCATCTCACCACATTGAGCCACCAGTGGATAATGTTGTCGTTCCCCCTGTTAATGTTGATGTGGCTCCTCCTAATGTAGTTCAAGCTCCTCGATTTAAGTTCGAAAGTTTCCAGAAGTGTGGAGCTCAGAAATTCAATGGAACACTTAACGCAGTAGGCTGTATGGAATGGCTTGATGATACTGAGATGGTCTTTGAAGCTTGTGACTGTCCAGAGGATAAAAAGGTGTTTGTGTCTATGGTGACAAGAAGCCGGGAAATGTTAAGGTGATCTCGATGATGAAAGCACTTCGTTGTATACGACAAACTAAGTCACATTTTCTAGCTTATGTCATCGATTCCCGTATCGCGAAGCCTACAGTCTCTGATGTCGAAGTTGTTTCCGAGTTTCCTGATGTTTTCCCTGAAGATCTTCCAGGTCTTCCTCCGGATCGTGAGGTTGAATTTTCTATTGACCTTATTCCTGGTGCTACTCCTGTAGCCAAAGCTCCGTATCGATTAGCTCCGACAGAGATGAAGGAGCTGATGACTCAAATTCAGGAACTTTTAGATAAAGGTTTCATTCGTCCGAGTTCCTCTCCATGGGGTGCTCCTATCCTTTTCGTAAAGAAGAAAGACGGATCCATGCGCATGTGTATCGATTATCGCGAGCTGAATAAAAGAACGGTGAAGAATAAATATCCACTCCCTCGCATTGATGATTTATTCGATCAACTTCAAGGTGCTTCTTATTTTTCAAAGATTGACTTACGGTCTGGCTATCATCAATTAAAGGTTGAAGAAGAAAGTGTAGCCAAAACAGCGTTCCGAACTCGATATGGTCATTACGAGTTCCTTGTCATGCCATTCGGTTTGACAAATGCTCCAGCGAAGTTTATGGATTTGATGAACCGGGTCTGTCGACCATTCTTGGATCATTTCGTTATTGTTTTCATCGACGACATTCTTGTGTATTCAAAGACGGAAGAGGAACATAGAGAGCATTTGAGGGCTGTCCTTCAAGTCCTCAGAGAGAAAAAGCTTTATGCTAAGTTCTCCAAGTGTGAATTCTGGCTAAAGGAAGTTCATTTCCTCGGCCATGTCGTCTCCTCTGATGGTATAAAAGTGGATCCTGCAAAGATAGAAGCGGTGTCGAAGTGGGAGCAGCCTAAGTCTCCAACAGAAATAAAGAGTTTTCTCGGTTTGGCTGGCTACTATCGACGTTTTATTCAAGATTTCTCGCGCATTGCCAAGCCAATGACGGAACTAACGAAGAAAGGTGTGAAGTTTGTGTGGACCGATGCTCAAGAGAAAGCCTTCACAACGTTGAAAAAGAAGTTGTGTGAAGCTCCAGTCTTAGCCTTACCCGAAGGAACAGATGATTTAGTGGTTTATAGTGACGCATCCATCACGGGGTTAGGGTGTGTACTAATGCAACGAGACAAAGTTATCGCTTACGCCTCTCGACAGCTGAAGCCTCATGAGCGGAACTATCCTACTCATGACCTTGAGCTGGCTGCGGTTGTTTTTGCTCTGAAGTTGTGGCGACATTATCTGTATGGTACAAAGTGTACCCTTTATACGGATCATAAGAGCTTACAGTACGTGTTTACTCAGAAGGACATGAATGTTAGACAACGGCGGTGGATGGAGTTATTAAAGGATTACGATTGTGAAATTAAATATCACCCAGGCAAAGCTAATGTGGTTGCTGATGCCTTAAGCCGCAAAGGATATGCGAAGAGTAGATTATGTGCGATGATTACAAAGATTGAGTCGAATTTACTGGAACCTATTCGATTAGCTCAAATCGAAGCGTTAAAGGATGATAATGTGAAAGCGGAGTCTATTGGGAAAAAGAAGAAGAACAGACTCCAAATGGAAGAAAATAGTCGTGGCCTTCGAACTTACAAAGGTAGAATATGGGTTCCTCTCTATGGAGGCAATCGTGAGTTAGTAATGGATGAAGCTCACAAAACTAAGTATTCTGTACACCCTGGTGCCACAAAGATGCATGCAGATTTGAAGCCTATTTATTGGTGGCCCAGTATTAAGAACGATGTAATGATGTATGTACAGAAATGTTTGACGTGTGCTAAAGTGAAAGCTGAACATCAAAAGCCTTACGGGAAATTTCAGCAACTTGAGATCCCTGAGTGGAAATGGGATCACATTACGATGGATTTTGTGACCAAACTTCCGAGGACGCCTCGTGGTCACGATATGATATGGGTTATTGTCGATCGATTAACGAAGAGTGCTCACTTCCTCCCAGTTCGTGAGAATGCTCCTATGGAGAATTTCGCTACGTTGTATATTGATGAAGTGGTTACTAAACATGGTGTTCCGATATCGATTGTGTCCGATCATGATGCTCGATTCGTTTCCAACTTTTGGAAGAGTTTTCAACGGGAAGTTGGTACTCAAGTTCGTCTGAGCACAGCCTATCACCCGCAGACCGATGGGCAAAGTGAAAGGACTATTCAAACGCTCGAAGATATGCTCAGAGCTTGTGTAATGGATTATGGTGGTTCGTGGGATAAACACCTACCTCTTATTGAGTTTGCGTATAACAATAGTTATCATGCGAGCATTGGAATGCCACCTTTTGAGATGTTATATGGTAGAAAGTGTCGGACTCCTAGTTGTTGGTTGGAGCCCGGGGAAAAGCAATTTGCTGGACCCGAATTAGTACAGCTTACGGCCGATAAAGTTAATGTTGCAAAGAAAGCCCTGCGTATTGCCCGCGAAAGGCAAAAGTCATATGCCGATAAGAAAAGGAGGCCGTTCGAATTTAAAGAAGGCGAAATGGTTTTACTCAAGGTGTCGCCTTGGAAAGGTGTATTACGGTTTGGAAAACGTGGAAAGTTAAGCCCCAGATTCATTGGACCTTTTAAGATCATTAAGAAGGTTAATGAACAGGCATTTAAGCTGGACTTACCTCCAGAACTTAATGGAATTCACAACACATTTCATGTGTGTTACCTACGTAAGTGCTATGCGAATGAAACGGATGTCATTCCACTCGAGGACGTAAGTATTAATCCCAACAAGCAGATTGTCGATGAACCTGTTGCTATATTGGGAAGGAAACAAAAGAAGTTACGACGAAAGACTATCGATCTAGTTCTCATAAAGTGGAAACACAATCACGGCGAAAGTATGACTTGGGAGACCGAGTCCGTAATGCGGGAGACCTATCCCCACCTTTTTGATGTTGAAGTGATTCCGGGGACGGAATCCTCTTAAGGGGGAGGTAATTGTAACATCCCAAAACTTAAACGTATATGTTGACTAACGTCGTTAGGTCAAATTCTAAGTCCGTGATATGTTTATGTGGAAATATGTGTGTATGTGAGATTTAATTATCTTTAATGAGTGACAATAAAGTGGATTAAATGATGTGTAAAAGGCCTTTGTAGTGTGCGAAAGTGCTTTAGTGTGTTATATGTATCCCCAATAAGTGTTTTTAAGCGAAACAAAGTCGATATGAAGTCCAGGGACTAGTTTTGTCAATGGTGAAAAGTTAAAAACGGGTTAAGAAAGGGATTAACCTAATCCAGGATCATTTTCCAGCAATTAACCTAATTAATATCACTTACACAGCCTCTCCAATCCCTTAATCGATTTCTAAAGCAATTGTTCAAAGTTTTGGTTGAATTGATTGTGTATTTTGGGTTACTTTCAATTGGCTATCAAAGCAATCAGGTAATCAATGGGTGTTATATGTATTTTCAGTTCTAAAAGATGTTTTATGATATGATATGATGAACGGTGTTTATGATATGATATGATGAACGGTGGTTTATGATATGATATGATGAACGGTGGTTTATGATATGATATGATGAACGGTGGTTTATGATATGATATGATGAACGGTGGTTTATGATATGATATGATGAACGGTGGTTTATGATATGATATGATGAACGGTGGTTTATGATATGATATGATGAACGGTGGTTTATGATATGATATGATGAACGGTGGTTTATGATATGATATGATGAACGGTGGTTTATGATATGATATGATGAACGGTGGTTTATGATATGATATGATGAACGGTGGTTTATGATATGATATGATGAACGGTGGTTTATGATATGATATGATGAACGGTGGTTTATGATATGATATGATGAACGGTGGTTTATGATATGATATGATGAACGGTGGTTTATGATATGATATGATGAACGGTGGTTTATGATATGATATGATGAACGGTGGTTTATGATATGATATGATGAACGGTGGTTTATGATATGATATGATGAACGGTGGTTTATGATATGATATGATGAACGGTGGTTTATGATATGATATGATGAACGGTGGTTTATGATATGATATGATGAACGGTGGTTTATGATATGATATGATGAACGGTGGTTTATGATATGATATGATGAACGGTGGTTTATGATATGATATGATGAACGGTGGTTTATGATATGATATGATGAACGGTGGTTTATGATATGATATGATGAACGGTGGTTTATGATATGATATGATGAACGGTGGTTTATGATATGATATGATGAACGGTGGTTTATGATATGATATGATGAACGGTGGTTTATGATATGATATGATGAACGGTGGTTTATGATATGATATGATGAACGGTGGTTTATGATATGATATGATGAACGGTGGTTTATGATATGATATGATGAACGGTGGTTTATGATATGATATGATGAACGGTGGTTTATGATATGATATGATGAACGGTGGTTTATGATATGATATGATGAACGGTGGTTTATGATATGATATGATGAACGGTGGTTTATGATATGATATGATGAACGGTGGTTTATGATATGATATGATGAACGGTGGTTTATGATATGATATGATGAACGGTGGTTTATGATATGATATGATGAACGGTGGTTTATGATATGATATGATGAACGGTGGTTTATGATATGATATGATGAACGGTGGTTTATGATATGATATGATGAACGGTGGTTTATGATATGATATGATGAACGGTGGTTTATGATATGATATGATGAACGGTGGTTTATGATATGATATGATGAACGGTGGTTTATGATATGATATGATGAACGGTGGTTTATGATATGATATGATGAACGGTGGTTTATGATATGATATGATGAACGGTGGTTTATGATATGATATGATGAACGGTGGTTTATGATATGATATGATGAACGGTGGTTTATGATATGATATGATGAACGGTGGTTTATGATATGATATGATGAACGGTGGTTTATGATATGATATGATGAACGGTGGTTTATGATATGATATGATGAACGGTGGTTTATGATATGATATGATGAACGGTGGTTTATGATATGATATGATGAACGGTGGTTTATGATATGATATGATGAACGGTGGTTTATGATATGATATGATGAACGGTGGTTTATGATATGATATGATGAACGGTGGTTTATGATATGATATGATGAACGGTGGTTTATGATATGATATGATGAACGGTGGTTTATGATATGATATGATGAACGGTGGTTTATGATATGATATGATGAACGGTGGTTTATGATATGATATGATGAACGGTGGTTTATGATATGATATGATGAACGGTGGTTTATGATATGATATGATGAACGGTGGTTTATGATATGATATGATGAACGGTGGTTTATGATATGATATGATGAACGGTGGTTTATGATATGATATGATGAACGGTGGTTTATGATATGATATGATGAACGGTGGTTTATGATATGATATGATGAACGGTGGTTTATGATATGATATGATGAACGGTGGTTTATGATATGATATGATGAACGGTGGTTTATGATATGATATGATGAACGGTGGTTTATGATATGATATGATGAACGGTGGTTTATGATATGATATGATGAACGGTGGTTTATGATATGATATGATGAACGGTGGTTTATGATATGATATGATGAACGGTGGTTTATGATATGATATGATGAACGGTGGTTTATGATATGATATGATGAACGGTGGTTTATGATATGATATGATGAACGGTGGTTTATGATATGATATGATGAACGGTGGTTTATGATATGATATGATGAACGGTGGTTTATGATATGATATGATGAACGGTGGTTTATGATATGATATGATGAACGGTGGTTTATGATATGATATGATGAACGGTGGTTTATGATATGATATGATGAACGGTGGTTTATGATATGATATGATGAACGGTGGTTTATGATATGATATGATGAACGGTGGTTTATGATATGATATGATGAACGGTGGTTTATGATATGATATGATGAACGGTGGTTTATGATATGATATGATGAACGGTGGTTTATGATATGATATGATGATTACGGTGGTTTATGTTATGATATGATGAACGGTGGTTAATGATATGATGTGATGTTGATTTGTGCATGTATATGTGGCTTGTTCATCTAGAACACTAGACCTTTTTAGGTTGCCATGACACGTGCACGTTTTAAGGGCCCTAACGTGAAAAGATGATAGTATGGATTAGTTTAGGTTAAAGGTGGAAATCTAAACTAAATATGATAAATGCTCGAGCTAATTAGATGTTAAGTGTTATGCATAACCTGTGCCTTACGGTGGTAATAGGTACATCGTGCCTTACGGTGGTAATAGGTACATCGTGCCTTACGGTGGTAATAGGTACGTATAGATGGTGCCTGACGGTGGTAATAGGTACGTCATACCTGACGGTGGTTATAGGTATGTTAAAATGGTTGCTCGGGTGGTTCCTTGCAACAAGTCATATGTGGCGAGTAGTTTCGGGTGGCCTGATGACCCACCTAATGTCATGAACATAACGTGCTACTCATGGATCGACATTGTCTTTCCTTAATGGTAACTTCGGTTACAACTTAACGGTGACCTCGTCACAACTTAATGAGATGAAATGACGAAATTGATTAGGCACACTTAGGGTCATGAACTCTATGCTTATATGTGATGTGGATATGTTTATACGGTGGTATGAATGCCTAATTAAAATGACGTAATGCTTTAAAGTGACGATTTAAATGGATGAAATGTTTTGCTTAAACCTGGTGTTATCTTACTTAGCTTTATAGCTAACACTTGTTTCTTTTAATGTGTTGACACCCCTCAGGTTAGGCAGTGAGATGACGTGTGAAGCTTTGGCGAGAGATGGGTAGATGATCAAGCTGGCTTTAGTTTACCCAATAGCTTCGCTTAGACCTCATGTTATTGATTTCCTTTATGGAACTTATGTAATGACTATGTTATGATTGCTTTATGTTGGGCAATCTTATGGATTTCTTTTATTACAGATTTGATGCTATTAGTAACACCACCAATGTTTTCTCAACTGTTTTCCTTGGTTGAGGTTTTTAATAAACTGTTTCCGCTTTATTGACGCCGTTAGGCGAAAATTTTTGGAAATCCATATTTTTACGAAACGGGTGTTACATTCAAACATGAGTATTTTAGCTTCCTTAATCGATTTCTAGGCTAAAAATGAGTTTTGGAGGGTGTTTGGTTCGTATTTGGGTTGATGAATTATGCAGAACTGAAAACTGAAGTGTAACGGCCGTTACATATGTAACTCCCGTTACTATATGTAACGCCCGTTAGGGACTGATTTTGACAACATTTTCAAACGTCAATAACTTTTGAACCGTAAGTTCGTTTTCGATGATTCAAGCGGCCACAGAAGCGTAATTGAGTCTATTTTCCAATGGTATAGGCCTCTGAGTCCAGAACATAGTTCTAATATTTCAAAAGTTTTGATAAAGCAACAGTGGTCAAGTTTCGACTAGTCATTATGAAACAAAATGTAATGATTCCACTTTGGTTGGATCAAAGCCTTATAAAATGGACATAATAAAGCTTTTATAGTAAGATTAGGTCAATATTCAAAGGACCTTACCTCTTGAGATGCTTTAGGATTAATGTAATACGTGTATGATTAGGTTTTGGCTATCGTGGACATCGGTTCTACTTTCTTTCGACTTGGGATTTTATTGCTCATTTCAGGTGAGTTTCGTAAACCCTCCCTACTCAATTGAGATTCGGGCTGAAAAGTGTACATGTTTGTTTAACTGTTGATTGTTGATTTGATTGATTGCATGATTGAATTGTTGTTATGGACATGTTAGCGCATTACTTATTATATAAGTCGCACCGTTAGCGCATTACTTATTATATAAGTCGCACCGTTAGCGCATTGTTAATTATTAACTATGTAAGCCGCATCGTTGTTGATCGTTATTGATTGTTATGGAACGTTGTTGAACGTTATATGGAATCGTTATTATTGAATGTTGACTTGTATTGAATTGTGATAATGTGAAACCTTATAGGTTATCCTTGGATGTGATTAGTTCTCCTAATCCTCACTTATTGTTAACGGTTGTTATCCGACGCGGTTATCCCATATTACTTGTCCCTACGAACTCACCAACTTTATGTTGACGCTCTTTAGTACACTTTTCAGGTAATCAAGTTAATCAGAGACAAAATGGATGATTGCATGCTTATTTGCTAGGATTGGACTAGCTTTGGACTTTCTGGATCCATGATCCTTACTTCCCTTTTATGGGTTACTTTTAGGATCAACTACTATCGATTGAAGTGCCTTTTATTATTGATTGAACATGTATTTCAATGAATGTTGATGATTGTATACGTTTGTACAAGTTTAAGGATTGTTTCAATCCTATGTTTTCATATAGTTTGACTCTACATAATTTTCATGTCGTGCTGTGCTTTTCTAAGTGATACCCCATGATTCCGCCATGTTGGGGTGTTACAGATGGTTTGAAAGGATTGAAGCGGTGATTGAAAGGAGTCATTGCACATATGATGACCAGATTCCTTATGCATCCGGCATGTTTAAAGATGATGCTTTGAGTCGGTGGAATCAAGAGGTGGGCTTGGGTCGGACCTGTAACTTGATGTAACACCCCAAATTTCGCAGTAGTATTTTATTACTAAAAGTAATATCTATCAAATGAATAAATGCCGAGTTATTTAAAAAGCCACATAAATCAAATGTCGGCCTAGTGTTTTAAGCGACGTTTACTAAAAGGACTAAAAGTGCAAGATAGTTATAAAGAGGGGGCTTTAATGAAAAATGGAAATTAATTCTAGGAATATAATAACAATTAATGATCACTTGATCATTCTAAAACAAACAAGTCGGCCAGAAAAAAGAAGCGACGACGAGTCGGCCGGAGAGGAATAAAAGAAGAAGAAGAAGAGGAATAGCGGGTTACGGGTCAAACCAAATATGCCAAATCATTCCTAATTGATTATAGGCTTTGATTATCATCTTTTTAAGGTACTATTTCTTAATTTTCTAGTCTAATTAATAGTTATATAAAAATATCCTAGGTCAAGAAAAGGTGACTGTTTGGGTCCATATTAATTTCTTAGTATCTGGGCTCAACTATGAAGCATATATTAAAATTTGGTAAGATTTGGAGATAGTTTTTGTGTCACGTTATGTGACATAAAAAGTTTAGGAAAAGCTATGATTTTGTAAGGTAATGATGAAATAATGATAAGAAAGTGAAAATAATTGGCATGAGAAGTATTGGGTAAGAAAAAGTTAGAAAAGACAATATGTATAGATCTTGATGGGTTATATGAATTTGGTTAATAGGTAACCAAGGATTTTGAGGAATACAGGTGTATGCTGTAGCAGGACCACAGGTGAGTATATAAGATTTAAACTGACAGGTTGATCATATGAGGGCAGATTACATGTGCGTAAGAGATCTCATATGATCAATATAGTTATATAATGCCGTATTTGTTTAGTTGTTTTAATTGTTGAATATATGTGTTGAAATTGTTGTTATTAATTAAATTATGAATGATTGAGCCGTAACATTGAATTATATGGAACTCGGTTATATATGTGTGATCGATTCCATGTAATGGTGCAGTTGGTACTAATATAGTAGTAGTTGATATGCAGTCTTGTTTAGTTATGTGATATGGTTTTTGTTAAAATTATGAAGATAAATAAGTTGTAGCAATGAGATTGTTGTTTTGATAAGATTATGGTAATTAGTATGGTAATAGAGAAGTTAGTGGCAAAAATTGTTGTTATCCATAATATTAACCTCATAATGTAATGAGCAGAATCCTTATCGTAGTTGTAAGTTTTAGGTAATAGTTAAGCAGCTTGAAGATTAATAGTCAGTATTTGCAGTTAACCATTGTTATTGGCCTTAGATAATGATCATGCCAAAGGCAGAATCTAGGACGTTGATGTTGTATATTGAGATATGATTATAACGTTGAATCAACTTATTTGTGAGCTAGAACGCTAAGTAGACTAGATTGGTGATAGCCATGTTGTTTGTTGGATTAATAATGTGTTACCTAGATGTTTTGTTGTTTTGTTGTGTAAGTGTGTATGTTATGCCACCACACGTGCTTTAATTGTTATGTGATCCTAGAATTGTGTTAGTCAAGTTGTTATGTGTATCTAGATATTTTGTTGTGTAAGTGTGTATGTTATGTAATC
Source organism: Erigeron breviscapus (assembly GCA_034093135.1). NCBI lineage: Eukaryota > Viridiplantae > Streptophyta > Magnoliopsida > Asterales > Asteraceae > Erigeron > Erigeron breviscapus. The sequence continues at coordinate 126,907,962 of CM067167.1, forward strand.
ACACATGCTTTAATTGTTATGTGATTGCCATGTGATTGTGTGATGTAAATTCAGATATATAAGGCTAATGTGCAGATTTGGTGGATGTATGTGGATTGTCGTTGTAGAAGGGAACCATTAAAGAATAGCAGTTAATCCTTCTATGCATATAGCTGTATTATTTACTTTCTTATAGTTTGATACAGTGTCCCTCTTATATTTAGCAGGCAGAGTTGATTATATGGAGGTTGGCTATATACGTGTAGTCTGGTCCATATAATTGAACAACTGGCAGAATGTACTTGCAGACTATCATGCAGTTTATCTCATGCAGTATGATATACACGCAGTTTATATAATGCAGAACATTCATATGTTTACTTTCTATATATTCACTAAGCGATGTGCTTATTCCTTTTATTATAATGTTGTAGGTGTTAATGAATTTAGCGTTAATGATGAGCAATTGGATAGAACGAGCTTTGAGAAAGTCATAGCCGTGGATGAGCACTTGTCGAAGGTTAAGCAAGTGTTATCTTTAAATTACAGCCGACTACATTATGCTTGTTACAATACTTGCCCATATTTTAGAACTAAACATGTAAATTCTTTAAGTTGGCAATGTGGTCGATAAACTGAGTCATGACAAGTATTATGTTGTTTAGATTAAAAATTAGCAGGTATTGATTGTTGATATTACGATGAGGTCATGCCAAAATTTCTAATTTTTCCATTTTGTTGTTTTGAAATAAATTGGTATTCGGCGTTGTCGAATAAATATGTATTTACTGAATACATATTTATCTATAAAAAGTTAAATGAAGTTTTCTTTATAAAAAAAACGGGCGTAACAAGTGGTATCAGAGCTGTGGTTTAAGGGATTTAGATGATCCTTGATAGGATTGTCTGGACTTAAACCAATAGAATATGCATGATTAGCCGTATTGATTATATGTTGTTAACTTAGTTGTTGATTTTGAACTGCTATGATTCCCCTTCATATTTATTTATTGGTGATTATTTGCAGTTATATGATTAGTATTGATTTAAGAAATTTGAGTAAACCATTATGGATAATCTAGACTTAGGCTGTTATGATATTGTTAGTTAGCTGATTTAAATGTTTGTAACATGACTTTAGTATGGGGGCAAAAGATGAATGAAATTATGTAGGTTTGATGATGATTAGACATTGTTTTGTTAGCAAGCTGTTAAGTCCCCAATAGTAGATTTGATATATGTGATGTAAAATGAATAGCCAAATTGCCTATATATTAGCAGATAAGGTCATTATATTATGAGAATTCTTATGAATAAATAGCTGAATTTCTTGTAAGAATTTATTAAAAAGCAGAAAAGCAGTTGACCAGGAATGGGTAGTATGTGATGTGATTAAGGATCATCACTTCTAAGAAATGTACGACAATGTCGATGGCTGACTATATAGGTGTGTCGACAGTTTAAGTGGTTGTTGAACACTAATCGCTTCTAGCTGTAGTATTTAGTTAATATTTAGTCGTGATATGCTGTGTAAGTTAGTTGAAATTGTTATGTGTAGATTGTTGTTAATTAGTACATTTTGCCATATATATGCTGAGGTTTTAGGTAAAATAAAACAAGTATTAAAGTAAAATAAATAAAACAATAGGTTTCTTTCACTGAAAATCAACGTGCATCATGAAAATCAGCGTGCATCAATTGATCCGTGAATCTTCGTGCATCAATTTAACCATGATCTAAGGGTCAAGATCTTGTCTTATTTGTTTTTCTTTAATACTTGTTTTACAATACCCAACTCCTATATGCTGAACTAGGAGAATAAATATTTGGATGATATGTGATAACATATTTTATAACTATAGATTAACATGTTGTGTGTGTTACGTGGAACTGTTTGCTGATATGAGTTACATTAAGCGACAAATGTTAACTCCTCCTGGTCTTTCAAATAAATAATAGTGGGATAGAAAACGATTGGTTGTGGTATATAACGTAGAATAAATAGGCAGCTTGTATGAGTTGTAGATAAAAGAGTCTCGCGTAAGCAGATGAAGTGATGATGATGATGATGATGATGATGATGATGATGATGATGATGATGATGATGATGATGATGATGATGATGATGATGATAGATGATGATGATGATGATGATGATGATGCTTGATGATGATGATGATGATGATGATGATGATGATGATGATGATGATGATGATGATGATGATGATGATGATGATGATGATGATGATGATGATGATGATGATGATGATGATGATGATGATGATGATGATGATGATGATGATGATGATGATGATGATGATGATGATGATGATGATGATGATGATGATGATGATGATGATGATGATGATGATGATGATGATGATGATGATGATGATGATGATGATGATGATGATGATGATGATGATGATGATGATGATGATGATGATGATGATGATGATGATGATGATGATGATGATGATGATGATGATGATGATGATGATGATGATGATGATGATGATGATGATGATGATGATGATGATGATGATGATGATGATGATGATGATGATGATGATGATGATGATGATGATGATGATGATGATGATGATGATGATGATGATGATGATGATGATGATGATGATGATGATGATGATGATGATGATGATGATGATGATGATGATGATGATGATGATGATGATGATGATGATGATGATGATGATGATGATGATGATGATGATGATGATGATGATGATGATGATGATGATGATGATGATGATGATGATGATGATGATGATGATGATGATGATGATGATGATGATGATGATGATGATGATGATGATGATGATGATGATGATGATGATGATGATGATGATGATGATGATGATGATGATGATGATGATGATGATGATGATGATGATGATGATGATGATGATGATGATGATGATGATGATGATGATGATGATGATGATGATGATGATGATGATGATGATGATGATGATGATGATGATGATGATGATGATGATGATGATGATGATGATGATGATGATGATGATGATGATGATGATGATGATGATGATGATGATGATGATGATGATGATGATGATGATGATGATGATGATGATGATGATGATGATGATGATGATGATGATGATGATGATGATGATGATGATGATGATGATGATGATGATGATGATGATGATGATGATGATGATGATGATGATGATGATGATGATGATGATGATGATGATGATGATGATGATGATGATGATGATGATGATGATGATGATGATGATGATGATGATGATGATGATGATGATGATGATGATGATGATGATGATGATGATGATGATGATGATGATGATGATGATGATGATGATGATGATGATGATGATGATGATGATGATGATGATGATGATGATGATGATGATGATGATGATGATGATGATGATGATGATGATGATGATGATGATGATGATGATGATGATGATGATGATGATGATGATGATGATGATGATGATGATGATGATGATGATGATGATGATGATGATGATGATGATGATGATGATGATGATGATGATGATGATGATGATGATGATGATGATGATGATGATGATGATGATGATGATGATGATGATGATGATGATGATGATGATGATGATGATGATGATGATGATGATGATGATGATGATGATGATGATGATGATGATGATGATGATGATGATGATGATGATGATGATGATGATGATGATGATGATGATGATGATGATGATGATGATGATGATGATGATGATGATGATGATGATGATGATGATGATGATGATGATGATGATGATGATGATGATGATGATGATGATGATGATGATGATGATGATGATGATGATGATGATGATGATGATGATGATGATGATGATGATGATGATGATGATGATGATGATGATGATGATGATGATGATGATGATGATGATGATGATGATGATGATGATGATGATGATGATGATGATGATGATGATGATGATGATGATGATGATGATGATGATGATGATGATGATGATGATGATGATATGATGATGATATGATGATGAAGATGATGATGATGATGATGATTACATGGTATGTATAAAATACTATAACTTCGCCTGATCAACGGGGTTATGATGTATTACGCTACCTGGAATCATTAGAGTCACCAAGTATTGCATTTGTATTGCATGTACTGATTTGTGAAAACATGAGAATAAGTGTGCTTACTAAAATGTTAATAGTTATTACTACTAAGCAGTGTAGTGATTGATGATGCCGAGTAGAAATAAGGCCGGAAAGATTCGAATAAAATATATATATATATATATATATAAATATATATATAAAAATAATCGGAATAAATATATATATAAATATATATATATATATAACTGTTTTAAAAATGCTGAAATATGTTACCGTTAGGTTGTGCTGATATATATGTTAATTACTTGTATGCAGATAAGCATATAAAATTATAGCAACATGGCTAGAATTAAGACAAGAAGTATGGTAATATGCAGATAAGATATTAATATAAAAATGAATGCTTATACATGTACCATGAATATAGTAATCAAGTATTGGAAGGATCCTACTCAGATACGAGCCGATAAGAGTATATATAAACCGTTAGTATTATAAGCTGATAAGTGTTAAGTTGAAGCAGATTTAGGTAAAAGCAGGGCATGTATGGGTTAATCCGTAAAGTAAGAAAAATATGTCGTCTGAGGGCAAGCGATAAATTGAATGCCATATACAGAGATAAGCTAATAGCAGGGTCAAGCCGTGTAATGTTAATAAGTTAACTTTGATAATAGTAAAGTTAGTATTGAATGACTAGAAATAGTATATTACGAGAAGGATGCATCATGTTAATACGCAAATTAAGCCATGTCTACCTAGGTGGTGGAGTTTAATACAGATTTTGATTGAAATTTTATTCACCAATAGTGTGAATCCAATAAAATTAGCAGTATACTAGGCTGAAAATGGTTGTCCCTTATGCGATAGAGTTAAATTGGCTCAAATAGATGTAAAATAGCAATTATTTATAATACTAGTAGTAATATGTGCTTGAAATGAAGTACTACTTTAGAGGAATTCTTGAGATCATGAGGTTAAACAAAGTGGTGGATTGACAGTTATATGATTTAGTTAATGACTTGTAAGAGTTAAGTAAACAATTAGGCAGTAATAGAACAAAACCCGAATAATAAGACAGATAAGGTCAAATGTAGTTTAATCGCAGTATTTAATGTTTACGATGATGAAAAAGGGCGCAGAGACCCCAAATTTTCATGTTTAGTAAAGCTAATGTTATGTATATTTTTATATATGCTGATATCTAATTTGCCATTAAATTGGTTAAATTGGTGTAGAAACCTAATTATTGTTAAACTAGTTAGGGGTAACAGGGTGACTCCCTATAAATTTTCGTTAGGAAAATAATTGTATTTTTCTAACCTTGGCTAGCTTAGTGGTCTTACACTCCTTATTAGATATTAATGTATAATTTTTGCAGATAACAAATAAAGTAGGGTTAGTAGGATTGAATGACTTAAAGACATGTCTTATTAAAATGGTAAATGGAAGTTATCCTGGTAGATAAATGCCTTCGATTAAGCCGAAGAATTAACACATTTAGACTAGTCCTAAAAAGAATGAGCAAATTGCACCCGATAGGTATTCGTGCCAAGATTTGGGGTAATTAAGAATTATGCAGTTGGATAGAATGATTGTAGTTAAGACAAGCCGAGTACAACGACGATTCGTGAGGACACGAATCAAACAAGTGGTGGATAGTTGTAACACCCCAAATTTCGCAGTAGTATTTATTACTAAAAGTAATATCTATCAAATGAATAAATGCCGAGTTATTTAAAAAGCCGCATAAATCAAATGTCGGGCCTAGTGTTTTAAGCGACGTTTACTAAAAGGACTAAAAGTGCAAGATAGTTATAAAGAGGGGGCTTTAATGAAAAATGGAAATTAATTCTAGGAATATAATAATAATTAATGATCACTTGATCATTCTAAAACAAACAAGTCGGCCAGAAAAAAGAAGCGACGACGAGTCGGCCGGAGAGGAATAAAAGAAGAAGAAGGAGGAATAGCGGGTTACGGGTCAAACCAAATATGCCAAATCATTCCTAATTGATTATAGGCTTTGATTATCATCTTTTTAAGGTACTATTTCTTAGTTTTCTAGTCTAATTAATAGTTATATAAAAATATCCTAGGTCAAGAAAAGGTGACTGTTTGGGTCCATATTAATTTCTTAGTATCCGGGCTCAACTATGAAGCATATATTAAAATTTGGTAAGATTTGGAGATAGTTTTTGTGTCACGTTATGTGATATAAAAAGTTTAGGAAAAGCTATGATTTTGTAAGGTAATGATGAAATAATGATAAGAAAGTGAAAATAATTGGCCTGGGAAGTATTGGGTAAGAAAAAGTTAGAAAAGACAATATGTATAGATCTTGATGGGTTATATGAATTTGCTTAATAGGTAACCAAGGATTTTGAAGAATACAAGTGTATGCTGTAGCAGGACCACATGTGAGTATATAGGATTTAAACTGGCAGGTTGATCATATGAGGGCAGATTACATGTGCGTAAGAGATCTCATATGATCAATATACTTATATAAAAATATCCTAGGTCAAGAAAAGGTGACTGTTTGGGTCCATATTAATTTCTTAGTATCCGGGCTCAACTATGAAGCATATATTAAAATTTGGTAAGATTTGGAGATAGTTTTTGTGTCACGTTATGTGATATAAAAAGTTTAGGAAAAGCTATGATTTTGTAAGGTAATGATGAAATAATGATAAGAAAGTGAAAATAATTGGCCTGGGAAGTATTGGGTAAGAAAAAGTTAGAAAAGACAATATGTATAGATCTTGATGGGTTATATGAATTTGCTTAATAGGTAACCAAGGATTTTGAAGAATACAAGTGTATGCTGTAGCAGGGACCACAGGTGAGTATATAGGATTTAAACTGGCAGGTTGATCATATGAGGGCAGATTACATGTGCGTAAGAGATCTCATATGATCAATATAGTTATATAATGCCGTATTTGTTTAGTTGTTTTAATTGTTGAAAATATGTGTTGAAATTGTTGTTATTAATTAAATTATGAATGATTGAGCCGTAACATTGAATTATATGGAACTCGGTTATATATGTGTGATCGATTCCATGTAATGGTGCAGTTGGTACTAATATAGTAGTAGTTGATTTGCCGTCTTGTTTAGTTATGTGATATGGTTTTTGTTAAAATTATGAAGATAAATAAGTTGTAGCAATGAGATTGTTGTTTTGATAAGATTATGGTAATTAGTATGGTAATAGAGAAGTTAGTGGCAAAAATTGTTGTTATCGATAATATTAACCTCATAATGTAATGAGCAGAATCCTTATCGTAGTTGTAAGTTTTAGGTAATAGTTAAGCAGCTTGAAGATTAATAGCCAGTATTTGCAGTTAACCATTGTTATTGGCCTTAGATAATGATCATGCCAAAGGCAGAATCTAGGACGTTGATGTTGTATATTGAGGTATGATTATAGCGTTGAATCAACTTATTTGTGAGCTAGAACGCTAAGTAGACTAGATTGGGGATAGCCATGTTGTTTGTTGGATTAATAATGTGTTACCTAGATGTTTTGTTGTGTAAGTGTGTATGTTATGCAACCACACGTGCTTTAATTGTTATGTGATCGTAGAATTGTGTTAGTCAAGTTGTTATGTGTATCTAGATATTTTGTTGTGTAAGTGTGTATGTTATGTAATCACACATGCTTTAATTGTTATGTGATTGCCATGTGATTGTGTGATGTAAATTCAGATATATAAGGCTAATGTGCAGATTTGGTGGATGTATGTGGATTGTCGTTGTAGAAGGGAACCATTAAAGAATAGCAGTTAATCCTTCTATGCATATAGCTGTATTATTTACTTTCTTATAGTTTGATACAGTGGCCCTCTTATATTTAGCAGGCATAGTTGATTATATGGAGGTTGGCTATATACGTGTAGTCTGGTCCATATAATTGAACAACTGGCAGAATGTACTTGCAGACTATCATGCAGTTTATCTCATGCAGTATGATATACACGCAGTTTATATAATGCAGAACATTCATATGTTTACTTTCTATATATTCACTAAGCGATATGCTTATTCCTTTTATTATAATGCTGTAGGTGTTAATGAATTTAGCGTTAATGATGAGCAACTGGATAGAACGAGCTTTGGGAAAGTCATAGCCGTGGATGAGCACTTGCTGAATGTTAAGCAAGTGTTATCTTTAAATTACAGCCGACTACATTATGCTTGTTACAATACTTGCCCATATTTTAGAACTAAACATGTAAATTCTTTAAGTTGGCAATGTGGTCGATAAACTGAGTCATGACAAGTATTATGGTTGTTTGGATTAAAAATTAGCAGGTATTGATTGTTGATATTACGATGAGGTCATGCCGAAATTTCTAATTTTTTCATTTTGTCGTTTTGAAATAAATTCGTATTCGGCGTTGTCGAATAATATGTATTTTTATCTATAAAAAGTTAAATGGAGTTTTCTTTTTTTTAAAAAAAAAAAAAAAGCAGGCGTAACAAGTGGTATCTGAGCTGTGGTTTAAGGGATTTATATGATCCTTGATATGATTTCCAGGACTTAAACGAATAGAATATGAATGATTAGCCGTATTGATTATATGTTGTTAACTTAGTTGTTGATTTTGAACTGTTATGATTCCCCTTCATATTTATTTATTGGTGATTATTTGCAGTTATATGATTAGTATTGATTTAAGAAATTTGAGTAAACCATTATGGATAATCTAGACTTAGGCTGTTATGATATTGTTAGTTAGCTGATATAAATATTGTTGCAGGTACATTCTTTCTTAATGGTCATTATGCAACGGTTTTATTTGATTCTGGAGCCGATTTTAGCCTTATTTCCTCTAGCTTTGTTCCCTTGATTGATGTGAATCCGTGTGCTCTAAACTATGTGCTTGATATAGAAATGGTAAATGGTGCTCTAACAAAACTTAGTCAAATACTTCGTGATTGTATTTTGACTCTAAACGATGTCGAGTTCTTTATCGACCTTATGCCTCTTGATATTGGTAGCTTTGACATTATTGTGGGTATGGATTGGATGTCGGCGGTAAATGCCGTTATTGATTGTGGTGAGAGAGTTGTTAAAATACCGTTGTCTAATGGTAAGATTCTTAGAGTTCAAGGTGAAATCTCCGATTCTTCAAATTCCAAAGTCTTTAGTGCTACCGCCTCAAAGGTGGAATTAAAGGCCGTTCCTATTGTTCGTGATTTTCCCGATGTTTTCCCGGATGACTTACCGGGATTACCTCCATCTCGTCAACTTGACTTCCGTATCAATCTTATTCCCGAAGCCGCACCCGTGGCTAAAGCTCCTTATAGACTAGCCTTAACCGAAATGCAAGAATTAGAAACTCAACTTAAAGAGCTCCAAGAGAAAGGCTTCATTCGCCCTAGCCAATCACCTTGGGGAGCTCCTATTCTATTCGTTAAAAAGAAAGATGGGTAATTTAGGATGTGTATTGACTACCGGGAACTAAACAAGCTCACCATAAAGAACCGGTATCCACTTCCTAGAATCGATGACCTATTTGACCAACTCCAAGGTGCAAAGCACTTTTACAAGGTTGATCTTCGCTCGGGTTATCATCAACTCCGAGTACACGAAGATGACATTCCTAAAATGGCTTTCCCTACAAGGTATAGACATTTTGAATTCACTGTTATGCCCTTCGGGTTGACTAATGCACCGGCGGTGTTCATGGACTTGATGAACCGGGTGTGTCGACCATACTTGGACAAGTTTGTCATTGTCTTTATAGATGACATACTTGTTTATTCTAAGACAAAGGAAGAGCATGTCGAGCACTTGCGTGAAGTGCTTGAACTATTGAGAAAGGAGAAGTTGTATGCTAAATTCTCCAAATGCGAATTTTGGTTGGAGAAGGTCCATTTCCTTGGTCACGTGGTGAGCAAGGATGGTATTCATGTGGACCCTAGCAAAATCGAGGCGGTCAAGGATTAGAGGAGACTCGAAACACCATCCAAAATCCGTCAATTCCTTGGATTGGCGGGTTATTATCGGCGATTCATAGAAAATTTCTCCCGTATTGCACAACCACTCACTCTCTTTACTCAAAAGGAGAGAAAATTTGAATGGGGCGAGAAACAAGAACAAGCCTTCCAAACTCTTAAGGATATGTTGTGTGATGCACCTATCCTAACCCTTCCGGATGGAGTTGAAGACTTTGTTGTATATTGTGATGCCTCGGGACAAGGTTTGGGTTGTGTTCTTATGCAAAGAGGCAAAGTCATTGCTTATGCCTCCCGACAACTTAAGGTGCATGAGAAAAACTACCCGACACATGATTTGGAATTGGGAGCGGTTGTATTTGCTTTGAAATGTTGGAGACATTACCTCTATGGCACAAAATGTGTGATTTACACCGATCACAAAAGTCTCCAACACATTTTCAATCAAAGTGAATTAAACATGAGGCAAAGACGTTGGCTTGAACTCTTTAGTGACTATGATTGTGATATCCGTTATCACCCGGGCAAGGCCAATTTTGTGGCTGATGCCTTGAGTAGAAAAGAGAGGGTTAAGCCAAGGCGGGCTAGAGTCATGAGCCTCACAGTAGGGCCAAATATTCGTAACCGAATCATTGAAGCTCAAATGCAAGCTACCCTACCGGAGAACTTTGGCAATGAAAATTTGGATGGTATGGAGCAACAATTTGATAGGAAGGAGGATAATGGGCTATACTTGGTTGAAAGACTTTGGATTCCCGTCTTGGGAAATCTAAGAACATTTCTCATGGATGAAGCCCACAAATTGGCTTATTCGGTCCACCCCGGATCGGATAAGATGTACTTTGACTTGAAAGATTTCTATTGGTGGCCGGGCATGAAACGAGATGTGGCCAAGTATGTGAGCGAGTGCCTTACTCGCTTGCAAGTGAAGGCCGGTCATAAGAAGCCACCCGGGTTGTTGGTTCAACCGGTGACACCCGAGTGGAAATGGGAACGAATCACTATGGACTTCATCACGAAGTTGCCTAGAACAAGCAAGGGCCATGACACAATTTGGGTGATCGTGGACCGGTTAACGAAGTTGGCTCATTTCCTAGCCATTCGTGAAACCGACAAATTTGACACTATGGCCCGTTTATACATTAAAGAGGTGATATCCAATCATGGAGTTCCCGTTTCTATCATTTCCGATAGGGACAGCCGATTTAACTCCAACTTTTGGAGAGCCTTTCAACGTGCTATGGGTTCTCAACTTGACATGAGCACGGCGTTTCATCCTCAAACGGATGGACAAAGTGAAAGGACCATTCAAACGCTCGAGGACATGTTGAGAGCGTGTGCCATTGATTTTGGTGGTAATTGGGATGAACACTTTCCGTTGGTTGAGTTCTCCTACAACAATAGTTACCATGCTAGCATACAAATGGCACCCTTCAAAGCAATTTATGGTAGAAAATGTCGCTCTCCCCTAGCTTGGGCGGAGATTGGTGAAAGCCAACTTATCGGGCCGGAAATTATGGTTGAAATGACCAAAGTGATTTCTCAAATCAAAGAGAGATTACAATTGGCCCGTGAACGACAAAAGAAGTATGTCGATGTGAGACGAAGACCGTTAGAGTTTGAGGTTGGTGATCATGTATGCATGTGCCACATATTTGCCAAAAATCTGAAAAAGCTAAATATGCGCCACATGCATGTATGCATGTGCCACATATTTGCCAAAAATCTGAAAAAGCTAAATATGTGCCACATGCATGTATGCATGTGCCACATTTTTGCCAAAAATCTGAAAAAGCTAAATATGTGCCACATGCATGTATGCATGTGCCACATTTTTGCCAAAAATCTGAAAAAGCTAAATATGTGCCACATGCATGTATGCATGTGCCACATTTTTGCCAAAAATCTGAAAAAGCTAAATATGTGCCACATGCATGTATGCATGTGCCACATTTTTGCCAAAAATCTGAAAAAGCTAAATATGTGCCACATGCATGTATGCATGTGCCACATTTTTGCCAAAAATCTGAAAAAGCTAAATATGTGCCACATGCATGTATGCATGTGCCACATTTTTGCCAAAAATCTGAAAAAGCTAAATATGTGCCACATGCATGTATGCATGTGCCACATTTTTGCCAAAAATCTGAAAAAGCTAAATATGTGCCACATGCATGTATGCATGTGCCACATTTTTGCCAAAAATCTGAAAAAGCTAAATATGTGCCACATGCATGTATGCATGTGCCACATTTTTGCCAAAAATCTGAAAAAGCTAAATATGTGCCACATGCATGTATGCATGTGCCACATTTTTGCCAAAAATCTGAAAAAGCTAAATATGTGCCACATGCATGTATGCATGTGCCACATTTTTGCCAAAAATCTGAAAAAGCTAAATATGTGCCACATGCATGTATGCATGTGCCACATTTTTGCCAAAAATCTGAAAAAGCTAAATATGTGCCACATGCATGTATGCATGTGCCACATTTTTGCCAAAAATCTGAAAAAGCTAAATATGTGCCACATGCATGTATGCATGTGCCACATTTTTGCCAAAAATCTGAAAAAGCTAAATATGTGCCACATGCATGTATGCATGTGCCACATTTTTGCCAAAAATCTGAAAAAGCTAAATATGTGCCACATGCATGTATGCATGTGCCACATTTTTGCCAAAAATCTGAAAAAGCTAAATATGTGCCACATGCATGTATGCATGTGCCACATTTTTGCCAAAAATCTGAAAAAGCTAAATATGTGCCACATGCATGTATGCATGTGCCACATTTTTGCCAAAAATCTGAAAAAGCTAAATATGTGCCACATGCATGTATGCATGTGCCACATTTTTGCCAAAAATCTGAAAAAGCTAAATATGTGCCACATGCATGTATGCATGTGCCACATTTTTGCCAAAAATCTGAAAAAGCTAAATATGTGCCACATGCATGTATGCATGTGCCACATTTTTGCCAAAAATCTGAAAAAGCTAAATATGTGCCACATGCATGTATGCATGTGCCACATTTTTGCCAAAAATCTGAAAAAGCTAAATATGCGCCACATGCATGTATGCATGTGCCACATATTTGCCAAAAATCTGAAAAAGCTAAATATGTGCCACATGTAGTAATGCATGTGCCACAGTTTTTGTGTAAAGTCCGAACAGAGTCAAATATATGCATGTGCCACATATTTGCCCAAAAATCTGAAAAAGCTAAATATGTGCCACATGCATTTCCTACGTGCCACATATTTGCTAATTATGTATATTTTGTGTTCTAAAGTGTCTAATCCTTAGTTACTTAACCCAAACTCATTCTTACATCTTAATGATCCATAACAAGGCGCGTGTAACACTTTGATTTCTCCGTCAAAATTTAGTGTCAAACCTCAACTTGTGTTCAACCAAAACCTTTATATCTTTAACCAAATGTTCTAAATTCATCTTATAAACCATCCTTGGGGTTGTGGCATAGTGTAGGATATAATGTGACGATAAGATGTTGATGTAATAGGTTTGTGATCGTTGTGTTCCCCGCTCACCCGCTTAAGCTCATTCTAATGACATCTAAGGCTAAGGTGAGTTCCGTAGCTCCCTACTCGCTTGAGATTCGGGCTGGAAAGTGTACAATTACTTGTGTGATGGTTTGATTTGTTGATTGAAGGTTTGATGGATTATTGAGTTTGGTTCTGACATAGTGTCGGATGATCCTAACGGTGGGTCTTCGTCAAAAAGAGTTGCTAAACTAAATACGGGTGGTGGAATTGGCGTGTTGTTTCTCCTTTTCCTCCTAGGTTTACTAGGTCTTGAAGATGCACTATCTACTATCGTTCCCGACCTCAATCGCATCAACTACCTAAATAATCCTGCAAAACTCAAGAAAAAGATCAAACGCACCAATATAAAAATGAAATGAAAACTAAACTACACTACTTAAACTAAAATGAAAAAGAAAATATTTTTGGATTTTTGAAAATTTTAAAGAAAATGAAAATGCTACTAAATTAACCTAAACTAGACTTAACTACTAAACCCTAAAATGACTTAACCTAAAAACTGAAAAGTAACTACTTCGTGCCGAAACACAAAGTAGGATCGAACTACACTACTAAACTAAGAATGCGTCGCGTCCCCGGCAGCGCCAAAACACTTGATGCGGTCTTTTATTTCGTGTTTAAATTTATAAAAAAGTTGTACAAGTAATTATCAAAAATCACACACACCTTAACGGACAGGGGACCCGATCAGATGTAGTATAGTAAGTGATAAGTTACAGGATCGTTCGCAGGGACGCGTTGCTTTACCTAATCTAGTAAAATGTGTAATTCTAGCAGTTGGGGGTTGTCACGATTTCCTATTAAACTAATTAAAAACTGAAAAGTAAATAGAAGCCGCAACCGCTTATTCAGCGAAAGGCTTAGTCTGAAAATAGTTTTGAAAAAGCAAATGACAGTAATTAAATTAAAATACTTGTTTGGCATCTCAGATCTCATGGTACGACCAGATTACTTATCCTACTCATTTGCTAGACTGTTGGAAACTTAATCACGACTCAGATTCTCGTTAGATTCACTTTGCCTAAGTAACTAGTCCTAAGTAACTAGTGCTGTCCCTAGACTCACACTACTTCTATAAACAAATTCTCGTTAGATTCATTGTTTAAGCATTAATGACCTAAAGTTTGTGTTACTAATTCATCTTTTAGTTGCCCGGCTCTTAAGCCATGACCAGATAATAATTCTCTCAGGTGACCACAGTGCACGTTTCCATGTCACTGGATCGCGTCTGACATTGTTAAGCATCATGTTCTATTCATCCTAATTACTATGGTTCTTGATCCCTCAGTTATAAGTGGACACACGCAAGCATACTCTATTTGTGCAGGACACACGCAAGCATACTCTATTTGTGCGGGACACACGCAAGCATACTCTATTTGTGCGGGACACACGCAAGCATACTCTATTTGTGCGGGACACACGCAAGCATACTCTATTTGTGCGGGACACACGCAAGCATACTCTATTTGTGCGGGACACACGCAAGCATACTCTATTTGTGCGGGACACACGCAAGCATACTCTATTTGTGCGGGACACACGCAAGCATACTCTATTTGTGCGGGACACACGCAAGCATACTCTATTTGTGCGGGACACACGCAAGCATACTCTATTTGTGCGGGACACACGCAAGCATACTCTATTTGTGCGGGACACACGCAAGCATACTCTATTTGTGCGGGACACACGCAAGCATACTCTATTTGTGCGGGACACACGCAAGCATACTCTATTTGTGCGGGACACACGCAAGCATACTCTATTTGTGCGGGACACACGCAAGCATACTCTATTTGTGCGGGACACACGCAAGCATACTCTATTTGTGCGGGACACACGCAAGCATACTCTATTTGTGCGGGACACACGCAAGCATACTCTATTTGTGCGGGACACACGCAAGCATACTCTATTTGTGCGGGACACACGCAAGCATACTCTATTTGTGCGGGACACACGCAAGCATACTCTATTTGTGCGGGACACACGCAAGCATACTCTATTTGTGCGGGACACACGCAAGCATACTCTATTTGTGCGGGACACACGCAAGCATACTCTATTTGTGCGGGACACACGCAAGCATACTCTATTTGTGCGGGACACACGCAAGCATACTCTATTTGTGCGGGACACACGCAAGCATACTCTATTTGTGCGGGACACACGCAAGCATACTCTATTTGTGCGGGACACACGCAAGCATACTCTATTTGTGCGGGACACACGCAAGCATACTCTATTTGTGCGGGACACACGCAAGCATACTCTATTTGTGCGGGACACACGCAAGCATACTCTATTTGTGCGGGACACACGCAAGCATACTCTAATTGTTGCATTGATGACGTGGTTGACACACATATGATACACATTATGACATTTGCATACATACGGCACATAATTTGATATTGACATCACTTGTGCTCGTTTATTACACGTATTTATTTTATTTTGTGATCTTTTTTTTTTTTTTTTTTTTTTTTTTTTTTTTTTTTTTTTTTTTTTTTTTTTTTTTTTTTTTTTTTTTTTTTTTTTTTTTTTTTTTTTTTTTTTTTTTTTTTTTTTTTTTTTTTTTTTTTTTTTTTTTTTTTTTTTTTTTTTTTTTTTTTTTTTTTTTTTTTTTTTTTTTTTTTTTTTTTTTTTTTTTTTTTTTTTTTTTTTTTTTTTTTTTTTTTTTTTTTTTTTTTTTTTTTTTTTTTTTTTTTTTTTTTTTTTTTTTTTTTTTTTTTTTTTTTTTTTTTTTTTTTTTTTTTTTTTTTTTTTTTTTTTTTTTTTTTTTTTTTTTTTTTTTTTTTTTTTTTTTTTTTTTTTTTTTTTTTTTTTTTTTTTTTTTTTTTTTTTTTTTTTTTTTTTTTTTTTTTTTTTTTTTTTTTTTTTTTTTTTTTTTTTTTTTTTTTTTTTTTTTTTTTTTTTTTTTTTTTTTTTTTTTTTTTTTTTTTTTTTTTTTTTTTTTTTTTTTTTTTTTTTTTTTTTTTTTTTTTTTTTTTTTTTTTTTTTTTTTTTTTTTTTTTTTTTTTTTTTTTTTTTTTTTTTTTTTTTTTTTTTTTTTTTTTTTTTTTTTTTTTTTTTTTTTTTTTTTTTTTTTTTTTTTTTTTTTTTTTTTTTTTTTTTTTTTTTTTTTTTTTTTTTTTTTTTTTTTTTTTTTTTTTTTTTTTTTTTTTTTTTTTTTTTTTTTTTTTTTTTTTTTTTTTTTTTTTTTTTTTTTTTTTTTTTTTTTTTTTTTTTTTTTTTTTTTTTTTTTTTTTTTTTTTTTTTTTTTTTTTTTTTTTTTTTTTTTTTTTTTTTTTTTTTTTTTTTTTTTTTTTTTTTTTTTTTTTTTTTTTTTTTTTTTTTTTTTTTTTTTTTTTTTTTTTTTTTTTTTTTTTTTTTTTTTTTTTTTTTTTTTTTTTTTTTTTTTTTTTTTTTTTTTTTTTTTTTTTTTTTTTTTTTTTTTTTTTTTTTTTTTTTTTAGTTTTTTTTTTTATACTCGTACTATTTTAAAACTCACCTTGTTGTTATTTTACCACCATCTCTAACACTCATGGGAACACATGATGGTTACTCTTAGGGTGGGCGGTGTACACCTATGACCAAATCGGTACCGGTCGGTCATCGGATGTAACACCACTCCGCGCATCCTGTACCGGAAGGGTGGGGAGGAAAACGAGGAGGGTCGTGCCCAGGTCTCTCACCGCCTTTGTTACCGTTAGATGCCTCCAAATCCGTGATTTTTCCTTTTTTTAATCCTAACCTAATTTCAGATTCGTTGATATATATATATATATATATATATATATATATATATATATATATATATATATATATATATATATATATATATATATATATATATATATATATATATATATATATATATATATATATATATATATATAGTTTCGTTGCAGGCGTGCACATGGAGAAGACAAAGACAAAACATTATTAAACTTAAATTTACATATTAAACCCTGAAAGTTTAAATTATTTATAAAATTGGTCAAAGTCTTTTGTTTTTGTTTTCTATACATTATATTATTATTATTACTATTATTTTAAACTTAAGTAATTATAAAATACTTCATTTTGTATTTATAAAAATTATTTACTGAAAATATTAGTTATTGTATGTAATTTAGTAATTTGTATTAATTTTTAATTTAATTTAATTTATAATTTATTTATTTATTAATTTAATTAATTAATTTAATTTATTTATTCTAAATATTCAAGCTATTTTCTCATCTTTTTTTATGTAACAGTAGTTTTTTTTTTATACTCGTACTATTTTAAAACTCACCTTGTTGTTATTTTACCACCATCTCTAACACTCATGGGAACACATGATGGTTACTCTTAGGGTGGGCGGTGTACACCTATGACCAAATCGGTACCGGTCGGTCATCGGATGTAACACCACTCCGCGCATCCTGTACCGGAAGGGTGGGGAGGAAAACGAGGAGGGTCGTGCCCAGGTCTCTCACCGCCTTTGTTACCGTTAGATGCCTCCAAATCCGTGATTTTTCCTTTTTTTAATAAACTACCATTTTTCGTTGATATATATATATATATATATATAGTTTCGTTGCAGGCGTGCACATGGAGAAGACAAGAGACAAAACATTATTAAACTTAATTTTACATTTAAACCCTGAAAGTTTAAACTATTTACTAAAATGGTCAAAGTTTTTTTTTTGTTTTCTATACATTATATTATTATTATTACTATTATTTTAAACTTAAGTAATTATAAAATATTCATTTTGTATTTATAAAAATTATTTACTGAAAATATTAGTTATTGTATGTAATTTAGTAATTTGTATTAATTTTTAATTTAATTTAATGTTTAGTTTTTATTTTAAGTTTAAAAATCAAAAAAACAAAAAGCATGGGGAGGGGTGGAGAGGCATTTCGTGCAAGTGGGAAAAAGTGGGGAGGAGTAGAAAAGGTGGGGAGGGGTGGTGAGGTACTCCCCCACCCTTACTCCGTAGAAGGCAATAACGTTGAAAAACATAACATACAATCATAAATATGATAAAAGGGAATATTATATAGGTCCGCGTCGGAGCTACTTTCCTCACACTCATGAGATTCAACGTGTACATATAATAAACTATAAGGACATAAAGATTTTTTTATAAAAAGAAAAAAAAAACTTGAGGCACGAGTCATGATAAAAGCAGTTATATTGTAATGAGAATATATGATGATGTTTATTCATGAGATATGACAACAACTTGTTTTCCAATGTTATTGCCGGTAAACAAACCAACTAGGGCACTCGGGGCATTCTCGAGCCCTTCAACAATGTGCTCGACGTAAGTTATTTTCCCTTCTTTAATGAGAGGCAGTATCATTTCCATAAACTTGGGATACGAGTGAAAATAATCTGAAACCTGAAACCCTTCCATTCGTATGCGTTTATAGATTAGGAATACGAGATTGTTAATGCCTTCAGTTTTATCAAGGTTGGATTGTGAGATCATCCCACAGACAGCAATGCGGCCATGTAATCTCATGTTGGGTAGTACTCCATCGAGCATCTTCCCCCCAACGTTCTCAAAGTAAATATCAATACCATTTGGGAAATACCTGTGTCAATAACATTTAAAAAGTTATTGAAGATTTAATTTCGTGCTCTTATAATAGTAATTGATTTTGCTGACCGATAATAAATTAAAAAAAAAAGGTGTGTGCTATGTTTTTTTAGAATGACATCTTATCTTATTCTTACTTCTAAATTACACACATGTTTGGGATAAAACTCATGGCTCTAAAAAAACTCATATTAATTCACTCCACAAATGTAGGAAGTCGGACTCGTATCTAGGTGAATCCTCCCAAGATCAAAAATCTTACCAATATACCACTTACTTGAAAGTTGAAATCATATTTTTATGATAGATGGTTTCGTAAAGTTCCAACCTTTTCAAAGTGGCATTAAGATCTTCCTCTTTATTGTAGTTGAATGCTTCATCGAATCCAAATTTATTCATAAGTAGATCAACCTTACCAAAGCAAGAAAACAAATCGATCAACCCATGTTTAGAAATACTAACCAAGTCACAACTAAATTTGATTTCTATGATTCTATCAAATGGTATGTAGTTTATATGCTTAATTCATTTTTCACCTTTTCATCGGATCCAGCGCTTCCGACGACATAACAACCATGGAGTTTCGCGAATTGCCCAACAAGTTGACCAACGGCTCCAGATGCTGCAGACACAAACACAGTGTCTCCTTTCTTTGGTGAACAAATATCATAAAAACCAACATACGCCGTCAATCCAGTCATGCCTAATTAAAGACAAATATCATAAAAACCAACATAGGCCGTCAATCCAGTCATGCCTAAGTAAAGACAACATGTATTATCCATAAACATAAAAAATCTAAATATATAAAACATATGTAGATGTAAAAAGAAGATTTAATTAACTTGCCTAGAATTCCAGTATAATAAGAAAGAGGAACATCAGTGTAATGAATCTTTACTAAAGCTTGTGTATCTTTGATCAAGCTATATTCTTCCCAATTAATCGGTCCCCAAAACAAGTCGCCTTTTGTGAATTTAGGGTGACTTGAATCCAAAACTCTCGAGACTCCAAATCCTCTTACAGGCTATATGTATATAAAGAAAAAATAAGGTTGTCTTCATATCGCGTTAAAAAAAAAACCATCAACATTACAATAATGAGTCATGATCATGACCAAATTAACATACCGAGCCAAGAGCGAATTCGAAAGAATCGTTAAATTTTCCTTGCATGCTCTCAAGCATACGATTCTTCATGTAGGGGTCACATGACAAATAGAGATTCTTGGTCAAAATAAGACCGTCTTCATTGTTGGGCAGCTCCAAACGGATGGTGGCATCAGAAGTAACAGCCATGTTGGATGCTTTTAGAGAGCCATTGATGACGTACTCTTTGAATATCACTCGCTTGTTTTGCACCACCACCTCCGCGACGTCTTCCATCTCTATGTATTATGGCTAGTGATCGAGTACCCTTCTTTCTATATATAGGAATAATATGAACATGTGATGTGCACATGTACCTATATATTAAAACAAATATACATATACACATATACATATAATAATATATTATAACGGTTTACTATTTGGATGTACGTAACGGCACTAGTTATTATTATCTATGCTGTATAATTAGGGATGGCACCCGCGGGTAACGGGTGCGCATTTCCCTTTCCCATAACCATGTCCGTGGGTTTTTTTGATCCATCAATTCGCGGGTATCCACCAACGGGTAAAATTTTCTTATCCATGTCCATGATCCGCGTTATGCAAGTTCACGGATCGCGGGTTATCATTTTAAATTATAATTAGAATCAATTATTTAATATCCTTTGAATACTTAAACAGTTTCTTCAAAATTCTTCCTTTCCAAATCTTTTCATCCGTTTAATTATAAACGAAACTAAATCAATATGAAATTTGGAACTTACACAAACAAAGCTTTTCTGATGCTACGCCAAATAACAATACATTAGACACTATCACAAGTATAATATAAATTGTATATAAAATTAAATACTAATAGCATGTGGGTTTAAGGCTATTTTATGGACTTATCTACAGGTTTCTTACATGGGTATCGCGGGTTCGTGGTACGGATTTATCCATGACGGATATAGTATACTCATTATCCATCCGCGACCCGCAAACGGGCACATATTTGTACCCATTATGTACCACTGAAGGGCGGATCTATCATGGCTCAACATGGGTCCATGGCACCACCTTAGTTTCAAAAATTACTTATACTTTATATGGTAAAAGATTTTGGACCCATATTAGATTTAGATATGGACCCATGTAATATATATGGCTTAACTTAATTGACTTTGTCCTATCAAATATTTAATTCAAATTAAATCAAAAGCCCATAATATGTTAGTTAGTATTTGATTGCTAGTTTATTAGTTAATCGCTTCATTTATAATATGTTATTTACATCAACAACTAATGGTTAATTACTTTGCTGTGAATAACTATAAGAACTTAAGATAGTAATTTTAGTATATATTTTATGTTTTGTGAAGACCCGAGCCGACCCGATCCGATGAGATACTGAACATGAAACTTTTTATTTCTTAACTTCATTGCCCAAACTAAAATGGACCCATGTGGTTTTGAATCCTAGATCCGCCACCGTACCACTACACATTACACTTCTATAGTCTGCGGGACCACGATTATGCATCGGGCAATATTATAAGTTGTGAAGGACAAACTATATACAATATAAATATATATATATATAGTCAAACTTTACATATAAGATTAACAAGTAGTACAAGCATCAATAAACCGGAATACTAACTCAACAAGTTCTGTAACTTTAACATCTATTGCAGTAGTATCCAAAACATCATAATCTGTGCACCCATTGTAACCCTCCAATAACTTTTCCATATCGTGCCACGTGGCAGGCTTATGCCAACTGCCACCACACCCATCTTTCCCTCTATTTTCAAGCCGACAACGCCACTCAACTTCGTCCTTTGGTTTGCACTCTACCACTATAAGCCTAGACCCGTCAAGAGAACTAGCTAGGTCAACTAGCCGGTCTAGATGGGTCTTGCGTGAAAGTGGAGAGTCAATAACCACATTAAGGCCAAGACTCAACTGAGTCCTGGCCATATTCCATATTACTTCATAAGAAAGATCGTTAAGGTGCTTAGAAATAGTATGTGATTCTAATTGTGACTCGATTGTGAACGTCGAGTCACGTACATCATCCTTATCTAGTAACGGGCATCTTAGTGATGCGGCTAAGAAGCGGGCTAGCGTGGTTTTGCCCGTCCCCGGGTGTCCTTTCATTGCTACTATGACTCTTTGTGGTCGAGCATCTTCTTGTTCCATGAAGGATTTCGATTATTAGCGATGTGAAACTGGTGTAATATACTCTTTTTTTTTTAATCAAGAATCGTATAAGAGTTTTATAGTAGATTAGTAGTGAAGGTAATGCCACTTGTTTTTAGAATTGTCTTTTTTGAATACAAATATCTTCAAACGATTTTTTGTTACCATAAATAAATTCATAGGATAATTTTGTGGGTGTACACGTCTTTGGATAAACCAAATAATATTTGTCATTTAGTTGTGGACTTGTGGGTCATTGACTAGTTTATTGATGATAAGATTTGCCTTGTAACGATAGTGACTGAAAATGGTCATCAATTTTTGAGATAATGTACTTGGAGGCAACCGAAGTATTAGTTTCATTTAGGGTATTCATTGAACCGTTCAAACTAGCTAATTTAGGTTGGTTTAACTGGATTGAATTGTTAAGTTTAATCAAATGGTTAAATTTTGAGAACTCGAGTTATTTGGTCCGGCTATGATTTGAGCACCGTTAAAACCATACAGGCAAGGGGGAAACTTTATCCCCGATACCACAATTGATGTGTTTGCATCTATAGAAACAGGTTCCTTTTTTGTGAAAGATATAAATGAAAAAATTCTTCCTTTGTTAACAATCTATCACTTTTGGTTTAGAATGAACCGTATACCGTTACAAAGGATACAAATGTTTTCGGATTAAAAAGCCCAAACATATTTAGCCGTTAAAAAAGAAGCCCAAACATTTGCATCTAAAGACTCGTCCAAAAGAAAAGAGCTAATAAATTTAGAAAACCTTTGATATATATATTAAAGGCCAACTCCTTGTGGTTTTTCGATTTTCCAGTTTTTATCATCGCCGTTAATTTTTGACTAAAATCATCCCTGTGTTTTGCATTTCGTCATTGGATTTGTTAACCCACTCACGTGCCATGCCCGTGAAGGGCATTTATGTCTTTTCACCCATCTTTATGGTTTGTTCCTATGGTTAAGTGCAAAATTCGTCCTGTGGTTTGTCGTTTTTTCATTTTTCATCCTTGTTTTTAACAAACCTCCAAACAAGAATTTAATCAAAAACCAAAACAAACTCAAATCAAAAATCTATATATACCTGCATACGAGGATCTAATCAATCACCTTCAAATATGAGAATCTGGTCATCTACCCCATTTTAATTCACAATCAATGAACCAAATGATCTCAGTTCATTAGGATCGTTTTTGTAATCCTTCCTACTACACAAAACCCAACTTATTCACTATTACTAATTTTCAACCATAGGAGTGGCAGCCAGTTTATTTCAGCATCTTCATAAGCGAGAATCAAAAGAAGAAAACAACCACATAGCATAAGAAAATTTGCACCCGTAAACCAGATAATAGAGCTGCATTTTATCAGATCCCCAACAAGACATCACAAACATGGTAGAATTAAATTCAACATACATCAAGAGCAAGTAAAAGTACTTAATGTTCACGGCCCAAACAGAATAGTCAACAATAGTAAAAAGTGCAGACAATGGCGGGTTGCTAGTATAACAGAAAAAATTCTGCTGATGAAGAAAAGAGTTTACGAGGATGATACTACTTGGGGCCAATATCCTTGAGAGCACAAATCTGCTCCTCCCCCATTGCAGACATCACACTCACGACCATGTCCTTTCCCTCTGCAAATCCATCCTTGATCTGCATTCACACAAACAGTTAGGATTTAAAGACTAGCATCTTGAAGGTCAAAAAGGTCAATTTCATTGTCTATTCATCTACAATCATCATTGCATATAAATTGATTTAAATAAGAAAATATATTTGGTGTCTTCACCAACAGTCTTATCTCTGAAATGTTGTCGCTAATAAATATAACTACTAAAGACGATATTTCAACAATAAAATGTAGAAAAACTGACGTGGGAGATGCAAAAGTATGTTCACCGTAACACCGTGAAAAACAAAATGGGATTTCTCTTAAACTTTACAAAAAAAAAGGTAAATCACATAAGCAACACAATAAAACATCATAGATAGTAGCAATTCATCTATATTATATATATTGACCCACAAGAAATGCAAGATAAAGTTGTATGGCATGACACGTACTTGGGTCAGGAGAGCATCATCAGTTGGGAGCTTCAGGTCATCCTTGGTGTTGCCATTTTCAGTCAACAGACTCACCTGAAATACAACGATTATAATCAATTTCGAATAAATAATTTAAATACTATACAAAATAAGTCAAACATACTAAACTAAATAAAACATACAAATCCATCCTCGGAAATATCAATTAATTGGTAGTCGGTACGGTTGACATGGGGAACCTGAAAACAGATAACAAAAAAAATAAGAAGTTAAATATAAACTGAACCGGTAACGAGAAATGAAACAAGACAAGAGAAAAACATGGACTTTACATACATCACAATTGTGGGAAGAGGGCACAATATCTTCAAGCTTTTTCCCATTAAAGATGTCAATTGCAACAAAGTGACACTTAGCATGACCATGCTTGCCTGTCTTGGAGGTAGAAACTTCCACAACCTGCAAGGTACGTAAATCCCCATGCATAAGTCAATTGTCAATGTAATCCTTTCAACAACATACAAACCATTTAGTGCATCTATCGAAAACAAAAACATGTAATGCAACGAAATTAAAAAAAAAATGTAACAAGAGAGCAGACCTAGATCAATATTCACCGGTATATATAAATCATTGCACATCCAAGAATTAGAATATCAAGTAAGCAAAGGAGAGGATTACACACAAATTACAAATGAGCAATCAATTATCGCAACTAATATCAACGCACCCCACAATATCTCTTACCAACATTAACGAGAGAATCCAAATTACGTAGGTGATCCTTACACCCAAAAAATTTAGCTTGATCATAAGCACCACAAAAATAGCAATAACATATCAGAAAAGTCATTCACTTAGGGAGCGTTTGGAATTGGTTTTAAAGAACATATTCCTTGTAATATTAGCACCTAAGCAGTTTTCAGGAGAGTATTTACGATTAGTTATCCGCCTTAAAGCGTATAAACACTTGAATAAGTTATGCTCGGAGTTCAAAGGTTGTAGATTTAAACTCATTATTCTGGTCAGATAAACTTATAACATGCTTGTGAGGTAAAAATAACCAAATTTATTCGTCAAGCTCAAATCTTTCTGCTAACATTTGGTCCAAGGCTAACTTGACAAAAATTTCGACATATAATTTTCTCAATAATCAAATTTTTAGTTATCATCCTGTGCTTCTTATCCAAATTCAGTTAAACAAATTATATACTAATTTATATTCTAATACTATATATGAAATCTATACATACACAAAAAAAACTAAAGAATAATAATAATCCTGACTTCAAAAGTCAACACAAAAACATCATCAAATCAAAGGGAGATAAAATATTAAAAAATAAACCTTGCAAGCGCGGTTTTTGATAACGATATGACCGCCTTTGCGGATAGTACCGGCTTGCTGAGGGTAGGTTTTGGAAGCGCCGGCATCGGCCTTTCGATTCAAACTGATGCTCTTCGTCCGACATGCTTTTCCGATCTCCGATTAATTTTTATTTTTTTGATGGATTTCAACTGGAGAGCAGAAGCTGTGTAGTGTGTATATGTTAATTTGGGGGTTTTTATATTTTATTATTTTTTTTTAAATATATAAGATATAGATATAGGATATATCAAGAACGGGTGTATGTATAGCAGTATAGATGTGCCACTGGGCCGGTTAGCGTTTGTTTTAAGCTGAGTTAAGTGAATCGACCACATACCTTTTTATTTACTTATTTAATTTTTTTTTAAAGCAACTGTGTTTTAAGCTGAGTTAAGTGAATCGCCCACATACATTATTAGATCAATTGTGTTTTAGTATAATAAAAGATAAGGTTATCTTCAATGCTAACCATCCTTTAAGTTACATCATATCCTTATAAATTCTTAAAATCTTTACATATTCTTAAAATCTTTTAGTTTTACTTCCAACCATACAAACATCGTTACATATTCTTATTTCATATACAAACAAAAGATAAATATTCTATAAAAGAACGTGTCCTTAGTTAAAAATATGTATACCCTATAAACGAGCAAAGACGAACATGTTTCAATGATATGGACAAGGAAAGACAAGCAAAGATATGGAAGGACGTGTACAAACACTACCATTAAAGATAGCCTAATGGGCATGGCAACTTGCAAAGATATGGAAGGACGTGTACAAACACTACCATTAGAGATAGCCTAATGGGCATGGCAACTTGTGAGAGATGGCATGAGATACATCTAAGGATGGCAATGGTAATCCGATCCAATAAACATCCACCCAATCCGGTTCATTATTGGTGGATATGGATGACATTATGTGAATGAATATTGGATGTGGAGCGGATATAGATGTTTAATGTAGTAGATATGGATGAAAGTTTGTTATCCATTAACCCGAAGTTAATTAAATTTGTTATTTTTATTTATATTATTACATATATAAATGCACATGGGTTTAACATACTTTATATTTTCGTTAAATGTATACATGACTTTGTAACTGTTGAGGGGGTGTGTTTTGCAATAATTATCTTTTGATGAATCTGATATGATATTGTCAACAAATTTGTAGTAAGAGATGAAATTGAAGTTGAAATTGATCTAGAGAGTCTTACCGACACCCTCTCTAAGTAAGCACCCAATACTGTCTTTCACGGGATTTGATTCGCGATACCCCGACGGTGTATGGGTGAGGTTAAGATGTAAACAGTCTTACCTCTACAAGATCGAAAAGAAGCTCCAGCCTTCCAAGGCATAGGATAGAACACACTCTATCTCCAGAGGCAAAAGTGTTAAACACTTATCCAGCTTTGTTGGTTTCGCCACCTCACCAACATAAATTATCTCCGTCACGTCATCTCGTGTGTTATAAATTATAGACGTCGTATAGCACGGGGACCAAACTAGTTATTTGATGTTTGCAGCTATTTAGGGATATAATGAATAACCTTTGATATATATTCGATTCACAACTAATGAACATCATCTCAATTCATTAGAATTGCTTTTGTAATACGTCCTACTCGATAAAGTTTGATGCAACTAATCTGAGTACCTACAAAACCCATCTCACCTACTTTATTTTCAACCACAGGAGTGCCAGCCAGTGTATTTAAACATTTTCATAAACAAGAATCAAATGAAGAATACAGTGACATACCATAAGAAAATTTGCAGCCGTAAACCTAATAATCAGCTGCATTTTATCAGATCCCAAGAAAACATCACAAACATGGTAGAATTAAATTCAACATACATCGAGAGCAAGTAAAAGTACTTTATGTTCATGACCCAAACAGAATATAGTCAACAATAGTACGAAATGCAGATGATGGCAAATTGCTATTAGTATACAACAGAAAAAGTTCTGCTGATAAAGCAAAGAGTTTATGAGGAGAATACTACTTGGGGCCGATATCCTTGAGAGCACAAATCTGCTCCTCCCCCATTGCAGACATCACACTCACGACCAGGTCCTTCCCCTCTGCAAATCCATCCTTGATCTACATTCACATAAACAGTCAACATTTAAACACTAGCATCTTGAAAGTCAAAAAGAACAACTTCATTGTCTATTCATCCACAATCATCGTCACATATAAAAATGATTTAAATATTAAAATATTTTGTCTTCACTAACAGTCTCACTTCTGAAATGTTATCTCTAATAAATATAAATACAACTACAAAAGATGATATTTCCACAATAAGATGTAGAAAAAGTGATGTGGGAGACGCACATATATGTTTCCTCATAACACCGTGACATATAAAATGGAGATTTCTCTTATAAACGCTGTTTTATAACGATTCTATTGAATACCTCTAAAATGTTGTCATTAATAAATATAACTAATAAAGACGATATATCCACAATTAGATATGGAAAAACTGATATGGGAGATGCACATATATCTTCCCCGTAACACCAAGACATATAAAATGGGATTTTTCATAAATTTTAGAAAGAAAAAAGAAAGAAGCTAAATCACATAAGCAACATAATAAGACATCATAGATAGTACTATAGTAGCATTCATCTATATTGTACCCAACATCACATACCTGAGTCAGGAGAGCATCATCAGTTGGGAGCTTCAGGTCATCCTTGGTGTTGCCATTTTCAGTCAACAGACTCACCTGAAATACAACGATTATAATCAATTTCAAATATATAATTTCAATACCATAAAATTATTTTACTAGTATTAAACTGAACAAAACATACAAATCCATCCTCAGAAATATCAATCAGCTGGTAGTCTACTCGGTTGACATGAGGGACCTGAAAACAGATAATAATAAAAAAAGATTAACTATATAAAGTGAATGGGTAACGGGAAATGAAACAAGACAAGAGAAAAACATGGACTTTACATACATCACAATTGTGAGATGAGGGCACAATATCCTCAAGCTT
Source organism: Erigeron breviscapus (assembly GCA_034093135.1). Lineage (NCBI taxonomy): Eukaryota > Viridiplantae > Streptophyta > Magnoliopsida > Asterales > Asteraceae > Erigeron > Erigeron breviscapus. Next base: position 126,936,976 of record CM067167.1, read on the forward strand.
TTTCCCATTAAAGATGTCAATTGCAACAAAGTGACACTTAGCATGACCATGCTTGCCGGTCTTAGAGGTAGAAACTTCTACAACCTGCAAGATAAATCCCCATGCATAAGTCAATGTAATCCATTCAACAGCATAAACCATTTAGTGCATCGATCAAATACAAAAACATGTGATGCAACAAAAAAAAAACAAGACAGTAGACCTAGTTCAATATTCACCCGTATATATAAAATCATTGCAGATCCAGAAATTAAAATATCAGGTAAGCAAAGGAAAGAATTACACACAAATTACAAATGAGCAATCAGTTATTCCAGTACATATTACAAAAGGCATGCTGCTATAATAATATATGTGATCCTTACACCCAAAAGATTTAGCTTGATCATAAGCACCGCAAGAATAGCAATAACATATTAGAAAAGTCATTCACTTGGGGAGCGTTTTATTTTAAAGAAAATATTTCTTGTAATGTTAGCACATAAGCAGTTTTTAAAAGATTGTTTAGAATTGGTTATCCGCTAGCAGCAGTTAAATAAGTAATCCCAACATTCCCAAAGATCCTTCTAAAGCAACAAAAAATCACTTGAATAAGTTAGGCGTGTTCAAAAGTTGTAGATTTAATTATGTAAACACATTATTCTGGTCTGAAACTCATATATCTCGGGACATGCTTGTGAAGTAGAAACAACCAAATTCATCCTCTAGTGAGCTCAAATCTTTCTGCCTTAACATTTCGTCCCAAAGCACATATCCAGATCTAGGTCAGATCAACACCCATTAGCATTTTCAAACTGTTAAATTATATAAATAAATCAACAAATAATTTGCTCACTAATCAGTGTTTAGTTATCTTCCTGTGCTTTTTATCCAAATTATATATTAATAACTTAAATTCACATCTATTATATACGAGTATATAAAACCTATAGATACACAAAAAGCTAACAGATAATAATAATCAGAAGTCTGACCCTAATCCTAACTTCAAAAGTCAACACAAAATCATCGTCATCAAAGGGAAATGATAATAATAATAATAAAAATAAACCTTGCAAGCACGGTTTTTGATAACGATGTGACCGCCTTTACGGATAGTACCAGCTTGCTGAGGGTAGGTTTTGGAAGCGCCGGCATCGGCCTTCGATTCAAACTGATGCTCTTCGTCCGACATGCTTTTCCGATCTCCGATTTATTTTTATTTTTTTGATGGATTTCAACTGGAGAGCAGAAGCCGTGTGTGTTAGGTGTTAATATTAGGTTTTTTGTAAAACACTAGATATAGATATATCGACAACGGACTGTATGTATGTATAGAGGTGTGGGGAGTGGGGGACTGCGAAGCCGGTTCGACCGTCTGTTTGGATATACTTTACATTATTAACGTTTGTTGTAAGCCACAGTTAAGGCATTATTACATGCACTAATTTGAGATACTAGCACTCACAGCGACTATACCAACCTACCCATTACTAATTTCTTAGTAATATTCACTGCGAGGCGGATGTAATAAAAGGGGCACGACCGCACGAATATAATTACCATAAGTCCTTACGATTTAAGCTTTACGTCTATTACAATGAGCCGCCAAAATTATAACCAAACAGCAAAAAAACTATAACAACGATAAAACTAAGACGACTTTGCAGCAAAAAAATAACTGCGACGTCTTTGGAAACAAGACTAAATAATAACACAAATATCAATTAAAAAAAAATAACTGCGACGTCTTTGGAAACAAGACTAAATAATAACACAAATATCAATTAAAAAACGTCATCGACGGAAGGTCTTTTTATTAAAAAGGTAACATCATGAACAATAAAAAGACATTAGATACTAATAAGAGCTAAGTTTTCTTCTTTCATAAGAAGTAAGTTATAAGACTTAGACACGACATGAACAAAAGAAAAATATCCATATTCAGCAAGTAAAAACATTCAATATCTTTTTTAAAAAAAAATAAGAAGTTATAAAATCTAACCTGAATCTTTAATAAATACTAAAACAGAACCCTTAATTCAAAAATGGAGTAATCTGGACCCTTTATTAAATTTTTTTCTTATTTCTCCACCCTTTAGATCAAGATGATGACATCATCATTGACTCAACTTTTAATCAAATACTCTTTTAGTCCTCCAACTATGGATAAAATGTTCTAACAATACATATTATTAATTAATATTCTACTAATCATATCAAAATTAATATGTCTAACTTTTTGGATACCCTTTAATATTTCTAATTTTTTAGATACCTTTTTGATTCACATCATCATCTATCTTTCTTTTAATTTTATTTTGATTTCATATTTGATTTTCTTATAAATCTTCTTATAGATTAATATTATTAAAAAAAATACGCTTTCTTGATTTGTTAACAAATAATGATTGTTTCAAAAAACTATGTCGATCCATCTTATAACTTTTTTAATATTTGATTTTCTAATAAGTATTAGCAATTATATTTGCAGTTGCTTAATTTGTGTCAAGTAATATTATGATCCATCTTTCATTATAGTTTATTTTTCGTATTTGATTTTCTTACAAATAATTAATAACAAATAATTTTGTATTGGATTATGGTTTAAATTAACCTTATGTTATGAAGTATAACTATACGTGATTAAGTTTGAAAAATAGGGTTGTTATTGTTTATAGTGAATCATTTGAATGAGCTCATAGAAGATATTGTGACAAACAGTCATTATCGTGATATGAAAAATGTATGAATATTATACATCAACTACACATTAGCATAATAAAGATTACATATTTGCTTCCATATCACTATATACAATATCATGGCAGATCAAGTTGTGTTCGATAGGATGACTGACATCGATGCATTCAAGGAATCTTGAAACATCTGGGTTAAAATTGTCTTACTTTGGAAGCAGACGTATAAGTACAACCCAAAAATTGTTCCATTCGAGTCCCTCTTTAATGAAAAAGGCGTTAGGGAAATCAATAACTTCGCTATGGCTTCAATGAAGGAGATTACGTGCTTGTGGATCATAGGCATAAAATCAACTTCTACAAAACCACTACTATTTGTGTATCCAATTATTTTGTGGATACCGTGAATCCTTATAACTTTTTATACTATACGTAGTTAACTACCTCCATGCATTGGACCAACCGTTTTAGCTTTCAATTCACTGGAAAAAAGCGTATGTTGTAATCTTTAAAAATATAATCATTTGTGATACTACATAGAACTTGTTAGGTCCAGATTTACTGGACTCGCTCCAGACTTGACGACTGGAGCGACACTGAAGATTTGTCCAGAAATAATGGAAGACCAGTGAGCAAAATACTTGTATAGGAAATCTGGAGTCTTCCAGATTTCAGCTCACTGGACTTCACCCCAGTCCAGATCTATTCTACTGGAGACATTCTCACTGAAGTCAAAGACTGAAGTTAGAATAAAGAAGACTGACAAATGGCGGAGTCCACTGGAAGTCTTACCAGATCTACGACTGGAGCTTTGTCAGTGTTCTAGACCTTACAAGTCTGAACACTGATTACGAGGAATTGACTTTTTGCCTTTACACACTTTTTAAAGAACATTCCACTTGTCTTTACAAAAGTACTTACGTGTGTAAAGGTGGTTGGTTAAAAGGATAATAAGTCATATTGATGTGACTTTATCCTTGTACCTTAACCAATGCATTTAATGACCTTGTCGGTTCATTAAATACATGCAATCATATTTGTACGACACAAATTCACTGGTGAATTTGTTTGCCTATAAATACAAAGTCATTTCCTTGTTAAAATTACTTTTTTAGCAATTAGGTGAATTTGTCTAAATACTCTCGATCGTAACAGGGATACTTCACAACTTTAAGTATTTCGATCTAAAGAGTTTATTTAGCAAATATAGATCATTTGTAATTCATAGGTTGTTAGGATACTTACATGTTTGTATTATCTTGATTCCGCACAACCTTGTATTTTATTTAACATCATAAATAAAATACACTTGAAAAAATTACAGTGTGTTCCACCTTTACTTTATTGCTTTAAGTCTTGTATTACTTTGTTTATATACTTGCATTTATATTCAAGTAATACTAGTCCAAATCTAGTGCATATTAGACTTGTTGTATTTTACACTATTGGGTTAAACCATCAAGTGAGGGACTCTACAATTGGTATCAGAGCAGAAGGCTAAACAAACTTGCCTAGATCTGCTTCTTTGATGGCCAACCCAGAAAATACACAAGGAGGTTTTAGTCTTGGTCCTGATCCTAATATTAATGATCAAAATAATGAACCACCACCTGTCATTAACACTAATCCACCCCCTCCTCCTCCTACTCCTGCTTCTCCACATGTGCATGTGCACTACTCAAACAATCCTATTCCTAAATTCAGTGGGAATAGTGATGAATTTGGTACGTGGAAAGCTAGGATGATATTGCATATCACTGGAATTGAGAGAAATATGATGAAAATTTTAAATGAAGGACCTTACGTCCCCACATCACCTCTCAATGCTCTTCTTGATCCAACTGGATCTAGAAGAGGTAGGGAAAAGAGGGAGGAACATTAGTCTGAAGAGGAGAGGAGATTGGTAAATTTAGATACCCTCATCAAAAACATGATCCTCGGGGCTATTCCAGAAACCCTAATTCCCACACTAGTTCTTTTTCCCAGTGCTAAAACCATGTGGGATGAACTAGTGAACCAGTATGAAGAAGGAGATGACACCATTGTCACCAGAAAGGTCTCCTTAAACAAGAGGTATGAGTCATTTTTTGCTCAGCCCAATGAGTCTCTCACTGGTACTTACACCAGATTTATGAGCATTATTAACCAGTTGAGAGGACTGGGGGTTGAGAAAGACAAGGATATATCTTTTGGAGAAATTTTGTGATATATTACCCACCAAATGGTCTCACATGATCCTGGTCTTAAGACAAGGTAAAAATCTGCACTCTCACACTCTTTCAACTTTATATGGAGCTTTCAGATACACTGAAGAAAATCAGGCTCAGAGAGTTGTGGCAGAACAAGATGCCTATAACCATGCCTCCAGTAGTTCTAGTGTGGTTAGTCATACTGAACCACAAGGTACATCACTAATATCTTCTGAGAATGTATTTTCTATGAAGAAGATGGTGTCTGAATTCATGGAATCTGGAGAATCTAGTCTTACCTCTCTAGACTGTGATGAATCTGAAAATGATGACCTGGTTGCAATGATTGCTAAAACGTTTAACCGTTTCAAAGCAAGAGCAAATAGGCCATCTGGACAATTTGCATCCAGTACTTCTACTGATAAGACCAATCTGACATGCTTTAAGTGTGGCAGAAAAGGTCATTTCATGAAAGATTGCAAGTCTAGTCAGTTTGTATCCCAGCCTGGTCCATTTACTTCTAATAAAAAGCCTGATGATAGCTATAAATCTAAATATAAAAAGCTTAAGGCTCAAATTGCTCTCATGGCACAACAAATGGAAAATAATAAATGCATGATTGCAACAACTGAAGAGAAATAGGTTCCTTCTGATGATTCATCTGTTGATGAAGAAGAGGAAAGAGATTGCTGTTACATGGCTCTGGTAGACGAAGAGCATCTGGTGAAGGAAGATGTCACATCTGGAAGATGGGTGAACATTGTTATCAAAAAGGTCAGTGATTATGATGTGGAAACTGACACTGAACTAAAATTGGACATTGCTGAAGCTCTTAATTCTGATTTAATCTTTGTTGAAACTGTTAGATCTGACTTTGTAAATGGTCTAGAAACAGATTTTTCTGAAATTACAGTTTTAAAATCAAAATTAAAGGAACTTCAAGATATTGAACTGGCATTTCAAGCCCAAGTTCTGGTAACTGAACAACTGATTCAAGAAAAACAAGATCTTGAAATCATTTTAGAAAAAGAAAAACTGGTTATTAAATCATGTCTTGAAACCAGAAAGCCATATGATGCTGGAGTAAATCAATTTCCCACTCAAAAACGTGCTTATTTAGATGGAAATACTCATGTTGCATCATTAATACCAGTAATTGATCGTTTACCAGAGGACTTCAGGCCCATTACCATTTATGATGAGCCTGTAACTCCTAAGGCCAATATTTTCCCAGTTCAATCGCCAGAGGTAAAAACTGGAGCACCTCAGGTGACTGCTCTAGTTAAAAAGGTCAATCTGAAGAAACCTTTGCCTCAGTCCTCCTCCAAGGAACCTTCTGTTCCAAAGAAGAAGAAGAATGTCTCCCTACCTAAGCCTAGAGTCCAGTCAACTGGAAAGGCTCAGGTGTCATCTGATGAAAGTATTTTGTTAAGGTTAGAGAGCCAGTTTCAATTATTGACTCGTCAATTTCAAAGTTGTAATGCAAGATTAAACAATTTTGAGGGTACTTTATCTGGCCCTAGACAAAATACCAAACCTTTTTCAAAGAAAGATAAATATATTTCTCCAGTTGAGAAAAAGAAAAAGGTTTCAAAACTATCAATTCCAATTACATTTGCAGAAAAATCTGTTTTGGAAGAAAGTGAACTCAACCAGATACCTCCAGGGACCTATAAGGGAGGGTCCAGTGAACCCATCAGTCGATGGGATCCCAAATCTAACTAATATATCTGGTGGATGTGTAGGGCGATCGAAAGAAGTTTATCTGGTATCTTGACAGTGCAGCTGGCAGGACAATGACCGGATGTAAGACCCTGCTGGAGGAGTTCGTAATTTCTGATGGACCCTCCATTACTTTTGGAAATGATGGTTGTGGAAAAACTGAGGGGTATGGTGTTCTGAACAATGGACAAGTCAAATTCAGACGAGTTGCATATGTGAATGGTTTGAAATATAACCTGATCAGTGTCAATCAACTGTGTGATGATGGCTATCAAGTTCTGTTCAATATTGTTCATGGCATCGTATTCAACAAGGACTGAAAGGTAGTATTGATTGCTCCCAGAAGAGGGAATGTGTATGTGATGGATATGGAAAGCTCTCCTTCAGAGCAGTGTTTCTATTCTCAAGCTGATGAAGACACAAACTGGTTATGGCATAAGAGGTTATCCCATTTAAATTTCAAATATATAAATAAGTTGTCTAGAAAACAACTGGCTGATGGGATACCTTCAGTTTCCTTCAAAAAGGAAAGGCCATATCCAGGATGTGAGATGGGTAAGCAGAAACGTACCAGTTTCAAGACAAAGCAGAATTTAGAATATCTGAACCACTTTATATGCTTCATATGGACCTCTTCGGTCCAGTGAATGTTCAGACTCGTGCTGGTAAAAGATACACTCTGGTAATAGTCGATGAATTCTCCAGATATTGCTGGGTTATCTTTCTCAGGTCTAAAAATGAAGCTGCTTCTAAAATCATCAGTCTTATCAAGCAAATTGAGCTCAAGTATAATCGAAAGGTTTGTCAGTTAAGAAGTGACAATGGAACAGAATTCCAGAATGCAACTCTGGAGTCATTCTGTACTGACACTGGCATCTCCCAGAATTTCTCATCATCCCGCTCTCCAGAACAGAATGGAGTGGTGGAAAGGAAGAATCGAACGCTGATAGAAGCTGCCAGGAGTATGCTTGCTGAATCTGGTCTTTCTACCAGTTTCTGGGCTGAAGCAATTGCTACTGCTTGTCACACCCAGAACCGGTCTGTGTACATCAAAAGACACAAAAAGACAGCCTATGAAGTATTAAGAAATAGAAAACCAAATATTGGTTATTTTCATGTCTTTGGATGTCCAGTGTACATCCTGAACGACTCCAGTCAGTTAGGCAAATTTGATGCCAAAGCTGATGAAGGATATTTCTTAGGTTATTCAGCCATTCGCAAGGCCTTCAGAGTCTATAACAAGAGACTGGAGAAGGTCCATGAGTCAATACATGTCACATTTGATGAATCAAATGCAGCAATCAATAAAAAGCCAACCCTTGATACTCCCCCAGTATCAGTCCCAGTTGAGACTAAACCAATACTTCAAGAAATGCCTTCAAATGAAGAATTTCATGATGCAAATCGTGATTTAAATGATTCAGATGAAGATGTTGAAGTAGTCTGGCAAGATCCTCCTCCTGAAGCAACACCAGAGGAGACTCAACTGAACTCTTGCACTGATATTGTTGTTCGTAACAATCCTGGTCAATACTCTAGGTGGACAAAAGCTCATCCTATCGATCAGATCATAGGTGACTCCAGTAGAGGGATTCAGACCAGAAGAGCCTCCAGTGATCAATGCTTATATGTCAGTTTCTTATCACTGATAGAACCAAAGAAGATTGACTAGGCTATGGAAGATCCAAGCTGGGTGATAGCTATGCAAGAAGAGCTTCACCAGTTTGAAAGGAACAAGGTTTGGTACCTGGTTCCTTTCCCAGTTGAAAAGAAAGAACCAATTGGAACCAGATGGGTCTTCAGGAATAAGGTAGATGAAGATGGCCATGTCATCAGAAACAAGGCCAGACTGGTAGCACAAGGGAGTCAGATATCGATTTTGATGAATCATTTGCTCCAGTGGCTAGACTTGAAGCGATCAGAATATTCTTAGCATTTGCTGCTCATCATCAATTCAAGGTCTACCAGATGGACGTTAAAAGTGCATTTTTGAATGGAAAACTTGAAGAAGAAGTTTATGTCAGACAACCACCAGGTTTCATTGATGAAAAACATCCCCACTGGGTATATCGTCTGGACAAAGCACTTTATGGTCTCAGACAAGCTCCACGTGCCTGGTATGATACTCTGACTAAACATTTATTGAAAAATGGTTTTAAAAGAGGTGCAATTGACAATACCTTATTTATTCTTCATGAAAAAGGTAATCTTCTGATGGTACAAATTTATGTTGATGATATTATTTTTGGGTCTACTGATGAAAACATGTGCAAGAAGTTTTCTAAAATCATGTCCTCTGAATATGAAATGAGTTTGATGGGTGAATTAACATATTTTCTAGGACTCCAGATTAAACAAAACAAAGATGGTATTTTTATTAATCAGGAAAAATATGTTAGAGATATTTTAAAGAAATATGATATGAACTCTTCACCATCAAAACCCACTCCAATTTCTGCACCACTGACACTGGACTCAGATCCAGATGGTAAACCAGTGAACACCACTGTCTATAGAGGCATGGTTGGTTCACTGATGTATTTAACTGCCAGTAGACCAGATATTATGTTTTCAACATGTTTATGTGCCAGATATCAGTCTAATCCAAAAGAATCTCATATGCTTGCTGTAAAGCGCATACTGAAATACCTTAAGGGTATCCCCAGTTTGGGTCTTTGGTATCCCAAAGGCTCAGGCATGGATCTAATGGGTTATTCAGATTCAGATCATGCAGGTTGTAAGATAGACAGGAAATCCACTACTGGTGGATGTCATTTCCTTGGTGGCAAACTGGTCAGCTGGACCAGTAAGAAGCAAACTTCAGTTTCATTGTCCACTGCTGAAGCTGAATACGTGTCTGCAGCCAGTTGTTGTACTCAGATACTCTGGATGAAGAACCAGTTGCTTGATTATGGTATTAAGTATTCAAAGACCCCAATCTTTTGTGATAATACCAGTGCCATTGCTATCCTCGAACAATCCAGTCATGCACTCAAAGACGAAGCACATTGATCTCAGGTATCATTTTATTCGTGATCATATTATGAAAAATAATATTGAACTCCATTTTATTCCCACTGATAAACAACTCGCTGACATTTTTACCAAACCTCTGGATGTTAAAACTTTTGAATATCTTGTTGGTGAGTTGGGAATGTTAAACCCTTAAATCTGGAACCTTGGTATTGAACGCCTTTGTGTACTATCAGGGATCCTTGATTTAAAAGATTTATAAATCTATAACTGCTTAGATATTGAACGCCCTTGTGTACTATCAGGGATCCTTGATTTAAAAGATTTATAAATCTATAACTGCTTAGATATTGAACGCCCTTGTGTACTATCAGGGATCCTTGATTTAAAAGATTTATAAATCTATAACTGCTTAGATATTGAACGCCCTTGTGTACTATCAGGGATCCTTGATTTAAAAGATTTATAAATCTATAACTGCTTAGATATTGAACGCCTTTGTGTACTATCAGGGATCCTTGATTTAAAAGATTTATAAATCTATAACTGCTTAGATATTGAACGCCCTTGTGTACTATCAGGGATCCTTGATTTAAAAGATTTATAAATCTATAACTGCTTAGATATTGAACGCCTTTGTGTACTATCAGGGATCCTTGATTTAAAAGATTTATAAATCTATAACTGCTTAGATATTGAACGCCCTTGTGTACTATCAGGGATCCTTGATTTAAAAGATTTATAAATCTATAACTGCTTAGATATTGAACGCCCTTGTGTACTATCAGGGATCCTTGATTTAAAAGATTTATAAATCTATAACTGCTTAGATATTGAACGCCTTTGTGTACAATCAGGGATCCTTGATTTAAAAGATTTATAAATCTATAACTGCTTAGATATTGAACGCCCTTGTGTACTATCAGGGATCCTTGATTTAAAAGATTTATAAATCTATAACTGCTTAGATATTGAACGCCCTTGTGTACTATCAGGGATCCTTGATTTAAAAGATTTATAAATCTATAACTGCTTAGATATTGAACGCCCTTGTGTACTATCAGGGATCCTTGATTTAAAAGATTTATAAATCTATAACTGCTTAGATATTGAACGCCCTTGTGTACTATCAGGGATCCTTGATTTAAAAGATTTATAAATCTATAACTGCTTAGATATTGAACGCCCTTGTGTACTATCTCTGCATTAATAGATTTCTGGATCAACATTCCAGGGGAAGACTGAAAGATATATTTTTGTCCTTAAAATTTGTTTTAATTTCAGGGGGAATTTGTTAATTTATTTTCTCACTGGATAAAATTTTCTGAAATATATCACTGGTACTTTGTAAATGTGTCTCTCTCACTGGTAATTAGATGGGTTGACGTGCATGTTTGAGGTAACCTTTGTCTCCTTGTAAATGTGTCCCTCTCACTTGTCTGTATTAGTTGATGTGCATGTTTGAGGTTGCCAGTCTCACTCAAATGGTTTTCGTTGGTACTTTACTGGAGTGTCCCTCCAGTGTACCATCAGTGCATACTTCACTGGCATAATCCACCAGTGATTCTGAGTGTCCAGTCAACCTCCAGATGCATTGAATTAAGTCATGGTATGTCAGTTATAATATTTTAATACTTGGTCATTGTGCTTGCCACGTAAGCAAACCATTTGAAAGGACAGTTACTGTTTGTCCCACGTGGCAATGATATTTTTCAAAGAAATGATGGTATTTTTTACCTTGGGAAGACAAAAAAAATGCAAGTTGGTTACTGTTTGTGGGCTGTAAACCATCACACATTTATGTGTGATGTGATGTATTTAATGCGGATTTCAAAACCCGATCAAAATTACATTTTATAAAATTCAAATTAACTGTTTTGAATTCCGTTTCTCTCTCCTATAAATACCCTCTTTTACTTTCATTTGCATTTACTTCGAACATATTTACTCCCAAAACTCTCTAAATTCCTTCATTTACTTTTTTTTTCATTCAATTTCCAATCATCAATCTCTCTCATATTTAATTCATCATATCTTTATCAAAACCCTAAATTCAGTTTCATTTTCATATTTCTACCAAAAATACAATGGCACCAAGACAATCAAACTCACCGAAAAATCTTCTTGCTGCTGAGTATGCTCCTGTCGCCGCCGTAAAAAGGGCGGATCACATTTCTCTTGCAGCAGCAGCCATTCGTATTAACATGAATAACTTGATGGCCAAACTCTCACTCTCCAGTGTTCATGATGCTCAATCCATTATTGGGAGATTAAATACCTTCTTTCTCTCCTGTCCTCTTTATGGTGCATTGACCCTAAATCCTGGGAAGATGTACCACGACTATCTCTGTGAATTTTGGTACTCTGCAGAATATGTAGATGCAACTTCCTCAATTTCTTATACACTTAAGCAAGGTACCAGACCCTTGGTCTTCACTGTTGATACACTCAGATCTGCTCTACAATTAAACTATTTTGAACAGAATGAGATGCCCATTGAACTTCCCTCTGGCATAAATACAAGGGAAGTGTGCAGATTGATGGGGCACACAGACATTCTGGATGAGCATGGCCAGTTATCCAGAAAGGGAACAATCTACATAAGCAGGCTGACAAACTCATGGAGATTCTTTTTCACTCACATAGTTGAGTGTTTGGGAGGCAGCTCTGGAGGACTTGACCAGATAAATCAAACACATCTCCAGATTGCTTACTGCCTCTGGTTCGGATACAGAGTAGATTTTGCTCAGATTTTCTTTGATGATCTGGTAGAGCGTCTTAAAGTGAAAGGTAGAAAAGCATTTGTACCTTATATCCGTTTCCTTTCACTAATTTTTAAAAGAGCTCTAGGTGACCAGTATGATTTCGAAACCACTCACTTTTCTGTATGTGAGTATATGCGTGATCTGACCAACCTTAAATCTTCAACAAATGAGGTAAATATTCCTCAGGCCATGCTTAGTTTTCAAAGGGAAGAAAACGACGCATCATCAGATGAGCCAGAAGAGGCTCCAGGTGGGGCTCAAATTATTGTAGGACCCACTAGAGTCCTCGATGTTGAAATTGTGCCACCAATAAGCCAGGTGGCCCCTGACCAATAGCAACAAGAAAATGTTGACCCTCCAAGACAACCAAGAAACACCAGACGTCTTAGGAAAGGAGGTGTACCGGTTGGTTCCAGTAGAACCGAAACTAGTCATCCAGATTCATCTCAACAAAAATCTGGAGATGTCATCAGGGATATGACTGGGGTTACTGGAGCCACACCTCTTATCATTCCAGTCTCAACTTCCACTGCTGGTGATATTATGAATGAAGATGGGTCTTTGATAATTGAGCAGGAAAATGTTGAGCAGGTTGGTCAACTGGATTTGAATGTAGAAGTTGGTGATCAGACAGGTGATCACACAGTTGGTGAAACATTTGTTTGGGATGAGGCTGATTCACCCATGTCAGAAGGTAATAATTTTGATACTGACATGAGTTTTCTTGGTGATGATGTAGTGGAAGTAGAACATTTACCAGAAATGCCACCACCTCCACCAGAATCAAATATCCCACCACCAGAATCCGAAATGCCACCACCTCCACCAAAATCATTGATTGCACCACCACCACCACCTCTTTCAATTCCACAAAATTCTCCTTATTTCAATCCACCTACACTTCAATTTTCACAAAATCAACCTCCACCACTTGAAGAACCATTGGAATTTTCTCGTATGCTGGACTCGACTGTTGTAACATCTGAAACATCCACTGAGGCAGTCCAGACACAAATTCCTTTGACAACAAGAATGACTTCAGCTCTTGATCCTCCAGGTGGTCTCTCCACTTCTTCTACAACCGAGGTCCAAGGCCTTTTAAGTAAGGTGGCGGACCTGGAGAGATCACTCCAGTCTTCATCCCAGGTTGTTTCTGATTTTAAGTCCTTATTATCAAATAATCTTGCATCAGAAATGAATGTTTTTTCTGGGAATGAGAAGCTAGTATTTGAGAAGCTTGATGAACTGGTACTGGCCACCAATCAAAACACTAAAAATATCAAAGTGGCAGTCCAGGGCTTGGAGGCAAGGCTGGTGAATTCTGTTCAGACTGCAGTGAAAACTGAAATCGCTCAACCACTGGCAGGTCTAACAGAAGAACTTCAGAAGTTGATCACCAGAATCAGTAATTTGGAAAGCAGACCAACTCTTGATCAGGCTGCTGTTGTTAGCACCCTCAGTGATGAATGCACCAAAAAGTTCAGACATAGCATGCTGAAAGAGATCACTGAAAATATCTCTGGGTCTGTACTTAGAAGTATTCAAGATGGTTTATTGCCCCAGGTGGTGAAGATGATTAATACTGAGCTGCCCAGTCACTTGCCTCAAGAACTTGAAATTGTTAAGAAGGAAGTGATGACTCTCAGAAATACTGTGAATCTCACAACTCCAGTGGCAGGTAGAACATTCGGTGCTTCTGACCGTCACATGTTAGAGCAGTTGTGGAAAGATCTTAAGTCCAGGACTGATGATCCTTCCAAGGGGGAAAATTCTGAAAAGGCAGAGAATGTTATTGAGAAAAAGAAAGAAGTGATTGTCAGTGCAATAGAAAAGGCCTTTGGCACTGAAGCCATTGTGCAGGATGAAGAGGCTGCTGGTACTGATGCCAGTGAGCCCCAGTTTGAAGCATTCCCAGATATCACAACTACTCTAAAGTCAGTAAAAAGAAAGCAACATGTGGTATCTGAGGAGAAATTGAAACTGCTGGAAGTTCATCAGAATTTCCTACTACTGATGATGACACTTCAAAGAGACTGGAGCAGGAGTGCATAATGATAGAAATTTTTAAGAAAAAGCAAAAGGATGATCTGCAGGCCCACAAGATGGAAATGGCAAAAATGGGGACCTTTGATGAGTATAATGCTGGCAGGTTGGGCATTCATATTGATGTATACAAAAAGATGAAGGAAGACCCCAGAGTTCATCAATGTCTGGATGCATTGGATGACGTCTATATTCGCTCCAGGTACTCTTTAGAAGAACAAACTTATGATGCAGTAACTTATGGTGTCAGTGTAGTGAAAACTGAAATCGCTCAACCACTGGCAGGTCTAACAGAAGAACTTCAGAAGTTGATCACCAGAATCAGTAATTTGGAAAGCAGACCAACTCTTGATCAGGCTGCTGTTGTTAGCACCCTCAGTGATGAATGCACCAAAAAGTTCAGACATAGCATGCTGAAAGAGATCACTGAAAATATCTCTGGGTCTGTACTTAGAAGTATTCAAGATGGTTTATTGCCCCAGGTGGTGAAGATGATTAATACTGAGCTGCCCAGTCACTTGCCTCAAGAACTTGAAATTGTTAAGAAGGAAGTGATGACTCTCAGAAATACTGTGAATCTCACAACTCCAGTGGCAGGTAGAACATTCGGTGCTTCTGACCGTCACATGTTAGAGCAATTATGGAAAGATCTTAAGTCCAGGACTGATGATCCTTCCAAGGGGGAAAATTCTGAAAAGGCTGAGAATGTTATTGAGAAAAAGAAAGAAGTGATTGTCAGTGCAATAGAAAAGGCCTTTGGCACTGAAGCCATTGTGCAGGATGAAGAGGCTGCTGGTACTGATGCCAGTGAGCCCCAGTTTGAAGCATTCCCAGATATCACAACTACTCTAAAGTCAGTAAAAAGAAAGCAACATGTGGTATCTGGAGGAGAAATTGAAACTGCTGGAAGTTCATCAGAATTTCCTACTACTGATGATGACACTTCAAAGAGACTGGAGCAGGAGTGCATAATGATAGAAATTTTTAAGAAAAAGCAAAAGGATGATCTGCAGGCCCACAAGATGGAAATGGCAAAAATGGGGACCTTTGATGAGTATAATGCTGGCAGGTTGGGCATTCATATTGATGTATACAAAAAGATGAAGGAAGACATTCTCACTGAAGTCAAAGACTGAAGTTAGAATAAAGAAGACTGACAAATGGCGGAGTCCACTGGAATTCTTACCAGATCTACGACTGGAGCTTTGTCAGTGTTCTAGACCTTACAAGTCTGAACACTGATTACGAGGAATTGACTTTTTTCCTTTACACACTTTTCAAAGAACATTCCACTTGTCTTTACAAAAGTACTTACGTGTGTAAAGGTGGTTGGTTAAAAGGATAATTAGTCATATTGATATGACTTTATCCTTGTACCTAAACCAATGCATTTAATGACCTTGTCGGTTCATTAAATACATGCAACCATATTTGTACGACACAAATTCACTGGTGAATTTGTTTGCCTATAAATACAAAGTCATTTCCTTGTTAAAATTACTTTTTTAGCAATTAGGTGAATTTGTCTAAATACTCTCGATCGTAACAGGGATACTTCACAACTTTAAGTATTTCGATCTAAAGAGTTTATTTAGCAAATATAGATCATTTGTAATTCATAGGTTGTTAGGATACTTACATATTTGTATTATCTTGATTCCGCACAACCTTGTATTTTATTTAACATCATAAATAAAATACACTTGAAAAAATTACATTGTGTTCCACCTTTACTTTATTGCTTTAAGTCTTGTATTACTTTGTTTATATACTTGCATTTATATTCAAGTAATACTAGTCCAAATCTAGTGCATATTAGACTTGTTGTATTTTACACTATTGAGTTAAACCATCAATTGAGGGACTCTATAGAACTAAAAAACACTTGTCACGTGGATGGGAAATCACTGTCAAACCTTAGTCTTTAAATTTATTTTTATACTATGGTTGATTTATGAAAAAAACAACCGGTTTATTTTCATTATTCTTAATTTATTTATTATTCTGTCATTTTAACCCTTAATTCAAAAATGAAGTAATCTGGACCCTTTATTAAATTTATTTCTTATTTCTCCACCCTTAGATCAAGATGATGACATCATCATTGACTCAACTTTTAATCAAATACTCTTTTAGTCCTCCAACTATGGATAAAATGTTCTAACAATACATATTATTAATTAATATTCTACTAATCATATCAAAATTAATATGTCTAACTTTTTGGATACCCTTTAATATGTCTAACTTTTTGGATACCCTTTTTGATTCACATCATCATCTATCTTTCTTTTAATTTTATTTTGATTTCATATTTGATTTTCTTATAAATCTTCTTATAGATTAATAAGAAAATCAAATATTTTCGGTTAAAATCTTCTTATAAATTTCTTATAAACACATCAAAGACAGGTGCACTATGATTGGATCTTCTCCTCACTGGACATGGAATTGGACCAGAACCCCCACGTCCCCAACTGAACTGCAACAACTCAGGGACCTCGTCAACCATGTTGCTGATCAGTCCCTATCAGACTCTAAAGACTCATGGATTTGGAAGCACGACCCTTCAGGAGCCTTCTCTGTGAAGTCAATGAAGAACAGAATTCAATCGACGATATATGGACCAACTCATTGGCTATTTCCCTGGAATAACTTAGCACCACTAAAGGTTAATCTGCTTGGATGGAGAGTAGAGATGAATCGGCTTACAACCTCAGACCAACTCATCCAGCGACAAATACCAATCAACACACCAACGTGTTCCCTATGTAACTCTCAAGATGAAACCGCCAGCCAGCTATTCCTCCAATGCCCTTTTGCAGACTCCCTATGGTCCTACATGATGGCATGGTGTAACCTCCCTGTTGCTAAACCCACAGACTTTCACGAATTGTTCGAGCTGCACAAGAACCCTCTGATCAACAAAAAGAAAAGGAAAATCATCAGTTTGGTAATCTTGGCTTTTTGTTGGACACTCTGGAAAATACGGAACGATTGTAGATTCTACAATCGATCACCATCCTTCAGGTTCGCGGTCAAAGAAATAAAATCCATTAGCTTTCTCTGGATGACCAACCGATCGTCTTATCATAACATCGATTGGGCTAAATGGCTAAATTTCAATTTCACTCTCTAATTATGTTTCTAATTTGCATTTGTACTCCTTTTGGTGACCCCGATTGTACTTCTAGCTTCTCACTAGCTTTATAATCAATAAAAGTTTTTGAATGTTAAAAAAAAGATTAATATTATTAAAAAAATACGCTTTCTTGATTTCTTAACAAATAATGATTGTTTCAAAAAACTATGTCGATCCATCTTATAACTTTTTTAATATTTGATTTTTTAATAAGTATTAGCAATTATATTTGCAGTTGACTAGAGTCGTTAAGTCAACCTAACGTGTCTGTTAAATCTATGGAAGATTTAATGCTTATGTGTGGTTAACGTAGTTTATGTGGGAGACTTGGATGTCTGACTGACGGATGTAGTAATGTGTTAAAGATGTAGTTTTATGCCTTTTAGAGGTGTTCAAAGTGTGTATCAAGTTGTATATAGTCCATAGAGGTGTTTTGGGCTAATAATATGACCTTATGAAGCCTAGGGACCAAATTTGACATGTGGTGAAAGTCAAAAACGGGATTAAGGTTTAGGAAGGAGTCATTAGATGTTAATCTGCAGAAAAATAACCTCCTTCTCAAGCCCTAGCCGCCCCCATGATTCCCTATCAAATTCTAAGCCGAAAATCCTTCAAAACGGGTGATTCATGTGTGTATGATCAAGTTTATTGCATCCTCTTTGAGATCTACAGGTAGGAA
Organism: Erigeron breviscapus; assembly: GCA_034093135.1. Classification (NCBI taxonomy): domain Eukaryota; kingdom Viridiplantae; phylum Streptophyta; class Magnoliopsida; order Asterales; family Asteraceae; genus Erigeron; species Erigeron breviscapus. The sequence goes on from CM067167.1 coordinate 126,955,167, forward strand.
AGGTATATTAACGCTAATTTTATATCTTTTCAATTATGTGAGTCATTTGAAATCAGATCTAGGTGTTAGAGGATCAATTGATGTCGAAATAACGATTGTTTAAATGATGCAAATCATGTATGTTTTAATCAAAGGTTGTATTGCATCATTATGGTCTAAATATGAAGGATTTTGAAGTATTAAAGTAGTGTTTATGATTTGGAGTCGTTTTGGTGGAGTTTCGGTTTGGATTCAATTATGTTTATGAGACGATTTAGGTCAAATCGGGTGTCAAATGATTTGTATAAGGTGTGTAGGGAATCCATGAACCTATTAATGATTTCATAATATTATTTGAGTCATTGTTGGTGTATATGAACTGAAGAAGTCATGGTGGATGTGTGGTAGTCAAAATATGAAAGTAGTCTACAAAAGAGTCTGGTAGTCTACAAAGGAGTAAAGTAGTCTACGAAATGTGAAAGTAGTCTACAAAAGAGTCTGGTAGTCTACAAAGGAGTAAAGTAGTCTACGAAATGTGAAAGTAGTCTACAACAGCTGAAGTAGTCAACAAAGACTATTATTCGATATATATATATATAGACGTAGGTCGTATAGCATCGTTTACACTCGTTGATTCGTCTATATGTTTGTTATAAATGTGAAAGTAATAGTACAACAAAGACTATTATTCGATATATATATATATCTATATATATATAGACGTAGGTCGTATAGCATCGTTTACACTCGTTGATTCGTCCTATGTTTGTTATAGGTAGACAAGGGTTGTTGCTTTGTTCGGTAACTTAGCTATCCTTATTGCGTGCTACTTCGAGGTAAGATACACTACTTTTGACACGCTGAGGGTTCAACGAAAAGAATGGTTTCATAATTAAAACTTCCCAATTGGTAACATATCTTGTTTATGGGTATATGGGGTTACACGGGAGATAATATGGGTTATGTAGTTGCCCTATGAGACCTGAAATGCAGTCCCTCATGACATGTAATGTAGTACATGTTATGAAATGAAGTATAATGTAGTATGTGTTATGGTATGAAGGATAATGTAGTGTTTTTATATGAAGTAGCATGTAGAATCTTGAAATGCAGTATGACGTAGTTTATGTTGTTGTGTGCATGTATTAATGGCTTGCTCATCTAGAACACTAGACTTGCTAAGTTGCCATGTCACGTGCACGTTTAAGGGCCCAAACGTAAAGAAGGTAATGTGTGAAAATGTTTAGGTTGTGTGATGCCTAAACTATAATGTGTGAAATGTTTAGGTTGTGTGATGCCTAAACTAATAATGTGTGAAATTGTTTAGGTTGTGTGATGCCTAAACTAATAATGTGTGAAACCGAGCTCATAAATTATAATGCAGGGAAGTGTTAAGCTTAACCCGTACTTGCCCTAGCCCGGCGAGTGCGTGAACGTAGGTTGCTTGGGTGGCTCCTTGCAACATGGTCATTTAACGCAGGGCGAGTAATACGAGGGGTCTGACCCACCTCCATATACGGATTACTCTGGGATTGGCTTGCCATTCCTTAACGACGTATGATGAGTAGCCTTTTGGTTGATCATCTAGTCGGGTGTGATGCAGGGCACACTTATATGCAGATAACGAAGATACGTGTGATTATGTGTGTAATAAAAGAAGGATAGGCACAATTAGGGTGATTCATCCTAAGTTGATATGCAGGTTGTATGTGTGTGTGTTACGTGGGTTGTGCCTTAATGTTTTGTCAACAAAGTAGAAATGTTTTAATTGGACAACGCTTTATAACTTTAGTGTTATCTTACTTAGCTAATTCGTTAGCTAACACTTGTCTTTTGAATGTGTGTTGCTCCCTCAGGTTTAGCAAAGCCGAGGAAGACGTAGAATGAAAAGTGAGGAATTGGGTAGAATGCTTGATGAAGACTTTAGCTACCCATAGATCCTACACCTCATTAGACTTTATTTACATTTTGATATTATGCAGATTTTATGAAGTACTATGTAGACGGTTGTTTTGTGTTGGGCAACCGTTGGATTTTCATTTAGACATTTTGATGGTATGGCATGTAACACCAATAAATGCAGGAACCGAACTGTTTTTATCGGTTTTGAACTTTTAAAGTTTTCTTCCGCATCTTTTAACACCGTTAGGTGGAAATTTTTGAAAACCCATGATTTTAAATGTCGGGTGTTACAAGTTGGTATCAGAGAAATGGTTTAAGTGAACCAATGACTAAGTGTGCCATAGGAATTGGACTTAAACCGATGTAGGACAAGTTAGGCTTTAGTAGGTATGCCTAGCTATGAGATGAAGTACTTTAGGACGGGTTGGGATTGAGTGAGAGTGTAGGATTAAGGCTATTTGATGTTTGTTTATTGATATGTGGATATGTGTTTTAGCCTTTATTTTTCCGTTTCTCGCTCCTCCGTCGCTAGTTATCCTATTGCTACCATAGACGGTCCCCGAAGTAATGTACCATTTCCCTAACTGAATTTAATAAACGTGTGATATAGCTTATGTGTGAAGTAGCTGAGGTGAATGAAGCGGAGAGTTAGGTAAATGGTATCCCATCGACGTTGTCTAACCCATGGGGTTAGTGACAAGGACCGCAAAGGGTATAAGATGTAGTATGTGTGCTGAGAATTATGTGAATTGTAATTGATGGAAAAATAGGAGACGATACACAATGGTGGTAACGAACACGCATGTGAAAGGATACAATTACAATTATGGTCCGGAACATAATTGCAAGCGTATTACGACGCGAGTGTGTTTGTATAGCCATACTTGTGTTGACCGGTGTGCAAAGTAATGAAGTTGGAGAGGTTTCTATGTAGTGAACCTTTATGTGTCGAAAATAAACATCGTGTAACAACTTTAATGACGTTGATGTCTCGTGTGTGTGGAAATGTGTGAAGATCAATGAAAAGTTATAGCCGGTTAAATGGGCATGATGATTATAATGCACATGAAGTTAAATGAAGTCTAAAGGTACGTGAGGAATGAAGTGATTGGTAGACATTGTTGTTGAGTCTACTAGTTCAAGGGATATGGACTTGAAGTTGACAAGTAGAGTTATTACTGGATATTTGAAGGGTGATAAGTAGGTGATGCACGGAAGGGTTACCGGGTACACGTATGGAAGGATACAGTTACAATTCCGGTCACGAACGTAATTGTAAATGTATCACGACATGTGTGTGTTTGTGTGACTGAGTCTGTGTTGATCCGAATGAAGAAGAATTGACTCGAGAAAGGGTCGAAAGTGATGCTGAAATGAGAGGCTAACTTGCGTCGGGATGGGCAAACCGATGAGAATAACTCTAAATCCCTTTAATGAAGCTGAGCCATCTAATGTGAGGTCGCAAGTTGCCCCTGAGTTGCAGGAGTGAATGGTGGAGGTAACGTGGTGGAGCCTTGTGTAGTGGTTGCTCCTCGTATCACTAACTTCAAATACGAGAGTTTTTCGAATTACGGAGCTAAGGATTTTGACGATACACAAAATGCAGTTGGTGCAATGGAATGGATAGCGGACGTTGAGGTGGTCCTTGCTTCATGTTATTGTCCTGATGACATGAAGGTTGTGTGTGCAACTCGAATGCTGAATAAGAATGCCCGTAATTGGTAGAGGGCTACTACGGTGTCAAAAGCTCCTGAGGTACTAGCGGTGATGCCTTGGGGTACATTTAAGGAGAAGTTCTTGGAAGAGTATGTGGGAACTTGAGAGTTGAGGCTTATTGTGATGGCCTCCCGGCTAATTAACGTGGTTTATGTAGGCAGCACACTACCTTGTCTACAACTATAAAGGAGTTTAAGAGGTTGAATGATGGCCTCAAATCTGAAAAGTTGTTGAGAAAGCCGATGATAAGAAGTCGCGATTCAAGAGAAGATCTAATTGTTCTTCGGGTTCTAATAAGAAGTTTAAGAGGTTGAATGATGGCCTCAAATCTGAAAAGTTGTTGAGAAAGCCGATGATAAGAAGTCGCGATTCAAGAGAAGATCTAATTGTTCTTCGGGTTCTAATAAGAAGTTTAAGAGGTTGAATGATGGCCTCAAATCTGAAAAGTTGTTGAGAAAGCCGATGATAAGAAGTCGCGATTCAAGAGAAGATCTAATTGTTCTTCGGGTTCTAATAAGAAGTTTAAAGGTAGTTCTATTTCGAATAGAAGTAAGGACAAGAAGAAGAGTGGCACGTGGTGCCCAACTTGCAAGATTACACATGAAGGTCAATGTTCAGACAAGACCAAAGGGTGCCTTACATGTGGTTCATTGGGGCACATTGTAGCTAATTATAAGGATAGTATCATTACTACAAGTGTCATGAAACAGGACATCTTATTGCCGATTGCCCTCAGATGAAGAACGAAGGAAAGAATGCAGCCGCTCCAAAGACGGGAGTTCAGGTTCTTCGAATGACGGTGGAAGCCGCTAAGAACAAACGACGAGGTGGAGATTCTTCCTCATATTGCAGGAATGAATGGCGAACTAACACGTGAACCTTCCAGCAGTTCTATCGCTTACTGCCTTCGCCGGTGTGACGTGAAGATGATATGGAGATCCTATGTTTGCACAGAATTTTACATATGGCTGCTTCTCAAGATTATGAGTTTTCCCTTAAGAGAAGTTAAGAAGAAAAATGATGGATTTAATTGCAGTCTCTTAAATCACAAGAAGTAGAAGTTTTCAGAAGCATTCGGTTCCGAATTGATCATGTTTCTCGCCTATATGATCTACTTATGTAAGGAAAAGATTGTACTTCTAACGTCGAGGTCACCCGTAGTTTCGAGATGTTTTGTTGATGTTCTAGGTTTCGTTGCGATCGTGAGGTCGAACCTTTTATTGATGTGTGACGAGTGCTACCTTTATTCAAAGACACCTTTCGTTTCGTCCTCACTTACAGAAAGAAGTTAACGATGTCGATTGTGGACTCTATTTATTTCTACAAGATGGATTTACGATTTGTACTACCATACGATGAAGTTGATGATGAAAGTCCTGCTTGGGATAAGTATACGCTCTTTATGAATCAATTGAGTTTCTTGAAGTACCTGCACGATAACGAAGGGTCCTTACCATGTTGCGAACTTAAGGGATAAGTTCAAAGTTTCTCTAGACCGTTCAGTCATTACGTTCGGTGATGACATTACTATCTATTCTATGTATGATGAAGAACATCATGCCGTGTAAGGAACGTTACTACGATTTTCTACAAGTAGAGGTCTGATTTTAAAATTCGCCCAAAGTGAGTAAAAGTTAAAGTAGAAGCTGATGCGTAGAATTGAAAGGGACAAGGTCCCATTTGAAGTTTACTTCCATGACTATGAGGTTATGGTAAGCACTTGTATATAACGAGCCAGTCAAGGGTGATGTTTCTAGAGACGAAGATGTTGGTATTATGAGAGTAGATTCTGAAAGTTCATGAATAACCAGCATGGAACTATAAGTCAAAAAGTAAGACTTCGGTATCCAAGAACGAAATGACCAAAAGTAGTACTTGAGGGAGTTCATGAACCGTAATGATGTGTTCATTTGGATGTCGCCTGAAGTGTGATACGACCTATTATGGTACAAGGTGTAGTAAATTTTATATGTTGAAGTGTGAATGGGTTAAAAGCCAAGACTAGACACCGAAAGTTTGGTGGCAATACAAGGAGTTAATGGTCCCCTGACGGAAGTGAGTGGTCATGTCACCTTGGACATGAAAGAAAAGATGTGTGATTAAGAAGTGCTTTTAAAGTGTGAGAGTAAATGGTGGAATGTTTTAAATCGAGACGGCCATTATATGAGATTTTTAAAGATGTTTGACAAGTGTGAGGAAAAAATGGTGAACTCATGTGATGCCTATCACTCTTAGTTTGATGGAAAGAAGAATGAATGGGGTATAAAACTTGGTAAAACCATATGATTGTGTGATGGTGCCTTGAGATTTATTGTTGTGATCATATGCATCAATGATCATGTTATAGATGTTGGATGTCATTTCATGATTTGGCAAGTTATTGAAAGGAAAAACGCAGAATCAAAGATCATAAAGGCAATAGTTCATAAAGTTGGAATTGTAAAAGAAGTGTTTTGGTTAGCTCAAAATTGTCTAAAGGTTTTGTGGTGAACAAGGGAAGCTTATTATGCGCAAAGTGGGTAATATGGTTTAACCATAAGCCATTATGGAGGGATATGTTATGCATCGAAAGTTATGGAGGGACGACCCTTTGTTCAAAGGAATTATGAGAGATGTGATAGCAAGTTAGCAAGGGTACGTGTTCGAAAGGCTTAATTGCTGAATGAATAGTATTCGCTGAATGTAGTATGGGAATATATGTATGTTGAAATGACTTATGTGTGGCGCTTAAATATGGTGTGTCTAGTTCACTAGATACACGTATGAATCATAATGAGATATATATGTTAGTGAGACCAAACGTTGAAGTAGACGTGGGATTAATTAGGTAATGAATGTACCTAATGTTAAAGTAATATGTAAGATGTAGTAAATCGTGCTAGATGTAATGTTAGTACGTAAGATGTGGATAATCGCGCTTATTGTGAAGCTAGTGCTAAAATGAATTATGAGAGATGTGATAGCAAGTTAGCAAGGGTACGTGTTCGAAAGGCTTAATTGCTGAATGAATAGTATTCGCTGAATGTAGTATGGGAATATATGTATGTTGAAATGACTTATGTGTGGCGCTTAAATATGGTGTGTCTAGTTCACTAGATACACGTATGAATCATAATGAGATATATATGTTAGTGAGACCAAACGTTGAAGTAGACGTGGGATTAATTAGGTAATGAATGTACCTAATGTTAAAGTAATATGTAAGATGTAGTAAATCGTGCTAGATGTAATGTTAGTACGTAAGATGTGGATAATCGCGCTTATTGTGAAGCTAGTGCTAAAATGAATTATGAGAGATGTGATAGCAAGTTAGCAAGGGTACGTGTTCGAAAGGCTTAATTGCTGAATGAATAGTATTCGCTGAATGTAGTATGGGAATATATGTATGTTGAAATGACTTATGTGTGGCGCTTAAATATGGTGTGTCTAGTTCACTAGATACACGTATGAATCATAATGAGATATATATGTTAGTGAGACCAAACGTTGAAGTAGACGTGGGATTAATTAGGTAATGAATGTACCTAATGTTAAAGTAATATGTAAGATGTAGTAAATCGTGCTAGATGTAATGTTAGTACGTAAGATGTGGATAATCGCGCTTATTGTGAAGCTAGTGCTAAAATGAATTATGAGAGATGTGATAGCAAGTTAGCAAGGGTACGTGTTCGAAAGGCTTAATTGCTGAATGAATAGTATTCGCTGAATGTAGTATGGGAATATATGTATGTTGAAATGACTTATGTGTGGCGCTTAAATATGGTGTGTCTAGTTCACTAGATACACGTATGAATCATAATGAGATATATATGTTAGTGAGACCAAACGTTGAAGTAGACGTGGGATTAATTAGGTAATGAATGTACCTAATGTTAAAGTAATATGTAAGATGTAGTAAATCGTGCTAGATGTAATGTTAGTACGTAAGATGTGGATAATCGCGCTTATTGTGAAGCTAGTGCTAAAATGAATTATGAGAGATGTGATAGCAAGTTAGCAAGGGTACGTGTTCGAAAGGCTTAATTGCTGAATGAATAGTATTCGCTGAATGTAGTATGGGAATATATGTATGTTGAAATGACTTATGTGTGGCGCTTAAATATGGTGTGTCTAGTTCACTAGATACACGTATGAATCATAATGAGATATATATGTTAGTGAGACCAAACGTTGAAGTAGACGTGGAATTTTAGGTTGTGTGATGCCTAAACTATAATGTGTGGAATTGTTTAGGTTGTGTGATGCCTAAACTATAATGTGTGGAATTGTTTAGGTTGTGTGATGCCTAAACTATAATGTGTGGAATTGTTTAGGTTGTGTGATGCCTAAACTATAATGTGTGGAATTGTTTAGGTTGTGTGATGCCTAAACTATAATGTGTGGAATTGTTTAGGTTGTGTGATGCCTAAACTATAATGTGTGGAATTGTTTAGGTTGTGTGATGCCTAAACTATAATGTGTGGAATTGTTTAGGTTGTGTGATGCCTAAACTATAATGTGTGGAATTGTTTAGGTTGTGTGATGCCTAAACTATAATGTGTGGAATTGTTTAGGTTGTGTGATGCCTAAACTATAATGTGTGGAATTGTTTAGGTTGTGTGATGCCTAAACTATAATGTGTGGAATTGTTTAGGTTGTGTGATGCCTAAACTATAATGTGTGGAATTGTTTAGGTTGTGTGATGCCTAAACTATAATGTGTGGAATTGTTTAGGTTGTGTGATGCCTAAACTATAATGTGTGGAATTGTTTAGGTTGTGTGATGCCTAAACTATAATGTGTGGAATTGTTTAGGTTGTGTGATGCCTAAACTATAATGTGTGGAATTGTTTAGGTTGTGTGATGCCTAAACTATAATGTGTGGAATTGTTTAGGTTGTGTGATGCCTAAACTATAATGTGTGGAATTGTTTAGGTTGTGTGATGCCTAAACTATAATGTGTGGAATTGTTTAGGTTGTGTGATGCCTAAACTATAATGTGTGGAATTGTTTAGGTTGTGTGATGCCTAAACTATAATGTGTGGAATTGTTTAGGTTGTGTGATGCCTAAACTATAATGTGTGGAATTGTTTAGGTTGTGTGATGCCTAAACTATAATGTGTGGAATTGTTTAGGTTGTGTGATGCCTAAACTATAATGTGTGGAATTGTTTAGGTTGTGTGATGCCTAAACTATAATGTGTGGAATTGTTTAGGTTGTGTGATGCCTAAACTATAATGTGTGGAATTGTTTAGGTTGTGTGATGCCTAAACTATAATGTGTGGAATTGTTTAGGTTGTGTGATGCCTAAACTATAATGTGTGGAATTGTTTAGGTTGTGTGATGCCTAAACTATAATGTGTGGAATTGTTTAGGTTGTGTGATGCCTAAACTATAATGTGTGGAATTGTTTAGGTTGTGTGATGCCTAAACTATAATGTGTGGAATTGTTTAGGTTGTGTGATGCCTAAACTATAATGTGTGGAATTGTTTAGGTTGTGTGATGCCTAAACTATAATGTGTGGAATTGTTTAGGTTGTGTGATGCCTAAACTATAATGTGTGGAATTGTTTAGGTTGTGTGATGCCTAAACTATAATGTGTGGAATTGTTTAGGTTGTGTGATGCCTAAACTATAATGTGTGGAATTGTTTAGGTTGTGTGATGCCTAAACTAATAATGTGTGAAACCGAGCTCGTAAATTATAATGCAGGGAAGTGTTAAGCTTAACTCGTACTTGCCCTAGCCCGGCGAGTGCGTGAACGTAGGTTGCTTGGGTGGCTCCTTGCAACATGGTCATTTAACGCAGGGCGAGTAATACGAGGGGTCTGACCCACCTCCATATACGGATTACTCTGGGATTGGCTTGCCATTCCTTAACGACGTATGATGAGTAGCCTTTTGGTTGATCATCTAGTCGGGTGTGATGCAGGGCACACTTATATGCAGATAACGAAGATACGTGTGATTATGTGTGTAATAAAAAAAGGATAGGCACAATTAGGGTGATTCATCCTAAGTTGATATGCAGGTTGTATGTGTGTGTGTTAATGTTTGTATTTATGCAGATTTTATGAAGTACTATGTAGACGGTTGTTTTATGTTGGGCAACCGTTGGGTTTTCATTTAGACATTTTGATGGTATGGCATGTAACACCAATAAATGCAGGAACCGAACTGTTTTTATCGGTTTTGAACTTTTAAAGTTTTCTTCCGCATCTTTTAACACCGTTAGGTGAGAAATTTTTGAAATGCAGTCCCTCATGACATGTAATGTAGTACATGTTATGAAATGAAGTATAATGTAGTATGTGTTATGGTATGAAGGATAATGTAGTGTTTTTATATGAAGTAGCATGTAGAATCTTGAAATGCAGTCCCTCATGACATGTAATGTAGTACATGTTATGAAATGAAGTATAATGTAGTATGTGTTATGGTATGAAGGATAATGTAGTGTTTTTATATGAAGTAGCATGTAGAATCTTGAAATGCAGTCCCTCATGACATGTAATGTAGTACATGTTATGAAATGAAGTATAATGTAGTATGTGTTATGGTATGAAGGATAATGTAGTGTTTTTATATGAAGTAGCATGTAGAATCTTGAAATGCAGTCCCTCATGACATGTAATGTAGTACATGTTATGAAATGAAGTATAATGTAGTATGTGTTATGGTATGAAGGATAATGTAGTGTTTTTATATGAAGTAGCATGTAGAATCTTGAAATGCAGTCCCTCATGACATGTAATGTAGTACATGTTATGAAATGAAGTATAATGTAGTATGTGTTATGGTATGAAGGATAATGTAGTGTTTTTATATGAAGTAGCATGTAGAATCTTGAAACATCTGGGTTAAAATTGTCTTACTTTGGAAGCAGACGTATAAGTACAACCCAAAAATTGTTCCATTCGAGTCCCTCTTTAATGAAAAAGGCGTTAGGGAAATCAATAACTTCGCTATGGCTTCAATGAAGGAGATTACGTGCTTGTGGATCATAGGCATAAAATCAACTTCTACAAAACCACTACTATTTGTGTATCCAATTATTTTGTGGATACCGTGAATCCTTATAACTTTTTATACTATACGTAGTTAACTACCTCCATGCATTGGACCAACCGTTTTAGCTTTCAGTTCACTGAAAAAAAGCGTATATTGTAATCTTTAAAAATATAATCATTTGTGATACTACATAGAACTAAAAAACACTTGTCAGGTGGATGGTAAATCACTGTCAAACCTTAGTCTTTGAAATTATATTTATACAATGGTTGATTTATGAAAAAAACAACCGGTTTATTATCATTATTCTTATTTTATTTATTATTCTGTCATTTTTAATAGCTTGTAAGTATTTGTTATACCATTGTGTTAGCTTTTTATACGTATAAATGTAATTTTTTTTATAGGTTTCTTCCGCGTTTCACGCGGGTTATAATCTAGTATAATATCTAATGTTAATCTAACATTTTAATAATTCAATTCAAAATTCATATAAGAGAATCAGCCACTTAGCAAGGGGGTGTTGTCATTTGACCGATTACTAGTTTAAGACATTTATTTTAAACTTTTTATTTTTATATTAATAATGTGAGAGAAGGAAAAAAGGAAGAAAAAAAAAACAAAAAAGTTGAGCTAGTTAGTGTAACCACAAATAGTTCGAAGATAAATGGACCAAGAGTCAGACCTAATGGTGTTGGCTCTTGGTCATAAGAATGATGAGTCCACAACGAGGGCGTTGTGTTTACTCTTTCACAATTTTGAATTAAAATTACAATCACATAAAATAAGTTTTAGTTATTCCAAAAAACATGACATTAGATACGACTAGTATCTTTATTCGCATGAGTCGGTGGAGCATCAGTAAATTATTCATAGGCTTTCACGTATCATATACTGTTTTGTACCCTTTTTACATGATAATTATGTTACATTTACATAGAATTAAATTATTATTTAAACAGAATTAAGATCTTGTAAGAATGCTAAATTTCTATTTCACATGTATAGCCTTCTCTTTAGTATAAAATAAAATATTTAATTTGTTCGTTAAAATAAATTTATTTATTTATTTTATGAGAACAATAAAACAATGAAAATTAATAATCCAAAAATATACCCATTATATCCTTTTATTAAAGGAAACATTTGTGAATAGGCTTTATTTTGCCGTGCATTTTAGGCATGTACTAGAGTAGTACCCACGCTATGCGACGGTGGTAACGGCGACGGTGGTAACGGCGACGGTTGGTGGCGGGGCGGTGGTGACGGGTGGCGGCAGTATCAGCGGTAGTAACGGTAGCGATATAGGTGTAATTATTAATGTAAAAAAAGGGTAGAGTAGTAAAGATATTAGAGTTGTTTAAGGCTAAGGGTATTTTGGGTATAAAAAGTACTGGATTTCCTAAAATAGGGGAAGTCAGTTTACTTTATAAAAGACTAGACGAAAGCTCGCGCGATGCGGCAGACACGGTGGTGGTGGTAGCGGTGTGTTATTGGCGGCGATGGATGGTGGTGGCGGTGAGAGTATTGATACAAAAGTAACTGATAGCAAAACGGTAGTGTAGTTTTTCAAGAGTTCAAGGATAGATTTAGTAAATTATTTAATTAAGGGTATATTAGATATATAGGCTAATTATAAAAGAAAGCTTTTGAAAAAGTAAGGGTATTATGGGTTTTTTAAAGGCTTAAAAATTTATAGGAAAAAAATGGTTGTTTGCTTTATTAAGTAGTATAGATACTCGTATATAATGTATGTCAATATTTAACAAACGAAGCCATAGAAGGATAGAAGGAATGGGGATGACAACAAACCGAGTATGAGTCAGGTTTATATATTCCCAGACCTGAATAAAGATCCTCATTTCATACCTAGACCAGACTTGATTAAAGAAACCGAATTTAGTCTTAATAAGAAAAAAACATATTACCTTTTGTTAATTTATAAATATAAGCTTCAAAAGCATTTTACTAATTTAAATAAAACTGTTAATTTTTTAAAATTTTTACTTGATAAAAATCATTATGCAGCCTACTAGTACACTACTACACACTAGCCATGAGCCCATGAGCATGGTACTATAAAAATCATTATGCAGCATACTGTACACTACTACACACTAGCCATGAGCCCATGAGCATGGTACTGTATATTTCAACATAGTTGTTAGGTGACTCGTTTTTGTCCAGATTCTTACAAGTCGTTGTAACTGGGACCGAGTCACGAGTCGCAAACTTATAATTATTGTAGTTTGATACTATGATTATATATTATATATTACATATATTTTGATACATTATTTTTTATGTTATCAATGTAGTTTTGATCATTTTATTGCGAATTTGAAATAAATTGTAAGTTTATGACTCAAAAGTATTGAATATGTAATATTTTAGTAATGTATTAAGATAATAAACTTATATTTTGTTTTAAGACGTCAAATGTATATAATTATACTATACTATGTAATATTTAAAAATGTCATGTCTCTTACGAGGAGTCACGTTCCGAGTCACGAGTCAAAAAATCATGTTTTCGAGTCGAGTCAAAAGTTACAAGTCTGACAACTATGATTTAACACCTTCATAAGCAAGAATCAAGAAAAGAATACAAGCACATACCATAAAGAAATTTGCAACCGTAAACCAAATAATAAGCTGCATTTTTATCAGATCCCCAACAAGACATCACAAACATATGGTAGAATTATATTCAACGTACATCAAGAGCAAGTAAAAGTACTTTATGTTCATGGCCCAAACAGAATAGTCAACAATAGTACAAAGTGCAGATGATGCCAGATTGCTAGAGGAACATACTACTTGGGGCCGATATCCTTGAGAGCGCAAATCTGCTCCTCCCCCATTGCAGACATCACACTCACGACCAGGTCCTTTCCCTCTGCAAATCCATCCTTGATCTGCATATACATAAACAGTTGACATTTAAACACTAGCATCTTGAAAGTCAAAACGGTCAATTTCATCGCATATAAAATAGATTTGAATAAGAAAATTTTGTGTCTTCGCTAACAGTCTGTCTTCTGCAATGTTATCTTTACTAAATGGAACTACTAAAGATGATATTTCCACAACAAGATATAAAAAGATTAATGGGGGCCAAAAAAAAGAAGCTAAATCACATAAGCAGCACTATAAAACATCATAGATAATATAGTATTCATCTATCATGTACCCACAATAAATGTGAGATAAAGTGGAATGTCATGACATACCTGAGTCAGGAGAGCATCATCAGTTGGGAGCTTCAGGTCATCCTTGGTGTTGCCATTTTCAGTCAACAGACTCACCTGAAATACAACGATTATAATCAATTTCGAATAAATAATTAAAATACTATGAAAATAAGTCAAACATACTAAACTAAATAAAACATACAAATCCATCCTCGGAAATATCAATTAGTTGGTAGTCGGTACGGTTGACATGAGGAACCTGAAAACAGATAATAAAAAAAATAAGAAGTTAAATATATACTGAACCGGTAACGAGAAATGAAACAAGACAAGAGAAAAACATGGACTTTACATACATCACAATTGTGGGATGAGGGCACAATATCTTCAAGCTTTTTCCCATTAAAGATGTCAATTGCAACAAAGTGACACTTAGCATGACCATGCTTGCCAGTCTTGGAGGTAGAAACTTCTACAACCTGCAAGGTATATCCCCATGCATAACTCAATGTATTCCATTCAACATCATACAACCATGTAGTGCATCTATCGAAAACAAAAACAGGCATGCTGCTAAACTCATTATTCTTGTCTGACAAACTTATATATATATATATATATATATATATAGGGGAAAGATAATTATAGTACATGTACTTTTCAAAAAGTACATGTTTAAGTTAACTTACTTCCTTCTTCTTCCTTCTTCTTTCCATTTCCGACCACCACCACCACCACCACCACCATATCCGACCACCACCATGATCCTCCGGCGACGGCGACCATCTCTGGCGAGACTTACACATGTGTAAGTACAACTTTTTTAGCATTTTAGGGTTTAAAATTTCTAGGTTTTTTCCTTCGCGAGACAACCACCACCAGCCACCATCATCTCCGACCACCCCAACCACGGCGCCGGCAGCAAGGGCTTCGCCCGTACCGTAGCAAACCGTCACCATCTCTTGGATCGCCGCCCATCAAATCCATACGATTCCTATATGCGTCCCTTGACGGTCAGTTTAGAACGGATAAGGGCCTCTGGCCCGTACCGTATCCATCCGAAAACGAACCTGATTCTCGCCGGAAAGTTAACTTACACATGTGTAAGTCTCGCCGGAGGATCATGGTGGTGGTCGGAGATGATCATGGTGGTGGTTGGCGGCGGCAGTCTCGCCGGAGAAGAAGGAAGTAAGTTAACTTACACATGTACTTTTTTCCCCCTTGTACTACAAATAACCCACCCTATATATATATATATATATATATATATCTCTATATATATATATATATGAAAATGTTCATGTGAGAAACATTTGAATTGAAGAACCATGAGAACCTTTAAATTATAACTTGATGTTCATATGTGAACAAATTTGCTCACACATGAACAGATCAAATTATACTTGAAATTACCTATGTTCATATGTGAATAGTTCTCACATGAACCTTACCCTATATATATATATATATATATATATATATATATATATATATATATGGGATGGGAATATAAGGCTGTTAGGTAGCTAAGCTTAGGTGTGGAACACTCACATATTGTTTTTTTAATCCATAAAAATCAGGGGGGCCATGTGTTTTAATTAAAATTCAACAAATATTAAAAAATTGGTATGTGAGGGGTTCCACACCTAAGCTTAGGTGTGGAACACTCACATATTGTTTTTTTAATCCATAAAAATCAGGGGGGCCATGTGTTTTAATTAAAATTCAACAAATATTAAAAAATTGGTATGTGAGGGGTTCCACACCTAAGCTTAGGTGTGGAACACTCACATATTGTTTTTTTAATCCATAAAAATCAGGGGGGCCATGTGTTTTAATTAAAATTCAACAAATATTAAAAAATTGGTATGTGAGGGGTTCCACACCTAAGCTTAGGTGTGGAACACTCACATATTGTTTTTTTAATCCATAAAAATCAGGGGGGCCATGTGTTTTAATTAAAATTCAACAAATATTAAAAAATTGGTATGTGAGGGGTTCCACACCTAAGCTTAGGTGTGGAACACTCACATATTGTTTTTTTAATCCATAAAAATCAGGGGGGCCATGTGTTTTAATTAAAATTCAACAAATATTAAAAAATTGGTATGTGAGGGGTTCCACACCTAAGCTTAGGTGTGGAACACTCACATATTGTTTTTTTAATCCATAAAAATCAGGGGGGCCATGTGTTTTAATTAAAATTCAACAAATATTAAAAAATTGGTATGTGAGGGGTTCCACACCTAAGCTTAGGTGCCGGACAGCCTTATATTCACTTTTCCCATATATATATATATATATATATATATTTTTTTAAAACCTTATATATATACCGTTTGTCACATGTGAACAAAAAACGTGAACAAATTCATTCACAAGTTCACAAAAGGCTACTTTGAAGGTTTCTTAAAAAAGTTTCTTCTACAACATACATTTTTATATCATTTCACATGTGAATGAACAAAAAAAACATGTGAACAAATATATAATTTAAGAGTTCTCATGGTTCTTACAAAAAAATGGTTCTCAAAATAAGGAAATCTATATATATATATATATATATATATATATAAATATAAGGGATGGGAATATAAGGCTGTTAGGTAGCTAAGCTTAGGTGTGGAACACTCACATATTGTTTTTTTAATCCATAAAAATCAGGGGGGCCATGTGTTTTAATTAAAATTCAACAAATATTAAAAAATTGGTATGTGAGGGGTTCCACACCTAAGCTTAGGTGCCGGACAGCCTTATATTCACTTTTCCCATATATATATATATATATATATGGGATGGGAATATAAGGCTGTTAGGTAGCTAAGCTTAGGTGTGGAACACTCACATATTGTTTTTTTAATCCATAAAAATCAGGGGGGCCATGTGTTTTAATTAAAATTCAACAAATATTAAAAAATTGGTATGTGAGGGGTTCCACACCTAAGCTTAGGTGCCGGACAGCCTTATATTCACTTTTCCCATATATATATATATATATATATATATATATATATATATATATATATATATATATATATATATATGTTTCGGGACATGCTTGTAAAGTGGAAACAACCAAATTCATCCATTCGTGAGCTCAAACCTTTCAGCCTTAACATTTGGTCCAAAGTTAACTTGAGAAGCTCACATATATCCAATTAATGAAAATAAAAACCTTATTAGCATCTTAAAAAGGCTTATTAGCATTTTCAAACTGGTTATCACACCTAAGTAAATATAATTATCTCAACAAATCATTATTTATGCTTCTTATCCAAATTATATATTAATTTAGATTTAAATATTAGATATACAAACCTATATATACACAAAAATCTAACAAATTATAACAATAATAATACTAATAATCAGAACCCTAACCCAAATCCTAGAAAACTCAACACAAAATCATCATCAAACAAATGAAAATGTATCAAAGAGAAATAATGAAAATAAAAACCTTGCAAGCGCGGTTTTTGATAACGATATGACCGCCTTTGCGGATAGTGCCGGCTTGCTGAGGGTAGGTTTTGGAGGCGCCGGCATCGGCTTTTGACTCAAACTGATGCTCTTCGTCCGACATGCTTTTCCGATCTCCGATTTATTATTTGATAGATTTCAACTGGAGAGCAGAAGCCGTGTGTGAGTGTTCGTGTTAGGTGTTTTTCTGTTAATTTTGGGGGGTTTTTTTTTTGTATATTTTGTAAAAAATGTATAAAATGATTAGATATCGATAGATGTCATATGTCGAGGGCTGTATGTATCGATGTGCGTGGGGACGGGTACTAGAGAAAAAATTAGCTTTATAGCTTAAACAATTAGAAAAAAATTTAGAAAAAATAGTTGTACAGCTTTTAAGAGAATGTATAAGCTAAATTTTAGAGAAAATTTCATTATATTATTATAGATTATAATCCGCGTAAAACGCAGGAGAATCATATAAAAAAATACATTTATACATATAAAAAACTGATATAATAGAAAAAACATTAAAGGTTTAAAAATTTGGAAGAATAAAAAATAAAATAAAAACAATTACACAAACTAACAATGAAAACATAAATACTTTTCTACATCTTCATTTGCTTTGAAAAAACTACAATCGGACATTTTATTTTTTCTTTGATCACCTTCAAGTATATATATAACATAGATATAAAAAATTTGTAAATATCTTGTATTTTAATATTAGAAAGTAAATCTATATTAGTCAATCCTCGGAGCAAATTACACCAAGTAACATATATACGAAATTTGTATATAACACGAGATCATGATTCTAGTGACAACTTTCATAACATTATCCAATCATCATACACAAAAATATATTCTTTAGAATATCAATCTCTTAACTATAAAAATTTTCATCTGTGAATATATTTTTGAAGATATTTTTGTGACATGAGCTCACGGTTGAAAAGGCTTGAGAAAAAGAATCGAATTGTTAAAAATACAAGAAGATGGATATTGGGTATGATTGACACAAAAACTTGGAGTTGTGGCTGTGGATAGGGGCTTGGAGCTGGAGCTTAAAAATGAGTATTGGGGTTGGGGCTTCTATTTCAACCCTTCTTACATAAACTTTTATTTAAAGACCTTTTGGGCTTTAGGGGCTTTTTGGGGCTGAGACTTTTGATCTCAAATACATATCCAAACAGAGCTATAATTTTAAAAAGGGCTTATATTTAAAAGCTCGGTGATTTTAAGCTCCTAAAAGCCCTCAAAAGCCCATTAACAAAAGACACATTATTATTCTGAAAAAAATTTGATAAATAAAAAGTTAGATAGATAAAAAAAAAGTGTAATTAATATTGTGTTTTAGTTTAAGCAAATTATCTGAAGTTGGAGGACTAATATCATCTTTTTTAAAAGTTTAGTCAAAGATGATGTAAACAATATGATCTAAGGGTGGAGAATAAAAATGAAATTTAATGGAGGGCAAGGATTACTTCATGTTGCTATTTAAAATTTCTGTTTTAATATAGATTAGAAATACACTATCTTTATCAAAAATGATTTATTATTTCCTTTTTTTCCCTTGTAAAAGGCATTATCACAGATTATATAGGTATCTCAATTACAACTAACTAACAAGGAACTCGCATGTTACGACGAAGATGTTAATTTACATCGCAATACTCATTGTTTGTAGTTTACCCATTCTCTCGTGATGCATTGTATAATATTTTTGTTAGCTTTTCTTATTCGTATAAACCAGTTAGCAATAATTTTGGAATTGTGTTGTGATACGCCCGTAAACCTTTTCTCATTTCGTATATACAATACTTAATTTTGGAATTGTGTTGTAATACATCGTATAAATACATTATAATATTCGTATAAAACTTCTCAATACAACTCCTTGCACTGTTGGACCTTTTATAATTTCTATTCTTCATACTCGTCAACATGTAACGAAAACAATAATTGTAAAAACCTTTCTAGCCTTCCTCCCCAATCCAACATGCTTATCAATCTCGAACACGTCTTTTATGGAAATAAAGATAATGGGGTTTACCTTACACCAGTTGCTGTCTAACATTTGCATATTTTGACTCGATTGACTTGTAATTAGACGTGCTTAAACGTGATTAAATGCAATGTAAGTTTCGTGATTTAAATGAAATTCTATTTTTGACTTGTTGACTTATTCGTACTAGTGACTAATTAATTTAGTTAGTCGAGTTACTTGAAACCATATTTGACGATTTAATAACGTGTTATATGCTAGACGAGACTTGATGGTCGATTGTGTGACGTAAGACGATTTATTATTTGGCTAGAAATGTAATCGGGTCGACCCATTGACCCACTAGAACCGACCCACTTGACTAAATGACCCAACCCTACCCATTTCCCCCAACTCTCCCACTCTTCTCTTCTATCACCCACTCATTCACTCACACATTTACTTCTCTTATCCTCTCTCTCACTAAATGCACACCAAATCTATCTCTCTAAATTCTTGGGTTATTAATTGTGTTTCCAAGTTAAAATTGTCATAAATTCTTCATCTACATCATCATTAATACATCATATCAAAAGATCAAGTTTTCAAGTGCAATGATTCTCCATATTCGGGTCAAATTCGGATTTAAGAGCTTTTGGAAGATTTGGTAAGTTAGAAATATCTCTTAATAACCATTTTATGTTGTTGAACGTGTCTCTAGTCGAATCTAAACATTTTTGGGTCTTGAATCGAGTCAAAACCGGATTTGAGTCAAAGATTAGGGTTTCATTAGGGTTTTAGTTGAAGTTGAAGTGATTTGGAATTGTGTTGATGTTTTGGACGAAAATAGGTTATGGGTTATGTTTAAGTAGGCTGGTTATGCTTGAAAATGAGTATTTGAACTTCCAAAATCGTTTCCTAGATAAAAAATGAGGTTTTGGCTTGGTTTGGCTCGTTTTTAGCTTCATGAACTCGTGCAGAGCCTGGGCTAGGTGCGGCGCATCCCTTCTGGCGTCCCATAGACTGCGGCGCAGCTTGTCTTGGTGCGGCGTAACTTAACTCTCGCAACAATAGCTGTGGCGCAGTGTACTTGGTGCGGCGCAACTTATGTCTCGTCCACTCCACTGCGGCGCAGATATATATATATATATATATATATATATATATATATATATATATATATATATATATATATATATATATATATATATATATATATATATATATATATATATATATATATATATATATATATATATATATATATATATATATATATATATATATATATATATATATATATATATATATATATATATATATATATATATATATATATATATATATATATATATATATATATATATATATATATATATATATATATATATATATATATATATATATATATATATATATATATATATATATATATATATATATATATATATATATATATATATATATATATATATATATATATATATATATATATATATATATATATATATATATATATATATATATATATATATATATATATATATATATATATATATATATATATATATATATATATATATATATATATATATATATATATATATATATATATATATATATATATATATATATATATATATATATATATATATATATATATATATATATATATATATATATATATATATATATATATATATATATATATATATATATATATATATATATATATATATATATATATATATATATATATATATATATATATATATATATATATATATATATATATATATATATATATATATATATATATATATATATATATATATATATATATATATATATATATATATATATATATATATATATATATATATATATATATATATATATATATATATATATATATATATATATATATATATATATATATATATATATATATATATATATATATATATATATATATATATATATATATATATATATATATATATATATATATATATATATATATATATATATATATATATATATATATATATATATATATATATATATATATATATATATATATATATATATATATATATATATATATATATATATATATATATATATATATATATATATATATATATATATATATATATATATATATATATATATATATATATATATATATATATATATATATATATATATATATATATATATATATATATATATATATATATATATATATATATATATATATATATATATATATATATATATATATATATATATATATATATATATATATATATATATATATATATATATATATATATATATATATATATATATATATATATATATATATATATATATATATATATATATATATATATATATATATATATATATATATATATATATATATATATATATATATATATATATATATATATATATATATATATATATATATATATATATATATATATATATATATATATATATATATATATATATATATATATATATATATATATATATATATATATATATATATATATATATATATATATATATATATATATATATATATACTTATGTTAAATACGTTATGGATTGTTTAATCCATATTATATATATATATATATAAAGACGTATATATATTATATATTGTATAAGACGTTGACGGTGGATTGACGAATCCACACCCGGCATGATCATGACCGCAATACGGGTTGTTTAACCTGCGTAAAGACGATATTATATACTATGTTACATATTCATGTACTGACGATTATTATGACGTTGACGTTGACTTGTATTGACTTGTGTTAACGTGAAACCTTCTAGGGTTTCCTTTGATGTGATTAGGTATTCTAATCCTCGTATATCGGTAACGGTTGATATCCCGACACTTGCTTTTTGCTATAAAAACCTACGAACTCACCAACTTTATGTTGACACATTTTAGTACACTTTTCAGGTGAACAAGTAAACCAAAGGCGTATTGGATGATTGATGGCTTGCATGTGCTAGGATTGGACTTGGACTTGGACTTCTTGGATCCGTGATTCATAGTTCCCTTTTATGGGTTATGCTTAGGATCATTTACCATATTTTGAACTATCTTTTGTAAATGTTTGATGGTCGTGCTCCTTATGCATTTTTGTATGTTTCCGGTATTTGCTTTGTGATTGAATTGTATGGATTGTCCAATCCTATTTATGCATTTAGTCTTACTCTACATAATTTCCATGTCGTGCGGTGCTATTTGTGTAACCCTCATGATTCCGCCATTGTTGGGGTGTTACATGCTGACTCAAAATCAGATTGGAATAAGCAATTTACTTGAGCAAAAAAGATGTTCCACCGTCTCAACCTCCCTCTCGCATAATCCATAGGCAATACTCTCAAAAACACATCTTCTAGCTTGTATTGTAACCATAGTAGGGATCTGATCTATAGACATGCTCTACATGAAGATATTTTCAAATTTTAAGAACTCATTTAGACCACTTGAAAACGAATCGGTCACTACAATAATGCCCATTTTTAAAAAATTATTTAACCCGCTTCATTGAAAAAACAGTTTTTCCATAATTCATACCCATTTATCATCATTGTCATTTAAAATAACCCCTCCCATCATTCTCGTCAAGTTTCCCCATTTTTCCACTTCAACCGCTCAAGCTGGAACACGAGACCAATTGCAAGAATTTCCAAACCTTGGATAACCTTGTAGAACCGGTCATTTGTATCGCACTTTTTCTCCTTATCCAGTTTGAACAAATTCGAGCATACTTTTTTTAGTGGCTCATCAGGCCTCTCTTAATAAGACCCCTTCCTAAATCTCTTCCTCACCTCTTCCTCACTGCCACATCAGCTTTTCTCTTTCTAGGAACTACTCCTAGCATTAAGACCTCTTCCTCTACCTCTTCCTCATCTCTTCCTAAAAAAATTTTATTCTATTTTATTTTAACCCAAATATTAATAAAACTTTTATTTTATAAAAATAAAAACATTGCATTAATAACAAGATCATATATAGAATCAGATTGTTAAAACAAAATCTAAAGGGATTATGACCTGGAATGTAACTAACTATGCCAAAATGGTTATGTTATGTAACTAACTAGGAAAACGTTTATGAAATGTAACAAACTATCTATTTTCATCTATAGTATGTAAATTACCGGTTACCATTGAAAAGTAACCGGTTGTGCCTGTAAACAGGCAAAATAACAGCTTCCTGTAAAGCCTGTTTAGCACTTTCAAGACCAGCAACATCATCCTTCAGTCAAATGCTCGTCCGATAACATTTTTTCGTTAAACACAACAATGGAGAAACTGTTTTTTCAGATCTTAGATAGCAAAGATTGGATTAAACAACAACTAGATCAACAAGCTGATCTTTACAAACGACAACTCGCATCCTCGTTACTCATCGACGGAATCACACCTCCGTCGTGGCTTTTAAACCCTAATTCCTCATATCCTTCTAATAATGGTATATCTATCCCTAATTCCTCATATCCTTCTATTAATTTCAGTTCAATTTTGTAAATTTAGGTTTTGTGTTCACCCCCTCCCCCCTTTTCTGTATGGATATGTATCTATACATATATCTCTCTCTATATATATATATTTATGTACTTAATCTGGTTTTTAATTTCATTTTATTTTTGTAAAGTTAGGTTTTGTGTTCATGTTTTTCCCCTTTCTGTATGTATATGTATCTATACATTTATTTTTGTTTTGAAATAGGTGAAATTAGCTGCTGGTAATTCATAGGTTTTATATTTGACATGTAAGTAATAATACAAGCGCTTGTTAATTGTTAATATCGGTTTTAATTTTGACATTTAGTGATCTTTTGTCTATGTATAATGTGTTTATACAGTCATTTTGTTGCTTTCGAATTATAGATAGATTTATGTTTATACACTCTTATGTTTTTCTTAACTTTTTTGAGGTGTTTAAACCGAGTAATTTGTGGTGTTGTTTTGATATTCAGTTACCAAGTTATAATGGTGACATTAGAGGTAGAACTAACTACTGAGACAATAGTTTGATCCAGTCACATGGTTCGTGGAAAATGCTTTCAACCCAATGATTTCTGTAACTATGACCTTGATCATTTACATGAGTATGATGTCTGAAGTTAAGATCTTTCTAAGAACTGCTATGCTTAGTATCTTAGAGTTTTGTAGACTGTTTAAGACTAAGAGGACCATTGCAGACTTGTAGTTTTGCAGATGATATACCGAACTGTATTATGATTATTAATTCGTGAAATTTATACCATTCCTCTTTCATCACGATTTTGAACTTTGATACAACACTACTATCTTCTATTACTTTTCAATGGTAACCGGTAATTTACATACTATAGACGAAAATAGATAGTTTGTTACATTTCATAAACGTTTTCCTAGTTAGTTACATAACATAACCATTTTGGCATAGTTAGTTACATTCCCAGGTCATAATCCCAACACGTGGGTGACCGGCTAAGTGTTACACCGGTAATCCTTTACATGCTATAGCCGAAAATACGTAGTTTGTTACATTTCATAAACATTTTCGTAGTTAGTTACATAACATAACCATTTTGGCATAGTTAGTTACATTCCCAGGTCATAATCCCAAATCTAAATAAACATATTCACAATTAGAAAAATAAAAAACAAATAAAAAAATTAAAACTTGAAAGTTACAGGGCCAAATATGAAATTTTTAAAAATTAATTAATTACATGGAAAACATTGAAAATGGAGGGACCAAACATGAAAGTTTCATTGTCTTCAAGATCTAAACCTGCAAAACATATATACATATACCACAACCACATATATATGAAAAACATAAAAAAAAAAAATAGAAATGCAAATACACATATACTACATATATATGTTGTCCAAAAAAGAGTATACTACATATATATGATAAACAAAATAAAAAAATTAAAAAAAATGCAAATAATGTGTCTGGCCCCACACGCTCTCGTCCATCCGGTTCTTAAAAAGGAAGGTGTTTGTGCACCGAATCGGGATTAAAGCAATGTGGAATGATGGGTGTTTTTGATTGTTTATTGGCGGTTCCCAAAAGGTAGAGTTAATCTCTTTACGCCAATTGAGGTTTTATGCGATCTATATGTGATCGCCAATTTTGTTGAAATGCCCCTTTTAGGGTTTTACGATCCTCCTTTTATAGGGGGGAGTATTCTTGAAGAACAAGTAGGCCGCCTAGGGTTTCCTGAGTTTTAGGCCAGGGACCATTTCTGTAATTATCAGTTTTTGGAAATGATAAGGGGAAATTCTGATCCTTTTTATCTGTCTGCGGAAACCTTCGTAACGAACGGACCTTCGTAGCACAATGTTACTATGTCAGGGTCTGCGTGCCGCTGGAGGGGTATGTCATCAAGCCCCCCAGTCCAAGGTGTTGATTTTTGCTAAACAAGCATTACGTTGGACTATTCCTGGCTTCGCTATAATCTCCGGGGGTATTTTTTGTAAATTCTCTAAACCGCCTTTAATTAATTTGATTTGAAAGGTGATTAAGGGTGGTAGATGGGCGCGTATCTCTAGGCGACTTATGGACGGATGAGATCTTCATGCAGTCAGGTATATAAATTCTTTTTTTCCGTCTTTTTCTTTTTATTATAACTCTCCAAAAATAATTCCCCTTTTTCTTCTTAGGGTTTCTGCTCCTCATATCCTCCGATCATACCATTAGGTACGCGATTTCTTTCTTGTTTCTTCTATTTTGTCTTTCGATTTGTGATTTCTGATGTCGAAGGGAGGCATTGAAACTACCGAATCGACCGTTATTTGGTCAAAGTTAAATAAGTTTGTAGATAAATATTTTCCTGGAAAAATATCGGCATTTTTAATCCCTTCCGACGGTGACACTGTTCTCACTCCCCCAGATGGGTATGTTGGTTTTTATACCAAATCCATGACTGAGGGTAATGTTAGGTACCCTTTTTCATCCTTTATGCTTAGCGTTCTTGATTATTTTGATGTCCACATTTCCACTGTCACACCACTTGGTTTATCAAGAATAGTTGCTTTCGAGGTTATGTGTAGGGCATATGGAGGTGAACCTTCGTTAGATCTGTTTTGGTATTTTGTTCAAATCTGTCCTTCTGGTGATTGGGTTACAGTGGGCAACCGTTCCAAAGCTGGGTGCTTTAGAAGGGGTGGTCTGGATATCCGTGAATGGAAGAGCGATTTGTTTTTATGAAAGCTTCTCTGATCCCTGATGGTTATGAGTCAGTGACCAATAGGAAGTTATTGTGTATTCATAAGAAGTACGAGAATCCCTTTCCTGAATATGTTATTGGTGATTTGTGTCGGGAGATTCGGTCTAATCCCATTAAGGTTGTCTTGTACCCTGATGTTGTGTTGTATAAAGCGAGAGTGATAAGTGTCTTGCCTGGTGGTGTAGACATTGATGGTAAGAACTAGCTTTATATTTGATCTGTTGTATTTTCTCATTTGTATCGACTTTGTTGTTGACATTTGTCTTTGCAGATATGACTTTCAGGAAATTTGTTAAGAAGGGTGTGAAGGAGGTTACTGAAGTACCACGTATTGAGGGGCAGGGGAGCCTTGTTGCTGATGCTGGTTCTTCTGGTGTTCAGAACGAAAATCCAGAGAATTGTCAAGTGCTGTTAATCCTCCTATGCTAAATGTGGATACATCTGAAGTTGAAGTTATTGAAGCCTCTGCTGCCAGTAGGGGAAGAAAAAAGAAGGGGGTCCCTGGTTCTAACATCCCTCAATCTGTTGCAGGCCGTGTTGTGAAGAGGAGAAAATTTGGTGATGATTCTAAAGCTGCTGAGTGCCACAAACCTTCTGCCCCGAAGACAGGTTCAATTTCTTTCTCTTTTCATATATTCCTAATGTTTGTCTTTTTCACAAAATATTATGTATTATTCATTTATTGCAGATGCTCATGACCAGGAGATTCTCTCCTGGTTGGAAGGTGAGGATATGAATGCTGAGGATGTCAAAAAGATAGACAACATGGATAATGAGACATTCCTTCGGGTCTTTAAGAAGGATCGCCAGTTTCATACTTATCTTGATGTTGTTGCTAGGCGTTTTTCCCGAATGTCTGTTGAAGCAGCAGGTAAACATGTTGAAAGCGGATGCAGTTATTCATGATGAAACTGTCTTGAAGTTGCAGCAGGAGTTTGACGCAGAACGTGGGGGTAGTAAGCTTTTGCATAAGCAGATTGATGTGTTGAAGCAGGATCGGGTTAGATTGATTACGGAGGTAGTCCCTCATGTGAGCAGGGCCTTGCTATACAGTGATGAAGTTGGGCAGCTTTTGGGGGATGTAACTACAGCTGAAAGAGCAGAAGAAAGGTCTACTGTGTTGGAGGAATTTTCTGCAGAGGGCAAGTGTGATTTGCAATGCCGGGCAGATTTTATTGCAAATGCCTCCCATGACCTTGAAATTGCTGACCAGAAGTGGAGAGAAGCAGTCTTTCCTTATCTGGACAAAGTTGTGGCTGATCCCAATGCTGCTGTTGATGACCTGCTCCAGATTGTTCCTGATGAAATCCAACCCGAAGATGCTGTCAATCCTTAGTGACATTCTCCTGGCCTGCGTGCCTCTGATATGGCGTCTGTGCCACTTTTAAACAATTCATCTTTTGGTAACAACCTATGATGTGTTTTAAACAATTTACTTTTATGTTCACAGCTTATAGCTGTCTGTGGTAAGAACTGCAGTTTGCTAACTGTAGTTTGATAACGTTTTATAATTGCAGCCTAGTAAGCTGCTTTGTGAATACTTCATGCAATTTAGCATTTGTGTTTTGATATTTTGCAGCTTAAGAGCTGTCTTTTTAATTGCAGCTTGGTAGCTGTCTCGTAGTTGCAGTCTTATTTTGCTGCTTCGTAAGTGATATGTAAAATCAGCAGTTGCTTTTGCAACTTAAGAGCCGTCTTTTGGAGCAGTTATGACTGCTTTTTAGTTGTCCCGTTTGGACTATAAGTCCTCCGGAGTTTGAGTATATGGGCGTCCTTATCTTAATGCATATAGCATTTTATTTTGCGCACATTTGTGTCTTTTTTTTCTTTTTTTATAAAAATAAAAAATTTGAAAGAAATAAGGAGCCTTTATTTAGTAATATAAGTGAGGTTACATATCATATCCTCTAGGCTTTAAATAATAAAAGACTAATAGATCTTACGAATGGGCTTGCTTTTGGACGGATCATCATCCATCTAAGCGCCCGCAGTAGGGTCCTTCGCTCCATGAGAGCCAATGGGGGCCGTCCTGGCCTTCTTCAGATATCTTCTTTGCCTTTGTCACCAAGGTCCCTACTCCTCCGTTAGATTCGTACTTGATCATGCCATGTACTACAGACGGGATCATTTCAAACTTCTGGATTCCAGGTCTCCCTAGGATTGCTTGGAAGGGTGATGTTCCGCTGACCACTAAGAAAGTAATTTTCTCTTTCCGCTCCCAGCGTCCTCTTCCAATTGTCATTTTTACCGACAATTTTCCTATTGGCGTAGCAGTATCCCCGGAGTACCCTTGAACCGAAGCTTCTGTCTTCCTGAAGTTCATTTGTGACACAGGATGTAACATCCAGAATGCCTTTTCGTACAGGACGTTGCATTCGCTTCCAGTATCTATAACAATTTGCTTCACTTTTGATATTTCCAAGAATGCCGAAATCACCAAAGGGTCCCTGAAGGCCTTATAGGTCGAGGGAAATGTAATCCTCGTCATATCTCCCCTGTAGGTCTTCGGGAGCGAACGTCCTATCCCCGGCTTGTTTTTTATGATTGTATAAATAGTCCTCTCGGGACCTTTTTTCTTTTCATCCGTGTCATCCTCCTTTTTGGTACTTTGTTGCTGTCTGACGCTTTTCACCAAATGTGACAGCTTCCCTTCGTTAATCGCTTCTTCTATTGCTTTTCGGAGTTGCCAACACGCATTCGTATCATGGCCATGATCTCTATGGAACTCACAATACTTCTCTGGGTCTTTCCTATTTTTACCGCTCAACCTGGGTGGAGTGGGGAAAGTCTTAGCGATACTTTCGGTGAGCAATATTTCTTTTGTGGGAGATTAATTTTGAGGTACCCTTTGTCATCTTTGAGATACGGGCTATATCTTGTTTTTTCTTTTTCGTTGCTCCATTTCCCTTTTCTACTTACATGGGCCTCCTTCTCTCGTGGGGGACTGGTGTCTCCCTTCGAAGCGGTGTCCCTAGCATCTAGGTACACATGAGCTCTCTTCTGAACTGCTTCATATGTCTTCGGTAGATCTCTGTATAGGAACTCAACTAACCCTCTGCTCCGGAGGCCATGTAACAGTCCGGATATCCTTTGTGACTCAGGAAGATCCATGATATCCTCTGTTTCGGTGGTGAATCGGTCAATAAATGCCCTGCAGCCCTCTGTGTCTTTCTGTTTTATTCTATGGGCTGCCACGTGAATTTTCTTGTGTTTCTTTTGTTGGCTGAAACGGGCCCTGAATTTCTCTTTAAGGTCGTCAAAACTAGTAATGGATCCTTTTGCCACACTTTTCAGCCATTCTCTGGCGTCTCCTTCGAGTGCATACCTGAACATTCGACACGCAACCGGTACGTTCCAGACTTTCATCTCTGCTGCTCCTTCGAATGCTTCCAAAAAATCGTCTGGGTCGCTTTTTCCTTTGTACGTTCCCAGGTGAGAAGGATATTTTAGGTCTTTCGGGAGAGGGTAATTTTGTATCCAGGCGACAAACGGAGAGTTCTCGATGCTTCCCCCGACCATTTGCAATTCCAGCGCGTTTTGATACACTGGAGCCCCCCAGTTCTGAGGGCCATATGATCCTGCGACGGGGGCTTGTGTGGCGTACTGTCGTCCTCCGATACCTTGCTGGGCCCCCTGGATTGGCACGGTGTATTGTGATGCATGATACTGATGGGGCTGCATCTGCCCCGCTGGCTGATCGCCATAAATTCCTCCCGAAGGCTGAGTACCGTATTGCTGCGAGGAATATTGTTGTGCTCCAGGTCCGTTCATGCTTCCATAGCCTTGGCTCGAAGGCGCTTGATAACCTTGTCCCGTAGGTCCTTGATGGCTCGAAGGCCCTTGAAAGGTTTGGCCCGAAGGTCCTTGAAAGGTCTGGCCCGAAGGTCCTTGAAAGGTCTGGCCCGAAGGTCCTTGAAAGGTCTGGCCCGAAGGCCCTTGGTAACCTCCGAATGGGATATCGTGCCCGGAGGGTGTACTGTATACTGCGTTAAATCCTCCGGGGACAGATCCAGATTGAGGTACATTGGATTGTCGACCCCCAGGTCCTGCGGATCCTGGGGGAACATTAATCTGAGTGTTAGCTCCTAAGGCTGCGTTTTCTGGCCTCGAGGCCTCAGTCTCTTCTGGTTGTGTTTGATGCGAAGGTGTTCGAGGACGAGGACCCTCGCTACCTAAACCAAATCCGTAATTGGTTCTGACTCGGGATCTTGGGATTCGAGGGTATCGTCGGAGTCCCCTTGGTGGAGTATCCGCGTCATAGTCATCTTCCGTTTCATCATCAAAGTTTAACACCCTGGTGACGCCATTAAGGGCTCCGACACTTTGGAGATGCCTTATTGTGTGCTGGATGTGACTGTAATTTCGAAGAATATAGTCTGGATCAAATAACTGCGGGGTCCTAGACGGGGATCCTCGCGTGAACCCACCTTGTCCCCCTGGTGTCTGGTCTGGGCGTTCAGTATCTTCACCAGTTCGACGATTCGCTTGCTGATCGCCACTGATCGGTGCTTCAGTCGCTGGCCCAGATCTGGGTGGAGAGTTTCCGGTGGGCTCGTTCCCAGTCGTCTGCTGGGAACTTTGCCCAAATCCTGGTGGAACATCGGCCATTTTTTCTGATTCGATACAAAAAACAGAATTTAGAGTGGTTATGGGATATGAGTATGGGGTCCCACGGATGGCGCCAAATGTTTGTGCACCGAATCGGGATTAAAGCAATGTGGAATGATGGGTGTTTTTGATTGTTTATTGGCGGTTCCCAAAAGGTAGAGTTAATCTCTTTACGCCAATTGAGGTTTTATGCGATCTATATGTGATCGCCAATTTTGTTGAAATGCCCCTTTTAGGGTTTTACGATCCTCCTTTTATAGGGGGGAGTATTCTTGAAGAACAAGTAGGCCGCCTAGGGTTTCCTGAGTTTTAGGCCAGGGACCATTTCTGTAATTATCAGTTTTTGGAAATGATAAGGGGAAATTCTGATCCTTTTTATCTGTCTGCGGAAACCTTAGTAACGAACGGACCTTCGTAGCACAATGTTACTATGTCAGGGTCTGCGTGCCGCTGGAGGGGTATGTCATCAGAAGGGGAAGGATTTTGATGGGAAGGAAGAGCTTGCTAGCAATAGCTTCGTGGAGGAAGAGCACATCGACGAGCTCGTCGATGCTCTACTACGAGCGGCCTCACAAACCCAAAGGTCAATCCAAAATCATAATATTTGACTTCTATACCATTTGATACCAACTTAACCGTCATATAAATTCAGTCAAGTCCGAAAAGAGGTTTTACTTAGGGGCAATTTGGTTCACAGAATGTTTTTGAAGGAATTGGAATCTGTCAAAGGAATTGGAATTATGAAGGAATTGGAATCTGAAAGTTTTAAAATCTGACTTGTGTTTGGTTGACAGAATTCAATGGAATTCAGTTTGAAAAATTAAAACATAAATTATGTTAAATTACAAAATTAACCTTTATTATTCTTTATAATAATATAAGAATTCATTTTACGTTTTTAATATAAATATATGATATCCTAATAATGATAATATAATAAATTATAATTATAATGTATATGACTATATGACTTACCTACCCCATCCTTTTTCCCCACAAACCCTTCGTCGTCATCCCTCTGTCTTCCAAAAAATACTCCACCACATTATTGGTTTCAGTTACCAACTTATGTTTGGTTGACAGAATTCAATGGAATTCAGTTTGAAAAAATTAAACATAAATTATGTTAAATTACAAAATTAACCTTTATTATTCTTTATAATAATATAGGAATTCATTTTACGTTTTTAATATAAATATATGATATCCTAATAATGATAATATAATAAATTATAATTATAATGTATATGACTATATGACTTACCTACCCCATCCTTTTTCCCCACAAACCCTTCGTCGTCATCCCTCTGTCTTCCAAAAAATACTCCACCACATTATTGGTTTCAGTTACCAATCGAAAACAGGAAAAAGAAAATGATAAATGGATACTATTAAATGACAAATCACAATAAGTTATTGTTTTAGTTCACACACATAACAAAACCCTAATTCAATTCATAAGCAGCACCAGGGGTGGTTAATAACCGGAATTTATAAGCAGCAGTGGTGGTGGGGGATGGTGTTCAACCGCGGTCGCCGGTGAATACGTTTTTGGTGTTCAGTCGATCGATGAAAAGAAGAAAAGAGTTGGGGGACAAAAGCAATTTAGTGGTGGTGGCAAGAGCAGTGGTGTTCAGCCGACGGTGGCTAGTGGCGGCACAACAACATTTACAGTTTTGTCAAATGTTAGAATCAACACCGCACCAGCAATGTTTGGTCTTCAAGTCTTCAAGAGGAAACAAGAGGTTTGTAACTTTGCCAAGAAGGGTTTATTTGTCAATATGTTTGAATTCCAATGGAATTCAAAACTTTCCATTGGATATGTGAAGGAATTGTAAATTCTTTGTTTTAAGGAATTTGGAGGAAAGTTTTGAATTCCAATTCCATAGTTTTGTCCAACCAAACATAGGAAAGCATGGATTTCCAATTCCAATTCCAAAGAATTCCTATTATTTTTATAATAATATAGGAATTCATTTTACGTTTTTAATATAAATATATGATATCCTAATAATGATAATATAATAAATTATAATTATAATGTATATGACTATATGACTTACCTACCCCATCCTTTTTCCCCACAAACCCTTCGTCGTCATCCCTCTGTCTTCCAAAAAATACTCCACCACATTATTGGTTTCAGTTACCAATCGAAAACAGGAAAAAGAAAATGATAAATGGATACTATTAAATGACAAATCACAATAAGTTATTGTTTTAGTTCACACACATAACAAAACCCTAATTCAATTCATAAGCAGCACCAGGGGTGGTTAATAACCGGAATTTATAAGCAGCAGTGGTGGTGGGGGATGGTGTTCAACCGCGGTCGCCGGTGAATACGTTTTTGGTGTTCAGTCGATCGATGAAAAGAAGAAAAGAGTTGGGGGACAAAAG
The DNA here is from genome assembly GCA_034093135.1 of Erigeron breviscapus. Classification (NCBI taxonomy): domain Eukaryota; kingdom Viridiplantae; phylum Streptophyta; class Magnoliopsida; order Asterales; family Asteraceae; genus Erigeron; species Erigeron breviscapus. Next base: position 126,988,673 of record CM067167.1, read on the forward strand.
CAATTTAGTGGTGGTGGCAAGAGCAGTGGTGTTCAGCCGACGGTGGCTAGTGGCGGCACAACAACATTTACAGTTTTGTCAAATGTTAGAATCAACACCGCACCAGCAATGTTTGGTCTTCAAGTCTTCAAGAGGAAACAAGAGGTTTGTAACTTTGCCAAGAAGGGTTTATTTGTCAATATGTTTGAATTCCAATGGAATTCAAAACTTTCCATTGGATATGTGAAGGAATTGTAAATTCTTTGTTTTAAGGAATTTGGAGGAAAGTTTTGAATTCCAATTCCATAGTTTTGTCCAACCAAACATAGGAAAGCATGGATTTCCAATTCCAATTCCAAAGAATTCCATTGAATGAAAATCCTAAGATATTCAATAAAAAACAATCTATTTTATTGGAAAATCCTTAGTTATTCAATAAAAAACAATCTATTTTATTGGAAAATCCTTAGTTATTCAATAAAAAACAATCTATTTTATTGGAAAATCCTTAGTTATTCAATAAAAAACAATCTATTTTATTGGAAAATCCTTAGTTATTCAATAAAAAACAATCTATTTTATTGGAAAATCCTTAGTTATTCAATAAAAAACAATCTATTTTATTGGAAAATCCTTAGTTATTCAATAAAAAACAATCTATTTTATTGGAAAATCCTTAGTTATTCAATAAAAAACAATCTATTTTATTGGAAAATCCTTAGTTATTCAATAAAAAACAATCTATTTTATTGGAAAATCCTTAGTTATTCAATAAAAAACAATCTATTTTATTGGAAAATCCTTAGTTATTCAATAAAAAACAATCTATTTTATTGGAAAATCCTTAGTTATTCAATAAAAAACAATCTATTTTATTGGAAAATCCTTAGTTATTCAATAAAAAACAATCTATTTTATTGGAAAATCCTTAGTTATTCAATAAAAAACAATCTATTTTATTGGAAAATCCTTAGTTAT
>CM067167.1:127729936-127819936 GCA_034093135.1 Erigeron breviscapus
TTTTTTTTTTTTTTTTTTTTTTTTTTTTTTTTTTATTTTTCTGTCTTGAGTTTTGGGTAAACCTTTTATTTTCTTTCGATATTCAATCTCCAGGGCTGCAACATTTCTTCTGACCTTTTTCTGGAGATCTACCAGAGCATCCCTTCTCTTGGCAATCAAATCTAGAACACTTTCCCCATAGGTTTCAGAATCAAACTTCTGTTCTTCCACAGAGTATCTGGCACGAACATGTACATCGTCCATAGCTTCAAGGCATTGATGGACTCTGGGATCATCCTTCATTCTTTTGTAAACATCAACATGGTGTAACACCCCACCGTTGGTGGAAACATGAGGTGTCATGAAAAGTACAGCACGACATGGAATTACATAGATACTACTAAATGAAATAGAATATAATGATATATTCTCAAAACATAAGTCTTAATACAAGAGTTCCAAGTCACACAATGCTAGGAGAGCTTATTACTAGTACGTCCATAACAGAAAATAAACCAAGGCATGCAGCCTTAAAGTTCGATATAAGTAAAGGAGCACTAATCTCCGAAGTCCAGCCTAGAAATTAAGTCTTTATCCCTGATTTGTCTGAGTACCTGAAAAGTATACTAAAACGTGTCAACACAAAGGTTGGTGAGTTCGTAGGTTTTATATCAAAAGTCTAGTTAAAGTAATAAGTCTTTTGTCGGTTCTTTTAAGTCTAAACAAGTGATAGTTCAATATATAACGAGCAGAGTTACGCCATAATAAGTCAAAAGTCTCAAGTCTCAAGTCTCAATGTCTCAAAGTCCGGCCTTACGGTACCTGCCTTAGTCCAAAGTCTCAAAGTCTCAAGTCTCCAATACTCACAAAAACACGTCAACTAAGCACGTCATAAAGCACAACAACAAACACATAATCACATACATACAACAAGACATGAGCATATCATATGGCACAAATAACTCTATACACATAGGCTCAATATTGAACATATCAGAAATCGACAAAAGTGTTTAAAAGAAACAAGTATACTTTTCACCCCAAAACTGATTAAAAGAGGGGCTACGAAACTCACCTTAAAGTAGAGCAATTCCAAGTACTAGTACGAGTACACGCACTAATAAGTTCACACGAGATTCAACGTTCAAGCTTATTCCAACCTAAGATCATCAAATATATTTCAAAAATCTATGCTCTAATTGAGAGGGTTTTTAGTCTAGATGCAAAGTGTCTCAAGACATAAATCTTTTACAACATCTAGTACTATATCTTAAGAGTATTCATGAGTTTTTACGGAATTTTTCAATATATCTAACTCGTTCAAATGGCCACCTTAATTCAGTTTATCGGTTTTTGTCCAGATTCTGACCCTCTCAGGAAAACATCATTTTAGGAAAAGAAGACGACTAGATACAACAAAACTTTGTTCTGGTCGAATTTAGTACACTCATAGTACTTTCCAAAAAGTTAAGATTCATTTGATTTTGACTTAACACGAATGAGATATGACATTTACAATATGACTGAAACAATATTCATAAAAATCAGTTTTGACCACTTTTCTTAAAAAGTTCACAATTTGAGTTTTACTCATTGTTTTTACTTGATTCCAGTGGGAGGATAAAATAGACACATAAAGCTAAAGATTTTGTTTAGAACTCAATAACTAGATCATTTTCCATCTATGTGTTTTCTCCCTTCCAAGTCAAATTACAGATTCTGTTCAGAATCAGTTTTTAACAAAACTAGTTCATACGTGATCTTTTGTATTCAATAAATTTAAGAACCATAAAAGAGGCTTACCAAGATGAGATTATAGAGAATAAAAGTTGTTGATATTGGTCTTCTTGAAGCTTTAAAACTCTTTTCCAATTGATTGAAGAACAAGGGATTAAACTTGCTAGCAAAATGACTTGATTTCCTTTCAAAACTTGAAGATTATTATTATGAAACTAGTATTGTTGTTCTTGGAAGTTCAAGTCCGGTTTTGGTGATGAGAAATGAAATATTTTGCATGTTTTATCCTTTTATTAACACTAATTTAATGGTAAGAAAGTTGGGTGAGAAAATTAGTTGATAAAAAGACAATTTGTGAGTTGTTTAGTTAGGTTAGTGTGTTAGGTACTTGTCTCCCACTAAATTTCGTGGCCTAGCTGATCATTATTAGTAGGATTGATGTTTAAATTCATATTTATGGTTGTAGATATTTCTCTCCTCTTTCCGTAGACAGCTTACTTGTCAAAAACGGACATCGGACGAAGAAGTTATAGTCAAAACATTACAGCAACGTTAATTTATCATTTTAAGCACATTTAAAGTTATATTTAGTTTTGGACATATTGAGTGATATAATATAATAGGTAGATATATATATATATATATAGATATATATTATATATATATTATGATAATATATACATATATATATATATATATATATAATATATATATATAATATATATATATATTATATATATATATAATATATATATATAATATATACATTTAAATATAATATATATATTATTTATTTTATATATATAATATATATATATATATATATATATATATATAGAGAGATATAGAGAGAGAGAGAGAGAGAGAGAGAGAGGTAGTTATCCAGCTAAGGGATTAGGTTCATGATCAATAAACAACAAGAGATATCACGCGTATTTCTCTTTTACATAAAGTTATGTCGGCTTTTGTCCCATTAATACCATTATTAGCTGGCTGCTGACACTCGGGTATAATATAAATATTTAATATCGTATATTATACTAAGGCATAGAAATACGTTTTCCCAAATAATTTTTACATTCGTATTTAGTTTATTTAACATATCCTAATAATACAAGTTTCATATCAGATATGGACAACAATAATGGCCTCACAACATGGGCCTAATCACATCGAATCATTTACAATATCTGAATCCATCTAAATATTGTAATTAGTCCAACTCATATATATATGCACAAAAATAGTCGAAGTTTTCATATATTCATAAAAGTTTGCCATCATCATATATAACAAGTAACGGACCAAAATGGCAAATGTTACATTATTACCCCGTTAAAAGAATTTCGTCCCGAAATTCAACTGGTACTAGTCCCATTAAACAACTGGGGGTATTTAGTCTTGAAATGATCTTCTCGTTCCCAAGTATATTCAGGTCCTCGCTTTGAATTCCAACGAACCTTAACAAGGGTATACTTGGTTTTCTTTAATTTCCGCACCTTGCGATCCACAATCTCCAAAGGCTCTTCAACGAAGTTCAACTTATCGTCAATCCGGATTTCGTCCATAGGCACATGACGTTCCTCCTCAGCTAGACATTTTCGGAGGTGCGACACATGAAATACGTCGTGAATTCCTTTAAGTTCTTCTGAAAGTCTCAATCGATAGGCTACCTTACCAACCCTTTCCAGTACCTCAAATGGTCCGATATATCTTGGTCCGAGCTTTCCGCTCTTGACAAATCTAACCACTCCTTTCCAAGGGGAAACCTTGAGAAGTACACGATCTCCGACACTGAATTCCAAAGGCCTACGCCTGACGTCAGCATACTTCTTTTGTCGTTCCCGGGCTAATCTAAGTCGCTCTTTAATTTGAATTATTTTCTCGGCAGTCTCTTCAATAAGCTGAGGCCCAACCAACTGACTATCCCCAAAGTCAGCCCACGCGACAGGTGATCTGCACTTCCGTCCATACAATGCCTTGAAAGGTGCCATATTAATACTCGCGTGATAACTATTGTTGTAAGAGAATTCTATCAAATGCAGATGGTAATCCCAGTTACCACCAAAGTCCAAGACACACGCTCTCAACATGTCTTCTAAAGTCTGAATCGTACGCTCACTCTGACCATCGATCTGGGGATGGTACGCCGTACTCATGTCTATCCTAGTTCCAAAAGCCCTTTGAAACCCTCGCCAAAAAGATGAATTGAAACGAGTATCTCTGTCCGAAATAATCGAAACTGGTACACCATGCTTCGACACGACTTCCTTTACATACTTCCTCACCAATTTCTCTGTGGGGTCTTTCTCGCGAATGGCCAAGAAATGTGCAGACTTTGTTAGTCTATCAACGATTACCCATATCATATCATGACCCTCCTTAGTCCTGGGTAATTTTGTAATAAAATCCATAGTTACACACTCCCACTTCCATTCAGGAATTTCTGGTTGTTGGAGCAATCCAGCAGGCTTTTGATGCTCCGCCTTCACTTGTAAACACGTCAAGCATCGACTTACAAACTCAGCAACATCCTTCTTCATGCCAGGCCACCAATACAACTCGCGTATGTCGAAGTACATCTTGTCAGTGCCCGGATGTACCGAGTACATTGAATTATGAGCTTCGTTCATAATTAATGTCCGTAAATCACCAGTGAAAGGGACCCATAGTCTATCCACGAAATACAATCCACCATCGTCCCTTTTATCTAAATGTTGTTCCATACCTCGCAATTCCTTCTTGAGAAGTTCTTCATCGCCAACAACCACCATCTGTGCTTCTATGATCTGATCTCTAACACTTCTATGCACTGTAATACTCATAACACATACTCGTCTAGGCTTAACTCTTTCCTTACGGCTTAAAGCATCAGCCACAACGTTGGCTTTCCCCGGATGATAACAAATGTCACAATCGTAATCACTGAGTAACTCAAGCCATCTACGTTGTCTCATATTTAAATCTTGTTGATTGAAAATATGTTGTAGACTTTTGTGATCAGTGTAGACTATACACTTGGTTCCATACAAATAATGCCTCCAGCACTTTAATGCAAAGACCACTGCTCCTAACTCCAAGTCATGAGTCGTGTAATTCTTCTCATGGACCTTCAGTTGTCGCGAGGCGTATGCAATCACTTTGCCTCTTTGCATGAGCACGCAACCTAACCCTTGACCTGATGCATCGCAGTATACTACAAAGTCATCAGATCCTTCAGGTAGACTCAAAATAGGCGCGTTACACAACCTATCCTTCAGAATCTGAAACGCTTCTTCTTGTTTCTCTCCCCAGACATACGGTCTATCTTTCTGCGTTAATTGCGTAAGCGGCAATGCAATCTTAGAGAAAATCTCGATGAACCTTCTATAGTAGCCAGCCAGACCAAGGAATTGTCTGACTTCAGTCGGCGTCTCTGGTGTTCTCCAATTCTTGACTGAGTCAATCTTGCTAGGGTCCACGTGAATTCCATCTTTGCTCACAACATGTCCCAAAAAGTGTACTTCATCCAGCCAAAACTCACATTTAGAAAACTTCCCGTACAGTTTTTCCTTCCTCAATAAGTCCAATACCTTTCTCAGGTGTTCGTCATGCTCTTCCTTTGTCTTTGAGTAAATCAAAATGTCGTCGATAAACACAATTACAAACTTGTCCAAGTACGGTTGGCACACCCTATGCATCAAGTCCATGAAGACTGCTGGTGCGTTAGTCAATCCAAAGGGCATCACAGTGAATTCATAATGTCCGTATCTCGTTCTAAAAGTTGTCTTCGGTATGTCGTCCTCGTGTACACGCAATTGATGATACCCTGAACGTAAGTCAATTTTTGAGAAACACTTCGCGCCTTGGAGCTGGTCGAACAAATCATCAATCCTAGGAAGAGGATAACGATTCTTCACTGTTAACTTATTCAGCTCACGATAGTCAATACACATGCGAAAAGAACCGTCCTTCTTTTTGACGAATAAAACAGGTGCTCCCCACGGTGACTGACTAGGTCTAATAAATCCCTTGTCTTGAAGTTCTTTTAATTGCGTGGCCAATTCTTGTAATTCAGTTGTTGCTAGCCTATAGGAGGATTTTGCTACAGGGGCTGCGTTAGGAACAAGACTAATGCGAAAATCAAGTTGTCGAGGCAGAGGTAAGCCCGGTAAATCATCAGGGAAAACGTCCTGATAGTTGCGAACGACAGGAACATCAATCAAGCTAACCTCCTTAACAGATGCACTCATAACAAGACCCTCATACGAATCAGACTTCTCGCCCTGGACTTCTAGCATTTCACCACTAGGTAAGGGAATTCTAACGATTTTTGCGCTACATAGAATCGACGCGTCGACCAAAGACATCCAGTCCATGCCAATAATAACGTCAAAACTCCCCATTTCAAAAGGTACCAAGTCAATAAGGAAAGCATGATTATTAAGAACTAATGTGCACGAACGGATGACTTGGTCTAATCTGACTAACCCACCGTTAGCCATTTCTACATCGAAACATATATACATAGGGCTCGGCCTAGTACTCAGTAAAGGAACAAAACTATTCGCTACAAAACTATAATCAGCTCCCGAATCAAAGAGAACAGTAGCATAATGACCATTTAGAAGAAAAGTACCTGCAACAACGTTCGGGTCATTGCGAGCTTCAGCAGCATTCAGCACGAAAGCACGACCTCTAGCAGCCTGAATTTGATTACCTCTATTCTGATTGGGTCCAGTAATCTGTAGCTGGTTAGGATGAACCGCCACTTGAACCTGTTGCCCAACCCATTGAGGACAGGTGTTTCGGTAGTGCTCAGTAGACCCACATTCATAACATGCCCCACGAACTCCAGTTGGTCCCCTTTGATTCAATGGTACAACATTCAATGGTGCCCTATTCAATGGTGCCAACTGAGTCCTTGGTTCCCTACAGTAGTTTGCCAAATGCCCAGTCTTATTGCAGTTGTAGCATGTTAAGCAATTCTGATTTGTTGCATGATGAAGATTGCACTTGGTACACTTAGGGTGAGGACCCACATATTCCTTCTTGCCAGCATCAGTCACGCCAGGCCCAGTGCCACGACCAATACCACGACCAGTTCCATGGCCAGCACCTTGACTTCCTGCATGTCCAATACCACGACCAGCACCTTGACCTTCCTGCATGTCCAATACCACGACCAGTCACGGCCAGCACCTTGACTTCCTGCATGCCAATACCACGACCAGTTCCACGGCCAGCACCTTGACTTCCTGCATGTCCAATACCACGACCAGTCACCCAGCACCTTGACTTCCTGCATGTCCAATACCACGACCAGTTCCACGGCCAGCACCTTGACTTCCTGCATGTCCAATACCACGACCAGTACCCAGCACCTTGACTTCCTGCATGTCCAATACCACGACCAGTCACGGCCAGCACCTTGACTTCCTGCATGTCCAATACCACGACCAGTTCCACGCCAGCACCTTGACTTCCTGCATGTCCAATACCACGACCAGTCACGGCCAGCACCTTGACTTCCTGCATGTCCAATACCACGACCAGTTCCACGGCCAGCACCTTGACTTCCTGCATGTCCAATACCACGACCAGTACCACCTTGACTTCCTGCATGTCCAATACCACGACCAGTCACGGCCAGCACCTTGACCTTCCTGCATGTCCAATACCACGACCAGTTCCACGCCAGCACCTTGACTTCCTGCATGTCCAATACCACGACCAGTCACGGCCACACCTTGACTTCCTGCATGTCCAATACCACGACCAGTACCACACCTTGACCTTCTGCATGACCAGTACCACGACCAGTTCCACGGCCAGCACCTTGACCTCCTGCATGTCCAATACCACGACCAGTACCTTGACCTTCTGCATGGCCAATACCACGACCAGTTCCACGGCCAGCACCTTGACCTCCTGCATGTCCAATACCACGACCAGCACCTTGACCTTCTGCATGGCCAATACCACGACCAGTTCCACGGCCAGCACCTTGACCTCCTGCATGTCCAATACCACGACCAGCACCTTGACCTTCTGCATGGCCAATACCACGACCAGTTCCACGGCCAGCACCTTGACCTCCTGCATGTCCAATACCACGACCAGTACCTTGACCTTCTGCATGGCCAATACCACGACCAGCACCTTGACCTTCTGCATGGCCAGTACCACGACCAGTTCCACGGCCAGCACCTTGACCTCCTGCATGTCCAATACCACGACCAACACCTTGACCTTCTGCATGGCCAATACCACGACCAGTTCCACGGCCAGCACCTTGACCTCCTGCATGTCCAATACCACGACCAGCACCTTGACCTTCTGCATGGCCAATACCACGACCAGTTCCACGGCCAGCACCTTGACCTCCTGCATGTCCAATACCACGACCAGTACCTTGACCTTCTGCATGGCCAATACCACGACCAGCACCTTGACCTTCTGCATGGCCAATACCACGACCAGTTCCACGGCCAGCACCTTGACCTTCCTGCATGGCCAATACCACGACCAGTACACACCTTGACCTTCTGCATGGCCAATACCACGACCAGTTCCACGGCCAGCACCTTGACCTTCCTGCATGTCCAATACCACGACCAGTACACACCTTGACCTTCTGCATGACCAGTACCACGACCAGTTCCACGGCCAGCACCTTGACCTCCTGCATGTCCAATACCACGACCAGCACCTTGACTTTCTGCATGGCCAATACCACGACCAGCACCTTGACCATCACCACTGCCTCTCCCAGTACCAGCGCCAGATCTTGTCCTTGCCATTGTTCTATATTCACGTAACGTTAATTGGATAAAAATACGCTCGACGATGTTAATGTCACACGTTGCACTCAGTAAGCTCTCTCGACTTATGATCTAAGGGATGCTATCTAGAACTTTAACTAGTCATGCAGTCCACGTCAATGCAATACATATATATATACTAATAATATATAACCCTAAATCGCAGTTAAAATGTGGTCTGAATCTAACACCTACATCCGATGCACTAGTGGTGTATGTATACAGGTGATACCAGCGGCTTTCCCTCCACACCCCTAGTACATCTAATGCAAGGTCGGATCACGGTACTGGTATGCTCTCTTGGTATTGGCAGGGTATGTATACAGGGTGTACCAGCGGCTAACCCTCCACCCAACCAACACCCATTAAGCAGCCCAGGGTTGCTACCACACTATAACTCCCAGTGCAATCCATGAGGTCAAAAACTGTCGTAAAACAGGAGATAATCGCATAACGTTGATCAGGAGTTTCCTTGCTTTCATCCTGCAATACTAGTTAGTGCCATCACTTCTTCTTTGCCCTAATACACATAAATAATCACAATAGCACCAAAAATACACAGTCACCAAATGACAGCCACAGTCAAAATAAGCACAGGGATAATGAATCTCAAAAGAACATGAACTCAAAGTATAAGTGACGTTAGCACGTCTAGAATGCATCTATGCTTCCTATCGTAAATGCTATATGGGGTTCTTAGGTTATAGTCTAGGCTTTTCCACCTAATTCTCTACAACCACGGCTCTGATACCATTCTGTAACACCCCACCGTTGGCGGAAACATGAGGTGTCATGAAAAGTACAGCACGACATGGAATTACATAGATACTACTAAATGAAATAGAATATAATGATATATTCTCAAAACATAAGTCTTAATACAAGAGTTCCAAGTCACACAATGCTAGGAGAGCTTATTACTAGTACGTCCATAACAGAAAATAAACCAAGGCATGCAGCCTTAAAGTCCGATATAAGTAAAGGAGCACTAATCTCCGAAGTCCAGCCTAGAATTTAAGTCTTTATCCCTGATTTGTCTGAGTACCTGAAAAGTATACTAAAACGTGTCAACACAAAGGTTGGTGAGTTTGTAGGTTTTATATCAAAAGTCTAGTTAAAGTAATAAGTCTTTTGTCGGTTCTTTTAAGTCTAAACAAGTGATAGTTCAATATATAACGAGCAGAGTTACGCCATAATAAGTCAAAAGTCTCAAGTCTCAAGTCTCAAAGTCTCAATGTCTCAAAGTCCGGCCTTACGGTACCTGCCTTAGTCCAAAGTCTCAAAGTCTCAAGTCTCCAATACTCACAAAAACACGTCAACTAAGCACGTCATAAAGCACAACAACAAACACATAATCACATACATACAACAAGACATGAGCATATCATATGGCACAAATAACTCTATACGCATAGGCTCAATATTGAACATATCAGAAATCGAAAAAAGTGTTTAAAAGAAACAAGTATACTTTTCACCCCAAAACTGATTAAAAGAGGGGCTACGAAACTCACCTTAAAGTAGAGCAATTCCAAGTACTAGTACGAGTACACGCACTAATAAGTTCACACGAGATTCAACGTTCAAGCTTATTCCAACCTAAGATCATCAAATATATTTCAAAAATCTATGCTCTAATTGAGAGGGTTTTTAGTCTAGATGCAAAGTGTCTCAAGACATAAATCTTTTACAACATCTAGTACTATATCTTAAGAGTATTCATGAATTTTTACGGAATGTTTTCAATATATATAACTCGTTCAAATGGCCACCTTCATTCAGTTTATCGGTTTTTGTCCAGATTCTGACCCTCTCAGGAAAACATCATTTTAGGAAAAGAAGACGACTAGATACAACAAAACTTTGTTCTGGTCGAATTTAGTACACTCATAGTACTTTCCAAAAAGTTAAGATTCAATTGATTTTGACTTAACACGAATGAGATATGACATTTACAATATGACTGAAACAGTATTCATAAAAATCAGTTTTGACCACTTTTCTTAAAAAGTTCACAATTTGAGTTTTACTCAGTGTTTTTACTTGATTCTAGTGGGAGGATAAAATAGACACATAAAGCTAAAGATTTTGTTTAGAACTCAATAACCAGATCATTTTCCATCTATGTGTTTTCTCCCTTCCAAGTCAAATTACAGATTCTGTTCAGAATCAGTTTTTAACAAAACTAGTTCATACGTGATCTTTTGTATTCAATAAATTTAAGAACCATAAAAGAGGCTTACCAAGATGAGATTATAGAGAATAAAAGTTGTTGATATTGGTCTTCTTGAAGCTTTAAAACTCTTTTCCAATTGATTGAAGAACAAGGGATTAAACTTGCTAGCAAAATGACTTGATTTCCTTTCAAAACTTGAAGATTATTATTATGAAACTAGTATTGTTGTTCTTGGAAGTTCATGTCCGGTTTTGGTGATGAGAAATGAAATATTTTGCATGCTTTATCCTTTTATTAACACTAATTTAATGGTAGGAAAGTTGGGTGAGAAAATTAGTTGATAAAAAGACAATTTGTGAGTTGTTTAGTTAGGTTAGTGTGTTAGGTACTTGTCTCCCACTAAATTTCGTGGCTAGCTGATCATTATCAGTAGGATTGATGTTTAAATTCATATTTATGGTTGTAGATATTTCTCTCCTCTTTCCGTAGACAGCTTACTTGTCAAAAACGGATATCGGACGAAGAAGTTATAGTCAAAACATTACAGCAACGTTAATTTATCATTTTTAGCACATTTAAAGTTATATTTAGTTTTGGACATATTGAGTGATATAATATAATAGGTAGATATATATATATATATACATATATATATATATATATATATATAGAGAGAGAGAGAGAGAGGTAGTTATCCAGCTAAGGGATTAGGTTCATGATCAATAAACAACAAGAGATATCACGCGTATTTCTCTTTTTCATAAAGTTATGTCGGCTTTTGTCCCATTAATACCATTATTAGCTGGCTGCTGACACTCGGGTATAATATAAATATTTTGTTAGGTCCAGATTTACTGGACTCGCTCCAGACTCGACTACTGGAGCCTTACTGAAGATCTGTCCAGAAACGTGTTCTACTGGACCTACTCCAGACTTGGAATCTGGAGTCCCTCTGAAGATTTGTCCAGAAATAATGGAAGACCAGTGAGCAAATACTTGTATAGGAAATCTGGAGTATTCTCCAGATTAGCTCACTGGACTTCACCCCAGTCCAGATCTACTCTACTGAAGACGTTCTCACTGAAGTCAAAGACTGAAGTCAGAATAAAGAAGACTGACAAATGGCGGAGTCCACTGGAAGTCTTACCAGATATGTACACTGGAGGATTGTCAGTGTTCTAGACCTTACAAGTCTGAACACTGATATCGAGTAATTGACTTTTGCCTTTACACACTTTCCAAAGGACATTCCACTTGTTCTTTACCAAAGTTTATACGTGTGTAAAGGTGGTTGGTTAAAAGAATAAAGTCATATTGATGTGACTTTATCCTTGTACCATTAGCCAATGCATTTAATGTTCTTGTCGGTTCATTAAATGCATGCAACCATATTTGTATGGCACAAAATTCACTGGTGAATTTTGTTGCCTATAAATACAAAGTCATTTCCTTGAGAAAAATACTTTTAAGCATACATTTTGCATTAGAGTGAATTTGTCTAAATACTCTCGATCTTAAACAGGGATACTTCATAACTTTAAGTATCTCGATCCAAAAGAGTTATTTGACAAATATAGATCATTTGTAATTCATAGGTTGTTAGGATACATACTTATTTGTATTATCTTGATTCCGCACAACCTTGTATTTTATTTAACATCATAAATAAAATACAACTTGAAAAATACATTATGTTCCACTTTACTTGTTTATTGCTTTAAGTCATATATTACTTTATTTATATACTTGCATTTATATTTAAGTAATACTAGTTCATTCTAGTGATTATTAGACTTGTTGTATTTTACACTTTCAGGGTTAACCATCGTAATTTAAGGGACTCACATTTGGTATCAGAGCAGAAGGCTAAACATTGCCTAGATCTGCTTCTTTGATGGGCACCCCTGAAAATACACAAGGAAGTTTTAATTTTGGTCTCGATCCTAATGTTAATGTTAATGATCAAAATAATGAACCACCTATTGTTAATAACACTAATCCACCACCTCCTCCTCCTACTCCTGCTTCTCCACACGTGCATGTGCACTATTCAAATAATCATGTTCCTAAATTCAGTGGGAATAGTGATGAGTTTGGTACGTAGAAGGCTAGGATGATATTGCATATCACTGGTATTGAGAGGAACATGATGAAAATCTTAAATGAAGATCCTTATGTCCCTACATCACCTCTCAATCCCCTTCTTGATCCTTCTGGATCTAGAAGAGGAAGGGAAAAGAGGGAGGAACATTGGTCTGAATAGGAGAGGAGATTGGTGAATCTAGACACCCTTCTCAAAAACATGTTCCTCGGGGCCGTTCCAGAAACCCTAATTCCCACACTAGTTCTTTTTCCTAGTGCTAAAACCATGTGGGATGAACTTTTAAACCAGCATGAAGGAGGAGATGACACCATTGTCACCAGAAAGGTCTCCTTAAACAAGAGGTATGAGTCATTTTTTGCTCAGCCTAATGAGTCTCTCACTGGTACTTACACCAGATTTATGAGTATCATAAACCAGTTGAGAGGTCTTGGGGTTGAAAAGGACAAGGATATACTTCTGGAGAAATTTTGTGATATTCTGCCCACCAAATGGTCTCACATGATCCTGGTCTTACGACAAGGTAAAACTCTGCACACACACACTCTCTCAACTTTATATGGAGCTTTCAGGTACACTGAAGAAAATCAAGCTCAGAGAGTGGTGGCAGAACAAGATGCTTATAACCATGCCTCCAGTAGTCCTAATGTGGTTAGTCATACTGAACCACAAAGTACAGCACTGATATCTTCTGAGAATGTATTTTCTATGAAGAAGATGGTGTCTGAACTCATGGATTCTGGAGAGTCGAGTCAAATCTCTCCAGACTGTTGTGATGAAACTGATGATGATGACCTTATTGCAATGATTGCTAAAACGTTTAACCATTTCAAAGCAAGAGCAAATAGGCCATCTGGACAATTTGCATCCAGTTCTTCAACTGATAAGACCAATTTGACATGCTTTAAGTGTGGCAAAAAGGGTCATTTCATGAAAGATTGCAGGTCCAGCCAGTTTGTATCCAAGCCTGGTCCATTCTCTTCAAATAATAAGCCTGATGATAGCTATAAATTGAAATATAAAAAGCTTAAGGCCCAGATTGCTCTCATGGCACAACAAATTGAAAACAATAATAAGTGCATGATCGCAACAACTGAAGAGAAGTGGGTTCCTTCTGATGAATCATCTGCTGATGAAGAAGAAGAAAGAGATTGTTGTTACATGGCTCTGGCAGACGAAGAGCACCTGGTGAAGGAAGATGTCACATCTGGACGATGGGTGGACATTATTATTAAAAAGGTTAGTGATTATGATACTGCAACTGACCAAGAATTAAAACTGGACATAGCTGAAGCTCTTAATTCTGATTTGATATTTGTAGAAACTGTTAGATCTGATTGTGTAAACGGTCTAGAAACAGATTTTTCTGAAATAACTGTTTTAAAATCAAAATTAAAAGAACTTCAAGACATTGAACTGGCATTTCAAGCCCAGGTTCTGGTAACTGAACAATTGATTCAAGAAAAACAAGATCTTGAAGTCATTTTAGAGAAAGAAAAACTGGTGATTAAATCATGGCTAGAAACCAGAAAGCCATATGATGCTGGAGTAAATCAATTTCCTGCTCAAAAACGTGCATATTTAGATGGAAATACTCATGTAGCATCATTAATACCAGTAATCGATCGATTACCAGAGGGGTTCAGGCCCACCGCTGTTTATGATGAGCCTGTAACTCCCAAGGCCAATATTTTCCCAGTTAAATCCCCAGAGGTTAAGACTGGAGCATTCCAGATGACTGCTCCAGTTAAAGAGGTTTATCGGAATAAACCTTTGCCTCAGACCAATCCCCTACCTAAGCCTAGAACTGGAAAGGCTAAGGTATCATCTGATGAAAATGTTTTATCCAGGTTAGAGAGCCAGATTCAAATACTGACTCGTCAATTTCAAAGTTTTAATGCAAGATTAAACTTTATTGAGGGTACTTCATCTGGCCCTAGACAAAATACAAAACCTTTTGCAAAGAAAGTTAAATCTATTTCTCCAGTTGAGAAAAAGAAAAAGGTTTCAAAAACTATCAACCCCAGTGGTCTTTTCAACTAAGACCATTGTTGAAGAAAGTGAACTAAACCAGATTGCCCCAGGGACCTATAAGGGAGGGTCCAGTGAACCCATCAGTCGATGGGTTCCCAAATCTAACTGATAATATCTGGTGGATGTGCAGGGCGATCGAAAGAAATATATCTGGTATCTTGACAGTGCTGCTGGCAGGACGATGACCGGATGTAAGACCCTGCTGGAGGAGTTCACCATTTCTGATGGACCCTCCATTACTTTTGGAAATGATGGTTGTGGAAAGACTGAGGGATACGGTGTTCTGAATAATGGACAAGTCAAGTTCAGACGAGTTGCATTTGTGAATGGTTTGAACTATAACCTGATCAGTGTAAGCCAACTGTGTGATGATGGCTATCAAGTTTTATTCAATATTGCTCAGGGTATCGTATTCAACAAGGACTGGAAGGTAGTGTTGATTGCTCCCAGAAAAGGGAATGTGTACGTGATGGATATGGAAAGCTCTCCTTCAGAGCAGTGTTTCTATACTCAAGCTGATGAAGACACAAACTGGTTATGGCACAAAACTTTATCCCATTTAAATTTCAAAAACATTAATAAGTTATCCAGAAAACAACTTGCAGATGGGATACCTTCAGTTTCCTTCAAAAAGGAAAGGCCATGTCCAGGATGTAAGATGGGTAAGCAGAAGCGTACCAGTTTCAAGACCAGACAGAATTTCAGCATATCTGAACCTCTTCATATGCTTCATATGGACCTCTTTGGTCCAGTGAATGTTCAGACTCGTGCTGGTAAGAGATACACCCTGGTGATCGTAGATGAATTTTCCAGATATTGTTGGGTTATCTTTTTCAGGTCTAAAAGTGAAGCTGCTGCTGAAATCATCAGTCTTATCAAGTAAATTGAGCTCAAGTACAGTCGAAAGGTGTGTCAGTTAAGAAGTGACAATGGAACAGAATTCCAGAATGCAACTCTGGAGTCATTCTGTACTGACACTGGCATCTCCCAGAATTTCTCATCAGCCCGCTCTCCAGAACAGAATGGAGTTGTGGAAAGGAAGAATCGAACGCTGATAGAAGCTGCCAGGAGTATGCTTGCTGAATCTGGTCTGTCTAACAGTTTCTGGGCTGAAGCAATTGCTACTGCTTGCCACACCCAGAACCGGTCAGTGTATGTGAAGCGACACAAAAAGACAGCCTATGAAGTCTTAAGAAATAGAAAACCAAATATTGGTTATTTTCACGTTTTTGGATGTCCAGTTTACATCCTGAACGACTCCAGTCAGTTAGGCAAATTTGATGCCAAAGATGATGAAGGGTATTTCTTAGGCTATTCAGCCATTCGCAAGGCCTTCAGAGTCTACAACAAGAGACTGGAGAAGGTCCATGAGTCAATTCATGTCACATTTGATGAATCAAATGCTGCAATCAACAAGAAGCCAGCCCTTGACACTCCCCTAGTAACTCCAATTGTCTTTTGTGAATCTGATCCTATCAACTACAATAAAGAAGATTCAGAAGACACAGTTTCCAGTCATCCTGATCTGGAACCTGTTCAGAAAAAGAAACGCTCCAGTGGTACTCCATTCTATCCTTCTATTATTTTCAAACTACCCTCTGAAATTAATATTGGATCAAATGTTCGTACTGCTCCCCCAGTATCAGTGTCAGTTGAGCATATACCAGAAATGTCTTCTTATGAAGAATTCCAAACTGAACCAGTACTTCAAGAAATACCTTCAAATGAAGAATTTCATGATGCAAATCGTGATTTAAATGACTCAGATGAAGATGCTGAAGTAGTCTGGCAAGATCCTCCTCCAGAAGTAACTCCAGAGGAGACTCAACTGAATTCTTGCACTGATATTGTTGTCAATAACAATCCTGGTCAGTACTCCAGATGGACAAAAGCTCATCCTATTGATCAGATCATAGGTGACTCCAGTAGAGGAGTTCAGACCAGAAGAGCCTCCAGTAATCAATGCTTATATGTTAGTTTTCTATCATTGATGGAACCAAAGAAGATTGACGAGGTTATGGAAGATCCAAGCTGGGTGACTGCTATGCAAGAAGAGCTTCACCAGTTTGAAAGGAACAAGGTCTGGTATCTGGTTCCTTTCCCAGTTGGAAAGAAAGAACCAATTGGAACAAGATGGGTCTTCAGAAACAAGGTAGATGAAGATGGCCACGTAATCAGAAACAAGGCCAGACTGGTAGCACAAGGCTACTGCCAGTCAGATGTTGATTTTGATGAATCATTTGCTCCAGTGGCTAGACTTGAAGCGATCAGAATATTCTTAGCATTCGCTGCTTATCATCAGTTCAAGGTTTACCAGATGGATGTAAAGAGTGCTTTCTTGAATGGAAAGCTTGAAGAAGAAGTTTATGTCAGACAACCACCAGGTTTTGTTGATGAAAAGCATCCACATTGGGTATATCGTCTGGACAAAGCGCTTTATGGCCTCAGACAAGCCCCACATGCCTGGTATGACACTCTAACTAAACATTTATTGAAAAATGGTTTCAAAAGAGGTGCAATTGACAATACCTTATTTATTCTTCATGAAAAAGGTAATCTATTAATGGTACAAATTTATGTTGATGATATTATTTTTGGTCTACTGATGAAAACATGTGCAAGAAATTTTCGAAAATAATGTCAACTGAATATGAAATGAGTTTGATGGGTGAATTAACATATTTTCTTGGACTCCAGATTAAACAAAACAAAGATGGCATTTTTATTAATCAGGAAAAATATGTTAGAGATCTTTTAAAGAAATATGATATGAACTCTTCACCATTAACCAACTCCAATTTCTGCACCACTGACACTGGACTCCGATCCAGATGGTAAACCAGTGAACACCACTGTCTACAGAGGCATGGTTGGTTCACTGATGTATTTAACTGCCAGTAGACCAGATATTATGTTTTCAACATGTTTATGTGCCAGATATCAGTCTAATCCAAAGGAATCTCATATGCTTGCTGTAAAGCGCATACTGAAGTACCTTAAAGGTGTCCCCAGTCTAGGTCTTTGGTACCCCAAAGGCTCAGGCATGGATCTTATGGGTTATTCAGATTCAGATCATGCAAGTTGTAAGATAGACAGGAAATCCACAACTGGTGGATGTCATTTCCTTGGTGGCAAACTGGTCAGCTGGACCAGTAAGAAGCAAACTTCAGTTTATTTGTCCACTGCTGAAGCTGAATACGTGTCTGCAGCCAGTTGTTGTGCTCAGATACTCTGGATGAAGAACCAGTTGCTTGATTATGGTATTAAGTACTCAAAGACCCCAATCTTTTGTGATAATACCAGTGCCATTGCTATCTCGAACAATCCAGTCATGCACTCCAAAACGAAGCACATTGATCTCAGGTATCACTTCATTCGTGATCATATTATGAAAAACAACATTGAACTCCATTTTATTCCCACTGACAAACAACTCGCTGACATTTTTACTAAACCTCTGGATGTCAAAACTTTTGAATATCTTGTTGGTGAGTTGGGAATGTTAAACCCTTAAATCTGGAACCTTGGTATTGAACGCCATTGTCAAAGAACCCTGCCAGTGTCACAAAGGCGTTCATAACAAGGTTCCAGATTAAGGGTTCAACATTCCCAACTCACCAACAAGATATTCAAATGTTTTAACATCCAATGGTTTTGTAAAAATGTCAGCGAGTTGTTTGTCAGTGGGAATAAAATGGAGTTCAATATTATTTTAAACATGTTTATGTGCCAGATATCAGTCTAATCCAAAGGAATCTCATATGCTTGCTGTAAAGCGCATACTGAAGTACCTTAAAGGTGTCCCCAGTCTAGGTTTTTGGTACCCCAAAGGCTCAGGCATGGATCTTATGGGTTATTCAGATTTAGATCATGCAAGTTGTAAGATAGACAGGAAATCCACAACTGGTGGATGTCATTTCCTTGGTGGCAAACTGGTCAGCTGGACCAGTAAGAAGCAAACTTCAGTTTATTGTCCACTGCTGAAGCTGAATACGTGTCTGCAGCCAGTTGTTGTGCTCAGATACTATGGATGAAGAACCAGTTGCTTGATTATGGTATTAAGTACTCAAAGACCCCAATCTTTTGTGATAATACCAGTGCCATTGCTATCTCGAACAATCCAGTCATGCACTCCAAAACGAAGCACATTGATCTCAGGTATCACTTCATTCGTGATCATATTATGAAAAACAACATTGAACTCCATTTTATTCCCACTGACAAACAACTCGCTGACATTTTTACTAAACCTCTGGATGTCAAAACTTTTGAATATCTTGTTGGTGAGTTGGGAATGTTAAACCCTTAAATCTGGAACCTTGGTATTGAACGCCATTGTCAAAGAACCCTGCCAGTGTCACAAAGGCGTTCATAACAAGGTTCCAGATTAAGGGTTCAACATTCCCAACTCACCGACAAGATATTCAAATGTTTTAACATCCAATGGTTTTGTAAAAATGTCAGCGAGTTGTTTGTCAGTGGGAATAAAATGGAGTTCAATATTATTTTTCAACATGTTTATGTGCCAGATATCAGTCTAATCCAAAGGAATCTCATATGCTTGCTGTAAAGCGCATACTGAAGTACCTTAAAGGTGTCCCCAGTCTAGGTTTTTGGTACCCCAAAGGCTCAGGCATGGATCTTATGGGTTATTCAGATTTAGATCATGCAAGTTGTAAGATAGACAGGAAATCCACAACTGGTGGATGTCATTTCCTTGGTGGCAAACTGGTCAGCTGGACCAGTAAGAAGCAAACTTCAGTTTCATTGTCCACTGCTGAAGCTGAATACGTGTCTGCAGCCAGTTGTTGTGCTCAGATACTATGGATGAAGAACCAGTTGCTTGATTATGGTATTAAGTACTCAAAGACCCCAATCTTTTGTGATAATACCAGTGCCATTGCTATCTCGAACAATCCAGTCATGCACTCCAAAACGAAGCACATTGATCTCAGGTATCACTTCATTCGTGATCATATTATGAAAAACAACATTGAACTCCATTTTATTCCCACTGACAAACAACTCGCTGACATTTTTACTAAACCTCTGGATGTCAAAACTTTTGAATATCTTGTTGGTGAGTTGGGAATGTTAAACCCTTAAATCTGGAACCTTGGTATTGAACGCCATTGTCAAAGAACCCTGCCAGTGTCACAAAGGCGTTCATAACAAGGTTCCAGATTAAGGGTTCAACATTCCCAACTCACCGACAAGATATTCAAATGTTTTAACATCCAATGGTTTTGTAAAAATGTCAGCGAGTTGTTTGTCAGTGGGAATAAAATGGAGTTCAATATTATTTTTCATAATATGATCACGAATGAAATGATACCTGAGGTCGATGTTCTTTGTCTTTGAGTGCATGACTGGATTGTTTGAGATAGCAATGGCACTGGTATTATCACAAAATATGGGAGTTTTTGAATATTTGATACCATAATCAAGCAACTGGTTCTTCATCCATAGTATCTGAGCACAACAACTGGTTGCAGACACGTATTCAGCTTTAGTAGTGGATAAAGAAACTGAAGTTTGCTTCTTACTGGTCCAGCTGACCAGTTTGCCACCAACGAAATGACATCCACCAGTAGTAGATTTCCTGTCTATCTTACAACCTGCATGATCTGAATCTGAATAACCCATTAGATCCATGCCCGAGCCTTTGGGATACCAAAGACCCAAACTGGGGACACCCTTAAGGTATTTCAGTATGCGCTTCACAGCAAGCATATGAGATTCTTTTGGATTAGACTGATATCTGGCACATAAACATGTTGAAAACATAATATCTGGTCTATTGGCAGTTAAATACATCAGTGAACCAACCATGCCTCTGTAGACAGTGGTGTTCACTGGTTTTCCATCTGGATCAGAGTCCAGTGTCAGTGGTGCAGAAATTGGAGTGGGTTTAGATGGTGAAGAGTTCATATCATATTTCTTTAAAAGATCTCTAACATATTTTTCTTGATTAATAAAAATACCATCACTAGTTTGTTTAATCTGAAGACCTAGAAAAAATGTTAATTCACCCATTAAACTCATTTCATATTCTGAAGACATGATTTTAGAAAATTTCTTGCACATGTTTTCATCAGTAGATCCAAAGATTATATCATCAACATAAATTTGTACCAACAGAAGATTACCTTTTTCACGAAGAATAAATAAGGTATTTTCAATTGCACCTCTTTTAAAACCATTTTTCAACAAGTGTTTAGTCAGAGTATCATACCAGGCACGTGGAGCTTGTCTGAGACCATAAAGTGCTTTGTCCAGACGATATACCCAGTGGGGATGTTTTTCATCAATGAAGCCTAGTGGTTGTCTGACATAAACCTCTTCTTCTAATTTTCCATTCAAAAATGCACTCTTAACGTCCATCTGGTAGACCTTGAATTGATGATGAGCAGCGAATGCTAAGAAAATTCTGATCGCTTCAAGTCTAGCTACTGGAGCAAATGATTCATCAAAATCAACATCTGATTGGCAATACCCCTGGGCAACCAATCTGGCCTTGTTTCTGATAACATGACCATCTTCATCTACCTTATTTCTGAAGACCCATCTAGTTCCAATTGGTTCTTTCTTGCCAACTGGAGGAGGAACCAGGTACCATACCTTGTTCCTCTCAAACTGGTGTAACTCTTCTTGCATAGCTAACACCCAGCTTGGATCTTCCATAACCTCGTCAATCTTCTTCGGTTCTACCAGTGATAAGAAACTGACATATAAACATTGTTCACTAGAGGCTCTTCTGGTCTGAACCCCTCTACTGGAGTCACCTATGATCTGATCAATAGGATGAGCTTTTGTCCACCTAGAGTATTGACCAGGATTATTGCTTACAACAATATCAGTGCAAGAGTTCAGTTGAGTCTCCTCTGGTGTTGTTTCAGGAGGAGGATCTTGCCAGACTAATTCAATATCTTCATCTGAATCAGTAAGATCACGATTTGCATCATGAAATTCTTCATTTAAAGGCATTTCTTGAATTACTGGCGCAGTTTCAACTGAGACTGATACTGGGGGAGTAGTACGAACATCTGATCCAATAACAAGTTCAGAGGGTAATTTGAAACTTATTGAAGGATAGAAATGGCGTACTACTGGGGGTTTTCTTCTTTTGAACTGGTTCCAAGTCAGAATGACTGGAAACTTCTTCAGGTGAATCTTTATTGTAGTTGATAGGATCAGATTCACAGAAGACAATTGGATTTACTGGAGGAGAATCAAGGGCTGGCTTTTTATTGATTGCATTATTTGATTCATCAAATGTGACATGTATTGACTCTTGTACCTTCTCCAGTCTCTTGTTGTAGACTCTAAAGGCTTTGCGAATGGCTGAATATCCTAAGAAATATCCTTCATCAGCTTTGGCATCAAATTTGCCTAACTGAATGGAGTCATTTAGGATGTAAACTGGACATCCAAAAACGTGAAAATAACCAATATTTGGTTTTCTATTTCTTAATATTTCATAGGATGTCTTCTTGTGTCGCTTCACATACACTGATCGATTCTGGGTGTGGCAAGCAGTTACAATTGCTTCAGCCCAGAAACTGGTAAGAACACCAGATTCAGCAAGCATACTTCTGGCAGCTTCTATCAGCGTTCGATTTTTCCTTTCTACCACTCCATTCTGCTCTGGAGTGCGTGCTGAAGAGAAGTTCTGAGAAATGCCAGTGTCAGTACAGAATTTTTCCAGAGTTGCATTCTGGAATTCTGTTCCATTGTCACTTCTTAACTGACACACTTTTCGCTTGTACTTGAGTTCAATCTGCTTGATGAGAGTGATGATTTCAGCAGCAGCTTCACTTTTAGACCTGAGAAAGATTACCCAACAAAATATGGAGTATTCGTCAACAATCACCAGGGTAAATCTTTTACCAGCACGAGTCTGAACATTCACTGGACCAAAAAGATCCATATGAAGCATATGAAGTGGTTCAGATATGCTGAAATTCTGTTTGGTCTTGAAATTGGCACGTTTCTACTTTCCCATCACACATCCTGGACATGGCCTTTCCTTTTTGAAGGAAACTGAAGGTATCCCATCTGCCAGTTGTTTTCTAGACAACTTATTAATATTTTTGAAATTTAAATGGGATAACCTTTTATGCCATAACCAGTTTGTGTCTTCATCAGCTTGAGTATAGAAACACTGCTCTGAAGAAGAGCTTTCCATATCCATCACATACACATTCCCTCTTCTGGGAGCAATCAATACTACCTTCCAGTCCTTGTTGAATACGATGCCATGAACAATATTGAACAGAACTTGATAGCCATCATCACACAGTTGACTGACACTGATCAGGTTATATTTCAAACCATTCACATATGCAACTCGTCTGAATTTGACTTGTCCATTGTTCAGAACACCATACCCCTCAGTTTTTCCACAACCATCATTTCCAAAAGTAATGGAGGGTCCATCAGAAATTATGAACTCCTCCAGCAGGGTCTTACGTCCGGTCATTGTCCTGCCAGCTGCACTGTCAAGATACCAGGTATGTTTCTTTCGATCGCCCTGCACATCCACCAGATATATCAGTTAGATTTGGGAACCCATCGACTGATGGGTTCACTGGATCCACCCTTATGGATCCCTGGGGGTATCTGGTTGAGTTCACTTTCTTCAACAGTAGTTTTTGTAGAAAACACTACTGGAGTTGATAGTTTAGAAACCTTTTTCTTTTTCTCAATTGAAGGAATATTTTTATCTTTCTTAGAAAAAGGTTTGGGATTTTGTTTAGGTCCAGATGAAGTACCCTCAAAGTTGTTCAGTCTTGCATTACAGCTTTGAACTTGACGAGCCAGTAGTTGAAACTGGCTCTCCAACCTTAACAAAATAGTTTCTTCAGATGACACCTGAGCCTTTCCAGATGACTCGACCTTAGGCTTAGGGAGGGAACTGTTCTTTTTCTTTTGAACCTGAGGTTCTTTAGAAGCAGTCTGAGGCAAAGGTTTATTCTGCTTGACCTTTTTAACTGGAGCAGTCATCTGGGATGCTCCAGTCTTAACCTCTGGTAGTTGAGCTGGTATAATACAAGTTTTTGGGGTAGAAGGTTCATCATAAATGGTACTTGGTCTAACCTCCTCTGGTAACCGGTCAATAACTGGTATTAATGCTGCAACATGAGTATTTCCATCCAGATAAGCACGTTTTTGGGATGGAAATTGGTTTATTCCAGCATCATATGGCTTTCTTGTTTCTAGCCATGATTTAATGACCTGTTTTTCTTTTTGCAAAATCATTTCCAGGTCATGTTTTTCCTGAACCAGTTGTTCAGTTACCAAAACTTGTGCTTGAAATGCCAGTTCAATATCTTGAAGTTCTTTTAATTTTGATTTTAAAACAGCGATTTCAGAGGAATCTGTTTCTAAGTCATTAAGACTGTCAAATCTAACAGTTTCCACAAAAATTAAATCAGAATTTAGAGCTTCAGCAATGTCCAATTTTAATTCAGGATCGGTTTCATTATCATACTCACTAACCTTTTTTATAACAATGTCCACCCATCGACCAGATGTGACATCATCCTTCACCAGATGCTCTTGATCTGCCAGAGCCATAAAGCAACAATCTCTTTCCTCTTCTTCATCAATAGATGAATCATCTGAGGGAACCCATGCTTCTTCAATGGTTGCAATCATGCATTTATTATTTTCTATTTGTTGAGACATGAGAGCAATTTGAGCCTTAAGCTTTTTGTACTTGGACTTATAGCTATCATCAGGCTTGTTATAAGAAGTAGATGGACCAGACTGAGAGACAAACTGACTGGACTTGCACTCCTTCATGAAATGACCTTTTCTGCCACACTTAAAGCATGTCAGATTGGTCTTGTCAGTAGAGAAACTGGGTGCATGTTGTCCAGTGGGCCTATTTGCTCTTGTTTTAAAACGATTAAATGATTTAGCAATCATTGCAACCAGGTCATCACTGTCAGTTTCATCACAGTCTGTAGAGATATCATTAGTGACTCCAGAATCCATTAGTTCAGACATCATCTTCTTCATAGAAAATACATTCTCAGAAGATATTAATGCAGCACAGGGTGGTTCAGTATTACTGACCAATGTGGAACTACTGGAAGCATGATTTAAAGCATCTTTTTCAGCCTCAATCCTCTGGGCTTGATTTTCTTCAGTGAATCTGAAGGCTCCATACAATGTTGACAAAGTATGGGAGTGCAAGGTTTTACCTTGTCTCAAGACCAGAATCATGTGAGACCATTTAGTGGGAAGAATATCACAAAATTTCTCCAAAAGTATATCCTTGTCTTTCTCAACCCCCAGTCCTCTTAACTGGTTTATAATGCTCATAAATCTGGTGTAAGTACCAGTTAGAGACTCATTGAGGAGAGCAAAAAATGACTCATACTTTTTGTTTAGGGAGACCTTTCTGGTAACAACAGTGTCATCACCTCCCTCATGCTGGTTCACCAGTTCATCCCACATGGTTTTAGCACTGGGATAGAGAACTAGTGTGGGAATTAGGGTTTCTGGAACAACCCCGAGGATCATGTTTTTAAGGATGGTATCAAGATTTACCAATCTCCTCTCTTCTTCGGACCAGTGTTCCTTCCTCTTTTACCTTCCACTTCTTGATCCAGTTAGGTCAAGGAGTGCATTGATAGGAAGTCTAGGCACATAGGGTCCTTCATTTAAAATTTTCATCATATTCCTTTCAATACCAGTAACATGTAATATCATCCTAGCTTTCCACGTACCAAATTCATCACTGCTCCCATTAAATTTAGGAACAGGATTATTCGAGTAGTGCACATGTACATGTGGAGAAGCAGGAGGAGTAGGAGGCGGAGGATTATTATTGACAACAGGTGGTGGTTCATTAAAATTAGTTTCATGAGTCTCTTGTGTATTTTCTGGGATTGCCATCGTGAAACAGATCTAGGCAAGTATATTAGCCTTCTGCTCTGATACCAATTGTAAAGTCCCTCACACGATGGTTTAACCCACGAGTGTAAAATAACAAGTCAAGTATGAACTAGATTGGACTAGTATTACTTTAAATACAAATGCAAGAATATAAATAAAGTAATAAAGACTTAAATCAATATTTAAGCAAGTAAATAAATGGTGGAACACAAATGTAATTTTCAAGTGTATTTTATTTATTGATGTTAAACAAAATACAAGATTGTTGCGGAACCTAGATATTACAATTATGTAACTATCTAAACAATCTTTGAATTACAAGTGATCTATACTTGCTAAATAATCTCCTTGGATCGATATACTTAAAGTTGTGAAGTATAACTATTTTGATCGAGAGTATTTTAGCAAGTTCACCAAATTGCAAAAAGTAATTTGTACGAGGTATGTGACTTGGTATTTATAGGCAAATAAATTCAACAGTGAATTTATTATGCCGTACAAATATGGTTGCATGCATTTAAGGCAACTACTTTAATTCCTTAAATGCATTGGTTAAAGTACAAGGATAAAGTCATATTGATGTGACTTGTCAACCTTTTAACCAACCACCTTTACACACGTATTGTACTTTTATCAATAGACAAATGGGTTGTCCGTGTAAAAGTGTGTAAAGGCAAAAAGTCAATTCCTCGTAATCAGTGTTCAAACTTGTAAGATTTAGAACACTGACAAAGCTCCAGTCAGGAGATCTGGTAAGACTGTCAGTGGGCTCCACTGCTTGTCAGTCTTCTTTCTTCAAACTTCAGTCTTTGACTTCAGTGAGAATGTCTTCAGTAGAAACGATCTTGACTGGAGTGAAGTCCAGTGAGCTAATCTGGTGGAATCCAGATTCATGTACAAGTAAACAGCTCACTGGTCTTCTATTATTTCTGGACAAATCTTCAGTGCCGCTCCAGTCTTCAAGTCTGGAGTAGGTCCAGTAAATCTGGACCTAACACACTAGCATTCTTAAGAAGCTGGATAGGGTTCTTGCTAATGATGAGTTTATTTCCAAATATACTCAAGCTTCTGCCAGGTTTCACCCTTTTATGATATCTGATCATAGTCCTTGTGTATTGAACTTGCCAAATGAATTGAAAAGGAATGCTAAGTCCTTTAGATTTGCAAATTACATTTCTGACAAAAAGGAGTTTAAAGAAATTGTAAAGCAGCACTGGGAAAAGGACATTGGAGGTTGTTGGATGTATAAGGTGGTAAAGAAGCTTAAGAGTTTGAAAAAGCCTCTGAATGGATTGAATTGGAAAAATGGGGATTTGTTCAAAAAGGTTATTCAGTTAAAAGAAGAATTAGCTATTGCTCATACTCAAGTTGAGAAAAATCCTCATGATAAGGTTATCAAAGAAACTGCCAGTAATATTCTGAATCAATATAATGAAGCTCTGATAGATGAGGAAAAGTTATTATGCCAGAAAGCTAGAGTTGATTGGCTAGAAGGAGGAGACAGAAATAGTGCATACTTCCATAAGGTGCTTAATAGCAATAAACATAGAAGCAGAATTCTTAGCATTACTAGAGCAGATGGGAGTATTGTGGAAGGAGAACAGATTGTTGATGAGTTCATTAACCATTTTAAGATGTTTTTGGGGGAAGCTAAGCCTATAGAGAATATTGAGAGGTTAGATGGAATTTTTACTAATAAACTCAATAGTGAAAAGGCTAATGCAATGGTAAGAGAGGTAACTGATGAAGAAATAAAAGGAGCAATGTTTGATATTAATGACAACAAGGCCCTAGGCCCAGATGGTTACACTGCATGTTTCTTCAAGAAAGCATGGTCTAGTGTGGGGCAGGATGTGTGCAAAGCAATCCAGGAGTTCTTTAATAATGGGAAATTATTAGGTGAGGTCAATGCCACTTTGATTACCCTGGTTCCAAAATCTAAAGATGCTAAACTGGTCACTGACTTTAGGCCCATTGCTTGTTGCAATGTGCTTTACAAGTGCATTAGCAAAATTCTTACTAATAGAATCAAAGATGGTTTGGATGAACTGGTCAACATAAATCAGAGTGCTTTCATAAAGGGAAGACAAATTCAAGATAATATTTTGGTTGCACAAGAGCTAATGAGAGGGTATAATAGGAAAGGAGGACCTAAAGGATGTGCACTGAAAATTGATATTGCTAAAGCTTATGATACTGTGAGCTGGGATTCCCTTGAGGCTGTTTTAGTTCACTTTGGATTCCATGAAAGAATGATAAGATGGATTATTACTTGTGTGACTACATCTGCCTTCTCAATTTGTATTAACGGGGGTATTCATGGGTACTTCAAAGGAGGGAGAGGTTTGAGACAAGGGGATCCCATATCCCCTTATTTGTTTACTCTTGTAATGGAGGTTTTCACTCTTCTTATGGCCAAGAATGCCGAGTCTTCTAGTGGATTTAAGTACCATGCAGGATGTTCAAAGTTAAAGCTTACCCATTTATGCTTTGCTGATGATTTGCTAGTGATGTGTCATGGGAATGTAGAATCAGTTGATGTAATAAAGAAGACCTTGTTGGAGTTCAGTTAAGTATCTGGGTTAAATCCAAACATGAATAAAAGCACTATATTCTTTGGAAATGTTGATGTGGGTGTTCGAAGAAGGATTCTTGATGTCTTACCCTTTCAGAGTGGAACTCTTCCTGTCAAATATTTGGGGGTGCCCCTTACAACTAAAAGACTAAGTTTAAGTGAATGCAAACAGTTGGTGGATAGAGTGAAGAACAGAATTGGAAATTGGAAAAATAAATTCCTTTCTTATGCTGGCAGGATGCAATTAATTGCTGCAGTTTTAGCTTCAATGCAGGTTTACTGGGCATCAGTTTTTCTTATACCCAAACAAACTGTTAAAGACATTGAGAGAATTTTCAAGGGTTTTCTTTGGTGTCAAGGTGATCTCACAAGAGGGAAAGCAAAAATCGCTTGGAAAAATGTGTGCAAGGAAAAAAGTCAAGGTGGATTGGGACTGAAGAGTCTAAGTGACTGGAATGAGACTTTATTAACAAAGCATATTTGGAATATTGCAAAAAGAAAGGAGAGTCTTTGGGTTAAATGGGTTAACACTGTTAAATTGAGAGGTAGAAATTTCTGGGAAATAGACTATGAATATAATGACAGTTGGATGTGGAGGGTTTTCTTGGGGTTAAGAGAAAGAGTTAGACCTCACATTCGGCACCTGGTGGGTAATGGAAATAACACTTTAATTTGGTATGACTGGTGGTGTGAGAGTGGACCATTATGTAAGGAAATTAGTGTGAGAAGAGTTCATGAAGCTGGATTTACTGTTGATATGAAAGTGGGAAGTATGCTTGTTGATGGCAGGTGGAATTGGCCAATATATTGGTAACAATATTTCCTATATTAAGGGAGATTCCTATGCCTGCAAATTTAGAAAGCAATGACAAAGTGGTTTGGCAGCAAAATAATGGAAATTATGGAGAGTTTGCTATAGAAAGAGTGTGGAATGACTTCAAAATAAATAGTCCTGAAGTGCATTGGAACAAAATTGTATGGTTCTCTCAAGGAATCCCAAGTCACATGTTTATCCTATGGCTGGCAGTTCAAGAAAGATTACAAACTCAAGACAGAATTGCGGTGTGGAATCATGAAAAAAATATGAAATGTTACCTCTGCAAATCAAGTATGGAATCTCATAACCACCTATTTTTTCAATGTAGATATTCTAAAGTGATTTGGGAGGAATTGTTGCAGAAGTGCTCACTTAACAACATAGATGGAGATTGGCAGGGCATTATTACATCTATGTCAGCAAAGTGTGGTAATAGTGCAGTGGCAAATGTGATAGGGAAGCTAATTTTAGGTGCATCTGTTTACTATTTGTGGCAGGAGAGAAATAGAAGAATGATTAATGGTGAAGAAAGAAGCGAGAGGGCAGTAACTAAATGTATTTGTGAAGCTGCTAGAATGAGACTTATGGGGCTTAAGGTCAAGAAAACTATGAATGTGATAAAGGAATACAAGAAGTGGGATGTAAAACCAAAGTTTGTAGGGGATGAATAGGTATGGGGAGTGAGGAATCTGTGCTTTAATTAGTGCTTGCGAATTGGAATAGTGAGCCGTGAAAGATGAGGCTACTTGGTCCTCTTCTAGCACTAATTGTGGGATTAAGAAGACTTGAATTTCTGGTTTGTTTGGTTTTGTAAGTTGTTTCTGGGATGTATAGGAGTTATGAATGAGTCTGCACTTTGATTGAAGTACTTGGGTTTGTCCAAGTTACTTATATATGTAAATGTGTAAATATTTTGGTTAGTAATATAATTCACATTTTCACCAAAAAAAAAACTTAACCCCTCAAGTTAAAAACAACTCGAGGGGATCTTCTCCCGTGTATTTGTGTCTGCATGTAATGTTACACTAGTATTTTAGTGTAATAATTAATGAGATAAAGGTATACGAAATATACACCCATATAAGACGATATTCCCCAAGACCTAAATAATGGGGAAGTCAATGGGGCCGTGCCGCGAGTTCCTAAGATCGAGTTGCACCCCTTATGGTGGTCTCGAAACAACAACGAGCGTCTTGTAATGTTGTTTGCTGATTAGTAAGCGACCAAACTGACGATAAGGGAGATCCTATTTATTAACAATCTAGTAGATAAATTATCCGCTGACCCATAACTATTACATATAATGAGTAATGATATATGGAAGCAAAATAGATGGTTTAATTTGAGTACCCAATTTTGTATAAAAATATATTAATATACTAACTTGTCTCTTTTAACCATCAGATTAACTCAAATATTAAATTTAAATCTTTTAGAATCAGGAATTTGACTGTTATATTGGCATTAACTTCAAAGCTAGTCCTCTCCATGCTTTTGCTATATTCTTTAGTTAGTTCTATAAGAAAGTTTGCATCTAGAGTAAGGAGTAATGTCAGCATGATGCACAACTCGATACACATACGATGGTCGTGATCTTGACCTTCAAGAGTGATTGAAGTAACTAGCCTTCGAAATACAGACACGTCCAAAAGCAACTACATACTATTGACCAGAATACAATCAAATGTTAACAACATTAACCTGTGAAATCATGTAAAATGTTATTTCCTTCAAATTGATACAAGGGGTGTCATACCCTCTCTTCACTTGAGTTTTATATCGTAGATTCTTACATGTGTACATACAAATACCAAAAAAGCGAAGGCAGAAAACAATTAGAAAGGTATCCAAAACAGAAGCTGAAATAAGAAAAGGAAATTTAGCAATAAAACACTCTACTTTGAAAACAACTGTCTGCGTCGTCTTCCAGGCTTTACTCGCTTGCCATCAGCAGCCTCACTCAAAACAACTTCATTAACCAAATCTTTAAAGATCAGTCTTTCAACCTCCAATGCAATAACCGGCACTTCACCATCATAATCTGTCCAACTTTCTGCACGGTTCAACACTTCCTCCCACAAAACGGTTTTCAACTCATCATCGTCATCCTCCTCTAAAATAATCTCTTGGCTCTTGCTCTTCACTTGTAACTGTTCTATCTCCACACACAAATCCTGCAAAAGCTTTTGTGCATTCAGTGTCTTCTTCGCTAATCTCTTTCTTGAATATGCTTCAAGAGAAGGCATCACTAAAGCCAACTTCCCAGCAAGAACCTCATTAACAGTATCAAAAATAAGCTTCCTGTGGAACTTTTCCTTTCTGATGATCTTTACGGGGGTAGCAGGGTCATGTTTTGGCACATTACTGAACTTTGTTTGTTCCAATACCAAAAATAGCTCAGGGTTAATCGGGTAGCCCGAAGAGTGAAACTGGAAAGTTGTAAGGCTTGACCCGAGATCTCTGAGAAGGAGCCCAGAAGCTAATAGTATCTCGGAGATGTACCTGTCATCAGGCTTTGCGTTTTCACAGAGAGATGCAATGTAATCTGTTTGTGCTTCGTTGTGACTGGAGTTGAGTCTTGTGAGTTTCTGAACTAGATGCTCGATGTTTTGTAGCTTTTTGCGGTTAATCTCAGAAGTAACACCAGTTGATAGCGTGGCGGAAATGACATCATCTGGTGTTGCCCATTGATCTTTATCCTCTTGAGTATCTTCATCTGTGAATTCTATACTAGTTTTAGTTTATCGGATCCTAGGGTATATGATACATACAAAAACTGTAACTGTATATAGCAAAGGTGGAAGTTTTGAACAATTTACACAAGGTTTTATATCTAAATGGTCAAAGGGGTGAAATCAAAGGGTTAGCTAAAAAGGAAAGTAGTCAACTGGATCAAGACTCCCAGTTGTTTAAAGCTTTAAAACCATAAAACCTCCTAAATACTTTGATTTAAGACATTGGATAATTTGTCTTAAATCCAATAGTACTACACACACTGGTAATTTATTGAATAAAAAGTGTTCCGGGTCAACCCGCTCAACCCTATACATATTCCATGGCTTTTACCTCTTACCCAACCCGCCAGTCATGTCAATTTCTGCCACCTTTATATAGCGCCTTGTGCCAACAACTTTACAGGGTTCGTACAAAAGCTCTCTCCACGTGAACCAGACAGCTTTAGGTTTGTGTGTGTGTTTGACCCTCAAAGAGACTAATATCACCTAACATGATCGAACCCAAGACTCCATGCCATGTTAGACACGACACAAACCCCCAAGGGATTGACCTTATGTCGGCCCCTTGGAGTCAAGTATAACTTGAATGTGATGCATCAAGCCTGATAGTACCCTGAAGATCACACAAGTCACCATTTTATCTCCATGGTTAAGCCAATATAGAGCCATTTGTTTCATTTAGTAAAACATCTACGGTTCATTTTTCTTTCGCTCTTAATTTAAGACCTACATTCGAAATTTAACTCCACAGCAGTTATTTAACATAGCTTATGGGAAGGAGGCTTTGCATCGGCCCATTAGACTGGTTGGTGTCAGAGATCACGATAAATGAGGATTTTGGAACACTGCCTTGCTTTTTTAAATCAAAAGTTACTTTTCAGTCTTGCAATTACATACTAGCAACTGGAAGCAGCCTCTCTACCCAAAATCCGTGAAAGACGGTATTGGGTGTACTTACTTTACTATTACATACTAGCACAAAAATTTTCCAGTTCTAGTATACCATATACCCTTCTAAAATCATTATCATCCTTAGAAAGAGACAGAAAATTTGTATACAGAAGTCGTTATATCTTATGAACTAGGTCCTTTTGGAAGAAAAGAAGTCTAGAGACAGCAATTTTATATATGCTAAAAAAGAGTGAGAAGAAAACACTTTGTACCTTTCATTGTCTTTGGCATATGTTTCACAGGGGAAGGTGAATCGTCCATATAGACAGCATCATCAAGAACAGAGATTGGACTTGGATATTCCGGGTCAAGTGATTCATCCTCCCTCAGAATCAAAGTTGATTTCTAAAAGCAATTAATAAAAAAAATAGTAATCAGATTATATTGATTCAATAAATTTAATGTAAAAGCACATGTACCTACCTCTTGCATTGAGCTTGGACTCTGCCTGAAATCAATGTCTTCAGAACTATTAGGAGTGGTAAACTTTTTTGATCTGCCGCCGATCTCACGGTCTCGGTCATTACTTTGTTGAACATTTAAATGCTTTGACCTTCTTCTTCCACCAGGGGAACTTGACTCTGGCACCTGTTTAGTTAATGGTTTTCTTGCTTTGTTAGAATCCACCGGAGGTGTGGGCGGTCGAGATCGCCTATCTAATTCGGGCCTCTTTTGTTGTAATCTCGGGCTGATAGAACCCGTGCTCTTTCCCGAAGTTGTAGCCTTTTCTTTAGGCAACTGTTGTTGCTTAGGAAAAGCTGGAGCATTCCTTGTATGTCTTCCTCCTGCTATGACCTCAGTGATATTGACAGCATTCTCTCTACGTGTACTTTTAGGAATACTATTTGTGAAATATTTTGTATCAACACTCGAGAGATCTTCAACGCGCATACCCGATCTTTCAACAAGCTTGGCGGGTTTCATGATGACAATGGGGGACTCATAAGCCCTCAAATGATTTGAACCCCTAGCATTTTGACGGTCTGAAAATCTTTCATTTTGGGTAGCAATGGGTTGCCTTCTCACCATGCTTTCTGTCTCTTCCTTTCGGGATTCCATTGACTGCATTGCCTCTAGTATCTGTTTAAGAGCTCTGAGATCTTTTCCTGATTGTGTGAATTCAAGATGCTTCAATCTTTTATCAACTTCACTATAAACAGAAGAATATGGGCTATGTATTTTAGTTGGTGATTTCATTACACGAGAAACCGGCCTCTTAGGACTCCTAGCACCATCCCGTTGCTTCCATGGTGCGGGTTCAATTGGGAATTTCGAAATTGGCTTCATTTCAGAATTACGCCACAATGGTGATGTTGGTTCCCTTGGAGAGCTTTTTGAGGAATTATGCATTTTGATTGGCCCGAAATGATCAGTTGCTTTTAGAGCTTTCGACAGTAAATTAACATCTTCAACTCGAGAAGTTCTGATTGGGCTCATACCCAATTCTTTTTTATTAGCTGAGCCAGAGTTGGGTAGAGTTTCCAACCCCATCAACTTGGCTACAACGCTAGGTGGGTGTGACTGCGTCGGACCATCAGTTTTTGGGTTTCTTGAAAGTGAATCTGCTTTTGAGACCGAGTTTAGACTACGAGCTGAACTCTCTCTGCTGTCCAAAGAAAATCTTGGTACTTCTTCCAGTTGTTTTGAGGTGATTTTTTTTGCATAATCTTGTGATTGATAGGATAACCGGTTCGTCTCCCTCCCATCGTAAGAAAACCGAGGACAATCATTTGGAACCGAAAATGACGACGCATCTCTAACTTGGTAGGATTTTGATCTCGAAAGTTCTCTTGGTTCATTATAATACCAATTGGCTTCTTGAAATTTAGCAAGAGCATCAAGTGACTCTCTGTAGTTCATTACATGCTCGGGTGCCTCGTCTTTGGCCAAAGGTTTATTCCTGTACATAGAATCTTTGACCACATCTCGGAGATCAAGACTTTGACGATTTATTTGTTGAGTGCCACATGATTGGCGTGTGACGGAGTCCTTTGAAGGAGTTTCAGGAAACACAATGTGGTCAGATTCAGGATGAGCTGTTCGATTAAGATTATAATCCACAGAAGAAAAGGAAGATGACCGAGACATTGACGAGAAAGAGTCTCGAGATGATTCAGTTGATGCCCTGTTCTTGTCTTGTATAATTTTGTTTGAATGTTTTTCCTGAAATAGCAAATACGCATTAGAATTGGGCCTATAAAGGATGTGCCATTTACCAAATGAAATACAATTTCTGCAAGCAACAACATAGTTCAATTGGAGTAATGAAGATGCATAGATATGTGCATTAAAAGTGATTATGTGACAATAAATAAGCAGCATCAGATAATTAGCCGTAATGCACACAGCTTAGAATAAAAATATTGAGCTACTACTGTGTAAAGTTGCATAAATGAGATAATTAGATTCTAAGGGGCTGTCATGCTGAAATTTGTTCATGGGAAAGGAAATGAAAAAGAACAAGAAAGGGGAACTAGTTGATGCTCCACTGCCAAAGTTTACGGTAATGGATAAGTAACTATAACCTGCCAACTACCTTAAACAATTGAACCTATGATGAATATTTTGTTTAAAAAACTGACAAATAAAATGACCAAAAAAACACTATGTAGGAAGAAAAAGAAAACTATGTGAATATAAGGCTCAAATCTAGACGTACCACAACAAACGGTCTCTGGTATGACGTACTTGACTCGCTTTCTGGTGCTCCATTGTCAAATTGTGGACTGCCTGCATTTTGAAAAGTAAAGTTTGATGTTAGGAAACATAATAACAACAGAGCTAAAAAACAATAGATGAATGCACCACAAACTGGAAACGCTCAGATGTTGTTACCATGATTCGAGTACTCGAGAACAAGAAAAAACACATCTTTTAAAAATTTGGACAGAGACAATTGCATAGCTAATCAACATACTTTGCACATTTCAACACAAAGTCAATAACCAGGATGCAAAAGTTCCCGATAATGCTACACATCAATGTAGACTAAATATAGATCACACAGTTAATGACCTTTATAAATTGGAAGGCATTCTAAAAGATACTTCACTAACACTATTATATTATTTGATTCTATCAACAACAGAACAGAACAATTTAGATCA
This sequence comes from Erigeron breviscapus, assembly GCA_034093135.1. NCBI lineage: Eukaryota > Viridiplantae > Streptophyta > Magnoliopsida > Asterales > Asteraceae > Erigeron > Erigeron breviscapus. The sequence goes on from CM067167.1 coordinate 127,765,860, forward strand.
ATTGCCAATCAGAAACTGAAAGTTACCTGGAGGAAGGGAGAGCCTCTTAGGACTATGACCCGGAAACCGCCTTCCTGCAACAATTTGGTGGCGATCAAAGAGCTGAAAAACACCAGTCATACATCCTATTTGTTTTTGCAGATCAGGATTATCATCTGCCAAAGAATGCAAAAGCTTTGCAGCCATTCTTACACTTAAAGAAACACTTGTTCAACAATCCAAAATGCCTTTTAGTCTTTAGCACTAGTAAACTTGGACCAAAAGTCAAACTTTTTTTTCTCAGACAACACAACAATCAATTAGCAGGTAAGGAAATTTTTCAAAACCCTAGTACAATTTTCTTGATTTCTTGATCTTATAATCTCAAAACAATAAATATCACATAATATGTGTACTAAAAAAACAATATAGCACAGCTAAGCAAACTTGAGATCCAATTTATTTTCCATTTTCCACCATTGCCCTCTAATAAATGGAACTTTTTTGCTAATGCAAACAAAACCACATTAGCTCTTTTCAAGAAAAAAATAAAAATCAAAACTTTTTTCCATGAAAGGACTAATTTTTTTAAAATTCAAGAAAAAGGTTAGAAATCAAAACCTTTTCCAAAAAATTACTAAAAATCAGAACTTTTTCCAAGAAAAAGACTAAAAATCAAAACTTTTTACAGCCCATATGAACACATATGCTAAAAATGTAAATTTGTGAGGTGGGTTAGTTATATATAAGTAAAAGAAATGGTTTTTTGGGTAATGAATAAAGTAAAGGATAATACTGTAAATAAATTATTGAGAAAGAATCAATAGCAAAAGAGCAAATGTTTTTGTTCACACTTCTACCATGTGGGCAGTAGGGATGATTGTTTGAATGTGGGTCATTGGTTTGTCTGCATGAACATGTGAGGTGTGTCAGAGATTGATAATGTATATGTAGCTGTGTGAGAGAGATAGAGAGGATAAAGTATGTGTTTTGTGTGTGAGAGAAAGGGAAAGAAAGGAACTAGAGACCTTCAACCTGCAATAAGTCAAAGGAGTATGCTATCATCCATTGGGTAAAAAAAGTACTTTTTTTCATATATATTACAAAAATTATATGAAAAGAAATAAGGTTTCAAAAGGTACATTTGTTTTGGATTTATTGTTAAATAAATACACGTATTTAGGCCTCTCTTATTAAGGGGTGTTCTTAAATCTCTTTTTCACCTTTTTCTAAATGTCACGTCAGTTTTTCTCAATCCAAGAACTACCCCTCACACTAAGGCCTCTTCCTAAATCTCTTCCTCACCTCTTTCTCACCTCTTCCTAAACTTTTTTTTTTATTTGCACTCAGGTCACACGTTCCTCGGCCCCACCATTTCTTCGTCCAGCTTGTTCTTAAATCCGAAAGGAATGCATTTTCGACGAGCATGAACAAGCCCGTAGCATTAAGGTCCTAATAGGAAGAGCAGGAAGAGGTGTTCGACGGCCCTTACTACGAGTGGCCTTAAAAACAAAAGGTCACAAGCTATATTTTTTGGAAAGTGACTCTCTTTATATATTTTTTACAAAATGATAAATTCAGTCTAAAAATTCTCTTAAAACTCTAAAAATGTAACATGTGGTATCCACTAATTCTCTTTTCCTAATCTTGTCCCCTGATTTTTCCACATGTCATCATTTAATAGTTAGGAGGATTTTTAAACTATTAGTTTAGGAGGATTAAACATTTTCATATTTTTTTTTATATTATATTTATATAATGAGGAACAGAAATATGTGGTTGTTTTATACCTAAGTTTGGGTATAGAACCTCTCACAATAAGTATTAAAAAATTCTTATGTGAGAGGTTCTATACCCAAGTTTTGATATTTAACAGCTATATACTCACTGATCTCTTATATTATATATCGGAATGTGAATATATGAGGTTGTAATATATGACAATCTTATATCCACTTTTTCGTATGATATATATAATATATATATATATATATATAATAGAAAAAAGTTAATATAAGATTGTTCCATACTAGAGCTTACGTGTGTAACTTCTTATAAAAAAAATAGTATTTTTTTGTATAAATAAATAAATGATTGGACCGGTTATATTTTATGATTAATATCGTTCAACCTGCAATCAGCTATCTATCTATCTATCTATCTATCTATCTATCTATCTATCTATCTATCTATCTATCTATCTATCTATCTATCTATCTATCTATCTATCTATCTATCTATCTATCTATCTATCTATCTATCTATCAATCTATCTATCTATCTATCTATCTATCTATCTATCTATCTATCTATCTATCTATCTATCTATCTATCTATCTATCTATCTATCTATCTATCTATCTATCTATCTATCTATCTATCTATCTATCTATCTATCTATCTATCTATCTATCTATCTATCTATCTATCTATCTATCTATCTATCTATCTATCTATCTATCTATCTATCTATCTATCTATCTATCTATCTATCTATCTATCTATCTATCTATCTATCTATCTATCTATCTATCTATCTATCTATCTATCTATCTATCTATCTATCTATCTATCTATCTATCTATCTATCTATCTATCTATCTATCTATCTATCTATCTATCTATCTATCTATCTATCTATCTATCTATCTATCTATCTATCTATCTATCTATCTATCTATCTATCTATCTATCTATCTATCTATCTATCTATCTATCTATCTATCTATCTATCTATCTATCTATCTATCTATCTATCTATCTATCTATCTATCTATCTATCTATCTATCTATCTATCTATCTATCTATCTATCTATCTATCTATCTATCTATCTATCTATCTATCTATCTATCTATCTATCTATCTATCTATCTATCTATCTATCTATCTATCTATCTATCTATCTATCTATCTATCTATCTATCTATCTATCTATCTATCTATCTATCTATCTATCTATCTATCTATCTATCTATCTATCTATCTATCTATCTATCTATCTATCTATCTATCTATCTATCTATCTATCTATCTATCTATCTATCTATCTATCTATCTATCTATCTATCTATCTATCTATCTATCTATCTATCTATCTATCTATCTATCTATCTATCTATCTATCTATCTATCTATCTATCTATCTATCTATCTATCTATCTATCTATCTATCTATCTATCTATCTATCTATCTATCTATCTATCTATCTATCTATCTATCTATCTATCTATCTATCTATCTATCTATCTATCTATCTATCTATCTATCTATCTATCTATCTATCTATCTATCTATCTATCTATCTATCTATCTATCTATCTATCTATCTATCTATCTATCTATCTATCTATCTATCTATCTATCTATCTATCTATCTATCTATCTATCTATCTATCTATCTATCTATCTATCTATCTATCTATCTATCTATCTATCTATCTATCTATCTATCTATCTATCTATCTATCTATCTATCTATCTATCTATCTATCTATCTATCTATCTATCTATCTATCTATCTATCTATCTATCTATCTATCTATCTATCTATCTATCTATCTATCTATCTATCTATCTATCTATCTATCTATCTATCTATCTATCTATCTATCTATCTATCTATCTATCTATCTATCTATCTATCTATCTATCTATCTATCTATCTATCTATCTATCTATCTATCTATCTATCTATCTATCTATCTATCTATCTATCTATCTATCTATCTATCTATCTATCTATCTATCTATCTATCTATCTATCTATCTATCTATCTATCTATCTATCTATCTATCTATAGTATAACTAAAAGAGGGGGTGGGTACACTTGGCACCCCTAATACTCTCCTTTAGCCTAATACTCTATCCTTATTAATCCTCTATTTTTTTAATATTTATTTAATAAAAAATGGCCTACACTTTTTGTTTTTCTTTTTATTTAACTAAAGTTGGAAAAAAAAAGGTAAACTGGAATCAATATTTATATGGAGTTAATTTTCATATGTTTATTCTTTAGCTTTCATATTGATTAAGTTGTGATATTGGTCATACACTTTTTGTTTCTCTTTTTATTTAACTAAAGTTGGAAAAAAAAGGTAAAATGGAATCAATATTTATATGGAGTTAATTTTCATATGTTTTTTCTTTAGCTTTCGTATTCATTAAGTTGTTATATTGGTCATACACTTTTTGTTTCACAATTATTATAAGATTTATATATCTTGAGACTACCCGTCCAATGGACGGGCCTGAACACTAGTATATATGTTGTTATTGAAGTATAATTAGGTACATATAATGATAATATGTGAAACTTAGTCATATCTAATTAAAGAGTTCAACTTGTGAGTTATGACAATGGGGTTGGTGGTCTATTCGTAAAGTTTTTGATCTCGAGAAAATCTATCCGGCTTCGAGTCCAACTCTTTATATTTGTGGGAGTTAATTATTGAAATGGGGGTCAGTCGCAAGTCCTGGGTCCCATCTTACACAATTGGTGATCGATGAAAATTCTATCCTTTCTTAGAGCATCTCCAATGGTTAAGTTGTTATATAAAAACTTTTTTATAAAAAGCTATTGAAAAAGCTTTTGCTCCAATGATAAAAAGCTTTTGAAAGACTTTTTTAACAAAAAAACCATTATATTACAATTAAATATAGATGAGAGATAGTGTTTATTTCTATCAATAGGTTGATAAACTTCAAGCTATTCATTAAAAAAGTCATCTTCTCCAATGGTAAAAAGCTTTTGGAAGACTTTTTTTAACAAAAAAAGTTTTTGCTCAAGTTACCATTGGAGATGCTCTTATAATAAAATTTATTAATAAGCAAACTACTGACAAAGTATATTTGTAGTGGATTTTAAGTACTATATTCTCTCTTTTTTTTCAGAATAAAAATTATTTTAAGTTGTACAAGTTCAAGAGTAGAATACTCATAATCAAGGGGTGACATAAAAGTGGTTGAAAGTGGTCCAAAAATTAAAATCATATGATAACTTTCATGGGGATTCGGGGAACATTAAGTAGGAGCACTATTTGTTTCATCAAATGTTTGGAAAACGAGGAGCGTAGAACGACCAGGGCAAACAGGGTAACCCCACCAGGGAGTATTAGCGGCGACGTCGCCGCTAATACTGTGGGCCCCATCTGATACACAGCAGGGACTTTTGACCTTTGACGAGGACCTTTGACTTAGTATTAGCGGCGACGTCGCCGCTAATACTAAAAACTATTTTCTTTTTAACCCAGCCGCAGAAGACGATTCACACATTTTCCTTTCAAACATAAAATCCGGCCATCAACCCTCTCTAACAAAAAAAACCCACATCCGACCATCAACCATTTTGTCTCCATATTCCGGCCATCAATCCCCTCACCCTCTGTATCAAGAATCCGGCCACCCCCACCCTCTTTTTGGTGACGAAATTCGGCCACCCGCTTCATTTTCCGGCTACTTTTCAGGCGAAAAATCCGGCCACCCCACCCCACTTTTCAGGCGAAGTTTTAGCGGCGACTCTTTTCCCGGCGACCCGGTTCCAAATCCGGCCACCCCACTTTTCCGGCGACCACTTTTCCGACGTTTTCTTTGTATGTTTACTAACACTCATTTACATTTTTATTGTTGTTATTATTTTTAATATACGTTATTAGTTATAGAAATGTTATATTATTATAGTTAGAAATTATACGATTGTTAGTTTGATTGTTAGAAATTATATGATTGTAATTAGTGTTAAAAATGTTATGTTATCATAGTTAGAAATTATATGATTGTTAGAAATTATTGGTAGTTTATGGTTATTGTTAATATGATTGTTAGTATTATGTTAGAAAACACATTTTATTATGATTGTTAGAAATTAGTGTTAGAAAGGTGATGTTATTATAGTTAGAAATGATATGATTGTTAGAAATTATATGATTTTTAGAAATTATTGGTAGTTTATGATTATTGATAAATATGATTGTTAGTATATTATGTTAGAAAAGTTATTATGATTGTAATTAGTGTTAAAACTGTTATGTTATCATAGTTAGAAATTATATGATTGTTAGAAATTATATGATTGTTAGAAATTATTGGTAGTTTATGGTTATTGTTAATATGATAGTTAGTATTATGTTAGAAAACACTTGTTAGTATGATTGTAATTGTTAATATAGTTGTTATTAGGTTAATATGATTGCAAGTATTATTGTTAGAAAAGAAGCTTATAAAAATAAGTTGAAAAAATGTGCTCATTTTAGGTATAATAAGTAAAAAATGATTATACAAAAAGTTTTGTGTCCAAAATATGTTAATATCATTTGGGCCTTTTTTAACCTTGATAATTGTTTTTATTGATTTATAACTTGTGTATAACTTATGTAGGTTAAAATGGCTGTCGTTCAAGGCGGAGATGGTGGCAATGACCCTCCAAATTGGGGGTGGAATCCGCAATGGGGCTGTAGGCGTAGCGCGGGTAAGTATATATAGATGTATGTCAAATATATATATATATAGATATGTATATATATATATATCTATATATATATATATATATATGTATAGATATGTATATATATTTGTTTCTTATTTTGTTTTGCAGGGATGAGCTCAGGGAGAGCTGCCGCTGCTAACCAGAAAATGGAGCGGGAGTTTCAAAAGAAGGGACGTTTATCTCTTTACCTTGACGCCGATCAAAGTAAGTGGCAGGCTATCGGCGATAACGCCAAATGGTACAAGAGCTATTTAGGTTCATATGTCGCTACCGTCCCGCATACTTACGAGTCGTGGACAGAGGTGCCCCAACCTATCAGGGACGGACTTATTCCCTGGATCCAGGTAAAAAACGTTTTATTTTACAATTTAAATACGTCATAAAAAAATATGGTAGATGGTAACTATTACTACTAAATTGCAGAGACGGTTCAACTTGGACCCGTATCTACATCGCGATCCAACTGACGCGTTACGGCTCGCTGTTGAACGCATGATTATGGCGGATGCCCTAAAGAACTACAGGGATAAAAAAACCAAATTCAAGGGGAAATGGTTCACCGAAAGGGGTGGGTTAGATAGACTCGCCGAAATCCAAAATGTTCCGCCACATGCAATGCCTCAAGAAGTCTGGACGGATCTACTGCGATTCTGGACCAGGGAGGACCGGATGATTGTTGCCCAACGAAACGCGACTAACAGGCAAGAACAACGTCTTGTCAGTACTCACGGTCGCCAGTCATACGCTCAGCGTCAACATGTTTGGGCTGTAAGTTATATGTACATATTTATATCCACATATATATATATATATATATATACATACATACATATATATAACTTTGATTAATGTATATACAGACTGGTCATGAGGGACGAGAGGAGCCCCCGGCTGAGTTCTTTTTGCGGGCCACACATACCACGATGGGAGAGTGTAAGAAGCTGCTCTTCCCTTCCATGTAAGTTCTCGCACAACACTTAAATTCCTATTTGTTGTAAATTTTTATTAAGTATAGCTAACTTATTTTTTTGTTTATGATTTAATGTGGTACAGGCCCAGCTTCAGGAATCCCAGCGGATACTTTCCCAACAGCCCAACCCCACCCCGCCAACGCAGGCATTTTTGGACACTTTCGGGGCCCGATCGGGACATACCCGCGGGGTTGGGCGTATTGTTAGGGGAACCCGAGGACTGAATGTCCAGGTCCCGCGTCCAGATTACCCTCTTTTGGACGCCCCAGCCCAGCAGCACCAAGACCAGGCTGACCCATCTGGATCACAGTCGTCGTGGCCCATCTGCAGCACAGTCGTCGGGCCCATCTGCAGCACAGTCGTCGGGCTCTGATTACGTGGATCAATTCTTCAACCCTTGGCCCCCGGTCAACCCTTGGGACCAGGCCGGGTCTAGCACGTCGGGATTCCCCACACAGCGCTTGGGGGATTGGGATTATAGACAGCATAGGGATGGTAGTGATAGTGATAGTGATTAGTTTGTATTTTTTATGAACTTCTTTATTTATGTTTGTATTGTTGGTAGTTTTTCTTTATTTTTTTTTATTCTTTAATTTCTATATACCTATAAAATCTAGAGAAAATTTCATTACATACCCTGGGGTATGTTGTAACACCCGTCGTTTAAAAACTTGGATTTTTCAAAACTTTGCCAAACGGCGTTTAAAATAAGCGGAAAGGATCACTTTCAAAATCTGCCCCATCCGTAACGGATGGTACCTTTAAAAATTTGGTGTTACTACTAGCATCATCAAAACAATAAAAGTAAATCCAAGCTTTGGCACCAACATAAATGCCACATTATTACAAGTCTTTAATCACAAATGAAATAGCCAAACATGAGGCTAAAAGGAAGTCTAAGCGTTTAATGTCTTTGCTAAGCTTCTTTATTCGTCTACCCAAGTCTCACCAAGCTAATCCTCGCCTAGCTCAAACTTGATTATCCTGAAGGCACAACATTTTCAAAGAACAAGTGTTAGCTAATAAAATTAGCTAAGTAAGATAACATAACTTGAAAACATTTGCCATTTAAATATATTAACAAAACCATCTTTAATGTTAATATCACATACATATAGATCATTGCACACATATCTTATCATAACACAATAGGATCATCATATACCTAATGTGCCTAACTTTCTTTCTTTACTTTATTTCTTTGCCTAGACGTAGGCTAAGTGACTTATGCCACTTACTTAGGGATGTGGGGTTGTGTGTAGGCGGTCATAGACCATACATGGAGTCCTCACACCCGACATGATGGGTAACCATAAGGTGGTCCATCGGCGTCGTTAAGGAATGACAAAGTCAATCCAACTGAATAAACCGTTTATGCCTTTACGCATTGGTGGTTAGTTACTTCACCCGGAATACTCAAACGTAACTATGCCACAAGGAGCAACTCAAGTGACCACGTACGCACCAGCCCCGAAGAGCTAGCACGGGTTAAGCTTAACACAACTTTACATAATGCTCGAGACTTAATCGCTTAATTAGTTTAGGCTACTCTTTCACCTAAGCTAATCACATATCATATTTTACTTTAGGGCCCTTAACGTGCACGTGAACATGGCAATCCTAATCAAAGGACTAGTGACTAGGTGATCAAGCCACACATGCAATCACACATATCATAACATTTCATCATTTCATGATCACATAATTTAAACATCTCATCATTTCATGTGTACTTACTTACCTCATACCTTTGCAACCTGCATAAGAATGTTACACATCATAAATGGTAAGTAGTATCTCCCTTTGCAACCTCCCATAGTCTCCCATAAACATAAAACGTGCGTACATATTCAATTGGAAGGTTTAACTTATGAAAACGTGTTTTGTTGTACCAACAGGTGACAAAAGATGTTATCTTACCTCGATACAGCTTACCAACAGTTAGAAGTATCTTATAGTGCTTGCTAAGTGCTCCCGACAACCTAGAATGAGTATAAGATCGATATAAGCTAAACGAAATGTTTTATGAAAACTGGACAAGAGGTGCGTCGCACCTCCCACATGGTGCGTCGCACAAAAACGTCAGGGGAATTCTAAACATAAGCAGGTGCGCCGCACCTACCCCTTTGGTGCGTCGCATAAAATGATCAGAAATTCTGAACACGTGAAGGTGCGCCGCACCTACCCTTGGTGCGTCGCAAATCGGGCCTTTTGGCTGAAGACCATTTTTCCAAATGGCCTGTGGTGCGCCGCCCCACCCTACTGGTGCGTCGCACCTGGAGTGTCGACCAGAAACCTAATCTTTGTTCTATGATCAAACGAATTCCATACGAACCCATACCCCAAATCCAACCTGGGGACTTAAAATTAATCCTTTTAATTACACTTTCATCAACTTAAACCATCCTATTAATCCCTTAATCCTTTACATCATAAATCAATCTTTAAAACACCCGAATAACATGAATTCAATAAACGTTTGATCAAATAACCCAACCCAAACCCTATGGCCTGGATCGAAATCACTACTAAGACATACATGATCAGATTTAAGAGTAATATCAGCCATAATACCTGTAGATGACTTCGAGGATTCGAAATCTTAATCAAACTTGATCGAAACGACACGAAACGATTGATTCTTGGAGAAAACTTGCCTTGAGAGGGAGGGGATCTGTTCCTAGGGCTTAATCACGAAATTTGCAGCTATTGGGGTCTCACTAGACCTTAAACTCCTGACCATAAGTTTCCTTTAGTGCCCATAGGCCCCTCGACTTCCTAATCTTTACTTTCGTAGCTTAATTAACTTACCGGGAGACTTAACGATCTAACAAGCACTTAACTTTCATACTTTACTTTAAATTACTTTCATTTAATTTACTTTACTTCATTTCATATTAAACACATAAGCATTTAATCACATAATCCCTTATAAGGCACATAACATAATAGACCTAACGTTAACTAACGGAAAGTCAAATAGTCAAACATAAAACGTTTGGGATGTTACAATTACCTCCCCCTTAAGAGGATTCCGTCCTCGGAATCGCCTCAGAAGTGAACAAATCTGGGTATTTTTCTTTCATCACCGACTCGGTCTCCCAAGTTAACTTTCACCGTGGTTATGCTTCCATTTTATCAACACGAGATCAATCAACTTTCGGCGAAGTTTCTTTTGCTTTCTTTCGAGTATCGCTACTGGTTCGTCCACTATTCTTTTCTGAGGATTTATGCTCACATCCTCAATTGGAATAACACTTGACTCATTGGCCAAACACTTCCTCAAATACGAAACATGAAATGTGTGGTGAATTTCATCCAATTCTGGGGGTAGTTCCAATTGATAAGCTACATCCTTGATACGTTTCAGAATTTTGAAAGGTCCTATGAAACGTGGGCTTAGCTTTCCCTTCTTTCCAAAACGAATTACTCCTTTCCATGGAGAAACTTTCAGCATTACCAAATCACCAACTTGGAACTCAATTGGCTTCCTTTTCTTGTCGGCATAAGTCTTTTGTCGTTCTCTAGCCACGCGAAGTGCTTCCTTTGCCACATTAACTTTTTCAGCTGAGATTTCGATGATTTCAGGACCCGTAAACTGCTTTTCACCGGGTTCCATCCAACAACTCGGAGTCCTACATCTCCTACCATAAAGCATTTCAAATGGTGGCATTCCGATACTTGCATGGTGGCTGTTATTATAAGTGAATTCGATCAATTTCAAGTGTTCATCCCATGCTCCACCATAGTCTAATACACAAGCTCTCAACATGTCTTCCAACGTTTGTATGGTCCTTTCACTTTGCCCATCAGTTTGAGGGTGATAGGCGGTGCTCAAATTAATTCTAGTACCTAACTCTCGCTGAAGACCCTTCCAAAAGTTAGACACGAATCTCGTGTCTCGGTCCGAAACAATGGATAAAGGAACACCATGCTTTGCCACGATCTCATCCACATACATCTTTGCCATCTTAGTTAATGGTACATCTTGTCTTGTTGCCAAGAAATGAGCACTCTTTGTCAATCTATCCACAATAACCCATACCATGTCATTTCCTTTCGGTGTTCTTGGTAGTTTGGTCACAAAATCCATAGTAATATGGTCCCATTTCCATTCCGGAATCTCCAATTGATGCAACATTCCATATGGCTTTTTGTGATCAGCTTTAACACGTGCACACGTCAAACATCTTTCAACAAAATGAGCAACTTCCCCCTTAATGTTTGGCCACCAATAGATGGGCTTCAAATCTGCATACATCTTGGTAATACCTGGATGGACTGAATATCTTGACCTATGAGCTTCTTCGAGGATCAATTCTCGGTTATCACCAAGCAATGGTACCCATATTCGACCCTTATAAGTCTTAAATCCACGGCTGTTCGTCTCCATCACAAGTCTTCTCTTCTTTCCAATACTCTCATTATCGATATTATCCTTCATTAAAGCCTTAACTTGTGCTTCCTTGATGCGGTCGAGTAACCCCGACTTGGCTTGAACACCATGCTCATCAATCTACAAGAAAAATTCTGCACTTTCCTACTTAATGCATCTGCCACCACATTGGCTTTACCGGGATGATATTTAATCTCACAATCATAATCTTTCAGAAGTTCCATCCATCTCCTTTGCCTTACATTCATTTCCTTTTGTGAGAACACATATTGCAAACTCTTATGATCCGTAAACAATGTACATTTGGTGCCATATAAGTAATGCCTCCACAACTTCAAAGCAAACACTACTGCAGCCAATTCAAGATCATGGGTCGGGTAATTCTTCTCATGAGGCTTCAACTGACGTGAAGCATATGCAATAACCTTGTCCCTTTGCATAAGGACACAACCCAAACCTGAAATAGAAGCATCACTATAAACAACAAGATCATCAGTACCTTCGGGTAAGGCTAGGACAGGAGCTTCACATAACTTTGTCTTAAGCGTTTGAAAGGCCTTTTCTTGAGCTTCCGTCCATACAAACTTTACTCCTTTCTTTGTCAATTCAGTCATTGGTTTAGCTATTCGGGAGAAATCTTGAATAAACCTCCTATAATAGCCAGCTAAACCGAGAAAACTCTTAATCTCTGTGGGTGTCTTTGGCTGTTCCCATTTAGATACAGCTTCAATCTTGGCAGGATCAACTTTAATACCTTCAGAAGAGATAACATGCCCGAGAAATTGAACTTCTCGGAGCCAGAATTCACACTTGGAGAATTTTGCATATAACCTTTTCTCCCTAAGAACCTCAAGAACAGCTCTTAAGTGCTCACGGTGCTCGGCTTCGGACTTTGAATAAATTAGAATATCGTCAATGAAGACAATCACAAAATGATCTAAGAATGGGCGACATACCCGATTCATTAAATCCATAAAAGCGGCTGGAGCATTTGTCAACCCAAACGGCATGACAAGAAACTCATAGTGCCCATAACGTGTACGAAAAGCTGTCTTGGCCACATCTTCCTTTTTGACTTTTAATTGATGATAGCCAGACCGCAAATCAATCTTAGAGAAGTAAGAAGCACCATGGAGCTGATCAAAAAGATCATCAATACGCGGAAGGATACTTATTCTTAACCGTTCGTTTATTCAGCTCACGGTAGTCTATGCACATGCGCATTGAACCGTCTTTCTTTTTGACAAAAAGAACCGGAGCTCCCCAAGGCGAGGAACTTGGTTGTATGAAACCTTTGTCAAGTAGCTCTTGAAGCTGGGACATTAACTCTTTCATTTCTGTGGGAGCTAAACGATATGGTGCTTTTGCAATAGGAGTAGCACCGGGTACGAGATCAATCTGAAAGATGACCTCACGGTCGGGAGGAATACCGGGAAGATCATCCGGAAAGACATCAGAAAATTCAGAAACTACTTCAACATTAGGGATCTGAGACTTCCCTTTTCGTGTATCAATAACATAGGCAAGAAAGTGATTCTTGTTATGCCGAATGCAATTGAGAGCCTTCATCAAATTTATAATCTTTATGCTCCCCTTCTTCTTATCTCCATAAACGGAAATAACCTCACCATCCGGAGTAGCGAATCGTACGACCTTTTGGGAACATATAATAGTAGCATCATTTCGAGACAACCAGTCCATACCTATCACAATATCAAAACCGGCTAAAGTGGTAGGCAATAATTGAACCGGAAAAGAGCGACCTTCAATCTCGATAGAACAATCATCATAACCTACTTGAATGTCACTAATAGTACCGTTAGCAATTTCAACCTCTATAGAGCAATCAAGAGGAGTAGCGACCCTATCAAGCTTAGGAGCAAATAAAGTGGACACAAAAGATCTATTTGCACCCGAATCAAAAAGTACAGAAGTAGGTTTTGAGTTAACAAGAAATGTACCGCTTACTACCTCGTCGTTATCCTTGGCAGCTTCAACTGTCAGCTGAAAGGCTCGAGCTTTAGGCTTTTGAACAGCCGTCTTCTTTCCCTCATCTTTTCCTTGTGGGCAATCTTTGATGAAATGACCGGTTTGTTGGCACCGGTAGCACTTTGGCTTGTCTTTGCATTCTGAAGTAGGATGACCCGTACCACCACAAGTATTACACCTTCGGGTCTTATCTGAACATGGACCCGAATGAGGCGCCTTACAAGTACCACACCAATTCTTAGGCTTGGCATAGTTGCTGCCCCCACCTCTTGAAAATGAACCTTTCTTGAACTTCCTATTAGATCCATTTGACCCATCATGCTTCCTTTTCGAACTTGGTTGCTTGTCATCATTAGCTTTTACTGCAACCCTTTCACCTTTGAAGTCATCATCCAGCCTCTTGGACTCCTTAATCGCAGCAGACAATGTAGTATGTTGCCTACAAAGGCCACGATAGCTAGCGGGGAGACCATCACAATATGCTTCAATTTGATCAATTTCCCTTGGCACCATACGACCTACAAATTGTAATTTTTCTGTAAACGAGCGAGCATACTCACCTATGGCACCGGGCTTAGCAATCAAAGCTCTGAATTCCTTCTCAATTAGCCTCAACTCTCGAGTACCCACATATTCTTCCAAAAACTTTTCCTTGAATGTATCCCAAGGCATAGCAGCAAGTACTTCGGAAGTTAATGAAACAGTAGCAGATCTCCACCAATTCCGGGCATTCTTTGTCAACACCCGGGTAGCACATAATACTTTCATATCATCAGGACAGTAGCATGAAGCAAACACTACTTCGGTGTCAGTAAGCCATTCCATGGCGCCCACTGCATCAAGAGTGCCATCAAACTCCTTGGCACCACACTTCTTAAAGCTCTCATATTTGAAGTTATGAACACGAGGAGCACGAGGCGCCACTACATTTCCCGTACCATTCACTTCAGCAACAATGTTTCCAGGGGCAACCTGTGATCTTACCAATGATGGCTCGCTACGGTTTGAGCGGTTGGAGTAATTCCCATCCGTATGCTCATACCGTTGCAAGCTAGCTTCTCTTTCAGCCCTAAGTTGATTCAACTCTTCTTCATTCCTCAACAAGAGAGCTCGAATAGCCCTCAACTCTTCATGCATTTCAGCTTGAGTAGGAATTTGTTCAATCACTGGGTTAGCTCTTTCAATCTCAGACCTTGTGGGTTGTGCATCTGGAAATGGCCTTCGAGGAGGCCTTTGGTTAACACCATTACCAGTCCCATTTTGATTAGCCGGAGCATTGCTGGCATTAGCTCCATCTCTTTGACTGCTAGCACGAGTATTAACCATCTTTCTACAATTTAGTAGCGATTGTTAGAGATGAATCGAATGAGAACAAAGTAAGGTTAGGCCTACTAAATTACACAAGCATACCATAATCTTATACAAGCCATAAACCTACACTCACACTCATCCCAACCCGTCCTAAACGTATTGTCATCATAAAGCTAAAGCATTACTACCTAAGCCAATCATTTCTCATACGGTTTAAGTCCAAAATCCTATGGTCTTAGTCGAATTTTGGTTCACTTAAACCATTTCTCTGATACCAACTTGTAACACCCGTCGTTTAAAAACTTGGATTTTTCAAAACTTTGCCAAACGGCGTTTAAAATAAGCGGAAAGGATCACTTTCAAAATCTGCCCCATCCGTAACGGATGGTACCTTTAAAATTTGGTGTTACTACTAGCATCATCAAAACAATAAAAGTAAATCCAAGCTTTGGCACCAACATAAATGCCACATTATTACAAGTCTTTAATCACAAATGAAATAGCCAAACATGAGGCTAAAAGGAAGTCTAAGCGTTTAATGTCACATATTAAACATTTCATCATTTCATGATCACATAATTTAAACATCTCATCATTTCATGATCACATAATTTAAACATCTCATCATTTCATGATCACATAATTTAAACATCTCATCATTTCATGATCACATAATTTAAACATCTCATCATTTCATGATCACATAATTTAAACATCTCATCATTTCATGATCACATAATTTAAACATCTCATCATTTCATGATCACATAATTTAAACATCTCATCATTTCATGATCACATAATTTAAACATCTCATCATTTCATGATCACATATTTAAACATCTCATCATTTCATGATCACATAATTTAAACATCTCATCATTTCATGATCACATAATTTAAACATCTCATCATTTCATGATCACATATTTAAACATCTCATCATTTCATGATCACATAATTTAAACATCTCATCATTTCATGATCACATAATTTAAACATCTCATCATTTCATGATCACATAATTTAAACATCTCATCATTTCATGATCACATAATTTAAACATCTCATCATTTCATGATCACATAATTTAAACATCTCATCATTTCATGATCACATAATTTAAACATCTCATCATTTCATGATCACATATTTAAACATCTCATCATTTCATGATCACATAATTTAAACATCTCATCATTTCATGATCACATAATTTAAACATCTCATCATTTCATGATCACATAATTTAAACATCTCATCATTTCATGATCACATAATTTAAACATCTCATCATTTCATGATCACATATTTAAACATCTCATCATTTCATGATCACATAATTTAAACATCTCATCATTTCATGATCACATAATTTAAACATCTCATCATTTCATGATCACATAATTTAAACATCTCATCATTTCATGATCACATAATTTAAACATCTCATCATTTCATGATCACATATTTAAACATCTCATCATTTCATGATCACATAATTTAAACATCTCATCATTTCATGATCACATAATTTAAACATCTCATCATTTCATGATCACATAATTTAAACATCTCATCATTTCATGATCACTAATTTAAACATCTCATCATTTAATCACACATATTATAACATTTCATCATTTCATGATCACATAATTTAAACATCTCATCATTTCATGTGTACTTACTTACCTCATACCTTTGCAACCTGCATAAGAATGTTACACATCATAAATGGTAAGTAGTATCTCCCTTTGCAACCTCCCATAGTCTCCCATAAACATAAAACGTGCGTACATATTCAATTGGAAGGTTTAACTTATGAAAACGTGTTTTGTTGTACCAACAGGTGACAAAAGATGTTATCTTACCTCGATACAGCTTACCAACAAGTTAGAAGTATCTTATAGTGCTTGCTAAGTGCTCCCGACAACCTAGAATGAGTATAAGATCGATATATAAGCTAAACGAAATGTTTTATGAAAACTGGACAAGAGGTGCGTCGCACCTCCCACATGGTGCGTCGCACAAAAACGTCAGGGGAATTCTAAACATAAGCAGGTGCGCCGCACCTACCCCTTTGGTGCGTCGCATAAAATGATCAGAAATTCTGAACACGTGAAGGTGCGCCGCACCTACCCTTGGTGCGTCGCAAATCGGGCCTTTTGGCTGAAGACCATTTTTCCCAAATGGCCTGTGGTGCGCCGCACCACCCTACTGGTGCGTCGCACCTGGAGTGTCGACCAGAACCTAATCTTTGTTCTATGATCAAACGAATTCCATATGAACCCATACCCCAAATCCAACCTGGGGACTTAAAATTAATCCTTTTAATTGCACTTTCATCAACTTAAACCATCCTATTAATCCCTTAATCCTTTACATCATAAATCAATCCTTAAAACACCCGAATAACATGAATTCAATAAACGTTTGATCAATAACCCAACCCAAACCCTATGGCCTGGATCGAAATCACTACTAAGACATACATGATCAGATTTAAGAGTAAGATCAGCCATAATACCTGTAGATGACTTTGAGGATTCGAAATCTTAATCAAACTTGATCGAAACGACACGAAACGATTGATTCTTGGAGAAAACTTGCCTTGAGAGGGAGGGGATCTGTTCCTAGGGCTTAATCACGAAATTTGCAGCTATTGGGGTCTCACTAGACCTTAAACTCCTGACCATAAGTTTCCTTTAGTGCCCATAGGCCCCTCGACTTCCTAATCTTTACTTTCGTAGCTTAATTAACTTACCGGGAGACTTAACGATCTAACAAGCACTTAACTTTCATACTTTACTTTAAATTACTTTCATTTAATTTACTTTACTTCATTTCATATTAAACACATAAGCATTTAATCACATAATCCCTTATAAGGCACATAAACATAATAGACCTAACGTTAACTAACGGAAAGTCAAATAGTCAAACATAAAACGTTTGGGATGTTACATATGTCATATTATTAAGTTTCGCCCCTCTCGTTTTTTCGTATCATTACATACCCCTATGATGATTTTTCGTATCATTACATACCCCTCACCCTAACGGACGTTTGTGACTCTTTGTTAACCCCTCACGTGCATACCACGTGAGGGTATATTTGTCCATTCACGTCTAACATGTCCTTATAACATTTTTTTACCCACCCATTTAACACAAACAGATTAAAAACTCATTCCCTCAAAATCCCTTTCTTCCCAAAGCCTAACATCATCCGAATCTACAAAAAAACAAACACTAGGAAGTTGTACCATATCCCAAAACCAAACACGCGGAAGCCTAGCATATATAGCCGTCCCATTTTCTTCACAAATTTTGATCACTTTTTGTGTTTCAATCAATATTTTGTTAATCCCTTTTAATTCTTTATTGAATCTTGAGTCCAATCATGCCAAAAAACAATAAAAAATCAAGGAAAAAAGCAAACGAAAAACCAATCATGATTTCATGTTGAACACCACTTCAAAAATAGGTGATGGATTGGTGGATGAATCTTCATCATCGGAATTTCCCTCAGATCAATTTTGCCACCACCAAAGACCATACCACCTCCACCGCTACTACATGATGAACCCACCTTAGATCTTCCTTCTATAACCCTCATTCCAACTCTATATAATATATATCTACTACTTCAATCCAAACCCACAATAGATCTCATCAACAAAAAATACAAATATAATAAGCCACAAAACCCAGATGATTAGTTTGTCTTTGTCTTCCTTTTGCTTCATTTTTGGTTTGCGATGTGATGGGGGTGCTCGCTTGGGGTTGTGGTGGCCGGCCGGAGTGCTGGTAAGTAATCCGTGGTGGTGGGGGCGATGATAATGATGATTAGCGGTGGTTTTCGTGGCCGGTTTAAGATGAAGAGGATATAGATATAGAGAGATATAGATCTGGTGGAAGTAACTCCGGTGGTGGTGGTCAGTAATCTGTGGCGGCCGTGATAGATTTGTGATTTATTGATCTGTGTTTTTTATTTTTTGGATTGTAAATTTTGTTCCTCCTTATATAAATCTATATACGTAACAATTGTCATTTTTGGCCCACTAATTGTTGGAAATAATGAAAACCAACTTTTTGAATTTATATTGCAGATATGATTTTGTTCACATTCTGTTCATATTATTGAGCCAAATGAAATATGAGGTTGGATTCCATGTCCTGTGACTGGGCTACTGTGATTAGACATTATTTGGAGGAAACGTATATAAGAAGCTTTAGTATAATGTACAGTTTCAGACAGTGTCGGTGGATAAATAATAATGGTACAAATAAGATCACATTTAAAGTTTGACAATATAACGTCAACTATTTAGATTAAATCACGGGTTAAACATTTAGCAAACAATGATTATTACATCGACATAAATACAAATAATTATATCCGTGATTATCGGTTGTCACATGTTACTCTTCTGACAAAGAACAAATAATTAGTTTTTGTTTTGATTCGTTTTCTTCTTGCTCGTGATTCTTTGTTTGGCAGAATTTCTCTTTTTTTTTTCTTTTGATCTAGACAGCCACCCACCTTGTCTCTTTTTCTTTTGGTTGCTTCCGTTTATTTCCTCTTAAAATATATATATATATATAAGCATAGATATAGATACTGATATTACATGTATTAAGAGATATAGATATTGAGAATTTGACATACACCACCATCTTCTTGTCTCTCCCTCTCCAAAACCTCCAACTTCTCACGGCTCAACCACATCATGACCAGCACCATCTTTCTCGACTCACACACACATACAAACATATATATATGCATACCGATTATACATATAAATATAGATATAGCCTGATCAAAACATTATCACCATACATACCGCCATATACATATATAAATATACACACGCATGACACAAACTCGGTGTTTAGGTTCCTGATCATAAGCTCGGTGCCATGTACTGTTTCTCTTCTAAATTCGGTGCACCTCCAATTTCCATTTAAGTTTGATTCATGCAAGTTCTGTAAACTTGGTTCTTCTCCTTCTCAAACAACGACCGGCCATCACCTCTCCAGAACTCCAACCCCTTTAACACCACACTGCTCGAACCACCTTCGACCTGCTGCTGCTCGAAGGTTACTACTGTTTCTGTTCGGTCATCATCACCATAACCACCGAACTATTTACAACCTACTGCTGCTTATTTGCTGTCTACTACTCACTGCTGTAATATTGCTGCTTGCTGCTACTCGGTTTGTTGCTTTCACCGAACCACCATTTTCACTGTTCATCATCTTCACCACCGAAGCAATTCACCATACTGCAACGGCAGCAGCTACTACCCGTTCTTTTTAGTACATCACCACCATTAGAAGCTGTTGCTGTCGGTTTTGTTGCCAAGAACTCATCACCGAGGAAACCACCATTGCCACTATTCATCGTCATCTTCGACATGATATTTCGATACAAGACCACTGCCGACTTTCTTGCCACCACCAAACTGCTCCTCAACATCCAGGAAAGGTGAGGAATCGTAAGTAAGACTCTATACAAAACCATAACTCGGTTTCTCTCTCTAAACGTTTTTCTTTCTCCTTTTCTTTGTTCATAGCTTCGTGAACCACTTCCACACCATCACTTGACGTTCAAACATCAAAGAGGTGTTCAAGGTTCGTAACAAGTCATTCCAGACTTGTCCATGCTTGTTTGTTCGAGCTTAATATGTCCTAAACGTTTCTTGGTTCATTTCTAGATAACCACCGTGGAACCACCGTGAGCCACCACCTTTTTGTTATCATCAATCTCCAAGAATCATCGTTTAACAGGTTATCTAACTCCTTATAAGTTTCCATAATGAATATGAAACAAGAAATATGAAATTATAATCTGATCGTTAACTTCGTTAGATTTTCTGACAGTTTCAGTCCTAAACCGTTAACTTTCTTACAGACTTAGTCCTTCGTCCGTCAGTTTCTGATTAAACTAATGACTCTTTTGAAATAACTACAAAATGGATTATTTTTAATATTAAACTGTATATATTGCAGAAACTGTTATCTTCCAAGACATCAGAGAATGAAACTGAAAGTCATATAAACACTAAAAATATGATGACCAAAATTGAATGATAAAGATAAACAACTAAAACATTGGTATAATTATTAAATGAATTATATTTTATGTTTTAGATTAACTTGTCATGAGGATTATCTGCTGTTCTGATTTGCCACTACAACTAAGGTGAGTTTCGTAAACCCTCCATACTCAATTGAGATTCGGGCTGAAAAGTGTACATGTTTGTTTAACTGTTGATTGTTGATTTGATTAATTGTATGATTGAATTGTTGATGTGGACTTGTTAGCGCATTATTTATTATATAAGTCGCACCGTTAGCGCATTGTTTACGATGTAAGTCGCACCGTTAGCGCATTGTTTACGATGTAAGTCGCACCGTTAGCGCATTGTTTACGATGTAAGTCGCACCGTTAGCGCATTGTTAATTATTAACTATGTAAGCCGCACCGTTGTTGAATGTTATTGATTGTTATGGAACGTTGTTGAACGTTATATGGAATCGTTGTTGTTGAACGTTGACTTGTATTGAATTATGATAATGTGAAACCTTATAGGTTTTCTTTGGACTTGATTAGATATTCTAATCCTCGCTTATCGTTAACGGTTGTTATCCTGATACATACTACTTGTTTCCTGTTACTTGTCCCTACGAACTCACCAACTTTATGTTGACGCTCTTTAGTACACTTTTCAGGTAATCAAGTTAATCAGAGACAAAATGGATGATTGCATGCTTACTTGCTAGGATTGGACTAGCTTTGGACTTTCTGGATCCATGATCCTTACTTCCCTTTTATGGATTACTTTTAGGATCAACTACTATCAATTAAATTGCCTTTTATTATTGATTGAACATGTATTTCAATGAATGTTGATGATTGTATACGTTTGTACAAGTTTAAGGATTGTTTCAATCCTATGTTTTCATATAGTTGACTCTACATAATTCCCATGTCGTGTTGTGCTTTTCTAAGTGATACCCCATGATTCCGCCATGTTGGGGTGTTACAATATATATGTGTCTGTATTTTTATATCTATACATATAGAGATATGGTTTTGGTGGGATATATATGAACAAGAGAGATATGCTGGTGTTTTGTCTGTGGATTGGAAAAGAAATAGCTAAAAGGACTAAAGTACCCTCGTGTGCATTACACATGATAGGGTTTGCGGAGACTCACAAACGTCCGTTAGGGTGATGGGTATGTAATGATACGAAAAATCAACATAGGGGTATGTAATGATACAATGTTCTAAAAACAATCACTTTCAAAACAATCACTTTTAAAACTAATACAAAACCCGAAAAGTAAAATATTATTTTAGAACAATGTTCTAAAAACAATCACTTTCAAAACAATCACTTTTAAAACTAATATCAAAAAATAATTTATAATTTTAATTTTAGAACAATGTTCTAATTTAAAACGTAATATGGAAAAAAAGTAAATTTTAATTTTAGAACAATGTTCTAAAAACAATCACTTTTAAAACTAATATCAAAATAAAATATAATTTTAATTTTAGAACAATGTTCTAAAAACAATCACTTTTAAAACTAATATCAAAAAAAATATAATTTTAATTTTAGAACAATGTTCTAAAAACAATCACTTTTAAAACTAATATCAAAAAAAATTTATAATTTTAATTTTAGAACAATGTTCTAAAAACAATCACTTTTAAAACTAATATCAAAAAAAATATAATTTTAATTTTAGAACAATGTTCTAAAAACAATCACTTTTAAAACTAATATCAAAAAAAATATAATTTTAATTTTAGAACAATGTTCTAAAAACAATCACTTTTAAAACTAATATCAAAAAAAATATAATTTTAATTTTAGAACAATGTTCTAAAAACAATCACTTTTAAAACTAATATCAAAAAAAATATAATTTTAATTTTAGAACAATGTTCTAAAAACAATCACTTTTAAAACTAATATCAAAAAAAATTTATAATTTTAATTTTAGAACAATGTTCTAAAAACAATCACTTTTAAAACTAATATCAAAATAAATATAATTTTAATTTTAGAACAATGTTCTAAAAACAATCACTTTTAAAACTAATACAAAACCCGAAAAGTAAAATATTATTTTAGAACAATGTTCTAAAAACAATCACTTTCAAAACAATCACTTTTAAAACTAATATCAAAAAATAATTTATAATTTTAATTTTAGAACAATGTTCTAATTTAAAACGTAATATGGAAAAAAAGTAAATTTTAATTTTAGAACAATGTTCTAAAAACAATCACTTTTAAAACTAATATCAAAAAAAATATAATTTTAATTTTAGAACAATGTTCTAAAAACAATCACTTTTAAAACTAATATCAAAAAAAATTTATAATTTTAATTTTAGAACAATGTTCTAAAAACAATCACTTTTAAAACTAATATCAAAAAAAATATAATTTTAATTTTAGAACAATGTTCTAAAAACAATCACTTTTAAAACTAATATCAAAAAAAATATAATTTTAATTTTAGAACAATGTTCTAAAAACAATCACTTTTAAAACTAATATCAAAAAAAATATAATTTTAATTTTAGAACAATGTTCTAAAAACAATCACTTTTAAAACTAATATCAAAAAAAATATAATTTTAATTTTAGAACAATGTTCTAAAAACAATCACTTTTAAAACTAATATCAAAAAAAATTTATAATTTTAATTTTAGAACAATGTTCTAAAAACAATCACTTTTAAAACTAATATCAAAAAAAAGTAAAATATTATTTTAGAACAATGTTCTAAAAACAATCACTTTCAAAACAATCACTTTTAAAACTAATATCAAAATATAATTTATAATTTTAATTTTAGAACAATGTTCTAATTTAAAACGTAATATGGAAAAAAAAAAAGTAAGGAGAGTCTACTTGCATTTTGGTTTATCCATGTATCTAGTTAATGGGCCGTAAAGCCCAGATTGTTTGTACTCAAACAAAAAGTCAAAAACGGCTTCATTTTCAAATAAAATAAAGACGAAGACCCTCAGCCTGTTACTTTACCTTTCGCAAAACTCCAGTAAAGAAACATCTGTACATGATTTAATTAACAAAATTTTACCCTTTACAAATTCGTGCATTTTTATTTATTAATATATGATCGAAATGGAGAGTAGCAGTGAAGTAGTAGAATTACAACCATCTGTACATGATTTAATTAACAAAATTTGTGCAGAATTATCCATGGAAGAGCATTATCCGACATGGACAAAGTTTGCACCTTTACGTCCGATCATATGATTGGGAGAAATGATCCTGATGTGGCACGTGGCAAGCATTAGCGAAGGCGATCATAAGATTGGGAGAAATGATACCGAGGTGCCACGTGGCAAGCATTAGCGGCGACGTCGCCGCTAATGCCTGTGACGTGGCACCTCGGGATCGATCGTTGTCAGTCATTATTGCAGGCATGTCGGTGGAATGTCGGTGGCAGCATTAGCGGCGACGTCGCCGCTAATGCTCTGGTGGGGTTGACCTTTTCCTGGTCGTGTTACCCTGTGCCTTGGAAAATAGTGTTTAGAATTTGCAACAGTAACAAATCGAATGAATACGAATGGTAACTTAACTCGTAATACAATTTTATTTTTCACTAACCTATTATCAACGTAATCAACGTAAAGTAACGATGACAACCATATTCTTATAACATTTAGCAATTTCTAAGTATTTTTAACTATTTTTAGCGGGGTTTTAAAGTTTTTTTTGACACTTTTGATAGTGTTATATATCATATAAATGCATAAGTACATCTTTATTATTTTTATGGATAGTAAAAGCTTTTGAAAGTTTAAACTTAACTACATTGACGTATCACATATATTTTTATTGCGTAACACCAATTAAAAAATACATTATTTTTTAAAAATATTAATCTATATGAATTTAGCGGACATATGGTGTATGTATGTATCATCTTCTACAATGTGTTCAATGATGCAAACGTTTTGGTTTCGTTCAGTTGTCTTCCTTTACTATTCGAAATCCAATATTATAAGGAGGTTACTGGAAAAAACCAATTAATTTCAGTTCATATTACAATTGACCATTTAGTAAACTCATACTAATATAAACTACAAGTTATTGTTGAACACTAAACTTAAAAACACCAATTTTAACTCCATAACAATCAAGAAACAAAATTACTTGGATTTTAGTTAATTATTAAGTACTTTTATAAAAACAGGACTATGATATTTGATAAAATTGAATTACCAAATATTAATAGTGTCCTTTTACTTGTAATCTTCATTAAGATAAAATCATGTCATTTGGCATATCTAAGAGAAAAGATAGCAAAATAAAATAAAAAAATAGTTGGATTATACATTTCAACTTTGTGTAACAGTAACAGCATAATTAGATCATTATTTTGAAAAAATTATATTATTCCATATTCCGTATTATGGTATTAAACCAACTTGGTAGAATTAAGTTGTTGGCTTATTTGTCTTTATAGACATAAGTCAATAGTTTGATTTTCATGACCAGCAAGGCTGAAAGTCTTTTTCTACTAAGTTAGTTACGGGAGGCAACCTCTCTACCTTAATAAGGGATGAAACCATCGACATCTCAACCTTCCTCATATACCGTCGAAAATGATGTTGGGCCCAAAATTCATAAAAGACGACATTAAGTGTTACTTTTTTATTTTTTTATTTTTTTTCTTATTATGGTATTAAAATTTTTATTGGAGATTCTTTTATCAAAATAGAGAAATATTTATTACTCGTATAATAATTTTAATACAAAAGAAATGTTAAAATTTGAAATAGAATCCCTTTCATTGGCACATGATTACCAAACCCCACTTTACTTTCCACAAGCTCTTTTTAACCTTTTTTCATATCTTTCCACCACCACAAATCATCTATAAAGTGACAGAAATCTTGTGACCAACATTGTGCTCAATTTACTACTATGCCCATGAAAAGCCAATGGAAACGGACGGAGTCAAACCATGCGCCACATTCCATCCAAATAACAACAAATCTATTACCACTAAAAAGGTTCTATACAAAATTATTCATATAATTGTATTAAAATAAACAAATAAGATTATTTTTTGATTGGTTCATTTTCATTGTTTTGAATATATAGCATATAATGTAAGTGTACATTAATGTTATTTATTAATGCCCATAGGCCATAGCTAATATATTATTATAGGTAGTCTAGAATTAAAAAGGTACGAGTAACATTTATTATTAATTGTTTAATAACCCATAAGTCCATAAGACTAATGGGAGTAGAGGGTTATCGGAATACCCCTCTTCCACTCATTTGATGACACGTGTCTCTTATTAATCATGAGGGGCATTCCCATGATTAGGGGGCATTCCCTTAGTAGGGCATTCCTTTTTTTTTAATTCTTATATCTAAATAATCTAAATAAATATAAAAATAAATACAGAATTTGAATATTAACGGATAGTTTGAAATAGTAACGGCTAGTTTTCAAAATTCTACTTTTCCACCTATAAATACTCTCACTCTCTCATTCCAAAAACACAACAAAAAACTCAAAAAATCCAGAAAACACACACACACCTTTAACAATGAATTCTGGGCGAGGAAGAGCACGCAATCAACCAACCCGTCCTATCGGACAACCGCAACCCACACGAGGCAGAGGACGAGGCAGAGCACGAGGGCAAGCAAGTCGTTCCCCCATCCAGTCACCAACCGGGCAAAGAAGAGCACGAGGCGAAGCAGGTCGTACCCCCATTCAGTCACCCATTCAGCCCCGAGTTGAACCTCAAGGATTGCATCCACGACGTCTTGAATTCACCCTGACGGCGGAATTTTCAACCCGCCCAAACTTGCAATCAACAGACGACTTCACTGACGAAGAATTGAACGAGGTATGGGATTCTACCATGGCTCAAATCGAAAGCGGACAACTTAGGCCAATTACATGTGGTCAGAACCGAATTCACGATGACGGGAGACCTGAAGGATACGAGACCGACCCTGGTGAAGAATACGTCAACGATTTTCAATCGGAAGAGGAAGATTATCACTATGAATACCAGCGCCGTAATGACGGTGACAGTGACATTTCATCGACCGATTCCCTTTATGGTTGGCGTTAAGTGGTTAATTCGTGTTAGTGTTTAATTTTTATTTAATGTTTAAGTGTTAAGTATTATGTACTGTTTTAATTTCATGTAATGTTTTAATTTTCTGTGATGTGTTTAAAATAAATGTAATGTTTTGAAATAAAATGTAATGTTTTCTGTGATGTGTTTAATTTTGTGTGATATATTAAATAAAATAAGTAAAACATTTATAATAATAAGACTAAAACATACATAAAATAAGTAAAACATAGAATAAAACATACATAAAAAACGAATAACATAGATAAATAACTGGAACATAGATAAATAACTAAAACATCTTCGATAAAATCACATCATAAATCTTGGACTTGTTCGTAGCAATCCCCACTCCGTGATGTAGATAAAATCAGGATGCGTAAGACGATACTCGGTTAAAGCAGCTTCGAGTGGCGTCTCGTTTTCTCCGTTGTGAACGTGTGAATTGAGTTGCGCATCTTCCGCCATTTTCCAATCAAACTCTCAGTGCTCCTTTGCTCGCCTGGATGATTTTCTAGATTAATAAAGACTTCCCTTATACGGCTCCAAAATGTTATTTGTTGTTGGTAATTCTCTACATTTGGATCTTCCGTTACCACAAGCCAAGCTCTTGCTAAATTCGTATGCTCACCTACAGTCCAAGGTCTAGCCATTTGTTGTTTGAGAGTATAAAAATAAAGAGAAGAATGAAGAAAATAATAAGAAGAGGAGATAAAATGAGGTATGATTTGTGAAATGGTAATGTATGTGTATATATAGAGTATAGATTTAAGGATTAAAAAAAATAATTAAATTTGAACGGTTCAAATTTCAGAAAAGACAAACCAAACTCTTCAATTCGGACGCGTTACAAAAGCCACTAGGCACGCGTTTTAAGAAGCCAGGACGCCCCCAGGACCGAGTTTGGGCGTTCCAGGGGCGTTCCGGATGACAATTTCGAGAGGGAACGGGCTACTCCGTTCGGTCTAACTAGTTTCTGAACTTCCCTTCTTAAAAGGCAAGACATAAACATAATAAGAAATAGAGTATTTTGTATCTTTTAAATAATTCCAATAATTACTTTTGATATGAACTTTTTATGCAAGCTAAATTCTTATGCTATTTTTTTTTTATCTTAGACAAATCATAAATGTAATGATTAATAGAAGAAAAAACAAAAGAGTCGAAAATTAGGTCAAGGGGATCAATATTTCACATGGTACAACTTGGCATAGTTTAATTGTAGACAATTATTAGTGAATTATATGAAAGAAAACACATAAAAAACAATAATGGTATATATACTAATATAAATACATTATGTTAAAGCATCTGTGCCATTTTGACCGACGTTATATTCACATTTAAAAAACTTTCTTATATAATTACCACAATCAACTTAAAAATATAATACCTTATATTTGATACTAACTATTATTTTTATAAAAGTAGTATAGTGATCAGACATTCTTTGAAGTATCAAAGTCGACATACTTTTTGTTCAACATTATGCAATGACAAATTCAAACTTTTAGATTTTATTAATGGCTTCCCTCCAATTGAAAATTAAAAAAAATAAATAAATTAAGATGGGCTTTATGATGGGCTTATCCTCTATATTGAATAGGAACCGATAGAAGTGGATTCAGTGGGCTCCTTTCTGGTTATGTGGACCTAAAAATATTCTTATCAGAAGTTGAAAGCCACATGCAAAATCATTTTCGACTACATACCTTTCATTTTCCAATAGGCCATATTTTCTCCTCATCAACAAAGCTATATAAATTACTATAAAGCACTAATAAAAGTTTGTGGGGATTAAAAATCAATTCAATTTAACAACATAATTTATTAATGAAACAGTTTATTATGTCATAACTTGAAAGCACGTATTAGAAAACCTGTAGAACACAACTTAAATACACCCATAAATTGGGACTAAAACTTCTACAACCAGTCGAATGCGACACACAATTTTTATCCAAAAAAGTAGTTATGTAGTCAAACCTATTGACCAGTTATGTACAGCCCGGTTCTGTAGTCCGGTTTCGATCAGGTCCAAAACTGATTGCTGTCTATTATTCTAACAGTTAAAAAAGGATGTTTACCATTTACACAAGGACATACCATCTTAAAGTTCAAGTATTGTTTGGGATTGTACCAATTCTAAGCTGGAAACCTGTCAGCAACTCCTTAATTACTATGTGGTCCGGTTTTCGGTTACCACATTTTCTAAGTTCCAATTTGATTTAGTAAGTGATATTTTGCAACACAGAAAGTTATCATGTTCTAGATAATAAGATTCTTGAAAGATTATACAACCAAAATGTACATGTAGGAGACTTTTTAACCATGAGAAATGATACAGAAGCAGATAACCAGTACAAGTGAGATTCTAACCCAAAAGAGATTCTTACAAATAATAGCAATAATCAGATATACATTTCTTACGTTTATTACCTACCTCCAAGGTGGCCTAATGGTTATTATCCTAACATCTTTTACAAGGGGTCTTAGGTTCGAAACTCACTAGGTAAGATCTTTGTGGGTGGCCACGTAAGGGTTCGGAAACGACCATAGAAAACCCCAGTTAGACTACGTACATCGCTCCCTGGGTAACCTAAACAGAAAAAGAACCTCATCACAACTCCATAAGTACCTAGCTAGTTTCTAGGCTATCCTGCTCCACGTTTACCCATTTATATTTCTTTAATTACATTACCCAATCTAAAACATGGACTGATCTCACATTTCACCTAATAGAGCAGATAAAACTACAATGATGAATGACCCTTTCATTGACTTAGATCCAACAAAACCAATCTCAAATTCACGAATAAAATGCACAAACAAAATATATGAATTTCAAAAAAACATTTGTATTACACAAAACATCAAATAGGTTATTCTTTACAACCATTTGTATGAACAATGGCATCTATTGAATAGCAGAAGAAACTAGCTAAACTTGAAAAGATAACGTATTACATACATGCTTTGGAGATTGCATACAACTCAGTTGAGGCCTGAAGTTATGTCATATTCAATGTTCAGATACCTTCATCGTGATTTGATTCTCATAGTTCTGCTGCACAACAAGTGCTAAGAATTAGTAAGAAATTAGTCGCCATGTAACATTAATCTAAAAATACAAATAGTTGCTACAAATAACCACACCTACAAACACAGCAAAAGTTTTCATGGTAAGATGCAAATCTGTCCCCATGTTAAACCGCAACTCACAAGCTTCTACTACACCTTCACATATTTGTCAACATAACCCTGAAAAACAACATAAGAAAATTTAATTAAGTTAGATTAGGCATTTACTAGGAAGGAAAACAATAAACTTGATATCTCTTATCAACCCAAAAAAGTGGTCATGACAAAAGTCGCCAAAACAGGGTGGATCAGGTTAACCCACCCACACATTACTGAAACATCCTAATAACACTTTGAACGTGTCAATTCAATTTTTCTAATGTTTTTGAACTTGACCCCACAGCAGTAGAAATTTAGGCATATTGACCCAATTTCAAGAGAGAAACTGCTTACCATTACAAGCTTTGTCAGCTTTCTTTGAGATGAGTCAATATAATGATTGATCTTCGCCTGTGTTTTGGGTACTTGGTGTTTCTTCATAGCTCCCGACACTTTATCGACAGTCTTTTTAACAATTGTCTTAAAGGCCTCTTTACTCATATTACCTTGTCGCCATGACGGTTTTAAAACCTCCTTCACAAACTCAGCAACAGAAACTTTAAAAAGTTTCATTGATCTAGAATCTTTGCTCTTCTTGGTTTTCACTTGATCAATCTCAACATCCCCTGTGGCCACATCACGTAAATCAATTGGAGAACTAGGGCTAGGACTGTCATTTTCCACAGCACCCACCTCAGCATCGGCTGTCTCACCAAACTCATCATTTTCTTCAATTACAGCCTCTTTATTACCATGATCACTTTTCCTTAAAGAGTTGGAAGATGGATCAACACTGTCAAACAGTGGGTCATATTGACCACCTCCGGGCATAAGTAGATTAGGTGCAAAATTACCCATTTGCCCCTCAGCAGGTATGCTATTCTGACTGAATGAAGGACCATATTTGTAAGATGTTGCTGTATCTTGATTAACAGGAACAGAACTAAAGTTGGTAGTGAGTGGGTTATCAAATGTAGATGCATAAGGATTGTAGTGACTCGTGATTCTAGACTGGCCAAAATCAGGAATACTAGAAACATGTCCTTCAGAAGATGGAGGTATGTTTTCAGCTGAGGATGGTTGTATTAAACCTGGTGGTGGATCCCTAGAATTTGAAGAAATTAAACTTGGTGCTGAAAATTGTGCCGAAGTCTGTTCACCATAAATCATGGGGCGTCCAGGCCGTTGGAGGATTGGGTAGTTCATTGGGTATACCCCTACAGGAGCAGACATTCCAGACCCATAGGGTGTGACAAGGGGTTGCAAAGGATAGTTAGCTTGAAAAGGCATTTGATATTGTGGCATAGGACCACCAACTTGGTGATTTGGCGGTGGTGGTGGCAAAGTGTTCCACGTGGTAGCAGGTTGCGGTAGAGTAGATAGCGGAGGGTGTTCAACAAAAGATGGACGCAGAGGGTAATTTTCTGCAGCAGCCGGATGTGAAGGAACATTACTTACTGGCTTGTTAGCATCCAATGTTTCATAACCACCTGCCACTTCAGTAGAGTGAACCGAGGGCTCCCGAAACTCTTCATTGGCCTTGTCACCACTTCTAGAAACATCTTGATAAAGCTGCATTTCTGGGCTACCGACTTCATTTTTCTCAGGCAATAACTTATCTGGAAATTTTAATCTATCAGATTCCTCATAATGCCGCTGCTTGTTTCTATGACGCCGGGATTCCTCACTCGTACCAGGTTCATGAGTGTACCGACACGCAGGACGGAAACACTTGCCTCGGCGATGATCTAAACAAACTTGTTGATAACTTCTATTCCTTCTATAAGGAGACCTGCTCCCGCTTCTTTTGATGGGGGACCGACTGCAAAACAGCCGATAGGTAATATTAATCTTTAAGAAGACATACTATAACAACAGTAGTGATAGTAGTAAGTGACTACTTGTGTACAAAATATTGATATTCAAGGAAAGGCAGGTTACTTTTCCCTATACAGCTAGCCCAAAAAACATATACATAAATTAACATAGTACCTGCGTGACCGACTACGTCTATCCCTCCTCCTTCGTGGACTTCTCCTCCGCCTACCATTAGGAGATCGACTCCTACTTCTACCTCTTTTACCACGCCTCCTGGTGCTATAATCATCAGAATCACTTCCCTTACCACCTTTCTTTACCATTCTCCCAAACTCGTCCACTTCAAATTTAACATTACTACCTTCCTTTTGATCCCGACCAATTTTAGGACCCACAATGCCATCATCACCACACAAAAGATCATTTTGTTTATCAACTCTGTTCTCCAAATCTTCTGTCTTTGTGGAAGGTTCTGGAACTTTTGACGCTAGATTTATAAATAATGGCACCGACTCCTTGGCAAGCTCAGAAGCATTCTTAGATTCTATATCATTTTCTTTGAAGTGTGGCGAAATTGCTTCAGGACTAATGTTTTCAAAATGTGGTTCATTATCACTTTTGGAGCCATCATCTGAAGCATAACCTTGTATAAGTTTAAATGGGCTCTGCTCTGATTGGTTCATCTCTTGATGAAGATTTACGTTGCTTTGTTCTGCTTTATTGTCTAAAGACCGTTCAGAATCTGCAACATCAACCTTCACAGTTGACTTCTCAAACTGCATATCATCCTGAGAGACAATGGCCCCTACTGTACAGAAGAAACTTTATATATTTGTTTGTTTAGGGTGAAGTTATTAAACATGCCACAACTTTGTAATTTATACCTTGTTCAATACCTACTGAAGATTCAGCACATGCATCCTTGTGTGATATATGTTCTGAATCACACGCATGTCCTGCTTTTAACTCAACTTCGTTGGATATAACAGAAGGTTCAAGTTTGGAACCCTCAAGCGATATACCAATATTTGGCTCCTCGGGCTGTGTAATATCATCTAAAAGTAAAGAAAGAAAGCAAAATAAAGTAAAATTAGCATTTTAATAACAAAACATCACAAAATGCCTGTGATATATAACACTTGTAAATTATGGCGTAAAGAAAGCTAACCATCCATATCCATGTCAGAACAAGCAGGGGAATGCAATATGTTATCATGCAGTGTGCTATTGGGTTGCATGAAAGAGCCAACACCTGACAGTTCTAAAGATAAATCCTTGTTATGCCCACCTTCACGGAATTCACTTGAACCACATCTCTTTTTCATCCATTTATAATATTCATGTGAAATCTCCGCTTCACTTCCAGGCTCTCCTCCAAACAAGAATTCGAACTCCGGATTACCGATCTCTTTTTGACGGGTCATGTCTTCAAATTTGTTACCATTCTTAGCAATATACTGACACAAAACTTCAATCTTTCTAACAGTGTTCACGTCCCTCGGCTTAGGTGGTGGCGGAGGAATATCAGATACGACATTTGTGACACGCGTATCGTCAACACTCATCTCAGTACCATACACATTACTTTTTCTATTGACAGATGGTGAAGAAGGTGGAAGAGGTGGAGGCCCAGGAAGAGTAGAAACTGGTGGAGGTGGCGGTGGAGCGAATGACCCAAACGAAGCAGGCGCAAAGTAACTTGAAGTCATTGGAGGAGGTAATGGTGGTGGTACTCGATAAAATTGTTGCCCGTGCGGATGTGGTGGCGGTATTCTTGGAGTTAGATGGTGCCCTGGCAGTGGCATTGGTTGCGAACCATGTCGACTTTGACCCCAGTTAGGGTTCTGCAATGGGGGAGGTGGGATCAAGTAAGATTGATTGGGAGGAATCGAAACAGGTGGTCCATACGATTGAGGGCCCGGTTGTTGTAACGGGGGAGGTGGCAACCGCTGCCCGAAATGCTGATAGTTCCCATGATTATTCCTCTGATTATTATACATACCGAATTAACAGTACTAAAACTCACAAACTTAGCTTCCGCAATATAACGACACTTGCAGCAACAAAACCATCAGCAACACTTTCTTTAAACAACCCTATCAAAAACCATATCAAAAAAACCAGTAAGATCAAGCATTTACACTAAATTGCTATGTAGTTAAACCGGTCCAGAATCAAATATCGACCAATATTTGAGATATCGGTTATCGCGGTGGAATAGCGGTAATTTTAATGTTATGCAATATGTCTATATATATTACGTATATATATATATGAAGAGTAATACTTAATACTTAACCGAAGGTAGACACCTTCGGTTGGCATGCTGAGTTTGAATAGGATGATTATTACTATACAATTGGGCAATTAGCTTACGATAACATAAAATGCCTTTCAAAATAATCATATACTCCGTAAATTATAAGTTAAAACGGATTAAAATAACAATACTAATTGTAGTTTAGGTATCATAAGTTCATAACGGAACTTTAACTAATGTTTTGAATTTATTCCAGGTACCGTCTACATTTCTAAAACTATATAGAAGGATGATATTATGATACACCGGGTAGTCATCGGACTACAGCAAAAAGCTAAGTGATTATCTGCGTTTTCTCGAGGCGTGTTAAAAAACGGAATAAGCTAATATTAATGATAATGTGAGTAAATAATTAAAACAATAATAATAAAAATAATGATAATAAGCTAACAACATAAACACCTACTGAAACCCTAACCTTTTTAACATACTACTGTAATATGCTAGTATAAAGTGACATACTGTGGCCTATTGTGTAAAACTCATGATAATAAACATTATAATCTGCAAATTATATTATTAATATTTAGCAATAGCTAAAATTAAAATTAAAATAAAAAATATCTGAAGGAAGGTAATACGTAGTGAAGATTTGGAATATATATATATATATATATATTACCTGAATGAATAAAGATGGCAGGGAAAAAAGAACAGATGTTGAATTATTGATTAATACGAGAGTTGGTTGAGGAGGGAATATATGTAAATTTAGGGGAAGGACGTTTTTGTTGGGAGGAAGGGTTGATTCAGTGATATTAGAAAAGGGTTTTTCACATGCCCAGGAGGATCGGTATTTGAACCCGAATCCGACTCCACTTCCAATTTCAAATATCAAATCTACCAATAAACTAAAACAGAATTGAGATGTAAGGTAATACGTAGTGAAGATTTGGAATATATATATATATATATATATATATATATATATATATATATATATATATATATATATATATATATATATATATATATATATATATATATATATATATATATATATATATATATATATATATATATATATATATATATATATATATATATATATATATATATATATATATATATATATATATATATATATATATATATATATATATATATATATATATATATATATATATATATATATATATATATATATATATATATATATATATATATATATATATATATATATATATATATATATATATATATATATATATATATATATATATATATATA
The DNA here is from genome assembly GCA_034093135.1 of Erigeron breviscapus. Classification (NCBI taxonomy): domain Eukaryota; kingdom Viridiplantae; phylum Streptophyta; class Magnoliopsida; order Asterales; family Asteraceae; genus Erigeron; species Erigeron breviscapus. Next base: position 127,801,715 of record CM067167.1, read on the forward strand.
TATATATATATATATATATATATATATATATATATATATATATATATATATATATATGAAGAGTAATACTTAATACTTAACCGAAGGTAGACACCTTCGGTTGGCATGCTGAGTTTGAATAGGATGATTATTACTATACAATTGGGCAATTAGCTTACGATAACATAAAATGCCTTTCAAAATAATCATATACTCCGTAAATTATAAGTTAAAACGGATTAAAATAACAATACTAATTGTAGTTTAGGTATCATAAGTTCATAACGGAACTTTAACTAATGTTTTGAATTTATTCCAGGTACCGTCTACATTTCTAAAACTAGTTTGAATAGGATGATTATTACTATACAATTGGGCAATTAGCTTACGATAACATAAAATGCCTTTCAAAATAATCATATACTCCGTAAATTATAAGTTAAAACGGATTAAAATAACAATACTAATTGTAGTTTAGGTATCATAAGTTCATAACGGAACTTTAACTAATGTTTTGAATTTATTCCAGGTACCGTCTACATTTCTAAAACTATATAGAAGGATGATATTATGATACACCGGGTAGTCATCGGACTACAGCAAAAAGCTAAGTGATTATCTGCGTTTTCTCGAGGCGTGTTAAAAAACGGAATAAGCTAATATTAATGATAATGTGAGTAAATAATTAAAACAATAATAATAAAAATAATGATAATAAGCTAACAACATAAACACCTACTGAAACCCTAACCTTTTTAACATACTACTGTAATATGCTAGTATAAAGTGACATACTGTGGCCTATTGTGTAAAACTCATGATAATAAACATTATAATCTGCAAATTATATTATTAATATTTAGCAATAGCTAAAATTAAAATTAAAATAAAAAATATCTGATGGATATGTATGTACGAGTGTTTCACATGAATTTAGATATATATCAACTGATTGCTCCATTTCTTTATATTACAGGCAATATGATTGCATAACTTCATCTTTACAAATACCATATCCTTCAAAGAAATTGTGATAGTATGTGTTAACATTTTAATTGGGACTAGTTTTGGTTGCTACTATGTATGCTTGCTGCTATGTTGTGGTTGCTATATGTATGCTTGCTGCTATGTTGTGGTTGCTATATGTATGCTTGCTGCTATGTTGTGGTTGCTATATGTATGCTTGCTGCTATGTTGTGGTTGCTATATGTATGCTTGCTGCTATGTTGTGGTTGCTATATGTATGCTTGCTGCTATGTTGTGGTTGCTATATGTATGCTTGCTGCTATGTTGTGGTTGCTATATGTATGCTTGCTGCTATGTTGTGGTTGCTATATGTATGCTTGCTGCTATGTTGTGGTTGCTATATGTATGCTTGCTGCTATGTTGTGGTTGCTATATGTATGCTTGCTGCTATGTTGTGGTTGCTATATGTATGCTTGCTGCTATGTTGTGGTTGCTATATGTATGCTTGCTGCTATGTTGTGGTTGCTATATGTATGCTTGCTGCTATGTTGTGGTTGCTATATGTATGCTTGCTGCTATGTTGTGGTTGCTATATGTATGCTTGCTGCTATGTTGTGGTTGCTATATGTATGCTTGCTGCTATGTTGTGGTTGCTATATGTATGCTTGCTACTATGAAAAGTTGGAAAGTACATGCTCAACACTGTAAAAGTACATCAAATTTCGCACTTTTGTTGTTGCTACTATGTATGCTTGCTGCTATGTTGTGGTTGCTATATGTATGCTTGCTACTATGAAAATTTCCCTTGATTTTGAGCATTATACAATAAAATTGTATATAAATTCAATTCCCTTATTAGACTTGGAATTAAACTCACTCTTGGTTTATAGATACAAAACACATTGATCGTTTTCTCAATAATAAAATTCTCTCTTTTTCTTTCTCAATTCTTCAACTCCTATTATTATATATTAACATGAAGACTCAAAAATTTGAATTTACGATCTGAAATCACAAGGCTATTTGTCGTCATCCACTATGCTTACAAGTTCCGATTTTGATGTGATTGTAAAAATTTAAGGTAAATCCAAAACTTTAACTAAACATATATTATATTTATCATTACTCATTACTGTTTATTATAACTTAGCTTCGATCATCGGTTTACTTTAGCCACAATTTATTTCATACTCACGAATCACGAGGCATATTTAAATTTCTTTATAATACAATCTATATAACCGTTGGGTGCATACAAATTTGAACGAGTTCTGGAGTACGGGGAAGAGATCAAGGATATGTTCAAAGAGTTAGCTGAGCCACATTTCTTGCGCTGGAGAAAGTTGACCTTATGGAGCAGAAAATCGTATGGAAAGAAAAAATTTACAAACAAGGCCAATAAGGAACTATAGATGATAAAAGATATTAATCTTCTAAAGGAAGGGCACGAGGACCATGAGATTGCCTTTGAGAAAATACTCACTATGAAATGTCTATATAAAAAAGCAGATTTTGATTCAGAAGGAAAAAAAGCTTTTGCCTATGGGATTGACGAGGCAAAACAGAGGAAGAGGGAAGAGGGCAACAACGGTATGAATGGTGGTGGTGAAAAAGGTGGACGAAATTCAAGTGGTGTGTTGAATCAGAAGAAGAGGATGAGAGAGGGGGCGGCATGGGTAGGAATGGTGGCGGTGAAAAAAGTGGACGAAATTCAAGTGGTGTGTTGAATCGGAAGAGAGAAGGGGGCGGCTGGGGTAAGTATGGTGGAGGTAATAGGGGTAAAGGTGGAGGTGAAAACAGTGAAAAAAATCTGAGTGGTGTGCCATGGAAGAAGAGGAAGACGGGGTGGAAGAAATGGGTGGTGGAAAGTGGAAAGTACATGCTCAACACTGTAAAAGTACATCAAATTTCGCACTTTTGTTGTTGCTACTATGTATGCTTGCTGCTATGTTGTGGTTGCTATATGTATGCTTGCTACTATGAAAATTTCCCTTGATTTTGAGCATTATACAATAAACAATGTATAATAATCCTTCAAATTTCCGTGCTTTCTCAACAATAACCCTCCAGATTTCCGGTAACAGAAACTGGGTATGTTCGGGTTCGACGATGGAATATCAGGAAGTATTATAAACAAACCACAACCATTATTTTTGACTTTCAATTGCAATTGAATCAGTAATTGTGTAAAAGACTTATCAACAATTGTTAAATGAGATTGCCTTTGATCAACTGTGAGTGATTTAAACCATTTTAAAATTGAGGATCTAGGGTTTGGATTGGGGTTTGATAAAGGTGATGAATTTGGTAATTGGGAATTGTAAAGTGAAATATGTGAAGTTAAAGAATCAATTATTTGTCTTTTTAAGTGTGGAAACTTTTGCAGTAAAGTAGAGCCAACTTACTAGGTAAAGTAGAGATATTGTGAAAATTGGGAATTTGGAGAAAATTAGGGTTTGTTTTTGGGAGAGAAATTTTAGGAGCAGATTTATAAATGAGAAATTTAATTTAATTGAATGTTTTTGGGAGGAAAAAGGAAAGAACCATTTTTGCAGGAGTTGACAAAAAAGGGAATTGTTTTCTAACTTTGATATGTGATTTTGATATTTTAGTTTGATGATTTTACTATTTTATCCTTAGATATTTGATGACCAATATTGTATATTTGGTTTTTGCTGGGACATGTAGTAGATAAAAGTGTGATTTTGAGATTTATCCAAGAAAAGACATGGATTCATAGTTAATTCAAGTATTTTTTTTTTCCGCCGTTCCATAGCATAACTTAAAATGTTGTTCTGGGAGTAGTTGTAATTAAGGATTTTGAAATCTCAATATGATTTTAACTACACAAAGAAACATGTTGGAGTTTAAATAATTGGTCATACACACTCTCGGATGCTGAAAAAATGAGTTAACATGTTAATTTTATAATTTTAAAAGTAAATATTAAGGTTATAACATATTGGCCTTACCAAGTTGTTTAACCCATTTAGCTGAACAGTTTGTACACTAATCGTCTCCAAAATCATTTTGGTTAACTTGATACAAATTGTAATTCTCAATTATAACAGTCGATATAGCTATCACGAGTTTTTAATGAGATAAACAAATAAAATAACCAAATAATAACAACCGGATATCGGATTTGTCAAGAGGCTCAAAATGATATGATACTCACACACTTGCTTTAATATATAATTATATTACAAACAAGTTCACTTTCTTCGGACACTTGAATCACACACAAAAAGAACTCTAAGAGTAAACAAAGAAACAATTCATATGATTTTAGGATAATTTTTAGACTAATGTTTATGAAGATTAATCATTTTTCTTATCAGATAATTATTAAACTAAAGCAAATATGATAAGATTCCTGACCATTGTATCATGATAAAATTGATGCATAAAGATTTATAAAGCGTACATATATACATTGATGTATGAATATTTTCATAATTATAATGACTTTTCAGTGAGAGAAAATGATTGTTTTATCTGTTTTATTTTAATAACTTGTTTTATTACCAAAACCTCATCATTTTATCTACATCTACATCTACATCTACATTATATATATAACAAGGTCCTAAATTCTTTTATGGAGAAACAAAGACCGTTAGATGAGTTCAAACTTTTAGTTACAACCCTTAGATCAAAATAATTATATCATTACCAAATTTATTATTGAGAAAACACAACATTAGTCCTTCTACTTTGTATAATTACATTTATTTAATAACTATAAATTATATTGTTTAAGTATAGAAGTTGATATTAAAATCACAAACTATATTAAATTCATGCATGATGCGTATAACACACATATATTTGGAACTACAAATTATATATAGATGTGAACTTTTAAAATTGTGTAAATTGATTTATGATCGACACTATCTATTTTATTCGGAACTATATAGTAAACTATTTAACTTCAAGGTGGCAATTGATATTCAACTTCAACCTAAGGTGGGCTTAAGTTAGTTTTCCTCTTCAGATTTGCAAAAATAGACATATGTTTTTTTGAGTAAACGACATAAATCGTCCCTGTTCTTCTTATTTGAGTTTTAGGGCTTGTTTCTATTTTTAGTCATTTAAGTAGTGAGTGTATTATTAAGTAGCCGAATAAATAAATAATATCGATATGTATTAAGTAAAAAATAGGTAATTGATGGTAATATTTGTTTATTAAGTTTGAAAAAAAACATGAAATTTGTCTGAGTGTATTAAATTCTTAATACTTAATGTATTAAATAAAAAAAAACAAAGTCTGAGTACAATATTAGAATATTATGTCATATCTGGTCCAAATACCATAACTATTACCATAATAATTATATAGAAACTTTGATTTTGGTTTTAGCCATTTGATTTTTCATGACAAGAGTATATTTGATTAATATTTTTTGTTTTGCTTAACGTTTATAGTTTTTTTTTTCTTTGTTTTATTGGTTTTATTAAATTTTTTAATGTAAAATGTAATAATAATGTATTAAACTTTTATTTACAGCCCTTAGATCAAAATAATACTATTATTACCAAATTTATTATTAAGTAAACACAACATTATTCCTTATACTTTAGATAATTAAACTTTACGTATATTTTAACTATTAAATTAAAATATTTAATATTAAATTTATGACTCTTTTCATTATTATAATTCAAAATTAATATTTGTTATTTAGGTAATATAATTACCGTACGGAGCCAAAAACCAAAATTTAAAATATCCTTGCCAACCCAATTTTTTTTCTTTATTTATTTGCAATGTCATAAATTAATATTAAAAGAATTCACGTTTATATTTGAAATGCATACTTGATATTTATCATTAGTTAATAACTATAAGAAAAAATTTAGTACATGGAACTCATGGGTATAATTAGTTACTAGAAGGGTGTCGCGCGTTGCAGCGACAACGGTTTATAACGCGTGAGATGTCGTAACATTAATACAGGCTGTTTATGATACTTTCATGAGATGCGCCGATGAGACATCTAACCGTGGTTAACATCATTCTAAATATAAGTCGAGGATTAGATGCAGAAAATAATAAGGTGTAAAAACTAATCATTCTAAATATATTTGTTAGAGTTACTTAGGGGTAGTTTGAGGATATTGAAAAAATGTTGAATTTCCTAAAATAGAGAGTTCAATATGTTTTATAAGGGATTTAAGTACTTATTAGTATTGAATTGTTATTTAATAATAACTATAAAATTTCTTAGTTTTGCTCCATATCAACTAAAGGTGTACAAGAACTCAGAATTATACAAGTAGGGTGAAAGTGTATTCATAACTTTAAACTCTTAACAAAATTAAATATTTTCGTTAGCCGTTATTCAATAATTATTCGTTATAGTTTAATTAAACTTTATAAGTCTTTTTGAAAATAATAATTATATTTAAAAGTTATGAAATATATTACCATATCTATCCCAAGATAAGTGTTAGAAAAAATTAATGGTAAAATTAGGAGATAACTAGAAGGATACCTACGTAATGCTACTGTTGCGGTGTGGTGTTGGTGGCGACTGGTAGTGGCGCCGTCAGTGATGAGTAGTGTAAGTAATTGATGTAATGGGGGTAGAATATATATTTTATAATTTAAAGGATACATGATGTAAATAGATGAGAGAGGCATATGGTCATTTCGTATATAGTAGAAAAGGAACTTTTTGATATGGGTTTATAACTTTTATATACAAATGTAGAATTATAGATATGTTTCTTGTAACATCCCAAACTTTTCTTTACTAGTTGACTAGTGCCGTTAAGTCAATAGTGTGTGTGTCGTTAAGTCTATTTTAGATTTAATGCTTATATGTGGTTAATGTGTGTTATGTGTGAGGCTTGTAAGCCTAAATGTTAATGTAGTATAAATGTATGTAATATGAAGATTAATGTCTATGTAGTGACATTTAATGAAGGATTAATGATGTATATGGTCAATAAAGTAGTTTGTGACCAACAATGAAGGATTAGATGTATATGGTCAATAAAGTAGTTTGTGACCAACAATGAAGGATTAGGAAGCTTAGGGGCTAGTTTTGACATGTGTGCAAAGTCAAAAACGGGTTTAGAGGCTTAGGGTTGTCATTAGAGAGCCATTATGCAGATTTTCTTCCTCCTAAACAAGCCCTAGCCGATCCCCTTCCTTCCCTCTCAAGTTTCTCTCTAGATATATTCGTTTTGGAGCCAAATCGATCGTGTATTGCTTAGATCTTGGATCTTTGTCACCTAATACAGGTAATATTGGTATTCCTCTTTTGAAATATGATTGTGTGAGTCTTATATTAGTCTTAATCCAGGCCATAAGGGTTTGGGTTGGGTTATTTGATTAAACGTTCACCGATTTCATGTTATTCGGGTGATTAAATGATTGATTCATGATGTAAAGGATTAAAGGATTAATAGGATGGTTAAAGGTGATGAAAGTGCAATTAAAAGGATTAATTTTAAGTCCCCAGGTTGGATTTGGGGTATGGGTTCGTATGGAATTCGTTTGATCAAAGTGTAAAAAAATTGGTTTGCTGGTCTGCACCCCAGGTGCGGCGCACCAAAGGAGTGGTGCGGCGCACCACAGCCAGTTTAGGTTTTTGGTGGACCCCGATATGCGACGCACCAAGGGCTGGTGCGGCGCACCTAGTGTTGATCTGAATTCTCTGGAGATTTGGTGCGACGCACCACTTGGAAGGTGCGGCGCACCACTTGGTCAGATTTTACAAAATGTGTCGTTTAGCTTATATTTTGATCTTATACTTATTCTAGGATATTGGAGACACCTAGTCATCGTTGTATTGTGCTTGTAGCTTGTTGTTAAGCTGTATCAAGGTAAGATACACTACTTTTGTCACGCTGAGGGTTCAACAAGCAAAGGTTTCATACTTATAACTTCCTTAACGGTAACATATGATATATGTGGGTATCTCGGGTTACACGGGAGGTACTATGGGATATGAAGTTGACCATGAGACCTGAAATGCAGACCCTAATGTAGTGAAATGAAGTATTGTTTAATGTAGTGTATTGATATGTAGTTTATGTAGAATTACGAAGTATCTTATTATGTGTGAAATGTAGAAATGGAGTTAATGTGTGACATATGCATACTACATGGCTTGTACACCTAGCTCACTAGACTTGGTAGGTTGCCATGTCACTTGCACGTTTAAGGGCCCAACGAAATGAAGGTAATGTGTGATTATGTTTAGGTTATGTGTGTTGCCTAAACTATTATGTGTGAAATCGAGCTCGTAAATATAATGCAGGGAAAGTGTTAAGCTTAACCCGTACAAGTCTTAGCCGGACGAGTACGTTGACGTAGTTGTTGCTTGGGTGGCTCCTTGCAATATGGTCTTTATAATGCAGGGCGAGTAATACGAGGGGTTTGACCAACCTCCACATACGGATTACTCTTGGATTGGCTTGCCATTCCTTAACGACATACGATGATTAGCCTTTGGTTGATCATCCAGTCGGGTGTGATGCAGGACACACTTATATGCAGTAAACGAAGATATGTGTGACAATGTGTGAACTAATGCAGGATAGGCACATTTAGGATGATTATCCTAATTGATATGAAGTGGTTATGCAGTTATGTGTGTTGTGTGTTGTGCCTAATGAGTTTGTCTAATAATGAAGAAATGTTTAATTGGACAAATGCTTTTAAATTAAGTGTGATCTTACTTAGCTATTCTTATAGCTAACACTTGTTTCTTTAATGTGGTTGTTCCCTCAGGTTTAGCTTGAAGGACTTGTAGGTGCAGGACGTGAGAGCGTGGGTAGAAAGCATGCGGATTCCTTAGCTACCCCTAGTTGCTTATTATGGAGACTTTTGATTACATTTCATTTTGATGTCGAATATATGTAATAATGTGTGAACGGTTGTTTAATGTTGGGCCACCGTTGGGTTTTCATTTGAACTATTGTTTGATATGGCGTGTAACACCAACTAAATGCAGAAACCGAAATGTTTTTATCGGTTTTGACTTTACGGTCTTTACTTCCGCAATTTAACACCGTTAGGTGAAAGATTTTTGAAAACCCATATTTTTAAACGTCGGGTGTTACATTTCTTTTAAAATTTTATTATTATAGTAAATAAACATGTTTTATTTATATTTAATTTTAGATCGTCATTATACAAAGATATAACACACATGCTAAAAACATTTACAAAAAAAACATTTTCTAATGATAATATCATCATTTTCAGCAAATAGTATTTCTATTTTTTTGGAACAGCGAGTTAGTAGTTAGTAAGTAGCAGTTAACATTCGAGACACCACAGTGACATCCAATTGGGCAGTATGCGGAGCTCGAACCACGCATGTCTGGGATGAAACCAAGGACTTTCGAAACCCTCTCCCCTAATAATCCACTCCTACAAATGTAGGAAATGAGATTCAAACTCTGGTGGATTCCCCAAGGTCAAAGACTTTACCAATGAGCTACCAACCCTTAACTTTACACCGTCATTGTACAACGATATGACATACATATTTTACTAACTATTTTCAATGCAAAACACTTTTTAATGATAATATCATTATATTTCAACATGTATTATATATAACTATTAATAATTATGTTTTTATGAAAAATTCATACATTTATCTCGCGTACGCGGGAAAATAATCTAGTTATTAAGTAAATCAACCATGTTTTCCGTATTCAGATTATCCGACTATAATAAGCTTTTTATTCATATATATACGGCACTTGTGATCACATATTTTGCGACCACTTCTAATATATTAAACGGTGTCATGTGTCTTTTCACAATCATATTGTAGTTAATATTAAAATATACAAGCATCTTAATCTTAGTTTCAATACAACCCTTAACTTATTTTTAATTGATTTTTTTTCATATGGAGGGAAATGTATGAAAACAGTTGCGGAACCAAAAAATATTAACACATTGGCAAATTTTAGAGCGCGTTTGGTTCACAGAATATTTTTGGAAAGAATGGAATTTGACGGAATGTTTTTGATTTTTTGCAAATTCAAGTGTTTGAAGGAATGAAATTCCTTCCTCCATCCCTAAGGAATGGAGATTCCATCAAATGATGGAATGTTTACATTCCTACGGAATGTGATTCCTTCTTCTTTGAATAACCAAACGCACTAAGGAATGAAATTTAATTCTAATTCCATCAGATTCCATCAAATTCTGTGAACCAAACGCGACCTTAGTGTGTCAAAACGGGTCAGGTTGAACTAATTCCTAAATAATGTTGATGTCAATTTCTAATATCTTTGTAAAATTTATTTTGTTAGTGACATCTCAATCAAAACATATTTTTTTTATTGTTGTTTTATGTTCTATGTTTCACATATTATTCAAGTTTAGTATTTGTAAAAACAGGGCTTACATTGAAAAAGCATAAGTTACATATGGATATTATTTGTGTTCTAATTTTTTTGTTGTTGAACTAAAACAAAATAAATACACTGCTACAAATAGTCTACAATCTTCAAAATTGATTTGAGTTGAGTTCAAGTTATAATTTTGATATCAAATATGTATAAAAGTTGTACAAGAAACATAACCGGGAACCAAATTGTAAATTATTTACGACTAATATGTATACGAGTGTGTAAAAAAAATGAAAATCTATCAAAATATTAGGTATCCTTTGGGAGTAGCATTTAGAAATTTGTCTCACATCGAACAAAACTAACTTTATCATCATCTTCTCCTATACATCATTAAACATGGATTATTTTTAAGATATAAACATTAAAATAGGCTTTTGAGAGAATGATCTTATTGGGCTTGAGGGTATAAATATTTATATATAGGGACAAGCTAATATAAGACATGAAAATAGACTTAATGATATTATAAAAATAAAAGGTTACTTGTGTTAGGTCCAGATTTACTGGACTCGCTCCAGACTCGACTACTGCAGCCTTACTGAAGATCTGTCCAGAAACGTGTTCTACTGGACCTACTCTAGACTTGGAATCTGGAGTCCCTCTGAAGATTTGTCCAGAAATAATGGAAGACCAGTGAGCAAATACTTGTATAGGAAATCTGGAGTATTCTCTAGATTAGCTCACTGGACTTCACCCCAGTCCAGATCTACTCTACTGAAGACATTCTCACTGAAGTCAAAGACTGAAGTCAGAATAAAGAAGACTGACAAATGGCGGAGTCCACTGGAAGTCTTACCAGATCTGTACATTGGAGGATTGTCAGTATTCTAGACCTTACAAGTCTGAACACTGATATCGAGTAATTGACTTTTGCCTTTACACACTTTCCAAAGGACATTCCACTTGTTCTTTACCAAAGTTTTATACGTGTGTAAAGGTGGTTGGTTAAAAGAATAAAGTCATATTGATGTGACTTTATCCTTGTACCATTAACCAATGCATTTAATGTTCTTGTCGGATCATTAAATGCATGCAACCATATTTGTACGGCACAAAATTCACTGGTGAATTTTGTTGCCTATAAATACAAAGTCATTTATTTGAGAAAAATACTTTAAAGCATACATTTAGCATTAGAGTGAATTTGTCTAAATACTCTCGATCTTAAACAGGGATACTTCACAACTTTAAGTATCTCGATCCAAAAGAGTTATTTGACAAATATAGATCATTTGTAATTCATAGGTTGTTAGGATACATACTTATTTGTATTATCTTGATTCCGCACAACCTTGTATTTTCTTTAACATCATAAATAAAATACACCTTGAAAAATACATAATGTTCCACTTTACTTGTTTATTGCTTTAAGTCGTGTATTACTTTATTTAAATACTTGCATTTATATTTAAGTAATACTAGTCCATTCTAGTGATTATTAGACTTGTTGTATTTTACACTTTCGGGGTTAACCATCGTATTCAGGGACCTCACAACTTGTGTAAGTCACAACTCAATAGATGATACTAACTGAAGACACCTCTATGTCAATGGTGAGATTACCTTGCAATAAATGCACTGAACTGGAGACGACCAGTTGCAGTGAATGTATACCAAGTTACTGGATAGATTACTTATTAAGGTGACAAGATGTAATAAGTAAAGACAATGCAATATATAAAGTACTTGTAAAGTAAATTGGTGAGACAATATGTAATTTTCAAGTGTAATTTATTAATGTTAAATAAATTACAAGTTTGTTGCGGAACCAAGATAATACAATAATGTAAATATCCTAACAACCTATGAAATACAACTGATCTAATACTTGGAAATTCTTTTAAACAATCGAAACACTTAAAGTTGTGAAATGTTCCTGCGGGGGGGGGGGGGGGGGGGGGGGGGGGGGGGGGGGGGGGGGGGGGGGGGGGGGGGGGGGGGGGGGGGGGGGGGGGGGGGGGGGGGGGGGGGGGGGGGGGGGGGGGGGGGGGGGGGGGGGGGGGGGGGGGGGGGGGGGGGGGGGGGGGGGGGGGGGGGGGGGGGGGGGGGGGGGGGGGGGGGGGGGGGGGGGGGGGGGGGGGGGGGGGGGGGGGGGGGGGGGGGGGGGGGGGGGGGGGGGGGGGGGGGGGGGGGGGGGGGGGGGGGGGGGGGGGGGGGGGGGGGGGGGGGGGGGGGGGGGGGGGGGGGGGGGGGGGGGGGGGGGGGGGGGGGGGGGGGGGGGGGGGGGGGGGGGGGGGGGGGGGGGGGGGGGGGGGGGGGGGGGGGGGGGGGGGGGGGGGGGGGGGGGGGGGGGGGGGGGGGGGGGGGGGGGGGGGGGGGGGGGGGGGGGGGGGGGGGGGGGGGGGGGGGGGGGGGGGGGGGGGGGGGGGGGGGGGGGGGGGGGGGGGGGGGGGGGGGGGGGGGGGGGGGGGGGGGGGGGGGGGGGGGGGGGGGGGGGGGGGGGGGGGGGGGGGGGGGGGGGGGGGGGGGGGGGGGGGGGGGGGGGGGGGGGGGGGGGGGGGGGGGGGGGGGGGGGGGGGGGGGGGGGGGGGGGGGGGGGGGGGGGGGGGGGGGGGGGGGGGGGGGGGGGGGGGGGGGGGGGGGGGGGGGGGGGGGGGGGGGGGGGGGGGGGGGGGGGGGGGGGGGGGGGGGGGGGGGGGGGGGGGGGGGGGGGGGGGGGGGGGGGGGGGGGGGGGGGGGGGGGGGGGGGGGGGGGGGGGGGGGGGGGGGGGGGGGGGGGGGGGGGGGGGGGGGGGGGGGGGGGGGGGGGGGGGGGGGGGGGGGGGGGGGGGGGGGGGGGGGGGGGGGGGGGGGGGGGGGGGGGGGGGGGGGGGGGGGGGGGGGGGGGGGGGGGGGGGGGGGGGGGGGGGGGGGGGGGGGGGGGGGGGGGGGGGGGGGGGGGGGGGGGGGGGGGGGGGGGGGGGGGGGGGGGGGGGGGGGGGGGGGGGGGGGGGGGGGGGGGGGGGGGGGGGGGGGGGGGGGGGGGGGGGGGGGGGGGGGGGGGGGGGGGGGGGGGGGGGGGGGGGGGGGGGGGGGGGGGGGGGGGGGGGGGGGGGGGGGGGGGGGGGGGGGGGGGGGGGGGGGGGGGGGGGGGGGGGGGGGGGGGGGGGGGGGGGGGGGGGGGGGGGGGGGGGGGGGGGGGGGGGGGGGGGGGGGGGGGGGGGGGGGGGGGGGGGGGGGGGGGGGGGGGGGGGGGGGGGGGGGGGGGGGGGGGGGGGGGGGGGGGGGGGGGGGGGGGGGGGGGGGGGGGGGGGGGGGGGGGGGGGGGGGGGGGGGGGGGGGGGGGGGGGGGGGGGGGGGGGGGGGGGGGGGGGGGGGGGGGGGGGGGGGGGGGGGGGGGGGGGGGGGGGGGGGGGCCATACCCTAAGTATATACATACTACATACGCCCTTGCATGGAAATATCGGGTGGATTTCATCAAGTTAGTATTAACTTGATGGGTAAAAAGAAGAAAAAAAAAAAAAAAAAAAAAAAAAAAAAAAAAAAAAAAAAAAAAAAAAAAAAAAAAAAAAAAAAAAAAAAAAAAAAAAAAAAAAAAAAAAAAAAAAAAAAAAAAAAAAAAAAAAAAAAAAAAAAAAAAAAAAAAAAAAAAAAAAAAAAAAAAAAAAAAAAAAAAAAAAAAAAAAAAAAAAAAAAAAAAAAAAAAAAAAAAAAAAAAAAAAAAAAAAAAAAAAAAAAAAAAAAAAAAAAAAAAAAAAAAAAAAAAAAAAAAAAAAAAAAAAAAAAAAAAAAAAAAAAAAAAAAAAAAAAAAAAAAAAAAAAAAAAAAAAAAAAAAAAAAAAAAAAAAAAAAAAAAAAAAAAAAAAAAAAAAAAAAAAAAAAAAAAAAAAAAAAAAAAAAAAAAAAAAAAAAAAAAAAAAAAAAAAAAAAAAAAAAAAAAAAAAAAAAAAAAAAAAAAAAAAAAAAAAAAAAAAAAAAAAAAAAAAAAAAAAAAAAAAAAAAAAAAAAAAAAAAAAAAAAAAAAAAAAAAAAAAAAAAAAAAAAAAAAAAAAAAAAAAAAAAAAGTGAAGTGAAAAAAAAAAAAAAAAAAAAGAAAAAAAAAATAGGAAGAAAAAAAAAAAAAAAAAAAAAAAAAAAAAAAAAAAAAAAAAAAAAAATGAAAAAGAAAAATAAAATAAAGGAGGGAGATATATATTTATTTTTTCCTGTCACTTTACTCTTTTTGTTATAAATTAGAAAAAATTGAAATATATACAGTAGTATATTTTTCATTTCCGGTCCAGATCTGATCCCAAAAACCACACAGGTAAAAACCCCTCTCTCTCTTTCTCTGAAATTTCTTCTTCAATTTTCATTCCAATCAATAAAAGTTTCTTACTTTGTATTTATTATGTAAACATAGATCTAACATTTTTATTGAAGAAACATTTACAATTAAAAATGTTTGTGCTTGAATCAAAATTGTGAATGTACATGTCAAATATTATATGCTGCTGTTGTGTTTTATTCTTTTAGTAATGATGAATCATATATTTGATTGTGTTTATGTGGTGTTGGATCTATCACACTTACTGTAGTAATAGCAAGATTTTTAGATGATTGTAATGCAAGATATGAGTTTATATTGTGCTCATTGTTTTAGTTTATGTAAGTAGTATTTAAGCTAGTTAAGGATCGTTGAGAGCGTAGTTCAGGTCATTGTGGATTCATCGGGTTAACGAGCTTAGGTCGGTTACTCGGTTATACCTTTTTTTCCGAAAAATTTCTTTGTGTGGTTATGATGGCTACGAATTCACGGGGACCAAGCTCACACAGTCACACACGAGCTTGGACCACGTGATGCCTTCCTTTGAGACTAACAATGATTGGGGTTTGAACCTTGGGGATGGTTATCATCCCCTTAGGCAGCTTAATACCAGTTTGTAAGTTAAATTTTTTAACGTATGTGTTTGGCAAGGGCCTTTTGGACAAAGTTTCGATTTTTTTGACTAAAAAAGAAGAAGCTGTTATTGGGAAAAAAACGACAAGCCCTGAAGTTAAGTTTTTGAAAAATTCCCGGCTTCTAGCTCTACCTATGAGCTCCATCTATTTATGCCTAACGTACCCTATGTCTGATTTTCGTTCTTTAGTATATATCTACTGTTTTTGTTTTGGAGTCCCAATTTGGTGATTTAAGTAAATTGGTTAAAATCAATTGTCTAAAACACACGGCTTTAAGCGTTAATTTTGGTTTTGGTTTTTAATGTTGTGGCTGGTGATAGATCTCTAGCAATTTTGAGGCTTGTTTTGCAATCCAATATTGACCTAGTATATTTTTTACAATCGTATGATACAAGGGTCGGTCAATTATTATTAACGAGACACATATACATGAGCGATAGGATCGTCTCAAACACTTATCTTGAATTCTTGAAAAAATGTGATCAATTATTATTATTTCACAGTACTGTTAATGATGAGTCTTGAGCCACCAAGTGCTTATTTGACACAGCCTTGGTTTGCATTTGGGGTATAAATAGTTATTGTTAGTGTAGTATTGTGATGCTGTGAAGTTTGGGCTATCCGCTATTCTGCTAAATTGCACCCGTGTTTGTTAATTGATAGCATAATTATTGTTTCTTTCATCATCATGGGAAGCAGGTTCAGCTTTTAGAATATCAAAACAGAGATCATGGGTCGTGGTGTCAGCAGTGGAGGAGGACAAAGTTCACTCAACTACCTTTTCGGTAGTGCAGGTGAGCCAAAGCCCGCCACAGTTGCCACGGGCAATGCAGAGGCCCAAGCACTGGCTCCACCGAGCCAGGTCAATGTTGCGGCTGTCAGCGAGCCGACTCCTAGACCTGTGGCGGCTGTAACACCGCCAGATATCACAAAACAGGTTCCAGCTGGCATCCAGAGTAGCAAGCTTAACAACTATGTCCGGGCTGATGGTCAGAATACTGGCAACTTCCTCACGGTATGATTCTGTTAAATCTCACTTTGTGCTGATTATGATTCTAAGCAAAACTTTTGTGGAATTACAATCTCAAACTTTGTACTACATGAGGTTCTGATATCTGTGGAGTAGATGATTAGGGTGTGTTTGGATATGCACTTTTAAGTTTTAACTGATCGTCTGATGTTAAACAAGTAAAAATCAAATAATTGATTACGACACAACTTGCCATGGGCAATAGTGTTTGGATATGTATCCGTTGATCCAGGCCATAATCTACAAACAAGTAGAAACAGACAGAGAAGGAGATTATGTCTCTAATGTGTTGTCGATTGTTAATTTTGGAGATGGGGCATTTGGAAAATACCCCGGGTTCAATCCCAACCAGAGTCAGCGAGGAACCTTTAGCATCTGAGCAGGCTACTAGGTTTGCTTGATCTACCTCTTACATAATGTGCTGGTAGGGGCTGCTGGAACTTCAACCTTCTGTAAAAAGGACATTCTTGTAAATAGGTGGTCTTGTGAAACATGAGTGAACATCTCATGTTATATTAAACTAAGGGTCGTGAGTAATTTTATCTTATAGTATGGTAGTTAGTGGCAGAGTTGCAGGCAGTATGAAACCGATTATTTTTCTTAGCTAATCAGAAGTAGTATCGGAGCATCCATACATAAATAATCCTATAAAGACTTCAAATCACAAACACTATACACTGTTAAGCTTGCATGCCTCGTCAACTTTTATTTGTTCTTGTTGGCTTGTCTAAATTTTAAAGAAATTTGTTGTACAGGATCGTCCTTCAACCAAGGTTCATGCTGCTCCAGGGGGAGGATCTTCCTTGGGTTACCTGTTTGGCGATGGGAGCACTTGAATATCATCGTTTGTAAAATATAAAATTTCAAGTATTGTTTGTTGTTGGTTTGAATCCTGGGTGTGGTTTGAAGATTAGAAATCTTTGTTTTGTTGCAACTTTGACATTGAGAATTGTAATCTATGCTGATCCTAATCTCAGATGGTCTTTCTACAAAATTTGTGGCATATTACTGTTGATATTTTGCTTTCACATTTTGCTTCATCACAAACTCTTACCAACTTTATAATGAGATAATAAGCTGACAAACTGCATGAACATGATTACATAAGCCAAAAGTAGATTTTGTGAACAAACTGAAGGTTT
The DNA here is from genome assembly GCA_034093135.1 of Erigeron breviscapus. Taxonomy (NCBI): domain Eukaryota; kingdom Viridiplantae; phylum Streptophyta; class Magnoliopsida; order Asterales; family Asteraceae; genus Erigeron; species Erigeron breviscapus. Next base: position 127,819,088 of record CM067167.1, read on the forward strand.
TGATGTGGATTTAGAGCAAAGGGTATGAGATCGGGGTGAGTGAGATGGTCGGCATAACACACAGGGCTCCGTTGGCGTTGGTTAGGGTGGATGTGGACGGTGACTCAAAGCCGGTTAGCATGGGTGTATGTGATTGGAGACTTAAACTCACAAATATCATACTAGTTTATATGTATGCTCTAAATATTGCAGTTCAAAGGTCCTTAAATAAGAATTTAGTTTCTGTTGGTAGTGGGCTCAAGATCATGCAGTTTGTACATATGCACTAGTTGTAATTACTTCCAGGATTGTATCCGATGAGTCTGCTTGCCGGTCAGGTCAAATGGTTTAACCATTGATCTGTTCCTGTCTACTTAATTTGTTCGGAATTAAGTTAAAACTCATCATTAGTCAACATTGTAAGATTGTACCTTTAATCATTTTACTGATAAGAAGAATTTCATCTATATCCTCGTATAAAACATCAACATTACATTGTAATATGAAAGTAAAACACTATATCGAGTGCTAATTAATATACTAAATGAATGTTCTGTCCTGATAGTTTGTCTGCGAAGGAAATTAATTTTGCAGGCCACATAAGAAGTAAACCACGGTCAAAGTTACAAGAGATTGGGAAAATTCGAAAGAAAATAATTTGATTATATTACAAAGACCGTCCTTGTGATCTTCCGTTGACCGTTGTTGCAGGTCTCCAACTCAGTTGTTTATTTGTTTGTTAACTCAAGTACTGGAAGCCAAAATAAATCTTTGCATAATCCTGTAAAACATAATAAGATAATGTAAGTGTCATACATTCAATGTTGTCATCATCATCAAATAGATCGACATAACTTCGATGATAAATTG
>CM067167.1:127827436-127829540 GCA_034093135.1 Erigeron breviscapus
TATATAAAGATAATAATATATATATATAGATATATATATATATATATATATATATATATATATATATATATATATATATATATATATATATATATATATATATATATATATATATATATATATATATATATATATATATATATATATATATATATATATATATATATATATATATATATATATATATATATATATATATATATATATATATATATATATATATATATATATATATATATATATATATATATATATATATATATATATATATATATATATATATATATATATATATATATATATATATATATATATATATATATATATATATATATATATATATATATATATATATATATATATATATATATATATATATATATATATATATATATATATATATATATATATATATATATATATATATATATATATATATATATATATATATATATATATATATATATATATATATATATATATATATATATATATATATATATATATATATATATATATATATATATATATATATATATATATATATATATATATATATATATATATATATATATATATATATATATATATATATATATATATATATATATATATATATATATATATATATATATATATATATATATATATATATATATATATATATATATATATATATATATATATATATATATATATATATATATATATATATATATATATATATATATATATATATATATATATATATATATATATATATATATATATATATATATATATATATATATATATATATATATATATATATATATATATATATATATATATATATATATATATATATATATATATATATATATATATATATATATATATATATATATATATATATATATATATATATATATATATATATATATATATATATATATATATATATATATATATATATATATATATATATATATATATATATATATATATATATATATATATATATATATATATATATATATATATATATATATATATATATATATATATATATATATATATATATATATATATATATATATATATATATATATATATATATATATATATATATATATATATATATATATATATATATATATATATATATATATATATATATATATATATATATATATATATATATATATATATATATATATATATATATATATATATATATATATATATATATATATATATATATATATATATATATATATATATATATATATATATATATATATATATATATATATATATATATATATATATATATATATATATATATATATATATATATATATATATATATATATATATATATATATATATATATATATATATATATATATATATATATATATATATATATATATATATATATATATATATATATATATATATATATATATATATATATATATATATATATATATATATATATATATATATATATATATATATATATATATATATATATATATATATATATATATATATATATATATATATATATATATATATATATATATATATATATATATATATATATATATATATATATATATATATATATATATATATATATATATATATATATATATATATATATATATATATATATATATATATATATATATATATATATATATATATATATATATATATATATATATATATATATATATATATATATATATATATATATATATATATATATATATATATATATATATATATATATATATATATATATATATATATATATATATATATATATATATATATATATATATATATATATATATATATATATATATATATATATATATATATATATATATATATATATATATATATATATATATATATATATATATATATATATATATATATATATATATATATATATATATATATATATATATATATATATATATATATATATATATATATATATATATATATATATATATATATATATATATATATATATATATATATATATATATATATATATATATATATATATATATATATATATATATATATATATATATATATA
>CM067167.1:127830540-127895540 GCA_034093135.1 Erigeron breviscapus
GCATTGAATAAATAAATGTGTGATCTTCATAGATTCAGGAATTTGGCTACTTAAACTATAAAGTAGGATTACATAAACAGTTAGTGATTTTTCGTATGTCTATTTCCCTCTTTTCTTTATTGCGAAATTTATATATAATTTGTTTGTAGTTAACACTTTTATTATTGCTTATATCAAAATAGTCTGATAAAGCCATCCTACTTTATCTTGTCCCATCAAGATCCAGATATCTTATTTGTTGTCGGCCATTTTGAAAAATTATTTTCATTTGACGTCATTGCTTACGTTATATAAGCAGACATCGTAGTGAAATAATATATTTTACTCCAAAGTATAAAGTCTACTAACAATGAAATCTGAGGGACTTTACTCTACTGATATCATCTATAGAAGAACTCATATAATCCTTTAATTACTTAACTTCTCATGACCATTATATTTGTTCTTGTTCTAGCCATCTCCTTGAACACAAGTTAATTATTACTAAATTAATCTCAATATTCATATTAATAGTATTTCCAATCATTCGTTCGCACTAGATCACATAACCATTTCATAGTATTTTATTCATTTAATTACCATAGTTTCCAAAAATTCTTGTCTCATCCTATCAATCAATCATAGCTATAAATTTGAACTTAGTCTATAGTTCATAATAATTTTTGGTCTACAATTATAGATTATAAGTATCTAAGACCTTAATAAGCATGTATTCTAGATCTTATTCTCATACTGTTATTCCAACAATGACTGATAATTGTAGACAATTATAAGTAATATAGCTTAGACATGGGCTATCCGGTAATGCTTATAATATAAGACATACATGGCGATGATAAGCAATTAAGGGCGATGAGAAGCAAGCAAGGGAGATAAGCAGATGACAAGAGAAAATACAGCTCAGGCTTTTGCTCGGATATTTAAAAAATGTGCACGTGCTTATCTTTTTATGCTTCCTTTTTGTTGGAACAGCCCCAATTTCTCAATAAAAGGGGCAGAGAGATCTTCGTCAACAAAACCAAATTCTCTTCAAAATAGGTGGAGAACAATTTATAGACAAACTGAACTCCTAAGAAATTATCATTTCTCCATGTCAGCATTTCCCCAAATCTACCAAACAGGGTAAATGTAATTATTTCCATTTCGCTAGCTTCATTTCCCCCTACCAAACACACCCCATAAGAGAATTGAATTTAAATTTTTAATAATGAAGGAACTTGTTGTCAATAAACCCTCATGTAAACCCCCTTTCTAAGGGTGGGGCAAACAACAAATTACAAGTCATTTCTTCTACAGATTCTTGATTTTTACAAAAACTAGTGTTTTGCCTCTGCTTTTTCTCCTTTCTATACACCTCATACTCAACAACTCTGCCGCCTTTTTCAAGACCAGCCAATAACACATGGTAAGTTCCGATAGCAACAGGAATCCCCACGTCCTTCATCTCTTTGAAAATCTGGAGTCCTTTAGAAGTGTTTCTTGAAGCAAAGTAGGCTGCCATTAAGGCAGTGTAAGTTGTTGTGTTCTTCTCGTCATCATTCAACAAATCAAACACTTTAGCAGCTAAAATGGGCTTTTTAGCACACCCGAGCTTGTATATTAACAATGCACTTTGATTAATTCCAAGAAAGATTCCATCTTTGACCATTTCCTCAACAATATCCATAATATTTGGGAAAGAGTTTGTCCTAATAAACAAACCCACCAAGGAAAGATATGAAACTTTCTCAAATTTTATCCCCATTTTTTTACCATATTCATATGCCAAAACAGCACCATGAGTCCTGTCATGAGCAACGTATGCTTCCATAACCAATGCAATAATCTTGGAAGTCAGCACAACCTTCTTGACCATCATCTCTTTAAGCAAATAATCAACACCAACAAAGTGCTCTCTGCCCAAAAGATATAACACAAGCCGTTGATCTATGGAGTTTGTGTCAGAATTAGTATCATCTAGGGGTTCCACTTTCTTGTTGTAATGGATAGATAAATGACGATTTGATTCCTTAAGGAGAACATCCTTTTGCCCTGCATTTTTTAAAGTTTCAAGAGCTTTTGTATATATAGGTTGGCGCAGAACAAGCGAGTTTTCTTTCATATATTGAAGAACCTTCATCATAACCTGTGTTTCACCTGCTTTGCAACAGTTTTCAACTAAGATATTGCATGTAGCTTTATCAGGTTGAACCCCCGCTTCTTGCATCTTAATGAAGATGTCTAGGACCTCACTGAATTTTCCTGAGAAATAATGAAGCTAACTCCACTTAATGTAAGAATAATCTCAAGTGTCAATGAACATAGATACGCAAACACTCCTCTACACTAGACTATCAAAGAATCTGAATGTGTAAGGGACTAAGGCATGTGGTTGATCATTGCAAATCCCTAAAAAAACATGACACATATGTGTAGCAGTGTAGGTAAAACACAGGCAGGTTGGTTAATAGCTCAAAATGGGTTATTTTAGCATACGTTCAAACCAGGTTGTATAACTTCACCTGAAACACTTCTTGTCCAAATTCTATAACTTTATGTAAATACTAAAATGTATCAAATACGATGACAAAGAACATGCTAATATGTTGTTACAATAATAATCTGACTTAACTTAGTAATTTAATTGCTTGTAAGCTACTATGGATTGAACATACACTTAGCTAGAAATTCAACCTATTCAGTCTACTTTTATTCTTTTACTGTGTAATTATGTAGTTTAACTTTTTGAAGTTTCTCTATTTGAACTGTTAGAAATCAAAAATAACATATAATCAACCAATTTATAAACAAAAGTATATAGGTTGTAATTGGCAACATTAGGTATATTTAAGAACCAACTTTTGATGACCAAAGCAAAGTGAAAAACACACACAATATCATGTTGTGTCATGAAATTTTGGTACCTTTGGTTCATGAATTGCGTTTTTGCGGACCAAAAAGCTTGTCATCTTGAGCCACAAACCCTGGGATGCATATCTCATACTAAATCAATTATGAACCTAAAACTCTTATTAGCTTAAACTTATCTAGCATGTCTACTGATCTATAATTTCGATTTGCCTGACCAACTTTGCATAGTAGACTACAGATACGAGAAAACAACATGAAAATAAATACTCTATGAACATATAGAAACAAAAAAAAAATCACACTCACCACAACCAGCTAGATGCTCCATCAATACGGTATAAGTAAAACAATTAGGGGGACAACCAGACCGAATCATCTCCTTATAAACCTTAATAGCTTCTTTAACTCTCCCATGATCAAAAAGAACTTTCATATAAGCAGTATACGTTACAACAGTCGGATAAATCCCTTTTTCCTTCATCTCCTCCCACAACTTCACCGACCCATCAATATCCCCATCATTCGAAAGCCAATGCAGCATTGTAGTGTACGTAACAACATCAACTTTAATCCCATTCTTTACCATTTGGTCAAAAACTAACCACATTGATGAAATCCGCCTTGCTTCCCCAAAAATATCGATCATTGTCGTATACGTAAACTGATCATGTTTAAAGGTTTTCAACCCAAATGCCCAGTTAAAAAACAACCAAGCCTTTTCCATTGGTGGGTGTGTTTTAAGAACTTGGTTTATTGTATAAGAATCCCATTTTATAGTTAAAGTTTGTAACTTTTGTTGAGCGGAATCCCAAGTCGAATATCGAAGTATATTCGATATGGTTCGGATTGTATCTTTCATATATACAACTTTTGGAGGGTTTATTACATTTTCTTTATGTAAATTCTTTAAAGTTTTAATCTTTTTGAAGTTTTTGGTGATTTTGTTGGTGGGTTTGAATTGGGGTTGTGAATGAAAACAGAAAGAAAATTTGTGAGCTTTTAGAAATCTAAAGGTGTTATAATGAAAAATCATGATGAATATATTAGTTAAAGAAATAAGGGATTTTGTGTTACTACCTGGTATTAAAAGATTCGACGCCGGTGAGAATTCTGGTGGCCGGCCGGCGAGCTGAGGAAAATGGTGTCAAAGCTGGGTTTAACAAGGAGTGTGAACCAACACATGGGTTTTATATTTTTTTACTGAAACAAAAAAGGGAAAATAGGAAATACTCGTAAAAAGGCTAAAAATGTGTTTGAAGTAAAAAAAAAGATATGGAAAGAAAGAAAGTGATGAGAAAATATAATGTATTTTATTTATAAATTTTTATCTCATTCAATCATTTTTTTTTTCTTTTTTCTTATCTTTTCATTACATGTGAGATTGAAAAAGAAGTATTCTATGAGAAATATAAAAATTGAATATTGATTGGCAAAATTGAGTTTGTTTCCATCGATTCTTCCAATAACATACAACATTTATCAAAAGAAATTCAATATTAAAGAAATCCCACAATGAAACAAGAATACAATACATATATAATTTACTTCATGTTTCATATAATAATTGTAGTATCATTTTTATTATTGACGTATGTAATTTTGAATCCTTACTAATAAGAAGCCATGAAATTTGAACTTTTAATTTTGTTTGATTTTACATTTCAATACTCATTTATATATCTTTTGATAATTAAAATACAACATTAGATCCTGCTATTAGGGGTGAACAATTATCGAATCAAAAAAACTATAGAAACCGAAAAATTCGAACAAAAAACTGAAAAAACCAATAGTTTTTTGTTTTAATTTTCCAAAAACCGAAAGTTTTGGTTCGGTTTTGGTTTCACATGAAAAACCGAACCGAACCAAAATTATATATTTTTTACATTATTTTAAATATGTTAATATATTTTCTTTCATTAGTGTACAAAACAATATCAATTATATGTTTTAGGTGAATATATACAACAAAATCGATTCGATTTAATTAGTTGCATATTGAAACAAGTGAAAAATATAAATAGTTATATATCAAGGTTGTTTGAAATAAATTTTTGAAGTTTCTTCAAACTTATTTTGATGGATTCATTGTCATTGTTATATTGTTTTGGTTACTGATATTGTTTAGAAAAGTTATTGAAGTTGTAGGTATAAACTTTAAACTTTTCTAGCTCAAGTTGGCTGAAAGCCAAACCCACAAGGGTTTAAAACCGACTAAAACCGGAAAACTGAACTGAAATAGACCCAAACCGGAAAAACCGAAACCCTATGGTTTAAACCGATTTATAACGGTTTGGTTTTCGGTTTTCGGTTTTAGTAAAAAACCGATCCAAACCGAACCGTAGTAACCCCACCTGCCGCAATAGCAATATAGCATGTTGAGAAATCTGTTGGTTGGTAAAAGGTTGCACATAAAGATTGGTAGGCAAATGGTAAAAAAACAAACAAAATGGGGTTAGAAAATCTTCATCATCTACAACCTGTACATCAACAAATCACTATATACATACATTTTCGAACAAACAAAACACACCCATTTCCCTTCTTCAGATCACAAACATCATTTGTGTTTCTTTTCAGAACCGCCTGCCACGTTCTCTCCTGCCCCTGCCAACTCCATCAACCTCTCGTAATCTATCTCTGTCGACTTGTATTTCAACTTCATACCACACTCGGTCCATGATCTAACACAAAGAATAGCCTGAATACTCGAATGTGGAAGTGATTGTTTTGCCTTTTCAACCTCGTCCCCTTTACTGCAAAACAAATCCTCAGGTGGCATTGAAGTCGCTTGAACTGCCAAGAAATCTCGGGCCATCAACGACAACCGCGGATAACGTGTCCTGTTCACTTTCCACCATTCTAACACATCAATAGGAATTGGAGCTAGGGGCTCTGATAAATATTGTGTGAGCTCATCTGTTGAGCTTCCCATACTCGCCCTTCGTCTTTTACGGGCTATTTCCTCTGCAAACGAAACATTGCCCCCTCCATCATCTAATTCTTGAGTATTACCGTAAGATGTGGAGATAGAAGAGAAATGGGTATTTGAGTAATTTCTGACAAAGTGGCTCCTTGCTTCTTCAAGATAGCTTTCCAAGTTGAGACTTTCAGGAATTAGTTCTATTTTTATACGAGGATCAAGAATTGCAGTCATGTATGTGAATATATTTGAAACTTGGTCATTGTAACTTCTCACTTTTGCAGCCATGTCAATTGCTACACTTTTGAGCCAGTCTGGACTGTTACGGGATTTACTACATGTAGTTATAGTCTCAGAAATGTGATCCATGAAGAAAAGAACTAATCCTACGGTTGGTAATTTATTTGTGCATATGTCGTTTGTGGTCTTGTAGAACGGTTCTAGATATGTGTGCATGAGATTGATGGCATTTTTCTCAGCTGAATTTAGCAGCAACCTACCAAGCGTTTCTTCGTACTTCCTAATAATAGATTCCATAGATTTACCTGCCTGCATATTCATGAAAAAATAAGCAGAAAGAAGACCACATAGAAGAAGTTTGGGTTAATTGCATAAAACGAAAACCAACTACATTCCAATTTCTATTTAGAAAAACTTCAAGCTTTCTAAAACTTGTGATTTAAACATTCACTCCAGGTAACCAAATTATTAGTGTCGCGTCAAAAAAAAAAAAAAGTCACCGTTTCCAAAAGTCCTTGCAAGCCATCTGCCATGCAACATTTTGACCCGCTAACCTCTATGGTATAAAGTTTTGGATTTTCATGGGTAGAAACAAAAGTAAATGGTTCTCAATGATACACTTAGATATAGTGAACATATTCAAATGTGTTGCCAAGTCATCTACTCATCCACAATGTCGGTATATTGAGTGTGCAGACTACCTCATGTTGAAAAAGTTGAAACTCGGAGTTATAAATGGCTGAAAACAAAGTTGATTTCTTAAAATAGAAATTGGAGCATAGTTAATCAAACTTCTTACACAATTAACCCGAAAGATAAACACTGATATACATTTATATACCTTACGAACAATATCAAGCATTTGATAAGTGCCACTCCATCGGGCTGACACGTCAAGTGGAATTTTCCAATTACCTTCTTGATAAGTTGTTGTAAACTGACTAAATTCCTCTATCATCTCAGGTGATGAATTAATCTCCAATGCAAACTCCCTAATCTTAGCAATTACTGATTTAGTTGACCTCAAACCATCATCTATAACAGAATTTAATGTATGAGCGGCACAAGGAACATAGCAAAAGGGGTTAGCTTTCTGGCTATCAAGATCTTCTTTAAGAGTGTGACATGCATGAATGGCATTTGTACTGTTATCATGAGTACATGAAAGAACTCTATCTTCTAAATTATAGAACTTCAAGACTCTAATTAGTGTGTGATATATTTCTGAACTTCCACAAGGCGAAGGGACCCGAGATATGTCAAGAAGCAATTTGTGGAAGGACCAGAGGTCATCGATCCATTGACAGCTTATGCTCATGTAAAAGATTTGTTGGTATGATGTCCAAAAATCAAGGGTAATTGAGACTTTTGAGGTAACATTTGCTAACATGCACCGTATGTCTTCTCGCATGCTTTTGAAAACTTCATGAAGTACTAAGTGAAACTTCTCAGTAGGCCAGATTTGGACGGGTGGATTGACAAATTTAAAGGAGTTCGATAGCCATTTTTCTTCAAATGTAGAAGGAGGTAAAGATGCTAAAATTAGCCATTTTATGAGCAACCAATTTAGATGGTCAAGTTCTGCATGAGACATTTTGACTTGGGTTTGAGGCTTTTTTATCACTATAATCGGTTGTGGGCTTGGGGTGGAAACGGTGTCATCTGACTTATCATATCCTGGATGACGGTTGCTAAGATGCCTGCCCAAATTGCCTTCAACAATAACAAAAAGGCGAAGGTGTTTAGGTTAAAACTTATGAATATATACTTTTGAGTCTTAACCCATTAACTAAGAATGGAGTGATTTGGGTGATGCTTCATCCCTAACAGATCAAGAAGTATGATAAAAAATTAGGTAAAACATAAACGGGTCAAACTCTGTCCATAATGTAGTTTCGATCTATTGAAATATACCATTCTATTTAATTCAAAAAAAACATATAATTCTTGAAGTAATTCATTTGTATAATCATATTTGACACATTAACTGTTTATATAAATATACAAGAATGGACAAACATTGTTCGGGGCCAACTTGTACAAAGAACTACCCATTTACATCAGGTAGCCAACTTGCCCATTTTGCTACCTCTGGGTCAAACAGGATAAAGGTGGCTCAGTATGTAGATTTTCAAGCATAAACCCATTAAATCATTTTATTTAAATAAGTAGATTATTACAAATTTTGTAATAAACTTTGTGACACTAATTATTCACAAGAAATTTTGATACAAATTGTTGAGGCTAAACACCAACCCCATACCTAAGTTACTGTTTTTGACCCGAACCTAAGGTGAACTGTTACCCAACCCACCTGACCCATCAGTCTTGCCACCTCTGTTTTTTATATATGACGGGCTTTTTATAATTAAACATATTGCAAGTAAAGTACCGGTGGCTGTAGAGATTGAGTAGCTTTGCCCACAGAACTTGCACCTGCGATTCTTGCCATCGGGTGCTGTTTCGAAGAATCTAAGGTATACTGAAGTCATAGTCTTCTTTCTTGGTTTTGTTGCATGATTTCCTTTATCTGAAGAAGTACCTGGTACACTATCTATAGGTTCCACATTTGAAAGGAGTGCCACATCCATCACCGGTTTGGGTTCTATATCTACGTAAATAGAAACAATTATGAAAGAACAAAAACTGTAATCTTAAGAATCAATTAATTAATGGTAAAATGACAGTTTAGTATAAATTCTAAATATGTAGTAACTAACAACCAATCTGTTGATGGATGATTACCAACTTTTACAGTAACAACCGGATCTACATTTTTTCTAACACCAATCAAATGGGTCCAGCGGTACACATTATCATAGCATCTTTTCTTCCACAAAAATGTTGATCAGTATAATAACATTATTAAATTTTTACTGAGTACAATGCTAAGTTTGTGTTTACCCAGCACAAAATGTAGATCCACCCCTGCCCACAACCATGTTCATGCCATATAAAGAAGACCCATATAGCCCAGCAAATGTAATAAACTGTTAAACAAAATTATCAGGATGATGTCATTTAAACAATAAATTTACTAAAAAGTTTTAGAATTCCCAACAAGTTCTGCCTACAATTTGTTTTATTGAGATATATGTGTTTCAGCTGATAAATTGAAGTGTGGCCCTCTATTTCATGATCATAACAAGGTTCTCTAACTACAAGAAATCCATTAAAAATATGAGCATCGGTTAAAGCATCTGATTCTCCATTATTCGTTTCCAATCAAGTCACTAACAAAACTGATTACAACTGTATAAAATTAAGAAAGTACCTTTTAAGTTTTTGTAGGTGGTGTTTACACTCCAATCCATTAACGCTACAGATTTACCACCAACTACACCTTCCTGGGGCAATATAATGATATCAAGAAAGTTCACATGATAAATTTAGACATATAGTGAAAAATGCATCCAACGAATATATTAAATAACAAGGAATTTGAGTCATATGCAATTAAAGCCAGCAAAAACCAATTCCCCAACCAGGTAATGCAAAACAAATATCCATGACTTTTGCCAATAAGACTTATAGCGTGTGACAAAAGATGATTAGAAGTATCATTTTCAAATTATTGCGGGTCAATATATTTAACGGTTTCAGGATATATGTAAAATTACCTAACGACCAATACTATCAGTCAAGTGGTTATCTAATTTTCCGATTATAAATTTTAGTAATTGTAATAATCAGTTTAAAATGCACCTCCTAACATCCATAATAAAATTAACATCAGTTATTTAATAAAAGAATATAAAAACTAACATCAGTTCTTTATTAAAAAAAAAAATTATATTTCTCTGATAATTTATCCCGTTATATACATCAGTCCATAAAATATAATTTACATATGATTCATTAGTGAACATGATCCATCAGGTCCATTCCTGCTTTATGCCACATAGCCTACATTCTTGGTCATGTCATACCACATTACCAAACCATGCACTATTTTGGCTTGGAATTTTTTTTTTTTCCAGATAACTTCCATTTTATAACTCTTTGGAAAACTTCACAGGTTAATTTACTACCCATATCACACATACCTAGCATATCAAGAGACAAGACCAAGAAAAAAATTTGGTTGCAAGTTTGTTCTGTTTTTTTTTCGTAGTGTTGCTTTTTTCTTTCAAATAGAGTAGCGGCGCAGCTTGTTGTCCGTTTGCCTTTTATTTCTATGTAATGACTTACTATGTTCAATAAAAAGAGTATATGAAAAAAATCAAAGTCAAAAGTTGAATGATACAACAAATCTTTCATCCCGCACTAGCTGGGTATGGTGGTATTTGAGGTACCCATATATCAATAGGTTATTAGGTTGTGGGTTCTAGTCCAATGGTGGATAACCTGTATATATGTGAGGATTTTGTGTGGATGATTTCCTATCGAAAAACAAAGAAAATTAAACATGGGTGGTCACTCTCATAAGGTTCCAGAAACGAATAGCATCTTTCAATGCACTTTTATCTTTATAAAAGGTATTGAGTATTGACATAATATTCGTTTGGGTTAATGCCATGTAATAGTCACATACTTTCACAACTTTTATTTATAAAACTTAATTTTTGTTCTCGTTAGGTATTTGTACTGGTAAAAAGTGTTCTGATTAGATAGTTTTGCAACCGGGAAACACTATTACCTAAGCTGACGATGTGCCCTCTTTGGTTTAGTTTTTGTGGTGCACCCTTACATGCTGGTGATATATCCCTTACATGTTGGCGAAATATGTCGATATAAGGAATAAAACTCCTATACCGTTGATATTGTCAAAGAACAATTACCGTTTAGGGGTTTTATCTCTTATATTGCATCTTACGCAGACAAATATCGCCAAAATGTAAGGCAGTGTCACAAAATCTAAACCAGATAGGCACCACATCATCAGTTTTACAAATTGAAAACCTTACCAGATTGCAAAACCACCTAATTAAAACAATCCTTGTAAATTGTAAGTACAGGTGCACAACTACTTTATGAGAACAGAAAATAGTACATGCCATTAGCCCTATTCATTATGACAATGTATTTTATCAGTTTATGCACATATGATTGTGGGCATCATTTGCTTTCCACAAACGGAAAATGTAGCATAAAGAAAATCGATATAATCGAACAAAAGTGTGTCATCACAAAACTTATATATGCACCATCAAGCTACAAAAGTAATGATAAAGATATTAAAATTTACAAATGTTACATATTATAACCAATTCAAGAACCCAATCACCAAAAAAAACACACAATTTAACCTAAACAAACAACCAAACTTCATGTTTCACAACAACTAAAAAGTCAAGAAACCAATTAAAATCAATTTACCTCAAACTGCATGAGAAATAGTCAAACAAAAGCCAACAGCTTTTGAAGGCCCAAGTATAGATCTTCTCTTTCAACCACTGCAAACTTAAACCAACTTTAAAAAGCATCAAAATAAACAAACCCCAGAAAGAAAAATGTAAACTTGAAGTGAATAAAACTTACCCATTAGACATTTGAAGCTGCTACATCAAACCCTCTTTCAAATTGGCTTGAAAACAAGTATATATGTATGTATATGTGTGTGTATAGACTGTGAGTCTGTTTTATGGGTGTGTTTAATTGAAGAGAGGGAGAAATTAGTGTGAGGGGGGAAAGAAGGAGCTGGATCTTAGCCGGATCGGATCTTAGCCGGATCGGAGCCGCCGAGCTTCAGACAAAGAAATAAATAAGAAAAGGCGGAGAAAAACAAGAAATAAAATAGTGATAGAAGTATATAACTAGTCGAGCCAGCCGTAGGATATCTCTTTTTTCTCTCTCTCCCAAATGTTTTTGGATTTTACATTTTTGACCCTATATCTTGTTTTTAAAATCTTAGCATGGTACCCGAACAATGCGGCGAAAACGGATAGTTTTTTGTTCTCCGCCGTGTCACCCCCGTGGCTCCGTCGTTGGATAACTCAGCGAGATGAGAGAGAGAGAGAAAAGTAAACAGCGAGAGAGAAAAATATGAAGGGAAGGAATGAAATACGTTGTTGGATAACGCATCAATCGGATTTTGTATACTTGTTTATAACTTTCCTTTTTTATTTCACGTAACAGTGATTATAAAGATGGTTTAGTGTAACTTCATGATGTGTGAAATCTAGTTTAAAAATTTATAACAAGATCTACCGCTAACTGACTACAACACACTTGCGGGCAGTGTACCCGTTCGTATGTAATATAGCTAACTGGCAAGACCAGGATCGAACACAAGGACTGAATTTGTGCACTTAAGGTTGTAAAAAAAATGTGAAACAAATAAAAGGTTTGGTGTGACCGAGTTGTCACTTTGCGTTTTGAAAGCCAATTAATTAACAATGTAAGTAAAAGTACTCAACCAGTATTAGCAAGAGCACGAGGAAATAGTTTTCTCTTGGTCATTAGGATCAATGGGTATTTGGAAGTACCCGGAAAAACCATCTAGAAAACAAAAGAACTCATTACCGGCTAATCTTTCAAGCATTTGATCCATGAAGGGTAAAAGAAAATGGTCCTTTTTGGTGGCCTCATTCAACTTACGATAGTCAATACAAACTCTCCAACCGGTGACCGTTCTAGTTGGAACCAATTCATTCTTTTCATTTGTGACAACGGTCATCCCACCCTTCTTTGGTATACAATGTACCGGGCTAACCCATTGACTATCCGATATTGGAAAAAAAACCATCTAGAAAACAAAAGAACTCATTACCGGCTAATCTTTCAAGCATTTGATCCATGAAGGGTAAAAGAAAATGGTCCTTTTTGGTGGGCTCATTCAACTTACGATAGTCAATACAAACTCTCCAACCGGTGACCGTTCTAGTTGGAACCAATTCATTCTTTTCATTTGTGACAACGGTCATCCCACCCTTCTTTGGTATACAATGTACCGGGCTAACCCATGGACTATCCGATATTGGAAAAATTATACCCGCATCAAGTAATTTAACAATCTCTTTTTTCACAACATCTTTCATGTTAGGATTAAGCCTTCTTTGCCTTTGAATTACCGGTTTCACATTCTCAATTAAATTGATTTTGTGTTTGCAAAAATTGGGGCTTATCCCGGGTATATCGGATGTCTTCCATGCAAAGGCCTTTTTATGGGCCTTAAGTATGGTCATGAGCTTAGCTTTCTCCTCACCCGAAAGTGATGAGGAGATGACAACGGGTAGAAGTGACGTACCTTCCAAGAATGCATATTCTAAATGATCGGGCAATGGCTTGAGCTCTAAATCCGTTGGAGGATTCTCAAGAGAAGTAGGCAATTTGTTGTTTTGAATTACCTCAATATCTTCAAAACCTTCCTCCTCTAATGGAGTGTCATCCATGCTAAGTGCCAGAATTTCTTCAATCTCCTCAATTTGGTCACTAGTGACATCTCCTTCTCCAATGCTAGCCAAGCTATCATCACTTGCTTCACCATCAACACCTACAAGCTCCAACATCTCCAATTCAACGACATCATCTATAACATCAATCTTAAAACAAGTGTCATCGGAAGAATAAGAATGTTGCAAAGCTTTTTCAATTTTAAACACAATCCGGTCTTTCCCGACACCCAAGGAAATTTCCTTGTCCTTTACCCGAATGATAGCATCCGCGGTATATAAGAATGGTCGGCCCAAAATGAGAGGCACCTTGGTGTCCTCCTCCATTTCCAAAATTACAAAATCAACCGGAAAGACAAATTGGCCTACTTGCACTTGCAAGTTTTCGGCCACCCCCATTGGGTATTGAAAAGAATGATCCGCAAGGCGGATGCTCATTTTGGTGGGCTTCAATTGCCCCAAAGAAAGCTTAGTAAAAACTGAATATGGCATCAAATTGATGCTTGCCCCAAGATCGGCCAACGCCTTATAAGACAATTTTCTACCAAAAGAACAAGTAATAAGGAAACTCCCTGGATCCGAAAGCTTAGGTGGAAGCTTGTTTCGGATGACCGCTGATGAGCGTCCAATTTGTGATAAAAAACCCCTATCGAAAGGCTTCATTTCTATGTCTTAAATGAGTCAATATTCCGGAACTATCGGTACTTAATGGATTCTATGTTTACGCAGGTTCACGGAAGATGCGAGTGAGGGTAAATGGCATCAAGTGACTCAAGATGAAGGCCTATGAAGTTACAAGACATAAAGAGGTGATTCGGGAGCCGAACGAAGCAATACGAGAAGCAGCAGGAGCTGCCAGCGCCGCTGGGCGGCCCAGATCAGCAACCGACTTATTTCACTATTTAAGCCGAAGCAGCCCTCAAAACCCTAAGAGAGAGCAGATTCAATAACCCTAAGTCGACTTTGCAGATTCCAAAGAGGTTTTAGAGCTTCTAACACCTTCCGATCTTCATCCTCAACCTAGATCTACTCTTTTATTTACTTTCAGTTGGTAAACAATGTCTTTCATCTTTTCAGACTTTGTTATTCCTTTAGTAATGTCAGGCTAGTAGGCTGAATACTTGTTTGGATCGATGTGATCATGTAGACGTTTATTTATTATACTTTATTTGTTAGATCTGTTGAAGTGTGTTTTACTGTTTTCCGTAGATCCATGCTTTACTAGTTCTTCATATTATTATCGGTTCTATATCTGCATGTATTGATTTAATTCTGATGATCGGTCTATAATCATACACTAGGATTAATACATAAGGATGGAAAACACTAGTCGGTCTTTAACTAGATGTAAAAGGTGATTCACTTTTAACCGAGGGATCCAGAACCATAGTAATTAGGACGAATAGAACATGATGCTTAACAATGTCAGACGCGATCGAGTGACTTGGAAATGAGCATTGTGGTCACCGGAGAGAATTACTATCTGGCCATGACTTAAGAGCCGGGTAACTAAAAGATGAATTAGTAACACGAACTTTAGGTCATTAATGCTTAAACAATGAATCTAACGAGAATTTGTTTATAGAATAGTGTGAGTCTAGGGACAGCACTAGTTACTTAGGCAAAGTGAATCTAACGAGAATCTGAGCCGTGATGAAGTTTTCAACAGTCTAGCAAGTAGGTAGAATGATATTTGGTCGTACCATGAGATTTGAGATGCCAAACAAGTATTTTAATTTCATTAGTGTTATTTGTTTTTTCAAACTATTTTCAGACCAAGCCTCTCGTTGAATAAGCGGTTGCGGCTTCTATTTACCTTTGGTTTATTGGCCCCGGAAGCTGTTAGATTTCTCAATAGAGTACAGAGGGTCGTTCATAGCAATTTCTCGACTCCTAGGGACCAAGGGTTTGTTTTTAGTAGGATAGGATTTGCTATTCAGAAAGGGGTGGCGGCGCAGCTTGTTGCCCGTTTGCCTACCATCGTGTTGTAAAACATTTAACCATTATTAATGACAGCACCCATAATTTTAGGATAAAAAAAATTAGTTTAATAGGAAATCGTGACAACCCCCAACCGCTAGAATTAAACGTATTACTAGATTAGGTAAAGCAACGCGTCCCTGCGAACGATCCTGTACTTATCACTTAACTATACTACATCTGATCGGGTCCCCTGTTCGTTAAGGTGTGTGTGTGTTTTGAGATAATTACTTGTACAACTTTTATAAATTTAAACACTAAAAAACCCATACCATCAAGTGTTTTGGCGCCGCTGCCGGGGACGCGACGCATTCTTAGTTTAGTAGTGTAATTGGATCCTTTCTTGTGTTTCGGCACGAGAAAGTTACTTTTCAGTTTTTAGGTTTAAGTCATTTTAGGGTTTAGTAGTTAAATTAGGTCAAACTAGGTCAAAATTAGGGTTAGGTTAATTTAGCTAGTATTTTCATTTTCTTTAAATTTTCAAAAATCCAAAAATATTTTATTTTATCGTTTTTAGTTATTACGTTTAGATTGTTCGAAATTAGGTTTATTTTGTTTTTGAAGTTACTAATCATTTTCGTGTTTCGTGTTTGTTTTCGTTCTTGTTTTCTCTTTCTTTCATTTTCGTTTAGTGTATTTCAGCTAAGATAGGTACAATGCATTGGAAAGGATTCGATGAACCTGTTTCGGGGATAGAGAAAGGCGTTTATATGGCAAAAAGCAACTCTGAAATCTGCACAGGAAAGACCAGTGCCGCTGGGAAGAGCCTAGCGCCGCTGGAGGACCCCCAGCGCCGCTGGGGAGGTCTGCACAGCGAACAGGTCCTAATCAGCAAATCCCCACCGTTCGTAGGCCGCTCAGCAACAGACATGAAATAGATTTACATCTGACTGAAGGAGAATACGAGCTCACGGTGTCATTTAGCCATTGTGAAATAATGCATAAGGTGGACAACTTCCGTCAAGAAAATTATGGTAGTCACGAGGAAGCTTTAAGAGAGGTGACGAATTTGGTGGATGAACTAGGGCAACACATGCTTTTGGTGTGGAAATATAAGGAGATGGATTATCACACCAAACGGATAAGCAATTTTTGTTTGCCACTGGAATATAGGATTAAGGAAGCTTGTGGTATCTTGGAAGGACAAAGACAAGACATAATGAAGAAAATCAGGGACCGAGAGAAGATGCAGGCGGAACGAACAGAGATGGTTGCAAGGATTGAAGCTAGGATCTCGAGCCGAAAAGTCAGATTTGAAGAACCCATCGCGAGAACGGAGAAGCCAGCGCCGCTGGGAGGGACCCCGAATCACTTGAGAAAAGATGCTGAGAGGATTGACCAGCCAAATAAGCCAACGGACACAATTAAACATCCTGATTTGAGGCCACTGCCAGGTAGGAAAGAAGAAACGATCGGAAAGAGGAGACCGCGAGGAAATAAGACATCGGCTAAGTCCCCGGAAGAGGAAGCATTGATAGCCGTGAAAAACTTTAAACAAGCAAAAAATGAACCTTGGGGAAAAGCCTGGCAACGAATGAAAACACTGACGAATGTATTAGTAGCCGAGAAGAAAAGCACAAAAGAACAAATGAAAGCATTCTACAATGGGTTGAACATAGGAACAAGGAAGGCATTCAACGAAGGGTTGGTGAAAAACATAATACTAACAGAACCCGAGAGGATAATGAAGTTCCTAGAGGAGTATGGGTGCAAAATCGCAAAACCGGGCACTGCCACGGAGGCACCAGCGCCGCTAGGCAAGCCCAGAGCCGCTCAGGGGTACCCATTGCCGCTGGAACCCCCTGCAGTCCCGAAGTCGCGAAATCAAATCCGTTACCACCCAAACCAGCCCTGGAAATCAAACACCGATCGACGTGGAAATGGTTGAAGCTATTGAAGCACGAAGGAACTCAGAAAAATTAGAGGAGAGGAAAGGAACGAACGTCAAAGAAGCCATAAGTCACTTCGAACGATTTTCAACGGGAACCGGCCCCCGGCCGACCCCGTATTCTTCCTCAACCTAGTTCCTAGGCCGAGTCCGGTTGAAGACTCGTTAAACTTAGCGCTTCTTGGGAGGCAACCCAAGCCGTATTTTCATTTTCATTTTATTTTTATCTTTTTAGGAATATGTGACTAATTGCAATTAAGTGAATTGTTTTGAATTTTATCATTTGTGACCTATTTTATGAGTATGTCTTTAGAATCACAGATGCAAGCTTTCAACGGATCAAAGAAACAAGTAACTTATTGCAATCGTATTTCGTTTTTATTTTTTATTTTATGTTTTAGCTTGTTATTTTCCATTTTTATATTTTGATTGAAGTGTGCAGGAGTATTAGCTTTGTATTCTGAGGAAAACCATGCACTTGGTCAAAAGCTAAGTGTGGGGGAATGCCCGAAGCAAATCGTGAAGGAAAATCAGACGTCGAAGCATGTACAGGAACTCAAAGCGCCGCTAGAAGACTTCTAGCGCCGCTGGGAAAGCCACCTGGGCTTCCGCTCTCAACCTGCACTTGTGCAGTCCAGCGCCGCTCCCAGCCAAGCCAGTACCGCTCCCGTGTGTCCAGCACTGCTCAGGCTTAGCCAGCGCCGCTCCCGGTTCCAGTTTGCACACCAGATCGTGAAAAATCCAAAAAAAATCAGAAAAACCCAAAAATCCAAAAAAAAAATCAAAAAAATCAGAAAATACCAAAAAGAAAAGAAGATGGAGAAGCATCAATGGATCGCCATCAAACGGAGCCGACTCAAGTCTTTGAAGATTCAACATCATTCAAGTCGCTCCACAAATGCCATCTTCAACAACATTCATGCAAAATAAGCCCGGGAAGTTTCGTTAATCCTTTAACTTATTCGTGTTTTTCCTATTACCCTTTTTGTTATGTCATGTCTAGTACAACAAGGACGTTGTACAATTTAAGTGTGGGGGGATGGGATAGGAAAAACCCGTGGTTTTGTTGCTTGAATAATCATAAGTTTTCTACTACTTATTTCATGCAAATTTAAAATTTTTCTTGTGTCTGAAAATCATTTTGAGAATATAAGCTTTGCAAGTAGACAAAAGATGACGATAACTAAGCAATATTAGCTTTGGTAGATGAACGGTTAGTTAGGACTGTTAGTTTAACTATAGATTTGTGGCTGTTCATTCTTCCAACTGGATTAGAGCTTAGACTGAAACTGAATGCGATTATGTTTGCCATAGCACATTTAAACGGACTTTAATATGCCTAGCAATTAGAGTTATCTAGTCATTAGCATAGGTGTATTAATTGGACTTAATTATGCGTGCTTGTGTAGGAACTAGTTTAGATGTATGGTTCGCCTTAATTCTTACACTATTGATAGTGAACTAGTTGCATGTGGAGTAAGTGTATGAGTTATCTGGGGTCTCTGATAATGTCTATTGCATGAATAATGTAGTAATCTTAAGAAAAAGGCAATCAGTAGATTAAATAAAAAGAGTTCAAAGAACTAATAACGAGTAAAATCTATACGCATCAAGTTATGTCGCTTTGCGTGTGGGGAACCACCGACCTGTCACCGCTGTCTTGATGTAAGGTATAAACTCTAACCATTAGTTGAGTTATGTCGCTCTGCGCGTGGGGAACCACCGACCTGTCACCACTGTCTCAACTATTAAAGATGATAATATCGTATAACTGCTTTAGTATTTAGCTAGTGAGCATGACTGTAGTGTGAGAGTATGTCTAGGTAGTGACTCACAAGTACACAAACGATAAAATGTAAATGCCTTGCTAGTAGCTAGTAGTTCTGATTGCTATACAAACCTTAATTAAGTGCTTAACTAGTCAGCAGAAGGAAGTAAGATTGAGCTGTAGGACATGTGGAACTATAGAACGGTTTTAGAGGTATTAACACAAATATAAGGTTGACTTTTAGTTTTGATTGACTAATTATCTTGCCTCTAGCTATAGCTTACTGATTTTGTCTTAAGCTTTCTCAAATCATTTTGCATGACTAATCTTTCAAATGTTTTTAATAAAGTAGAATAACGTGAACACTTAAGATGTCCGCTCATCATTGTTTTATTTTCTTGGACTATTTTTAAGGACAAGCAAAGACTTAAGTGTGGGGGTATATGATGAGCGTCCAATTTGTGATAAAACCCCTATCGAAAGGCTTCATTTTTATGTCTTAAATGAGTCAATATTCCGAAACTATCGGTACTTAATGGATTCTATGTTTACGCAGGTTCACGGAAGATGCGAGTGAGGGTAAATGGCATCAAGTGACTCAAGATGAAGGCCTATGAAGTTACAAGACACAAAGAGGTGATTCGGGAGCCGAACGAAGCAATACGAGAAGCAGCAGGAGCTGCCAGCGCCGCTGGCCCATGCCCAGCGCTGCTGGCACCAGCGCCGGGCGGCCCAGTTCAGCAACCGACTTTACACTCTATTTAAGCCGAAGCAGCCCTCAAAACCCTAAGAGAGAGCCGATTCAGCAGCCCTAGCCGCCCATATCAAACCCTAGGTCGACTTTGCAGATTCCAAGGAGGTTTTGGAGCTTCTAACACCTTCCGATCTTCATCCTCAACCTAGATCTACTCTTTTATTTACTTTCAGTTGGTAAACAATGTCTTTCATCTTTTCAGACTTTGTTATTCCTTTAATAATGTCATGCTAGTAGGCTGAATACTTGTTTGGATCGATGTGATCATGTAGACGTTTATTTATTTTACTTTATTTGTTAGATCTGTTGGAGTGTGATTTACTGTTTTTCGTAGATCCATGCTTTACTAGTTCTTCATATTATTATCGGTTCTATATCTGCATGTATTGATTTAATTCTGATGATCGGTCTATAATCATACACTAGGATTAATACATAAGGATGGAAAACACTAGTCGGTCTTTAACTAGATGTAAAAGGTGATTGTAACCTAGGGATCCAGAACCATAGTAATTAGGACGAATAGAACATGATGCTTAACAATGTCAGACGCGATCCAGTGACTTGGAAACGAGCACTGTGGTCACCGGAGAGAATTACTATCTGGCCATGGCTTAAGAGCCGGGTAACTTAAAGATGAATTAGTAACACGAACTTTAGGTCATTAATGCTTAAACAATGAATCTAACGAGAATTTGTTTATAGAATAGTGTGAGTCTAAGGACAACACTAGTTACTTAGGCAAAGTGAATCTAACGAGAATCTGAGCCGTGATTAAGTTTCCAACAGTCTAGCAAGTAGGTAGAATGATATCTGGTCGTACCATGAGATATGAGATGCCAAACAAGTATTTTAATTTAATTACTGTTATTTGCTTTTTCAAACTATTTTCAGACTAAGCCTCTCGCTGAATAAGCGGTTGCGGCTTCTATTTATTTTTCAGTATTTTAATTAGTTTAATAGGAAATCGTGACAACCCCAACCGCTAGAATTACACGTATTACTAGATTAGGTAAAGCAACGCGTCCCTGCGAACGATCCCGTACTTATCACTTAACTATACTACATCTGATCGGGTCCCCTGTCCGTTAAGGTGTGTGTGTGTTTTGAGATAATTACTTGTACAACTTTTATAAATTTAAACACTAAAAAACCCATACCATCAACCACCGAGCATTATTCATCGGGATAGTGTGGTCCACCACAATGGACACATCCCCCGGCCATAATCTTCACATCACGCTCTAATCCCCCAAAATTGTTCTCCACTATTGAGAACCTTTCATCCATTCGTTTGAAAGTGCCCTAATTTCTGAAATTACCTTGGAACTTCCACCCTCATCGACTCTAGCTACTACCCTACGTGACCTCCTATCTTTACTAGGAGACCTAAAGACTTGAGCCTTTGCCATATCCTCAAACATTTTCCAAAGCTCACTTGAGGTCTTGTAACTAGTACTACCCCCACAAGTCATCACCATCTTCTCATAACTTTCCCTATTCATCCCATCTAAGAATATACCCACAATTTCGGTGTCACTTACCCCATGCCCGGGACATTCCCACAAAAGATCTTTCATTCTTAACCATGCTTCAACTATGGTTTCATCCTCATCTTGCCTAAAAGAACGAATGACAAGTCTAAGTTCTCTTTCCCGATTAGCCGGAAAAGAATCTCTCAATCAAAGCTTCCCTAACCGCACCCCAAGTAATCAAACTATCCGGTGCTAACCCCTTTAACCATTTATGAGCCTCCCCCCTGAGAGACATGGGAAAAAGCTTCATTTTGAACGTTGTTGGCCTGATTTTCCCCATAAGTGAATAAGTTGCAAATCATCTCAAACTTGTCAAGATGCTCATGAGGGCCTGTTTTATTCGCGTTAAAGCACAAATCTTTAACCATTTGCAAATGGTTACCTTTCACCGTGAAAGTCTCAATTTCGGGGCTCAGATGGCCGATTGGCGAGATGTTGGTATAGTTCGAGGAAGGTCCTCGATCTTGGTATGAAAAAGATCGGGTGGATTTTGTTGTCCGGCCATGTTGATGTCCGGTTTTGGTGATTCGGGTGGAGTAGGTGTTTTATCGGAAAGTGGTTCTTCTTTTTCGGAATGGTAACCCCACTCGTTACTTCCCGACTCGTAATAAGTCTCGTGAAGTATGTGGTTGGGTTTGGGTCTAGGAGTGGTGTCTATGTAAAATGGTGCGGATGATGACGGTTGTGATGTTTGTGTTTTGGTGCGCTTTTTGAGTTTGTCGGGGTTAGATGTGGCCTTCACTAATGGTTTCCCAGAAGCTCGAGTGCTCATCCACTACCTGTAAATAATCTGCGAACACAACACAACAAACAAAACCTTAATAGCACCTGAGGTAAAATTAAAGCAAAAATAAAAATAAACTAAAACAAGTAACTTCTCCGTGCAAAGCACGAAAAAGGATCGATTCACAGAATCTCAACCAAAAGTACTTAAAATCAATCCCCGGCAGCGGCGCCAAAAACTTGATGTGTGAAATCTAGTTAAAAAATTTATAACAAGATCTACCGTTAACTGACTACAACACACTTGCGGGCAGTGTACCCGTTCGTATGTAATATAGCTAACTGGCAAGACCAGGATCGAACACAAGGACTGAATTTGTGCACTTAAGGTTGTAAAAAAAATGTGAAACAAATAAAAGGTTTGGTGTGACCGAGTTGTCACTTTGCGTTTTGAAAGCTAAATAATTAACAAGTAAGTAAAAGTACTCAACCGGTATTAGCGAGAGCACACGAAAAGAGTTTGAGTTGTAAACAAATAACTAAAAAGCCATCTATGTCGAATCCGCTCCACAAAAAGTCTAGGTTGCATATGGGTTAAGCTCAAAATTCTTTAATGTTGGTGATAATAATTGTGACAAGACAAAACACATTCGGCGTGCACTCCGTTTGTAAAATCGACTCAATCACCTAATCAACTCAATTTCTTGCAACAAGTGGTACCACCATCCTCATTACAATTCCTTGAACTAACTAGTTTGTTTGATTATTTAAATAACAATTTTTATCTTTGTGAAAGAAACGTGGTACCACCAACCGTTAAATCCACTTAACAAAGTAATTTCTATTAAACTTGTATCCTTTACTATCATACCATGACCTAGCAAGAGTTATTCATAGACAAATAACTAAAATAATACTTGTATTCAACTAGTACCACTATTCGAAAAACACAAATATCACCAAGGACACAAGATTAAGTAGAAGAAATCACTTCATTAAGATCTTGACAAAATGGTAAGTAAAACCAACTTGAATTCAAAATATTATGCAACCATAACTAATTGTTTCACTTCATCTTCATAGATGTATAGAGATTTAGCTACTCATAATGAAAAGAGCTAAAGATTCAATTAAAAAGGAGAACATAATGTACCAAAATAGAGAAATAATCCAAATCGAGGTAACAAGGTAGCTACAATCACTAAACAAGAGCCAAAAATAATCTTCAAGTCTTCAATGAGTTGGAGTAGTGGAAAACCCTTAGAAAACCTTGAAAAACGGCTGGAGTAAGAATGTGTAAGCTCAGGTATCCAAGATTAGGTTAAGGGTTGATTGGTAGTTGGTATTTATACCCCAGGAGAGAGAAAATAGTGATGTCAGCTCAAGCTCGCGCCGCGAGGGATCATTCTCGCGCCGTGAGGAGTCCAAAAAAATCGATTACCTGAACAGACTCAAACCTTGCGCCGCGAGGATCAAAACTCGCGCCGCGAGTTTCTTCAGCTTTTGAGGTTTCAGCTACGCTTTTCACAATGACTCATCCGTAAGTGCATTTGGACCATTCCCAAGTCGTTTTCTATCATTTGTAGGCGATGTACCTGCTGTAAACCTGAAACCACTAGCAAACACCATAACGCACCACAAAACAAGTATAAACGGCTATAAAACATGTACAAAGCGTCCAAATAGTATGAGGGAAACATGTATAGATTGAGACATATCACTTCACCTGTAATCCCCTCCCCTTCCAAAATATTTCATACTTAACTGGTTAAGCGGAAGGAGTGGTCACCAAATTGGTGATCTTCCCAATTTGTCACATCACATTTATCAAATAAAAATCTTCCAACTCAAAACTTTCCGATTATCCTCAAACTTTACCAAATTGGTGGGGGTGGACGGTGGTGTTACCAAACTTTGGAAATCTCCTTCAACCAATAAAAATAAAAGAATTCACTTATCTCTCTCACATCCCCTTTCTTTCGCTCTCCTCGGTAAGCTTTACCAAATCAAGTCACCAATTTCCTTCGTCGAAAACCATGCGGTGGTGTTACCGACATCACCGAGGCGATGTCGATTGTTTGTCGAGCCCCATTCCCACCACCTTTATAGTTCACATATAACAAATATTAAAGTAATACAAATAAACTTTTAATTTTATTATGATATAATTCTTAAAACTTTATCTTAATACTAATTTTACAATTAACAGGCCTTTAGTTAATTATATTACATTATTGTTTAAAGTCATCTTAGGGAGTGTTTTAGATTGCGTTTGTAGAAAAATTATGCGTTTAAAACTAGGGGTGTAAACGAGTCAAGCCTGCTCGCGAACTATTCGAACTCAATTCGTAAAAAGCTCGTTTCGAGCCGAGCTTAAACGAGCTCGAGTCGAATTCGAGCTTAAATGTTGACTCGTTTATTAATCGAGCTCGAGCTCGAACTTCGAATCCATAACTCGATTAAGCTCGCGAGCCTAAACGAGCTTTCATATATATAATATAATAATATATATACATATTATTATATTATTCGAGCATTCATATACTAATCGAGACGAACTTAAACGAGTTTTTTTGACGAGCCTTTAGTAATAAAGCTTAGTTTTAATCACTTACCGAGCTCGATCTCGAGCCAAGCTCGAACTTTTTTAGTTTTTTTGCCAAACGTGCCGAGCTCGAGCTTTCTTAGTAAATCACGAGCCGAGCTCGAGTTTAAATACTAAGATTCGAACGAGCTCGAGCTCGAGCCCGAGCTCCTTAAACGATCTCGAGCTCGAGCACTGTCAAGCTCGGGCTCGGCTCGGCTCGTTTACACCACTATTTAAAACCGCTTTTTGAAAACGCATGCCCTAAGATGCTTTTCCAAAACTACATATCTTTATTTCTTTTATAAAAATTATCCCACCCCTTATTTTTAGAAAGTGTTACACAATAGTTAGTTGCGAAAGTACAAAATTGCCCTTAATGAACACCTCATATGGAAAGAGTAATTTGACATTACCTAATTTTTCTTAATGAACTAATTTACATATTAAACCATTATCTTAATAATCTACACTTCAATCTAAGCTCTTATTTTTTGGGAGTTATGTTACAGAACTAAGATTAGTTTAGCTAGGTGGCCTAACTGCCTAAGTTACTTTGTTTCATAGGTTGTTTAGCAAGTGGGCCCCATAAATTCTTGGTTAATTCCTATTTTGATATATATGTATGCATGGTTGTTTTCATATATCATGTTGGGTTTATTGCATGAGGCTATGTTTATTATGTTTTTTTACACTTTCATGTTGTTTAATATGTTAAATAGGGTTGCAATCGTATATGTATTGTAGAATCTGTGCTAATGTATGTAGGTCGCATACTCGCATGTTTGCTACTCTTCCCTACTTTTAATGTGGCCGCAGACATGTATATCTTCTTATGTTATTTTCGGCGGATAGGTATGGTGATGTGCAAAATCGAGTTTTAAATTTATAAACAAGAAATACCGATTTTACTACCTAATGCACACTCTCGGGCAGTAGACCCGTTCGTGTATAGTATAGATAAATGGTAAGTCAGGATCGATCACAGGGACTAAGTAAGCAATTGTTCAAATAAAGTAGTTCAAATAGAAATGGGTTTTGTGACCGAATTGTCACTTTGCAAAAAGAAAAGCAAAAGTAAATAATTAAATCCGGTGTTACCGGGGCAGGGTTCGTCTGAAGACGAAAGTAAAAATAATTTGATTATAAACAATAATTTAAAAGGCATCCATCTCGAATCCGCTCAACAACATGTTCAGATTGCACATAAATGAAGTTCAATTTCAATTTAAGTTGATTAAATAACCGAGACTCAAACAAAGCACCAACCCCGTACCCGTCAAGTTAAAGACATCATTTGACTCTCTTGCTTAAACTAGTTTCGTTACAAAGACCGGTACCCCAAGACATCTTTTATAACTTCCCTAATCAAACAATGGTTTTGGTTATTAAAATAACAATTATATCTATCGATTGTACCCAACCGTTAACACATTCTTCCTATTATCATGAACGATTATCTACCGTACCCGTCATAGACCCAATCGTTTGTACCCAAACAATCAAAATGAAATATATGTAATCAATAACTACCATTAAAGACACACATAAATCACCAATCAATTCAAGATAAATATAAGGAAGAAATACGCTAAGATCACGATATAACGTTAAATGAAATCAACATTGAATTATTAAAATTGTGCAATCCTTACATATTGTCTCACTTCATCAAGATGGATGATAAAGTGATTAGCCACTCATATCAAGATAAATAACACTAACAATTATCAAATAGATAAAATCCATAATAAAAATTGTATAGTAATATAGTCTTGTAATTAAGCAACTAATAATTATAAAATAAAAAGTGAAGAAGTCAAACGAGTTGATGATATCCGGATGATGTATTCGACTTTTGTTTTATGCGGCTACTGCTAGATTCGATGGACAAAAGATAACACCTCCAACAATTGATTTTTCTTTGCGGCTCCCTCTTTACTTCTCTGCTTAAACACCAAAAAAATAAAAGGGATAAAAAACCTTTTTGTCTTTTTGCGGCACCTTTTTACCACCACACGTAAACCTTCTTTTTTCCCCCCGTAAATCTCCTCAGCAACACCTCCTAGCCGACCTCTCAATTCTCTCTTTAGGCTCACGCAAGATCTGGCCCAATGGCCACTTGACTTGTTTTATTTTCTGCTGGGCTCACGCGCAAAGAGCCAGGCCCATTTCTTAATCTCTTCTGCTGGGCTGCTGATCACGAGACACACACATGGGCTGTGGCCCATTCTTGCTTTCTTTCTCGGCTGGACACCAACAAGACCACCACCATTTTATTTCTTCAATATGTTTGAACATTGCTTTTATTAGTCCATAACATGTCTTGCAATCACGTGCATCATTTAGACGTGCAAAAGTGTCGTTTCCTCCAGAATTACGCCCAAGTACCTGTTAATCACCTGAAACACTAACAAATACCATAAACGCACCAAATGTATACGAAAACGACTCAAAAACCATACGAAAGCAACTAAATAAATTGTGGGAAATGTGTATAAAATACGACATATCAAATCCCCCCACACTTAAGCTTTGCTTGTCCTCAAGCAATTCCACACTTCAAAACTCAAATAACCTTGGCAAATTTAGGAATAACATTACAGTAATCAAAAAGAAGCTAAACCATTCATAAAAAAAATGAGAAAAGATGGTTAGGCAGTTTTAATCTTAAATGAAAACTGGAATGTTTGACAATACTTGACTGATACACAAGCCTCAATAACGCGACTAAGCACTGAACAATCGAATCAATGATATCTCATCTATCCTACTCCAACTAACTTGCTTTTGGGGTTGAATATTTGAATAATCACTCAAGGCCTAGTCGTGATGCATAATCTTTTACCATAGGCTTGTACTAGAACCATTCCTTCACCATCATGGCGCAAGCACCACAACGTCTATCAGAAGAGGTCTTTCAAGTGTTGTAATGAACTCTGGGGCTAAACAGGGTATTTAAAAGGGTATAGAAATTTGGGATAACAAATGGTGTTAAAAAGAAAATAACACAACATTTAACAAAGTTTTCACATAATAGTCTAGTCCATTAAATCTCATGTCATTAGTTGCCAACGGTCCAAATCCCGAGAAGTTGTCCCGACAATACCCCCAATAGACCGATAGAAACCGACACCATTGTGGTGTATGACATTAAACAACTCAATCAACCAAGACTCACCATGTTGGCTTTAACGAACTTGCCAACCCAAAAATGATAACTGAAAATTATAGCATTCCAAGATCCTTTTGTTGGTGTAATTAATGTACCAACTTACAAAAATGATTTGACCAAAAGTGAGAAATACCAACTGACAGCCCAAGCTCTTTTCATTTTTTCTATTTTTTTTATTTTTCTGTTTTTCAATTCTTTTATTCTTTTTTTTTGTGAGCTACTTTTACTCTGACTAATTGGTATTCTCCAGTAATGTAGAAACAGTGACAAATCATATACTCATATGCTCAAATGAACGATCCAGACTTTATCCAAACAACATGACGAAATCAATCTATTCTCAGTAACCGAGAATATCCCAACCCGACATAAAGGACAACCCCAAACCATCCACTAGCATAGGCAACCAATGACCCACCAGGACTTCGACTATCGGTATGGCTAGGAAAGGTGTATATATAGGTGGATTTAATAACAAAGAACAGGCTAGTGACAACATAGTTTTCTATTGTTTCTTGCACTAAAAGTGAGTGCAACATAAGGGTTTAAGGGTTCACTAACCAGTGTAGTTAGCTACTAAGCACATAACAAATTTTTACGAAACAAGGGGTGAACAACAAAGAACAAAGGTTTTATCCTAAATTTGCCTCTTCTGATAAATAACACGGAACGATCAACCAGGACAAGTTCTAGAATCAACGCAATCACCGCACACTCATAGCAAATGAAATAATCCAAATGGAAAAACCAACCTCAAACTTGCACATCATAGTTCAGAGCTCTAAAATAGAACCCTTACTCCTGGATAAATCCAAAAGCCTACGAGAGGGACAAATTTACAAGGCTAATATTCCAAACCCGTAACACCTAGCATACTAGCAATGAATCAATAATCTCACAATTTGGGTGTTTTGGTGCTATAAGCGTGCTAGTCATATTATTAATCCAGAAGGGATTGCCTAATTAATCAGTCAAAACACATTCCACAAATTAAACTTTGTACCAAGGGTGTAGTCAAATTGCTCATTAATATCTATAATTAGGTGACAAAAACAATTAACTACAAGGACAAGCATGCAAAAGTTTAAAAATTCCTCTAAAAATACCCGACTTTTTCCTATTTACCACCCCCCTCACACTTGAGTTGGACAATGCCCTCAATGTCCAATGAACTAAGGCAAACTATGGGAAATAGGGGAAAGTAAACAAAAGCAAAATAAAGAACAAGAAAAACTTGTCGGGTATGATCTATGTTCCATGCCTGAATATGATGCCAACAAAATATGTCGCTGAACTTACTGCCAACATATGCATATGACATTCAACTTGCTATCAACATGAACACACAATTAACGAGCAACATAATCTAATAAACCATGCATTCATCCTATTCCTAATTATTCAAACGGAAATGGAAAAATAAAATACGATGTTCTATCACCCTTAAGGGTGATTACAAACCAAACAAATAGAAATAAATAAAAGTACGGAAATAAAAGTGTTCAAACAAATAAGAGTACAAGCCATCATCACCAACAGACGGCAGCAGCATCATCCCATCATATATCACTGAGGAGGGTGAGGGTAACCAGGCATAGGTCCTGTACCAAAAATTGATCCAACTACCTGCTCAGCAAACGAGGGTTCTGCCGAACCTGATCCTCCAGCATCTGCACCAGCCTGCGTACCTGCAAAAGACCCAAAGCTAACAGGGTTATCGGGCCCCGTCCCTCCAAGATCATGGGAAGGAGCCACCTCATACTGACGCTCTGGTGGAAAGAAGAATCCAGCTCCAGCTCTGTGCTCAGGAATGAATATACTGGGAGGGCTGTAGTCGGGAATCGGCTGAGGTGGATGAAACTGCTCACCCCTATACTGGGCCTCCCACATGGGCTGATATTTATGTTGATCATGCATCATACGACCCATACCTGAGCCCATCCACCTAAAATCACTGTCCACCCTCGACTGAAACTACTCATGGGAATGCTGAAAGTGCTGCTGAGACTCCCACATGTTATTAACCAAAGTCCCCAAAGAAGAAAAATCCCATGGACCTGAAGGGGCGACAGAAGAGGAAGATGGTCCCTCAGTAGGTGTAGTGGTGGCACGACGCTTAGTACGTCGTGCGGGCTCTAGCGGCTGCTCTGGTGCATCAACCATCTCAGCATCATCATCATCACCTGCCTCTGCCTCCTCCTCATCATCAGAGGCAGCACCACCAAAATCAATCAACTCAGGAATAACATTCTTATGAGCTAGAGGCTTAATCAATTTCCACCGCTTCAAATCATTCCAAGTGAATGGCTTCATAGGTTTGCAGTTCAAAGCGACTGCATTATCAGCACCCTCAAAATACTTCACCATCTTGGAAATGAAATGACCACATACTAACCCCCTATCACGAACTCCTTTGGTCCCCATATGTTTTGCCAACACATAGGGGGCACTTGCTTTCCTATACACATCACCTTCATCAACCAACTGCAACAACCACAAATCCTCCATATATAACTTGTCCGGATGATTAGTCCTTTGGATAAAGGAATGGACTAACATCTTGTGGAACAAGCGCAAAATAGGCGACTGAAGTGTATTCGCCCCACAAGCTGCGCGCCAAGCGCGACCCCCAGACACCCGGTTATAGTAATCTCTAAAATCCCCTGCTTCCCTAGTAAAACTAGAAGTAGTCCTAACAGCAATGGCTAAGAGACGCTCGAAAGCAGGATCATCCAACATATCTTGGGTGTACATCCCTGTGCACAACCCAAACTCAGCAATAGTGAGGTTTCAATTAACACCCCCACAACGAAAGAATATAACCTGATCAGCAAACACATCCTTTACTTTCTCTATGTTCTCAACCGAAATAGCCGAATAAACCTCTAAACACCACTCCTTACAAACTACCTCCCGATTCCGAAATATATCAAACCACAAACTAAATTCCTTGGCTACGGGATTACCATCCATATCATTCGAACTACCCATCAAATGCATATACCTACTAATACCCCCACGAGCATTTAACATATCCAACATACTATATTCCATATACCGTGGTTCAACTATGTCTTTCTGAAAAATAGTGGCCAACCTGTTGGTATATTCAACCTTCTTCTCGGGAGGAGCTCTAGGGAATCGTAACCATGGGTGGGTAGGAATTCCCATAGCAGTGGCTTCAGGTGTAAGACCACTCTCAACAGGTGCAGCAGCCGACGAGGTTCTTGCCTTGCCTCGTCCTGCACGGCTAGAAGAAGCGGGTTCCTACACATACAAGAAACAATTAAAACATTGAAACCCGACATATAAGCATATATGTAAGCATAACCATGGCAGGGCTGAAAGAGGTTGAGTTGCGGCGCAACTTATCATTCTGTATTTCTGTTGCGGTGCAATAAGGAACGTTGCGGCGCAATGAGGGTGTTTCTGGGTTGAGTTCGAGCAGCAGCAGGGGTTAAAGAAAATCCACCAAAAAATTCTCAGACAAAACCCCCAATCTTAATTCAAGGGTATGTCCATCCAATTTACTAGACAAGTGTAATTACACCCTAATTAATTTAATCACCCAATTCATGAACAAAACATCAATCTTTCTAACAAATTATCCCAACCCACATTGTTCTTTAAACCAAATAATCTCAAATTCGACCTCTAACAAGTAAAGAAAGCATAATATCAAGCAAAATCGAATTGAAACAAGAACAAATGGCACAAATTAAATAACAAACAAATAATGAGATTAGAGGGTGGATCAAACTAACCTTTCCAGTTCGAGTCATGGTGAATGATAATGAAGATTTAAGAGAAGAGTAGAAGAAAATCAAGAAGAAAATGGGTTTGGATCGGATGGGGTTTTGAAGGAAAGAAAAAGTAGAAACTCAATTATTTGAGAAAATAAGTGTGTGTGTTATTAGCCAACCGATCCCCTTTTTGTTTAAAATCTGCTGACCTAGTTTGACCAGGGTTGCGGCGCAACTAGAGTTGCGGCGCAATGCCTCTTTATTTTTTATTATTAATTTTTTATTTTTTTTTCGATTTTTCTGAAACATGACACGTAACATGACACGTTGCGGCGCAACAACAACCTGCGGCGCAACTGAAAAACAGAAAGATAGGTTGCGGCGCAACTTGTATAGTTGCGGCGCAATAAGTTGCGGCGCAATTCACCCCCCCACACTTACCTTTGTTTTCTTCCTTGAAAACGACTTACCGGAAGGCATGAGAGCGGCTCCTACCTGCAATTCTTATTAAAACACATTACCAATGACAAATAAACAATAATGAAAACAAGAAACACGGGTTGCCTCCCGCGAAGCGCTTAATTTATTTACGAGTCTTTAGCTCGACTCACAGTCCTTTCTTCATTGATCCATTCCGAAAAATGGAAGCTCGTCAACGACGACTCCCACATTTTCCTCTTCCTCATGATAAAGCTTCAACCTGTGACCATTAACAATAAAAGAAGCTCCATCCGATTTAAACAATTCAACATAACCAGACGGATAGACATGTTTGATCACAAAAGGGCCGGTCCACCTAGAAGTCAACTTGGGTTGCTTGAACTTGTACTTGGAAAGGAACAATAAAACTTTATCACCGGCTTTAAAATCCTTCTCTCTAATCCTACGATCATGCCAAACCTTAGTCCTCTCTTTGTAGAGCCTAGAATTCTCATAAGTATTCAACCTCAACTCATCTAACTCATGTAATTGCAACATTCTCAATTCACTACTTTCAACTAAGTCCATATTGCAATTCCTAAGAGCCCAATAAGCTTTATGCTATATTTCTAAAGGCAAATGACATGTCTTCCCATAAAGCAACCTATAAGGTGTAGTCCCAATTGGAGTCTTAAATGCGGTTCGAAAAGCCCATAATGCATCATCCAACTTCTTAGACCAATTCTTAGGATTATCACCTATGGTTTTCTCTAAGATTCGTTTTAAAGCCCTATTAGTATTTTCTACTTGGCCACTCGTTTGCGGGTGATAAGAAGTAGAGAAACGATGATGAACACATACCTCTTTAACACCTTAGCAAGTTGGTGATTCGCGAAATGAGTTCCACGATCACTGATTAAGGCCTTAGGACAACCAAAATGACAAAATAATTGCTTTAAGAAATCAATGACAACCCTTGCATCATTAGTTGGCAAGGCCTTAGCCTCGGCCCATTTCGAAACATAATCAACCGCCACTAAAATGTAAAGACACTTATTTGAAGGCGGAAAGGGTCCCATAAAATCAATTCCCCAAACATCAAATACATCACAAACCTGAATGAAGTTTTGTGGCATCTCATCCTTCTTTGAAATGTTACCTTGACGTTGACAAACTTCACATGTCTCCACTAATGTTTGAACTTCCTTGAAGATTGAAGGCCAATAAAATCCTGCATCAAAAACCTTCTTACCGGTTACAGATGGTCCATAATGACCACCGGTTGGTCCATAGTGGCATGCATCCAAAATCTTTCGGGTTTCTGCACCGGACACACATCTCCTGATCATGCCATCTGCACACATTCGAAACAAATATGGTTCTTCCCAGAAATAATGCTTAATTTCAGAAAAGAATTTCTTTTTGTTGATAAGTCATTTCCTTAGGAAGAACACCTGCACATAAATAGTTAGCAATGTCTGCATACCATGGATCCTCCTCCACATCCACCTGCATTAGAAACTTTGTGTCACAAAACAATGCCCTCTTTCACCATAAAATGACACTTATCCCAGTTCAAGACCAAGTGTGCCCTTTCACACCTTTCAAGCATTTTATCAAGACTTTCAAGACAATTTTCAAAAGAACTACCGAAAACAGAAAAGTCATCCATAAAAACTTCCATGGACGTTTCGATCATGTCCTGAAATATGGCAATCATACATCTTTGAAAAGTACCCGGGGCATTACAAAGACCAAATGACATCCTTCTATAGGCATAAGTGCCAAAAGGGAAAGTAAAGGTGGTCTTTTCTTGGTCCTTGGGGTCAATGGGTATTTGGAAGTACCCGGAGAACCCATCCAAAAAGCAAAAATACTCGTTACCGGCGAGCCGTTCGAGCATTTGATCAATAAAGGGCAAGGGAAAATGGTCTTTGCGGGTAGCATCATTTAATCTCCTATAATCTATACATACCCTCCATCCCATGACCGTCCTAGTGGGAACTAATTCATTCTTATCATTTAAAACTACGGTCATCCCACCCTTCTTTGGTACACAATGTACCGGACTTACCCATGAACTATCCGAGATGGGGAATATGATTCCCGCATCAAGCAACTTTATTATCTCCTTTTTAACCACATCTTTCATATTTGGATTCAACCTTCGTTGCCTTTGCACAACCGGTTTAACATTATCAACAAAATTTATGGTATGTTTGCAAAATTCTGGACTTATACCCGGAATATCGAAAATTTTCCATGCAAAGGCCTTTTTATGGGCCTTTAGGACGGTCATAAGTCTAGATTTCTCATCCTCCATTAATAAGGATGAGATGACAACGGGTAAAAGAGATGTACCTTCCAAATATGCATACTCAAGATGGTCCGGAAGCGGCTTTAGTTCCAAGTCGGTAGGAGGGTTCTCTACCGAGGTTAGCACCCGTGTGCTATCACTAACCGTGATCTCTTCAAAGGTCTCGTCTTCTGGTGGAGTTTCATCAACACTTAATGCCATAATCTCTTGCATCATATCTCCAACCAACTCTTGCTCTTCTTCACTGCAAGCTAGCAATGATTCACCTTCTTCCATGTCCAAGAAATCCATGAGCTCCTTTTCCAAAGCATCTTCTTCTTCAACCACATCTAACCTGAAACAAGTTTCATCAACACTTAATGCCATAATCTCTTGCATCATATCTCCAACCAACTCTTGCTCTTCTTCACTGCAAGCTAGCAATGATTCACCTTCTTCCATGTCCAAGAAATCCATGAGCTCCTTTTCCAAAGCATCTTCTTCTTCAACCACATCTAACCTGAAACAAGTTTCATCACAAGAGTAGGGATGCTTTAGTGCTCTATCAATATTAAAAACGAATCGGTCATCACCGACCCCTAAGGAAATTTCCTTAGCCTTAACCCGGATGATAGCATCCGCGGTCATAAGGAATGGTCGGCCAAGAATGAGGGGGACTTTAGCGTCCGCTTCCATCTCAAGAATAACAAAATCGACCGGAAATATCATATGCCCCACCTTAATTTGCAAATTTTCCGCTATCCCCATGGGATATTGGAAAGAACGATCCGCGAGCCTAATGCTCATGCGGGTAGGGGTCAACTCTCCTAAAGACAACTTTCTATAAACAAATAAGGCATCAAATTAATACTGGCCCCAAGATCGGCCAATGCCTCACACAAATAAGCACCAAAAGAACAAGCAATTAGAAAACTCCCTGGATCTTCCAACTTGGGAGGAATCTGATTCTGAATGATGGCTGAACATTCGGCACTCATAACTGCAGTCTTAGCCTCTTCAAGCTTCTTCTTATCACTGACAAGTTCCTTGAGGAACTTTGCATAATTTGGCATACCTGCAAGCAAATCAACTAAAGGAACAGTTATATTAACAGACTGAATAAGATCAACAAATTTCTTAAAATGTTCCTTGACTTTTTCTTTCTCAACCGTTGAGGAAATGGAATCTTTGGTTGATAAGGCTTCACCGTCGGTTTCTTAGCGGGTT
Organism: Erigeron breviscapus; assembly: GCA_034093135.1. NCBI lineage: Eukaryota > Viridiplantae > Streptophyta > Magnoliopsida > Asterales > Asteraceae > Erigeron > Erigeron breviscapus. The sequence goes on from CM067167.1 coordinate 127,865,981, forward strand.
TGGATGGAACGGCCGGTATCGGCACGGCTTGGTTCGGTTCCATCTCAACTTCTTCATCACTCGTTTCTTCATATTTATTAACCCGCACGAGTGGGGTAGAGTCATTAGGTAAAGGGTTTGCAGAGTCATAAGTCTTACCTGTCCTCGTAGTGATGGCATTCACTTGCTCATTTCGAGCATTGGGAGGGGTATACTTCTGTCCTTGCCCTTGGTTATTTGATTGAGGTTTCGGGTTTTGTTGAGTGTTACTCGGTAAAGTACCGAGTGGTCTATTAGAGTTCCCGAGCCTCTCAATCCTTCCTTCCAAATCTTTGATTGAAGCTTGATGGTTTTTCGCATTTTGATCCAGCTTGTGCCCCAATCCGTCCAAACGAGTAGTCAAAGCGTCCAACACATAAATCACCTTCTTGGACTCTTCTGCAACATGTTCATTAGTTTCCTTCTGGGCACTAATGAAATCCTTCACTATCTCTCTTAGTTCTGAATCCACGCCTTGTTGATTGTTGAACCTACTAAACCTGTTGCCACCATAACCAGAACTGTTAGAATTAAAAGAAGAAGAAGTAGGGTAAGAACTACCTGATTGCCGGTTTTGATAACCGGTGTTTGGTTGAAATTCCCCTGCTGTTGAACGTAACTAACATCTTGAACTGGTTTATCCGGGCAATCCTCCGTATAATGCAAGTCCCCACAATGCTCACAACCGTCAGCCATAACCTTAACATCTCTTTTAAGGCTCTTGAATCTGCTATCTTGATTATCAAACCTCTCATTCATTTGCTTCGAGAGCGCCTTGACTTCAGTAACAAGTTTTGATTCCTCATTACTCTCAACCTTAGCCACGGTACTTCTACTGGATCTCCTATCTCGGTCCTCATCTCTGGTTGAATACTCCTTCGCCATATCTTCAAGGATCTTGTATCCTTCATTCGGGGAAATGTTGTTTAAACTTCCCCCAAATGCATAACCGAGCTCCCTTTTAGTCTTTCTATCCAATCCATCATAGAAAATCTCAAAACTTTCTTCAGTACCCATACTATGTCCGGGGCAATTTCTTAGCATTTCCTTGAACCGTTTCCATGCATCAACAACATCCTCACCACTGTCTTGAGTAAATCCTCTGATTTTATTTTCCAATTGCCTTTGAGTTCTTAATGAATAGAACTCATCAATAAATCCTTCACGAAGTTCGGCCCAAGTGGTGAATGAGTTATCGGGTAACTCCTTAAACCAAGCAGCTGCATCTCCAATGAGAGTTAATGGAAATAGCTCAAGTTTAACAGCTTCAGTTTGCCCTGTTCCATACTGATATAACCTGCAAATCTTCTCAAACCTCTCAAGATGTGCATTAGGGTCGGTTCTTCGAATCCCATCAAACTTGTCCTCTTCAACACTCTTGAGGTGATTTCCTTTCAAGGAGAAGTCTACCGAAATTGCAGGAGGGCGAATAGCTGTGCCCCGGTTAGCCGGTATGTTTCTTACTCGTTCCCCGTAAGGACGGTTGTTCGGGTCTCTCGGTTGTTCATCACCCATTTGTGATGCTAATACTGCAAAACAAACACTAGCACAACCCGTGAAAAGCACAGATAGAAAACAAAAACTAAATAATGAAATGGACTAAAACTAAATAAATAATAAAAAAATTAACACTAAATTACGCTAACCTAAGAAAGCAATTAACTTCCTCACAAGTTAATGCGAGAAAGGATCGAACTACAAAATTAAACAACTACTTAAACAAAAGTCCCCGGCGGCGGTGCCAAAAACCTGATGGCCGGTTTTGATAACCCTTCAAAAACGACTGGGAGAAGAGAAGAAAGGTTTTAAAGCCGGTGATAAAGTTTTGTTGTTCCTTTCCAAGTATAAGTTCAAGCAACCCAAGTTGACTTCTAGGTGGACCGGCCCTTTTGTGATCAAACATGTCTATCCGTCTGGTTATGTTGAATTGTTTAAATAGGATGGAGCTACTTTTATTGTTAATGGTCACAGGTTGAAGCTTTATCATGAAGAAGAGGAAAATGTGGGAGTCGTCGTTGACGAGCTTCCATTTTTCGGAATGGATCAATGAAAAAAGGACTGTGAGTCGAGCTAAAGACTCGTTAATAACTTAAGCGCTTCGCGGGAGGCAACCCGTGTTTCTTGTTTTCATTATTGTTTATTTGTCATTGGTAATGTGTTTTAATAAGAATTGCAGGTAGGAGCCGCTCTTCATGCCTTCCGGTAAGTCATTTTCAAGGAAGAAAACAAAGGTAAGTGTGGGGGGGAGCATTGCGCCGCAACTCTTGGTTGCGCAGCAATGAACTGTTTTGATTGCGCAACTTTACTGGTTGCGCCTCAACCTATCCTTCTGTTTTTCAGTTGCGCCGCAGGTTGTTGTTGCGCCGCAACGTGTCATGTTTCAGAAAAATCGAAAATCTAAAAAAAAAAACAAAAAAAAAACACCCAATCGTTTGTACCCAAACAATCAAAATGACATATATGTAATCAATAATTACCATTAAAGACACACATAAATCACCAATCAATTCAAGATAAATAATAAGGAAGAAATACGCTAAGATCACGATATAACGTTAAATGAAATCAACATTGAATTATTAAAATTGTGCAATCCTTACATATTGTCTCACTTCATCAAGATGGATGATAAAGTGATTAGCCACTCATATCAAGATAAATAACACTAACAATTATCAAATAGATAAATTGTAACACCCGTCATACAAAAATATGGGTTTTCAAAAACTTTCACCTAACGGTGTCAAATTGCGGAAGAAAAGACTTTAAAAGTCAAAACCGATAAAAACTGTTCGGTTTCTACGTTTAGTTGGTGTTACATGCGATACCATCAAATAGTTTAAAATGAAAACCCAACGGTTGCCCAACACAAAGCAACCGTTCAACAATACTACATAAATTCGACATCAAGTACGAAATGTAAATAAATGTCTAAAGAGATAGTCGTCTATGGGTAGCTAAGTTCTCCTGCATGCATCTACCCAACTCTCACTCTTCCTGCATCAACTAGTCCTTCAAGCTAAACCTGAGGGAACAACCACATTTAAGAAACAAGTGTAGCTAACGAATTAGCTAAGTAAGATAACACTATGTTATTAAAGCATTTGTCCAATTAAAACAATCTTCATTATTAGACAAGTTTATTTAGGCACAACACACATCACACGTTCACACATAACTGCATATCAACTTCATATCAATTAGGATGAATCCCCCTAATTGTGCCTATCCTTCATTTTATTCACACATTATCACACGTATCTTCGTTAACTGCATATAAGTGTAACATAACCGATTCACACCTTGGAAGGATTTAATACCTGAAATCAATGATTTAATACCTGATCTACCTGTAGATGACAATAGGGATGCAAAACACTTGGCTAAACACAACCGATTCACACCTTGGAAGGATTTTTGGCTTGCAATTGGTGGAGGAATGCTATGGGGCGGCTTAGGGCTTGTTTAGAGAATGTATTGGCTGCAAATTATGATCTAATGACACCCTCTAATTCCCTAATCCCGTTTTTAGTTTTCCTCATATGTCAAAATCAACCCTCAAGCTTCCTAATCCTTCATTACTAGTCAAAAACTACCCTAGGCCACATACAACATAAATACTTCTTTAGATGCCACTACATAGGCGTTTAACTACATTATATACACACAAATCCTGCATTATACATTTTAGGCTTTCAAACCTCACACACAATCACACTTTAACTACATATATGCATTAAATCTAAAATAGACTTAACAACACCCTATCTTGACTTAACGACATTAGTCAACTGTTAAATAAAAAGTTTAGGATGTTACAATTACCTCCCCCTTAAGAGGATTCCGTCCCCGGAATCTCATCAGAAAGGAATAACTCCGGATACTTCTCCTTCATTACTGTTTCGGTTTCCCACGTTAAGCTTTCTCCATGATTATGCTTCCACTTTATCAACACAAGGTCAATCACTTTTCGACGTAACTTCTTTTGCTTCCTTTGAAGCTTCTTTGACTTTTGGTCAAGGATCTCAATCCAACCAACTACAAACACACGTTATCATCAATACTCATATCTCTCCACGGATGCACATTGGTTTCACCTCAACCAATACGTCATGTCATCGTATACTTGCATCTTAATCCATGTCTTATATCACATTAACATGGACTCACCACTTACACGTAACTTCATAGCACATCTTGGCATATCACACATAAATTTGTCTCACATATTCATTTTAGCACTAGCTTCACAATAAGCACGATTATCCACATCTTACGTACTAACATTACATCTAGCACGATTTACTACATCTTACATATTACTTTAACATTAGGTACATTCATTACCTAATTAATCCCACGTCTACTTCAACGTTTGGTCTCACTAACATATATATCTCATGATGATTCATACGTGTATCTAGTGAACTAGACACACCACATTTAAGCGCCACACATAAGTCATTTCAACATACATATATTCCCATACTACATTTAGCGAATACTATTCATTCACCAATTAAGCCTTTCGAACACGTACCCTTGCTAACTTGCTATCACATCTCTCATAATTCATTTGAACAAAGGGTCGTCCCTCCATAAATTTCGATGCATAACATATCCCTCCATAATGGCTTATGGTTAAACCATATTACCCATTTTGCGCATAATAAGCTTCCCTTGTTCACCACAAAACCTTTAGACAATTTTGAGCTAACCAAAACACTTCTTTTACAATTCCAACTTTATGAACTATTGCCTTTATGATCTTTGATTCTGCGCTTTTCCTTTCAATAACTCGCCAAATCATGAAATGACATCCAACATCTATAACATGATCATTGATGCATATGATCACAACAATAAATCTCAAGGCACCGTCACACAATCATATGGTTTTACCAATTTTTATACCCCATTCATTCTTCTTTCCATCAAACTAAGAGTGATAGGCATCACATGAGTTCACCATTTTTCCTCACACTTGTCAAACATCTTTAAAAATCTCATATAATGGCCGTCTCGATTCAAAACATTCCACCATTTACTCTCACACTTTAAAAGCACTTCTTAATCACACATCTTTTCTTTCCTGTCCAAGGTGACATGACCACTCACTTTCGTCAGGGGACCATTAACTCCTTGTATTGCCACCAAACTTTCGGTGTCTAGTCTTGGCTTTTAACCCATTCACACTTCAACATATAAAATTTACTACACCTTGTACCATAATAGGTCGTATCACACTTCAGGCGACATCCAAATGAACACATCATTACGGTTCATGAACTCCCTCAAGTACTACTTTTGGTCATTTCGTTCTTGGATACCGAAGTCTTATTTTTTGACTTATAGTTCCATGCTGGTTATTCATGAACTTTCAAAATCTACTCTCATAATACCAACATCTTCGTCTCTAGAAACATCACCCTTGACTGGCTCGTTATATACAAGTGCTTACCATAACCTCATAGTCATGGAAGTAAACTTCAAATGGGACCTTGTCCCTTTCAATTCTACGCATCAGCTTCTACTTTAACTTTTACTCACTTTGGGCGAATTTTAAAATCAGACCTCTACTTGTACAAAATCGTAGTAACGTTCCTTACACGGCATGATGTTCTTCATCATACATAGAATAGATAGTAATGTCATCACCGAACGTAATGACTGAACGGTCTAGAGAAACTTTGAACTTATCCCTTAAAAAAAAAAAAAAAAAAAAAAAAAAAAAAAAAAAAAAAAAAAAAAAAAAAAAAAAAAAAAAAAAAAAAAAAAAAAAAAAAAAAAAAAAAAAAAAAAAAAAAAAAAAAAAAAAAAAAAAAAAAAAAAAAAAAAAAAAAAAAAAAAAAAAAAAAAAAAAAAAAAAAAAAAAAAAAAAAAAAAAAAAAAAAAAAAAAAAAAAAAAAAAAAAAAAAAAAAAAAAAAAAAAAAAAAAAAAAAAAAAAAAAAAAAAAAAAAAAAAAAAAAAAAAAAAAAAAAAAAAAAAAAAAAAAAAAAAAAAAAAAAAAAAAAAAAAAAAAAAAAAAAAAAAAAAAAAAAAAAAAAAAAAAAAAAAAAAAAAAAAAAAAAAAAAAAAAAAAAAAAAAAAAAAAAAAAAAAAAAAAAAAAAAAAAAAAAAAAAAAAAAAAAAAAAAAAAAAAAAAAAAAAAAAAAAAAAAAAAAAAAAAAAAAAAAAAAAAAAAAAAAAAAAAAAAAAAAAAAAAAAAAAAAAAAAAAAAAAAAAAAAAAAAAAAAAAAAAAAAAAAAAAAAAAAAAAAAAAAAAAAAAAAAAAAAAAAAAAAAAAAAAAAAAAAAAAAAAAAAAAAAAAAAAAAAAAAAAAAAAAAAAAAAAAAAAAAAAAAAAAAAAAAAAAAAAAAAAAAAAAAAAAAAAAAAAAAAAAAAAAAAAAAAAAAAAAAAAAAAAAAAAAAAAAAAAAAAAAAAAAAAAAAAAAAAAAAAAAAAAAAAAAAAAAAAAAAAAAAAAAAAAAAAAAAAAAAAAAAAAAAAAAAAAAAAAAAAAAAAAAAAAAAAAAAAAAAAAAAAAAAAAAAAAAAAAAAAAAAAAAAAAAAAAAAAAAAAAAAAAAAAAAAAAAAAAAAAAAAAAAAAAAAAAAAAAAAAAAAAAAAAAAAAAAAAAAAAAAAAAAAAAAAAAAAAAAAAAAAAAAAAAAAAAAAAAAAAAAAAAAAAAAAAAAAAAAAAAAAAAAAAAAAAAAAAAAAAAAAAAAAAAAAAAAAAAAAAAAAAAAAAAAAAAAAAAAAAAAAAAAAAAAAAAAAAAAAAAAAAAAAAAAAAAAAAAAAAAAAAAAAAAAAAAAAAAAAAAAAAAAAAAAAAAAAAAAAAAAAAAAAAAAAAAAAAAAAAAAAAAAAAAAAAAAAAAAAAAAAAAAAAAAAAAAAAAAAAAAAAAAAAAAAAAAAAAAAAAAAAAAAAAAAAAAAAAAAAAAAAAAAAAAAAAAAAAAAAAAAAAAAAAAAAAAAAAAAAAAAAAAAAAAAAAAAAAAAAAAAAAAAAAAAAAAAAAAAAAAAAAAAAAAAAAAAAAAAAAAAAAAAAAAAAAAAAAAAAAAAAAAAAAAAAAAAAAAAAAAAAAAAAAAAAAAAAAAAAAAAAAAAAAAAAAAAAAAAAAAAAAAAAAAAAAAAAAAAAAAAAAAAAAAAAAAAAAAAAAAAAAAAAAAAAAAAAAAAAAAAAAAAAAAAAAAAAAAAAAAAAAAAAAAAAAAAAAAAAAAAAAAAAAAAAAAAAAAAAAAAAAAAAAAAAAAAAAAAAAAAAAAAAAAAAAAAAAAAAAAAAAAAAAAAAAAAAAAAAAAAAAAAAAAAAAAAAAAAAAAAAAAAAAAAAAAAAAAAAAAAAAAAAAAAAAAAAAAAAAAAAAAAAAAAAAAAAAAAAAAAAAAAAAAAAAAAAAAAAAAAAAAAAAAAAAAAAAAAAAAAAAAAAAAAAAAAAAAAAAAAAAAAAAAAAAAAAAAAAAAAAAAAAAAAAAAAAAAAAAAAAAAAAAAAAAAAAAAAAAAAAAAAAAAAAAAAAAAAAAAAAAAAAAAAAAAAAAAAAAAAAAAAAAAAAAAAAAAAAAAAAAAAAAAAAAAAAAAAAAAAAAAAAAAAAAAAAAAAAAAAAAAAAAAAAAAAAAAAAAAAAAAAAAAAAAAAAAAAAAAAAAAAAAAAAAAAAAAAAAAAAAAAAAAAAAAACCGAACAATGACTGAACTAGAGAAACTTTGAACTTATCCCTTAAGTTCGCGACATGGTAAGGACCCTTCGTTATCGTGCAGGCACTTCAAGAAACTCAATTGAGTCATAAAGAGCGTATACTTATCCCAAGCAGGACTTTCATCATCAACTTCATTGTATGGTAGTACAAATCGTAAATCCATCTTGTAGAAATAAATAGAGTCCACAATCGACATCGTTAACTTCTTTCTGTAAGTGAGGACGAAACGAAAGGTGTCTTTGAATAAAGGTAGCACTCGTCACACATCAATAAAAGGTTCGACCTCACGATCGCAACGAAACCTAGAACATCAACAAAACATCTCGAAACTACGGGTGACCTCGACGTTAGAAGTACCATCTTTTCCTTACATAAGTAGATCATATAGGCGAGAAACATGATCAATTCGGAACCGAATGCTTCTGAAAACTTCTACTTCTTGTGATTTAAGAGACTGCAATTAAATCTATCATTTTTCTTCTTAACTTCCCTTAAGGGAAAACTCATTATCTTGAGAAGCAGCCATACGTAAAATTCTGTGCAAACATAGGATCTCCATATCATCTTCACGTCACACCGGCGAAGGCAGTAAGTGATAGAACTGCTGGAAGGTTCACGTGTTAGTTCGCCATTCATTCCTGCAATATGAGAAAGAATCTCCACCTCGTCGTTTGTTCTTAGCGGCTTCCACCGTCATTCGGAGAACCTGAACTCCCGTCTTTGGAGCGGCTGCATTCTTTCCTTCGTTCTTCATCTGAGGGCAATCGGCAATAAGATGTCCTGTTTCATGACACTTGTAGTAATGATACTATCCTTATAATTAGCTGCAATGTGCCCCAATGAACCACACGTAAGGCACCCTTTGACCTTGTCTGAACATTGACCTTCATGTGTAATCTTGCAAGTTGGGCACCACGTGCCACTTTTCTTCTTGTCCTTACTTCTATTCGAAATAGAACTACCTTTAAACTTCTTATTAGAACCCGAGGAACAATTAGATCTTCTCTTGAATCTCGACTTCTTATCATCGGCTTTCTCAACAACTTTTCAGATTTGAGGCCATCATTCAACCTCTTAAACTCCTTTATAGTTGTAGACAAGGTAGTGTGCTGCCTACATAAACCACGTTAATTAGCCGGGAGACCATCACAATAAGCCTCAACTCTCAAGTTCCCACATACTCTTCCAAGAACTTCTCCTTAAATGTACCCCAAGGCATCACCGCTAGTACTTCAGGAGCTTTTGACACTGTAGTAGCCCTCTACCAATTACGGGCATTCTTCTTCAGCATTCGAGTTGCACACACAACCTTCATGTCATCAGGACAATAACATGAAACAAGGATCACCTCAACGTCCGCTATCCATTCCATTGCACCAACTGCATTTTGTGTATCGTCAAAATCCTTAGCTCCGCAATTCGAAAACTCTCGTATTTGAAGTTAGTGGTACGAGGAGCAACCACTACACAAGGCTCCACCACGTTACCTCCACCATTCACTCCTGCAACAACATTTTCAGGAGCAACTTGCGACCTCACATTAGATGGCTCAGCTTCATTAAAGGAAATTTAGAGTTATTCTCATCGGTTTGCTCATCCCGACGCAAGTTAGCTTCTCATTTCAGCATCACTTTCGACCCTTTCTCGAGCCAATTCTTCTTCATTCGGATCAACACAGACTCAGTCACACAAACACACACATATCGTGATACATTTACAATTACGTTCGCTACCGGAATTGTAACTGTATCCTTCCATACGTGTACCCGGTAACCCTTCCGTGCATCACCTATTTATCACCCTTCAAATATCCAGCATTAGCTCTACTCGTCAACTTCAAGTCCATATCCTTTGAACTAGTAGACTCAACAACAATGTCTACCAAACACTTCATTCCTCACATACCTTTAGTCTTCATTTAACTTCATGTGCATTACAATCATCATACACATTTAACCGGCTATAACTTTTCATTGATCTTCACACATTTCCACACACACGAGACATCAACGTCATTAAAGTTGTTACACGATGTTTACTCTCGACACATAAAGGTTCACTACATAGAAACCTCTCCAACTTCATTACTTTGCACACCGGTCAACACAAGTATGGCTATACAAACACACTCGCGTCGTGATACGCTTGCAATTATGTTCCGGACCATAACTGTAATTGTATCCTTTCACATGCGTGTTCGTTACCACTATTGTGTATCGTGTCCTTTTTCCATCTATTCCAATCCACATAATTTTCAGCACACATACTACATCTCATACCTTTTGCGGTCCTTGTCACTAACCCCATGGGCTAGACAACGTTGATGGGATACCATTTCACCTAACTCTCCACTTCATTCATCTCAGCTACTTCACACATTAGTTATTTCACACTTTTATTAAATTCAGTTGGGGAAATGGTATATTACCTCGGGGACCGTCTATGGTAGCAATAGGATAACTAGCGACGGAGGAGCGAGAAACGGAAGAATAAAGGCTAAAACACATATCCACATATCAATAAACAATCATCAAATAGCCTTAATCCTACACTCTCCCTCAATCCCAACCCGTCCTAAAGTACTTCATCTCAAAGCTAGGCACACCTACACAAGCCAAACTTGTCCTTCATCGGTTTAAGTCCAATTCCTATGGCACACCTATAGTCATTGGTTCACTTAAACCATTTCTCTGATACCAACTTGTAACACCCGTCATTTAAAAATATGGGTTTTCAAAAACTTTCACCTAACGGTGTCAAATTGCGGAAGAAAAGACTTTAAAAGTCAAAACCGATAAAAACTGTTCGGTTTCTACGTTTAGTTGGTGTTACATGCGATACCATCAAATAGTTTAAAATGAAAACCCAACGGTTGCCCAACACAAAGCAACCGTTCAACAATACTACATAAATTCGACATCAAGTACGAAATGTAAATAAATGTCTAAAGAGATAGTCGTCTATGGGTAGCTAAGTTCTCCTGCATGCATCTACCCAACTCTCACTCTTCCTGCATCAACTAGTCCTTCAAGCTAAACCTGAGGGAACAACCACATTTAAGAAACAAGTGTTAGCTAAAGAATTAGCTAAGTAAGATAACACTATGTTATTAAAGCATTTGTCCAATTAAAACAATCTTCATTATTAGACAAGTTTATTTAGGCACAACACACATCACACGTTCACATATAACTGCATATCAACTTCATATCAATTAGGATGAATCCCCCTAATTGTGCCTATCCTTCATTTTATTCACACATTATCACACGTATCTTCGTTAACTGCATATAAGTGTAACATAAGTCACACCCGACTAGATGCTTCACCAAAAGGTGAGTCATACTTCGTCGTTAAGGAATGGCAAGCCAATCCAAGAGTAATCCGTATGTGGAGGTTGGTCAAACCCCTCGTATTACTCGCCTGCATTATAATGACCATGTTGCAAGGAGCCACCCAAGCAACAACTACGTCAACGCACTCGTCCGGCTAAGACCAGTACGGGTTAAGCTTAACACTTTCCCTGCATTATATTTACGAGCTCGGCTTCACACATATGGTTTAGGTAACACACATTCTAAACCGTCACACACATAAAGTCTAGGTAACACACATTCCTAGACATTCACACACTTTATCTTCATTACGGTTGGATCCTTAATCGTGCAAGTGACATGGCAACTTAATAAGTCTAGTGAGCTAGGTGTACAAGCCATGTGAGCATGCATATATCGCACATCAACTTCATTTCTACATTTCATGCATAATGAGATACTTCGTAACACTACATAAACTGCATAACAATACACTACATTAAGCAATACTTCATTTCACTACATTAGGGACTGCATTTCAGGTCTCATGGTCAACTACATAACCCATAATACCTCCCGTGTAACCCCATATGCCCACATGCAATATAAAGATACCAAATGGAAGTATTTATGATTTGAAACCAGCTTTTCGTTGAATCCCCAGCGTGTCAAAGTAGTGTATCTTACCTCGGCGTAGTCCACAACAATCAACAACTAGTCACTGTGTAAGCAACTATGCTCGTCTACCTATAATTAGTAAACGATTATTAGACAAGCTACATACTCACGTTATTAAGGCCAATAACTAGACCCACACACTTTAAAGACTCACTTAAGATTCAGGTCTAATCTACATGACAAACGACGTTACGGTTCAAAAGTATATCATTTTCTGAAAACTGATGAGTTGCGCCGCAACATAGAGTTGCGCCGCAGCTCAAGCCTCCAGTTGCGCCGCAACACATTATGTTGCGCCGCAACTTATTCCTCTGGAATTGAGTTGCGCCGCAACTCCCGTTCGACCTGCACTTTTACAAAAATCGTTTTCATCCCCAATTCGACCCCAAACAACTCCAGGTCTATAATACAGATTCAATACACCATAATCCTTCATATTTAGACCATTACAAAGCATTTCAACCATTAATTACACCATATATGGCTTTAATCCATCAAAACCACCATTAATCTTCATTAAACGATTCCTCCATAATCCAATAATTATTCCTAATGACTCATATAATCAAAAGGACCTGAAATCAATGATTTAATACCTGATCTACCTGTAGATGACAATAGGGATGCAAAACACTTGGCTAAACACAACCGATTCACACCTTGGAAGGATTTTCGGCTTGCAATTGGTGGAGGAATGCTATGGGGCGGCTTAGGGCTTGTTTAGAGAATGTATTGGCTGCAAATTATGATCTAATGACACCCTCTAATTCCCTAATCCCGTTTTTAGTTTTCCTCACATGTCAAAATCAACCCCCAAGCTTCCTAATCCTTCATTACTAGTCAAAAACTACCCTAGGGACCACATACAACATAAATACTTCTTTAGATGCCACTACATAGGCGTTTAACTACATTATATACACACAAATCCTGTATTATACATTTTAGGCTTTCAAACCTCACACACAATCACACTTTAACTACATATATGCATTAAATCTAAAATAGACTTAACAACACCCTATGTTGACTTAACGACATTAGTCAACTGTTAAATAAAAAGTTTAGGATGTTACATAAATCCATAATAAAAATTGTAAAGTAATATAGTCTTGTAATTAAGCAACTAATAATTATAAAATAGAAAGTGAAGAAGTCGAACTAGTTGATGATATCCGGATGATGTATTCGACTTTTGTTTTATGCGGCTGCTGCTAGATTCGATGGAAAAAAGATAACACCTCCAACAATTGATTTTTCTTTGCGGCTCCCTCTTTACTTCTCTGCTTAAACACCAAAAAAATAAAAGGGATAAAAAACCTTTTTGTCTTTTTGGCGGGTAGAGGGCTTGGTAAGTTGGTATCCATGGATTTAAAAGGTCACAATGAAGAAAATATACCCCCCTTGTGTCAACGACCACCTGAAAAGTGCACCGACTTTCTCGATTCGTAAAACGGGTCGGATAGGTATTTAAAAAAGAATTTCAATAAAAATACAGTTGGTCACTCTAGTGACTTATATCTGTGTGTGTAACTCGGAGAAAGCAAATGGCGAGTGACGAAGAGGATTTCGTCTTCTTCGGAACACCAATCGAACGTGAAGAAGATACAATCAGTCGCAAGAAAAAATCCATTGCCGAAGCTTCTGGTCACCTGCGAACCCTAGCTCCCTGGAAACAAGAGGTTCATTCTTGCTTTCTTTCTCGGCTGGACACCAACAAGACCACCACCATTTTATTTCTTCAATATGTTTGAACATTGCTTTTATTAGTCCATAACATGTCTTGCAATCACGTGCATCATTTAGACGTGCAAAAGTGTCGTTTCCTCCGGAATTACGCCCAAGTACCTGTTAATCACCTGAAACACTAACAAATACCATAAATACACCAAATGTATACGAAAACGACTCAAAAACCATACGAAAGCAACTAAATAAATTGTGGGAAATGTGTATAAAATACGACATATCATATGGTAACTAAACTCTTTACACTTTTTGACTTTTACTACGTTGTGCCCGGAGAGCCTTATGGAAGCAGTCTTCCTACCCTTGGGTAGAGGTAAGACAAATTTCTTAGAGATTAAAGTTTCTATTTAATATATCAGATAATAATTGATTCAAATTTCCTCCTACCGGGTATTGGAGGGTGAGAAGGTATGTAAAACTAGCTTAAGCTAGAGCCTTCGCTGCGATGATTAATCCACCCTTTCAAAAAAAAAAAAATAAATAAAAAAAGACATGGGTGTTGTACTGTTGTGGCGGGTAGAGGGCTTGGTAAGTTGGTATCCATGGATTTAAAAGGTCACAATGAAGAAAATATACCCCCCTTGTGTCAACGACCACCTGAAAAGTGCACCGACTTTCTCGATTCGTAAAACGGGTCGGATAGGTATTTAAAAAAGAATTTCAATAAAAATACAGTTGGTCACTCTAGTGACTTATATCTGTGTGTGTAACTCGGAGAAAGCAAATGGCGAGTGACGAAGAGGATTTCGTCTTCTTCGGAACACCAATCGAACGTGAAGAAGATACAATCAGTCGCAAGAAAAAATCCATTGCCGAAGCTTCTGGTCACCTGCGAACCCTAGCTCCCTGGAAACAAGAGGTTGCTTTTCTCTCGCTCTTTCTCTTTCTCTGTATATATATGTATATGTATATATATATGTATGTGTATTTATGTATAGGCTGTGCTAGTTTGTTACATAATTTTTAGGTTAGGGTTTGTTATATACGAAGTTTATCATGATTTTAATGTTTTTTGTAGAATTTATGAATGAAAATTGAAGTATAACCTTAGTCTGAAAACTGCGTTTTGACCGAAATCCTGCTGTGATGAAGTGACATGACAGCTGGCAAGATCTAAAATTATAAAACAAATGTTAAAAGGAGTTTTACTAAAATTGAAGATATATGCATAGTATGTTACTCAAGTTGAGGAACGACGCACAGTATTTAGTTAAGAAACGCGCATAGTATGTTACCCTAGGTGATGATCCGGTTATGATGAGGTGGCGTTTGAAATAGGAGGAGACTTGACCAGCTACCTGATAAGCATGTCAAGTTTAGCTTAATTAGGTGAATAAAAGTAAAGTTGTACAACTTGAAACTTTAAAAAATGTTCATAGTATGTTACCCTAAATTGAAGTTTCTTTGAACCTAGTAATGCCATATTGTTTATGAAGCACCTGTGTTATTAATTAAAAGTGTATGGAATATGTATACATCTACTCCTGTTTGTTTCGATGTAGACTTGCTTATATCTGTATGATGTGAACTTCTTTGACATTTGAAAATGAATAAGAAGTTGCATGTTATATTCTTCCACTGGCTTAGCTTTCAGAATTTTACAATATGGCAGCCTTAAGTGAAGATATTTCTTTGATTTTTGGAATGTAGGGAGTTGAAAGAATAAAAAGTAAAAATCAGTTGAGATGCCTGCTATAGCCCATTTCAAACAGATATTGCATAATAAGTTAACTATCATATTATGTGCATTTCAGGTAAGGGATGAAGAAGGAAGAAGGAGGTTTCACGGGGCATTTACTGGAGGACATTCTGCTGGTTATTATAATACTGTGGGATCTAAAGAGGGTAAGTACTGACACACTTTCTAATAATGTATTTCGCTTGAATAAGTTCTAATGTTTGTGGATGTAATTCTTAGTTCACTTCAACTTTTTTGCAGGATGGACCCCGCGAACATTTACATCATCAAGGAAGAATAGAGCTGAAATTAAACAGCAAGATCTTTCAAATTTTTTGGATGATGATGAGAAAGTTGTACGTGTGATTCTATTTGTCCTTGACTATAGTAATTTAATGTGACTGCTTGAATTTTTCTGCAAGCTTATTCATATAACGTCGAAGTATATTACATTACATGATTTTGGTGTGAGTTACTATCGATTCTAACATATTGATGATATCGTAATGAACATATAATAGAAATTTCAGGTAAATTTTACTTTTATTGAGGTATCTTAATTTTTTCTTAATTTAGGAATTGGAAGGCAATTCTTTGGGGACATCCATGCAGTTTGACACTTTTGGACTCACTGCAGCAGATATGGCTAGGAAGCAGGCTGAGAAGGAACAAAATGAGAGGTACAGCTATTTACCCCCAGCTAAATATGGAGGATAACTATAACTGATTAAACACTTGCCTTATATTATCAATCATGATATTGTTTGGAAAAAAGAGGACCGCTTGGCAATATAAAAAGCCTTTTAATGTATTTCAGGCCATCAGCTATACCTGGACCTGCTCCTGATGAATTAATAGTTCCAGCCACAGATCCCATTGGTTTGTCTCCTATGATATATAACCTTTTCATTCCTTTCATAAAGCATCTTCTTATATGTTCATGCTGTTGATGATTAGGTGTTAGATTGATGCTGAAAATGGGATGGCGTCGTGGTCACTCGATTAAAAGTTCAAAGACCAATTCCCATTATGGTATGTTCTTCATGAGTCAGTAACATGCCGTGTTAAAACCTGCTTGAAATTTATTTGTTACGATGGTTCTCATGAATGATATTTGTAATTGCAGATGCTCGAAGAGAAGCTAGAAAAGCCTTTCTTGCTCTTTCTAAAGATGCAAAAGCACCTACTGCTAAAATTGAAGATGACATTGAAACTGCTGCAGAGCTCCCCACTGAAGATTTAAATCAATTTCAAAAAACTACTCCGGTTTGTGTATTTCCTTCTACTTTTTATGCAGTTGGCTATCATTTAGATCTTTTCTTTACCTTTCTGCTCTTATCATACTACATGCATCATTAATTGTCTCATTTTATTAGTTTTGTTGACCCCATCTGTTAGTTTTAGGAAAATTTCGCATCTATTCGGGTATTTTTTGTAAGACTATTATAGATTTGTACCTTATTGCAGTTTGGTTAGCAATGAGTGGTGCCTATGTTGTTTTATGTCCCTGAGTCAACTGTGTTCTTGGTGACTACTGGTACAGGTCCCAACATAAAATGTTAGAACGTTAATCCTTAGGGTTCTGGGACTTGAATAATGTTCTTTAACATGCTTCTTAATAATGAATTGAAAATAGCCTTACCAGTTTGCGTAATTCTATTGTTTGGCTGTTTAGTTTATCCATACAGATTCATATCCCTATATAAGTATACTGGCCGGAAGTCCTTCTGGAAGCAGTCTATCTACCTTCGGGTAGGGGTAAGACTGTCTACATCCCATGTCCCCCGAACCCTGCTCTTGGTGGCATTGGGTACTGTTGTTGATTTCCTATATAACTATACATTTATTAGCTACTTTGTTTTTATATCTTCATGTTCTTTTAGACATATATAGCCAGGTAGGTTATTGATGGTTTCCTCTGAACAGTGATGTCTCATACTCTTGTCCTTCTCCCCAGGTTTATGTGCTAAATCCAAAGCAGGATAGGCATGGGCTAGGCTATGATCCATTTAAAGGTGCTCCTGAATTCAGAGGTATGCAAATTTACTTCCTCAAAGCGAGGTAACTAAATTGGTATTTCAGCAACTAATTTACTTCACAATTTCTGTCATAATTTCAGAGAACAAAAGGTCAGATCTACATGGGAATAGGGAGTTGGGACCCAAAAGGTTAAAGAAAGATGGCCTTTTCTCTTTTAAATGTATGATACTTGTTCTTTTGATATACATTTTTTATGTCGTTTGTATCAGTTTCCTTTTTCCTATTTGTAGAGGTGCCTTTTGACCAATTCATTTATAAATGGGTTGGGGATATGTTATATGACTTATATCTCTAGCGTGTCATACATGTTTAATTAAAAGGTTAGCTAAGGCGGGTTCAGGTTGAAAGCCACTCAAAGTGTGTATCCAATCTAATGCATAGAAGTATAGAACTCATTAGTGGAATAATGGTTTTATCTAAGAGTTTTTTATTATATTTGAAATAATATAAGTATTCTGAGAGCCATATCTAGTTTTTTCTGTTGAAGTTTTTGATAAAAGTGTGGATTGGGACTTGTTACCCAATTCCTCCTACAATCCGATTTTGCCACCTTTACTTAACTGCGTGTGATTAGTTGTATGGATTACTTGCTCTGTAGTTTGTCTCCTCGACTTCTTACTTATGGGCTTGAATTAATCAGCAAAAAATGTTGCACCTGGCTTTGGCATTGGAGCCCTTGAAGAGCTTGATGCAGAAGACGAGGATGTATACGGATCAGGTTAGCATCTGAATAATCATTTTTGTTTTGTAATGTGGAAAATAGAATGCTTTCTACCTATAGAATGCAATGGGCAATATGTCTCTAACTTAAAAGTAGTAGTGGTCTAAATTCTCTATCTTGATATTCTTCAAGATAATAGTTCCTGTTCCTAAATATGTTTCTGGTTTTGGTAACAGGTTATGATTTTGAAGCTTTTGTTGAAGAAGAGGAACCTTCAAGATTGGCCATAGAGGATAAGAAGAAGCCCAGTGTAAAACAACATGGTATACTGATAGGTTTTAAACTTTCTACCAATTCTGACTACCAGTTAGAAAGGTGTGTTCGATTCTCTTATGTATTTGTTATTCATATTAATGCTTTATATTATTGCTATAAAGACATGAACATCTTCTATGTATTTTTTTATGTCCTTAGATTTGATCCTCCGGTAGTTCCGATGGATTTTGTGCCACATCATAAGTTCCCTGCTACTCTTGAAGTCAACCGAAACTTGAGTGAAGTTCCTCCAACAGAGGTTTCTCCACCCCAGGACAATAGTTTGAAGGTTTTAATTGAGGGTGTTGCAACCCTGGTAGCTCGTTGTGGTACATTATTTGAGGAACTTTCAAGAGAGAAAAATCAGTCAAACCCACTGTTTGACTTTCTTAGTGGTGGAAATGGCCATGATTACTACAAAAGGAAGCTATGGGAGGCACGCCAAAAGCATAGTGACAAAATTAAACCGCTATTGAATGAAAAAGCTGATGTATCTTCCCAAAAGATGACAGCTGAGAGCCGTGGAAACATTTTAGGAGAAAAACCTCTCAAGAGAACTGTTAAAGATTTGAAACCCGATGTTCCTGCCACTGATGTTGTTAATCTCCAGTTCCATTTATCAGATACATTCACTGAACCTGCATCATTCGTAAGTCTCTAAGTATTTGCTTATTTTTCTTTTTCTTGATATGGCTCTCGACAGTTTGACCCCCGAGATTATTGTGCATTTTACTTAGAGATGGCAACGTTGGTGGACCGGGTCGATTTTGGTAATGGGTGGAAACAAGTTTGGGTCACAATGGGTGATTTTGCACCGGACAAAAACCACTTTCTTGTTTATTTCCAAATATATATCTTGAATTAAATTTTGCGTAAAATATGATTACAATGGCCGGGGTCAGGTCAAATCATGTACTCGTAACTTCTAGCACGGCGTTCTCGTTTACAACTGGTGGTTCATGCGAAAAGGTGATTACAGCTGGTGGATATGGGTCGAGGTCAAAAAATGTATACTAATTTTTATCAAGTGTCAAAACACTTTATGACCCTTTTATAATTTGTTTTTGAGTAAATTATTGGGCTGAATATGCATAGAAAAACTACATGTTTTTTTTACAATATTGATATAACTGCTGATAGAAGTGATCTAGGTGGTTGAAGACATCAAAATTCCATTGGGCAGCTTTCAACTCGTTTCACCCATTAGACCTATTTAGCCTATTTTTTAATATTGTTTTTCTATGTTGCTCATGTGGCCCTTGCAGACAAAAGACAACCCAAATAACCTGTTTAAAAGGTAGCAGGTTGAAATTACAGCCTCTAATCTGGTTTTTGTTGGATATGGCACCACATTCCTCAACAAATATAAAAGTATTGTTCACCTAGTATTGATAATACGAGCATTTTTTCCTTTTAGGTTGAGCCAACAGAAATCACAAAACCTTTCCAGCATGACCCTGCAAAACAAGAACGTTTTGAGCAGTTTCTAAAGGAGAAAAATCATGGAGGTCTTCGCACCAAAGATGCTGGGGGATCAAGTAAAATGTCGGAGGCTGATCGTGCTCGAGAAAGGTTGGAGTTCGAGGCTGCAGCCATGGCAATAACACAGGGAAAATGGGGAAAGGATAGTCAACCATCCAGTCAACAGATTTTGGCTGCATCAGCTGGTCGGTTGCAGTTTACTTCTGGTGGATTAGAGGCATGTCCTATAGTGTCTGCAAGTTTACTCCTGATAATATAATTTGTATGGAATTCAGGATTTTGACTTAATTATTGATTTACAGATAAACGGAGTCAGTCAAGAGGAAGAAATGATGAAAAAGAGTATGTTCCCAAAACGTGAAGAATTTCAATGGCGACCTGCATCTATTTTATGCAAGCGCTTCGATTTAATTGATCCTTACATGGGAAAGGTATCCTTTTCCATTCTTTATTTAGGTTTATATTGTAAGTTAATTGGTAGTAATGATCACTTTTTTCTAAGCTTCTTACATGTTTATTAATGTACGTAATATGAGATTCCCGATCATTGTGAAGCCTAATATCTGTTAAGAATCTATATTCCCATATCCACAAGATCGAACAAGATTGAACAAGAAAATATGATTCGATTATAAACAACAAACCCGTTGATTACATTGAAAAAGACACACCAAAAACTGAAATACAAACTTCTATTTATAGGCCTACTGTCGGTTATCTCCCAAACCATCGT
Source organism: Erigeron breviscapus (assembly GCA_034093135.1). Classification (NCBI taxonomy): domain Eukaryota; kingdom Viridiplantae; phylum Streptophyta; class Magnoliopsida; order Asterales; family Asteraceae; genus Erigeron; species Erigeron breviscapus. The sequence goes on from CM067167.1 coordinate 127,886,325, forward strand.
GTCTCTTCAATTTTGCTCGTAACCGTTTCTTGAATCGTCATGTCCCTTTGTCTGATGGTCACAATGCTTGTATGTGTGTGTATCTCTAAATCAATACACCGATCCCCTTTTCCTTTTAGGCCCGGTTGACCTTATTTACCCATTTAGTCCCTGAACTCCACTAAGTTATACAATTGTAGACTAAACATATCTTTAGACCAAGACTTATACAATTATGTCCAACAATATTTGGATCTATTTTCTTACCTATTCTGTGTGCTTCACATAGTGATGCAAGATTACTTTTATGCTTTATGGTCGACATGTAAATGTGTGATTTATTTATCTGATTTAATCTTATCACCGTAACTTCATTATTAATCTATCACCCATCATAAGGCTAACATTAGGCGCCGTATAGACAATCACTCCTCTGGCGAAATCCTAACAAATCTTGAAGGACTATGAAATATGGACAAAGTAATCTACCTACGTTTCTAGGCAATTGGAGTGCAAATGACAACTTAAATCCTTATGATTTTAACTACGCCTGTAGTTCAACATGATAATTATAATTTAAGGGCACACTAAGATTATATATGATAGATTCGTTTAGTCTTCAGTTCACAGTTCAGTATAAATGTTATGTGTTTTAATGATTCCTCATGTAATATGATATTAAAGTAGGTTGCTAGTTCTATGCAAATAAGATTTCTTTCAATAATATAATAAACTAAACCGCTAGCAATTATCGTTGTTTGCAGCCACCACCTGCTCCCAGGTCGAGGAGCAAGCTGGATTCTCTTATCTTCATGCCAGACTATGTCAAGGCTGCTGCAGCAGAAGAGGAAAAGACCATCTCAAATAATATCTCATCACCACAAACAGATGAGATAAAGGGAACCAATGTCATGGGTGTTGAAGATAAGATTGAGGTCGAAAATGTTGAGAGACCAGTTGACCTCTACAAGGTATTTTTTTGTTCACTCATATTGCTATTGCATAGAACAGAGGTGGTAACATTGTGCGTCCAGAAATGGGGGAGGTTACACTGACCTGCAAACACTTCCCTTTTGCTTTATAATAGCTTAATTGTAAATAATTAATGCAGTAAGTATGATAATAAACCACGAGATTACAATATTAATCTTAATTTTTTTTATAAACAGTTTAGGAGGCTGTAATGCTGTATATGCTTAAAATTTTTCTGGGTGACTTTCGCTCTATCTGGCTCATGCAACCCGTGTTTTTAAGCATTTTTATCTGATCCATCGACCTGTTTGAGATAAGTTGCGTCCTAAATGACCCATTCCTTTGTAAAAATGGGTCAAAGTTGCTCCCCGTTGTAGCTCCATTTTACCATGCTGAATACTCGTGTACTCGTATTTTTCTATTTGACAATGCTCAAAGATATAGTTATCATTTAGCTTACTTTTCACATATCTGCCGGTTGCCATCATGTTTTTCACTAACAACCTTTCTCAGTAGAGGTGCATAAATTCAAATTTTATTTGTGCTACCACGTTTGCTAAATATTGGTAGCTTCTTACTATCAGAACCAGAATTTAGTGCCAAAGCTTGTGCTTATTTCATAGGGGACAAGTTATATTTGAAGATACGGTGTTATAATATATACGATACCAGTCACTAGGATTCGTGAAATGAAAGCAAGCTATCTTTGGGTTATCTTCATTGGATCAAACAATGTGTATCTTGTGTCCAGTGTCCTTTTAGTTGAAATCATTCTAAGGTGGACCCATTCATTAGTAACAAGTTAAATGTGTCCCTTCTACAATAGTATAACGTTCTAATTTTTTAATGTTTAAAACTTCCACTTCTTTTGTTTGTAGGCTATATTCTCTGATGATTCAGACGACGAAGAAGAAAGCTCTAACATCCCCTCACAGGAGGAACCAACAAAGCAAATAGAAGCTGCAAATACAACCTTGAGTCGTTTGGTGGCGGGTGACTTTCTAGAATCATTGGGGAAAGAGCTGGGCCTTGAGGTCCCTCCTGATCAACCATACTCCCAGATCCATCCTAAGCCCTATCCTACTCGAAGCCCAAACGTTTATGAACTACCGCAAGTCAGTCAAGAAGCACATAGACATACACCGAAACACGAAGATGTCAGCAGAAACATCAAAGGGAGCGACTCTAAAAATGACAAAGCAGAACTTAGCCATGAAACTACAAAAAAGGACATGAAGGTTAAAAGAGACGAAAGTTCTTCAGAGGACGGAAGGAGGCGGAAACGATCTAAACGAGATGGCAGTACTAGCGATTCTTCTGATGATTATTGGGATCGGCACAGTTCAAGACATAAAGGAAGAAAAAGGGAACACAGAAAACACTCAAAACATCGAAAACATAGAAATCATGAATCATCAAGCAGATCCCGTCATTCTGCTGATAAAGAATATGGAGATAGTAAGAGAGAGAAGAGGAAATGGAGAGATTGATGAAGAGAAATTAAAAAATGGGCATCATGTCGCTTACTAATACAATTCTCTATACCCATTGGCAGAGATATAATTTTTGATCTATGTTCACATAGAAATGTAATATCTTGGTAGTATTGAACCAAGATTTCGTATTACTAGCTATTTGTAGCAAGTATGGTGTGTCAAAATTTGTTTCAATGTCTCAAAATTTTCTGCTTTCGGTTCTGATCAATCTATTATATGTAAAGTTATTTCAGATTCTTTTATTTTTGAGAGAACTTTTTTTTTTTTTTTTTTTTTTTTTTTCTTAATCAACCAATATACTGAAATGTGACCATGACAGGTTTTTACTTCAAAAAAGTAGAATGGTTCATTCATGTACATAATTATCTGTCTATGTTGTCTCAATTCTGGAATAGAGTAAAGCTTCTCTTCTTTCGCTGCCTCTCGGAAGTGACATGATACAAGTATAAAAGTTTATCCGTTAACAAGGATTTTTGGGATTAGACAAAACAAACGCATAAGCATCCGTTAACAAGGAATTTTTTATCAGGTGGTAACACGGTGCTTGTAATAGATGCTTTAACGTGTACTATATGTTAAAAGATGCAATCGTCTGTGTTACATAGCGGCATGGCCCGGTGGTGAGCTCTTATTAACAGAGACCTTCAAGTCGGTTCAAATCATATACGCGTATGAGTACATTATTCTTGTAGTTCATGTTGTAGGTAATGAATTTCCGGCATTGATCTACCCAGACCAATGCCTTGCAAACACATGAACAACGTTTATAAAAGTTTCAACTTCAACCTCCCCAAAGAGGAGCAAGAAAATTACATACAGAACTTATTTGTTGGGTTTTCGAATCGTATTAGCATCCTTTATTAGTCTCATTTCTTCCTTAATGCAACAAAAAAGAGCTTGACCATGAAGAATTTCAGAAGTTGTACCTTGGTATATGATCTAAAAGCCATGAATTGCAGCTAACCTTGTTCTTCCTGTACTAGGGTCTAACTTTTACAATCACGACTTCACGACCATGAGCACACGAAGGAAGGATGGATATAAAATGAGAACAGATCACTGTATAAAGTTGATTTCAAAACATCTAGCTAGTTTAATAACCTTCGGATCAACCTACGAGATTGATTTTCTGACAATTTTAATCAGCCTAAACCTCAAAATAATAAAAAAGATTCTATAAGAGTACAAGCACAACTAAGAGTTATTTACATAATACAATGTAAATAAGTAATGATTTGCCTAATAAACTGAAAAATGAATAATGTTACACAAGACATTTATAATAAACCTACATTGATCAATCTTTCATATATATCAACAACATATATAAAAGTTGAAATTGTCACCCATCAACATGCTACAATTTTTTAGATTCATTAAAAGAAGGAGCTACAAAAACAGAAGAATAAACCTTACAACAGCTCCCAATTGATGATTTAAGCTTCAATAACGCCTCGCCTTCATTTTGAGAGTCGAAAGAAACCTTAAATCCATCTTCATAAAATGAAGAACAGATCACTGTATAAAGTTGATTTCAAAACATCTAGCTAGTTTAATAACCTTCGGATCAACCTACGAGATTGATTTTCTGACAATTTTAATCAGCCTAAACCTCAAAATAATAAAAAAGATTCTATAAGAGTACAAGCACAACTAAGAGTTATTTACATAATACAATGTAAATAAGTAATGATTTGCCTAATAAACTGAAAAATGAATAATGTTACACAAGACATTTATAATAAACCTACATTGATCAATCTTTCATATATATCAACAACATATATAAAAGTTGAAATTGTCACCCATCAACATGCTACAATTTTTTAGATTCATTAAAAGAAGGAGCTACAAAAACAGAAGAATAAACCTTACAACAGCTCCCAATTGATGATTTAAGCTTCAATAACGCCTCGCCTTCATTTTGAGAGTCGAAAGAAACCTTAAATCCATCTTCATAAAATGAAGAACAGATCACTGTATAAAGTTGATTTCAAAACATCTAGCTAGTTTAATAACCTTCGGATCAACCTACGAGATTGATTTTCTGACAATTTTAATCAGCCTAAACCTCAAAATAATAAAAAAGATTCTATAAGAGTACAAGCACAACTAAGAGTTATTTACATAATACAATGTAAATAAGTAATGATTTGCCTAATAAACTGAAAAATGAATAATGTTACACAAGACATTTATAATAAACCTACATTGATCAATCTTTCATATATATCAACAACATATATAAAAGTTGAAATTGTCACCCATCAACATGCTACAATTTTTTAGATTCATTAAAAGAAGGAGCTACAAAAACAGAAGAATAAACCTTACAACAGCTCCCAATTGATGATTTAAGCTTCAATAACGCCTCGCCTTCATTTTGAGAGTCGAAAGAAACCTTAAATCCATCTTCATAAAATGAAGAACAGATCACTGTATAAAGTTGATTTCAAAACATCTAGCTAGTTTAATAACCTTCGGATCAACCTACGAGATTGATTTTCTGACAATTTTAATCAGCCTAAACCTCAAAATAATAAAAAAGATTCTATAAGAGTACAAGCACAACTAAGAGTTATTTACATAATACAATGTAAATAAGTAATGATTTGCCTAATAAACTGAAAAATGAATAATGTTACACAAGACATTTATAATAAACCTACATTGATCAATCTTTCATATATATCAACAACATATATAAAAGTTGAAATTGTCACCCATCAACATGCTACAATTTTTTAGATTCATTAAAAGAAGGAGCTACAAAAACAGAAGAATAAACCTTACAACAGCTCCCAATTGATGATTTAAGCTTCAATAACGCCTCGCCTTCATTTTGAGAGTCGAAAGAAACCTTAAATCCATCTTCATAAAATGAAGAACAAGCTAAGCTGTCTTCAACTAATTGCGTAGTACTAATGTCAAGAGTATCCGTTTTTCTTGAAGTTGAGAGGCTTTTCATGGTGGCATGCTTAAGAAAATGATAGAGTTTGGGGTTTCTCTGAAGTAAATTGGAGATTTCTTCTTGGCTAGTGATGAGACACTTATAGCTAAAGTTTGTCTTTGCATTCCTACCACGTAAAATGCGTGCAACGCTATCGTAAGCCTTGGCTGCTTCTTCGGGTTCATCATACGTGCCTAGCCATAACCTAAGGTTTCTTGTTGAGTCTTTGATCTCGGATACCCATCTTCCTGATGGCCTTTGTCTTACTCCAAGATACTTTCTTGGTTTTCCTATGGTTTTGTTGCTATCATCATGATCTTCTACTTTTTTGTGATGCATTCTTGACCTTTCTAATATTATGGTGGACTTGATCTTGAGGTTTATGTTCTGTTCTTGTTTATATTGATCATGACATTAGTATGATAGTGAGATGGGGTTTGCATATATATAATACTATACTCCATCTGTCATAGGTAAAAATCAGTGCTCATTATTTAATCTTAATTGTCTCAAAATAATTTGTTTACTTTTAAAAATGTAATATGAACGTAACCATTTTTTTTATATTGAGAAAAATAAAAGCTAAGATACCAAAACATGATGGAAGAGGTTTTTTCTATTCAGATTATTCGAAAATGATAAATCTTTACGACTCTGATGTATGTTGTCTAACCAGATATCTTCATGAATGTTTCTAATCGAAAATTTCCTTTATATCTCCAAATTATTTACTTATAGAAGTTGTAAACCTGAGACCTTTTTTAAAAAATAGAACGCCAAATCAATTGGCCATCTAGTGATGGTTATGAATAGATAATTTGTACTTCTTTATTCACCAAAAGTATGCTAATTAAGAAAGAAGTTAGCCCCTAACTGAATATCTTCATGAGCGATTTCACATTGTAATTCATATTCATCTACTGTATAGTATATTATAAAAGATAATGATTAAATTATACAGTCAATCTTTTATTTTTTTAAATATCTCTATTAACCTTTTACATCAATCACTTTTACATTAATTATCTACACCACTGACGCTCCACCAAAATAAGTCGCCCCCACCACCACACCTTCGTCGCCATGAACACCGATGCATTGCGCGGGTACCTACTAATAAACATAAACATTTTTCATTCCATATCATCATAAACTTCATATCTTTATAAAACTTTATTTCATAAATTAATTTAACTAAGTTATGAACATTTTTGTTAAACCTATCACAATGTGCCAATAACCGATATATCCCCTGCATAAGAAATGATGTAACTCACATTAGTATATATATACATTTAAGGGGGGCCTTAGGAACAGTAAAGCAAGCAATTTTTTTCTTTCTAAATTCGCTTTTTAATTATCGTGACTAACAGTCGCTGCATATTTAGATCTAAGCGTGCATACTTGATTTTCCCCCCTCTTTTGTCATGCTTTTACTTAACGTTGATTTTTTTTATTTTTTATTCATTTGGTAGTATATTCATTGGTAATCTTTTTTATAAAGAGTGTTTTACATTAAAAAAAACTAATATTTGTTATCCGCCGTCAACGTTCACGTAATCCACGACTAATAACCATATCTACCTATAAGACTACCTGTTTGATTTTTTATTTTTTTATTTTTTTGTTAATACTTGTAACACCCGTCATTTTAAAACCTGGATTTTCAAAAACTTTTGCCTAACGGCGTTTAGAAATGCGGAAAACAGAATCTTTAAAACATAACTAACCCTTAACGGATAGTTCATTTATAAAAGTGGTGTTACAACATTCATATCATTAAAATGGTATAAGATAATCCAGATTTGGCACCAACAATAAATGTCATCATAAACAATACATAAGTCATAATGAAAGTAGCCAATCATCATTAAGGCTAACATAAATGACTAAGCGGGGAAACTAAATGTCTTCTTCATAGCAACTACCCGCCTCACCAAGCTAAGTCTTTCACTAGCTCAACCTGCTTAACCTGAGGGAGCAACATATTTCAAGAAACAAGTGTTAGCTAACGAATTAGCTAAGTAAGATAACACATAGTTTATAAAGCATTTGTCCATTTAAAACATTATAGAAAAGTCGTTTAAATTCGTTAAGGCACATAACACATCAATCATATCATCTCACATACACATCATAGCATCAACATCTTCATATTAGGATGAACCACCCTAAATGTGCCTAGTCATCTTTCATATCTTTTTCACATATCATCTTTGTAAGTGTGACATAAGTCACACCCGACTAGATGGACAAACCTTACGGCAGTACATCAATGTCGTTAAGGAATGGCAAGCCAATCCCGGAGTAATCCGTATGTTCAAGACAAATGGGGCTGGTCAGACCTCCCGTATTACTCTTCACATCTCAAACCATGTTGCAAGGAGCCACCCAAGCAACCACATCTACACACTTAGCCGGGCAAGGGCAAGTACGGGTTAAGCTTAACACTTTCACATCTAAATTACGAGCTCGATTTCACATCTCATATAGTTTAGGTGTTTACACTACCTAAACAATTATCACATATACATCTTAACGTTTGGGCCCTTAAACGTGCACGTGTCATGGCAACTTACAAAGTCTAGTGAACTAGATGAACAAGCCATGTAATCACCACATCTACACATGCACAAATAGTTCATCACATATCAAAAGCCATTTCATATCATCTTTCATCTCATATCGTATATCCTTGCATATCATCTATCATCTCATAACAATACATATCATATCATGGCATCTGATAACAATACATATCATATCATGGCATCTGATAACAATACATATCATATTATATCATATTTCATAACATCTTAAAGCATTTCATAGCATTTCATTACATTTCATATCATTGGGACAACATTTCAGGTCTCAATAGTCATTTACATAGCCCATATCACCTCCCGTGTAACCCCGAATACCCATAAGCAATCAAGATATCATTTGAGAAGTTATTATATGAAAACCATATCACATCTACACATGCACAAATAGTTCATCACATATCAAAAGCCATTTCATATCATCTTTCATCTCATATCGTATATCCTTGCATATCATCTATCATCTCATAACAATACATATCATATCATGGCATCTTATAACTATACATATCATATCATGGCATCTGATAACAATACATATCATATTATATCATATTTCATAACATCTTAAAGCATTTCATAGCATTTCATTACATTTCATATCATTGGGACAACATTTCAGGTCTCAATAGTCATTTACATAGCCCATATCACCTCCCGTGTAACCCCGAATACCCATAAGCAATCAAGATATCATTTGAGAAGTTATTATATGAAAACCATATCACATCTACACATGCACAAATAGTTCATCACATATCAAAAGCCATTTCATATCATCTTTCATCTCATATCGTATATCCTTGCATATCATCTATCATCTCATAACAATACATATCATATCATGGCATCTGATAACAATACATATCATATTATATCATATTTCATAACATCTTAAAGCATTTCATAGCATTTCATTACATTTCATATCATTGGGACAACATTTCAGGTCTCAATAGTCATTTACATAGCCCATATCACCTCCCGTGTAACCCCGAATACCCATAAGCAATCAAGATATCATTTGAGAAGTTATTATATGAAAACCATGTTTTTGTTGAACCCTCAGCGTGTCAAAGTTGTGTATCTTACCTCGGTACCGCTCAATAATGAGTTACGTACATCTTACAGTGCTTGCTAAGTGCTCCCGACAACCTAGAACGAGTATAAGATCGATCTATAAGCTAAACAAGACTTAAGTACAAATCTGGGC
>CM067167.1:127903040-127967799 GCA_034093135.1 Erigeron breviscapus
TACCTACAGGATAGGTGTGTCTACCCACAACACTTTTTGTCCAAGATTTTAAAGTTCCTGTAAATAGTTAGCGTGTCAAATGTGATAAAAAAGGCTCTATTATTTCAGCAATGGCCTGTTATTATAAATAAAACTATTTGAGAGCCTTTATGCCTTGTAATTACACTTTGGGCATCTTCTGACTCATTCAACCCATTTGGCACAATTCTTATTCAGCTTCTTTTTCGTTACTGGTTTGACCATTTAGATATAACCCAATCATATGTATATAGGTTGAACGTACCACCTCTGTTAGAAAAAATTGCTTGGATTATAAATTTTGGTGTTCTGAAGGTGTACCCAATTTCAGAAGTCCAATTTTCTTGTTAGAAAAACGTTTGTGGACTTTTCACAGCTTTGAGTTGCGGTGTGGAACAAAATTAGAAGTTTCATATTTGTTATTTATTCTTCTAGGTAACATTCCAAAATACCCGAGAAGTAATGTTTGGGATCCTTACAAACGCCTTGGTATAACTTATGATGCATCCGAGGAAGAAGTTTGGAGTTCTCGCAACTTTCTATTAGATCAATATGGCGCTCATGAGAAAAGTGCAGAGTCAATAGAAGCTGCTTTTGAAAAGATTCTCATGAGAAGCTTTCAGAACAGAAAGAAAACGAAAATTAACTTAAAAACAAGGCTAAAGAAGAAAGTAGAAGAGTCTCCACCTTGGATTCAGAACTTACTCACTTTTGTAGAGCTTCCTGAGACTATCATTATCCTTAGAAGATTGTTTCTGTTTTCGTTTATGGCTTTCTGGAGTGTAATTAATTCTGCCGAGGGTGGTCCTGCCTTCCAGGTTTGCTTCTCATTGTCGATGTCTGTTTTTTTTTTTTTTGAAGTATTTTTGGGTTTTTGGACCTGTGTTTCGAAAGTGATTATGTGATATACAGCAATTACAATCAGATAATCATCCTTATTATGATGTATCAGAAGCAGACACCGTTTTTCCAAACATTTTTAACTGATTATTACAACTTAACACCAAATATCCTTACTACCATTCAGTAAAGAGTTTAACAAAAAGCATATTGTTATGGACTCAACATAATGTCATTACGCTATTCTTACTAATTTTGATGTATTTTTACTTCAAAGTTTCCTGAAAATGAATTGTTTCAAAAGTTGTAGGAGGAAGTTTACTGTGAATGCAAATTTGGATGTTGTTTGTATCTAGATTTTGTGTTTAGCATCTTTAACTTGGTTCGATCTTCTTTTATTGATACAGGTGGCCCTGTCTCTGTTTGCTTGCATATACTTCCTTAATGACAAGTCAAAGAGCGTAGCAAGGGCTTCTGTTATTGGGTAAGTTTATAAATAAAGACATCTATTTATTAATTCTAGGGTTAACAACCTTAACAACCAGCACAATACTAGGCATATGTCCATTTGACCGTGTATTCAATTTTTAGTCGCGCGAATGACAATTTATTATACCTTAGTTAAATAGCTTTATATTTAGTTTCTTTTTACAGAATTCCTTACATGTCATGGTAGATGATAGTTACTGCTACATTTCATATGTCTATCTTTACACATAATAAAAGACAGTTTTTGTTATTTTTTGTCATGCTACATCGTTTTTGTGTCTAAGCACTCTGAAAATGTTTTCCTAAAATGGCATGCTACATCTGTAGTTTTGGCATGTCACGTCTATATTCCGCGCCTCACCTAAGAAGTTTGTTACATAGTTTGACATGCTATGTAAGAAGTAGGAAACTGGGCAGGTCAGCGGGTTGGTAATGGGCCAGATCAGGTAATTCTTAATCGTTTGGTTATATAGGCTGCGTTGGGTTTACTTGCAAATTTTCTTCCGTCTTTATGAAGCTACACATGCTGTTAAGACTTTTATATCAGCGCAAAAGCTGTATTAATATAATAATAGTTTGTTTTATTTATAAAAAACATGTATGATGTTTAATACATTTTGAATAAACTTCAGGCGACTTTAGTTAATTTTTCTAGCTTACCTATATGACCTTTAATAGGGACTCATTACTCATATACTCATAAGTGTCTCAAAAGTGTGCTGTACAATATCAATATCAAAATAAAAAGTTCAATGTGAATGTCTAGATTGTTTATTAATTAACCATTGATTTAACCTATCTTCACACTGGTTACAGATTCGGATCCCTTGTAGTCGGTTGGATTTGTGGTTCTTGCCTTGTACCCATGATTCCCACAGCCATTCTGCAACCAACATGGACCCTGGAGCTCTTGACTTCATTGGTAGTATACATGTTTTTGTTTCTTGGATGTACCTTTCTTAAGTGAAATCCCAACTGTCCTTGTATTCATTACTAAACAAGATATGTTGTTACTTGTTTACGCTAGTCGTCCATGTTGTTATAGTTACAAGTTTGCATTCGCATGACATCAAAATCCTTTTTGAATGGCCACATCGGTATGAGTTGGTTTAAATATAGCCGGATTTGCTATAAGTTTTATGGACTCTGTATTATTACTCGTATAATTTTTTACAATTATAGCAAGTACATTGATGTTTGTATCTCAAACTAATAATTCAGGTAAAATATTGATTACACGAACAATATGGGCAATATGGATAAGTAAGTTTGGCATGACACTATTTTTGTTTAGTTACAAAACAAATGCCCACCCCTAATGAATAAACGATTGAGCCATCAACTAGCTCATTTAAAGAAAGACGAACAAACATGCTTTGCTTTTTCTTTTCTTTTTTAAATGGTAAATTTGGATCACCGATGGATAACTTGTGTGAACATGGTATCATCCGATCATATCCCTACTAGGCAATAATGCCAATACACCAGGAAACTCAATAAATATGTGAAAACCTTTTGTGAGATTCAAACTCGTGACCTTATGGTCTTTCGGCCTTATCCCACCACTAAGATGTCACTAGGCTATCAAGCCATCAAACATGGTATGGTTGTTTACATATTTTGACGAAAGGTCCCATCTATAAATGCATATCGGATTTATCATGTTTGAAACATTCACAATGTTAGTTTTTTTTTTTGAAAGGTGAATTTCGCTGGAAACTTCGTGTCGCGATTCGACAGCGAGAGGTCTAGCATACGTTGTCTTAACCGGGTTCGCGCTAGAGAGCTCTCTCGAAGTAGAAATGCCTATTTCAAATACCCGATGGGGGAACCCTGCCCCCTCGTACTTGAGTCAAGACCTCATAAAGGGACTTAATTCTTATGTCCTCCCCAAGACTTGAACACAAGACCTCTTGCAAGGGGATGGTCTTTCAACCATTGAGCTAAAGCTCAAGGACATTCACAATGTTAGTTAGTAATGTATTTATCAAAATATGAATTATTGAGACGAGTTCGATTTTGCATCATATTAGTCGAGCTATCGATCCAAACTCAATATAAACCTTTCGAATCAAGTTCAAACCTTGTCCAATTCGATATCATTTCGGCTTTGTTTTCCAGTTAAATAATAAATAAAAAACAATAAATTTGATAACTATTTCCCTTTTTCCTTCCCTTTTACTGTAATAAATAAAAAATATATATATATAGACACTCAGCTGGCTTTTGAAAAATAAAGTAAACATCGTCGTCTCCACCCACCAACGAAAAGCCGTTATAAAACCAAACTCACTCCCTCTTTGTAATCGCCGCCACCTCCTCACGACGGACTTCCCCATTCATATATACACACATTATATACAATACATTCATACACTCTCTCTCACACACAAAAAAACCTATCTATATCTCTCTCTACACAATGGCCTTAGCACCATCACCACCTTCAACCACCACCTCACTCTCAACCACTTTTTTCTCAACCAAACTTCCGTCGCAAACTTCCGTCGCTAACCTAACCGCCGTCCGCAAATCACGGAACAACCGTCAGTTAGTAATCAGAAACTCTGTAGCGAGTGCACCGTCAGTTGCGGTAACGAAAAGTAGTAGTGTAGTGAAATCAGTAAAGGCGAGACAGATAATAGATAGTAGAGGTAATCCGACGGTTGAGGTTGATTTAGTGACGGATCAGCTATACCGATCTGCGGTTCCGAGTGGCGCCTCTACTGGAATTTATGAAGCTTTGGAATTAAGAGATGGTGATAAAAGTGTTTATGGTGGTAAAGGTGTTTTGAATGCTGTTCATAATATTAATCATGTTTTGGGACCTCAAATTATTGGTGTTGATGTTAGGTGAGCAAAAATTATTTAAAAAATTTCTTCGTTTTTTGATTTTTTTTTTTTTTGATATATATTTTTTTTGGTTATATGTGTGTATTGTGTATGTAGATTATTTTTAGAAATGATTGATTTGAATTACATAAATTGGGGAGGGATTAATGTTTAAGTAGTATTTAAGTTGTCCGTCCCACGGTGTTTGCTTAGGGAGGTTTTGAAGTTTGGTCTCTTATGAGAGTTTTAAGTCACCTTGGAGATGGTTTAATGATTGACGGATTAGTTTTGTGAATTATGTGATCTAAGCTAAGTTTTAGAAAAAAAGTTCTAGTGGTTTTTAATTTTTTAGAAAAGCTAATGAAAATTTTGAAGCATCTTTGTTTGTTTTTGTCTTCCGCTTTAGAAAAGTAGAAAATGCAGGAAGTTTTGTACGAGTAGAATAGTTAGAAAACCATATAAGTGAGTTATTTAGAAACTTAGATTAAAATCAAGTCAATTTAAGCTTTGATGCAAGTTTAAGGTTCTGAGCTGTTCGGACCTCTTATACACTTAATGTATTAGCTATGTTTTGGTAAAGAATTCAAACAGCTGAATCAGATAATGCTATATGTGGCGATGGACAGTGAACACACTGTTGCAAAAATCATGATATTAGCACAACATCAACCTTATGATCATTGTGATCTTGTCACACGCCACATGAAGTGTGTTTTGTGTTTAGTATGACTGGGCAAATTCACAGTTATCTTATTTTTGCAACTTGGGGTTGAAACTTAATCCCTTTGTTTATATGTCAAGGGATCAAGCTGCCTTTGATGCCATCATGCTAGAGATTGATGGAACTCCAAACAAGTCTAAGCTTGGAGCTAATGCGATACTTGGAGTATCCCTTAGTGTATGCAGAGCTGGTGCTGGAGCAAAAGGTGTACCCCTGTACAAACACATTCAGGAGATATCAGGAACAAAAGAGCTTGTTATGCCAGTTCCAGCATTCAATGTCATTAACGGAGGCAGCCATGCTGGAAATAATCTAGCCATGCAAGAATTCATGATCCTTCCAGTAGGCGCATCTTCATTTGCTGAGGCTCTGCGTATGGGTAGTGAAGGTTAGTGTGTTTCTCCAAATATTATAAGATCACTCCTCATTGCAGTTATAATTGCGTACATCTTATGTGTTGGTCACAGTTTCAACCATATACTTATCAATGGGTGATCTGGGTTTTGTTATATCTCTAATGGGCCAAAGGGTAAGTTATTAGAAAGGATAAGAAGGAAACAAGTCAAAATGGATTCTAAGTCATCCAAATTTCAACTTATGATGCATAAAATCATAGAACCTCCTCAATCCGTTTATTTAGATAATTAATAAATATTCAAATAATATAGCGTTGCCAATGTGGGGTTAGCCCACTTGGTAGAGGCTCTTGCCACTTGGGGTAAAGACCAAGGTTCAATCCTTGGCAATGGAGTAGTTTAGTATTATTTGGTGTAATGTAGTAGTATTGTATATTTGCCATTCAAAAAATAAAATAAAATTACATGCAACAGCAGACATTTTATCAATTATTGACAGTGTTAGCTTTTTGACCTATGATTACAGTGTACCACACACTGAAAGGAATCATCAAAGCAAAGTATGGACAAGATGCATGCAATGTTGGAGATGAAGGTGGATTTGCTCCTAATGTCCAGGATAATAGGGAAGGACTTGTGTTGCTCATGGATGCAATTGAGAAGGCTGGTTACACTGGCAAGGTAGATGTTATGTGACATCTTTCATCTTCCATCCTTATCCTTTTCTATCACACTCTTGACTTACAGAAGGAAATTGTGCAGATTAAGATAGGAATGGATGTTGCTGCTTCCGAGTTCTTAACAAAAGATGGTGCATATGATCTCAATTTCAAGAAACAGCCAAATGATGGAGCTCATGTTCTCTCAGCTCCTAAGCTTGGTGATTTATATAGAGAATTCGTCAGAGATTTTCCTATTGTATCAATTGAGGATCCTTTTGACCAAGATGATTGGTCCTCATGGACTTCACTACAGTCTTCAGTTGACATCCAAATTGTTGGGGATGACTTGCTGGTCACAAATCCAAAGAGAATTGTTGAAGGTATTCAGAAAAAGGCCTGCAACGCTCTGCTATTGAAGGCAAGTACAAAAGTTACATATTTTAGCATGCAAAATGTCTGTTAATCTTTGTATTCCGTACTGCTTTTATGCTTTTATACTTCTGATCTTGTTAGTACCTGATCAAATAGTACCACTGACCTTTAACTGCCACTATTATTACCAATTACGATAAATAAATATTGAAACAGTATTTCAACTTTTGTTATTGATGGTTCTTTCTTCAATTATTTCAGGTTAACCAGATAGGTACAGTAACTGAATCTATCCAAGCAGCGCTTGACTCGAAGGCTGCGGGGTGGGGTGTGATGGTTAGCCACCGTAGTGGTGAAACGGAGGACAACTTTATTGCAGATCTTTCAGTTGGCTTGGCAAGCGGACAGGTTTCATCTAATCTCATACATAGATATCTAGGCCATACAAAGTTTTTAACATTAAATTTATTTTAAACTTCTGTGTTTTGTCACTTGTTTAGATCAAGACTGGTGCTCCTTGCCGAAGTGAGCGATTAGCCAAGTATAATCAGGTATGAGCTGTTTTCTATAGTGGTGGTATTTTTGGTCCATTCACTTATGAATATGTCAAATTTTGTGTTGTCGCTGTGATTTATCTTTAATTGATCAAATGAGTACACATAAGAAATAGCTAAAGCAAACAAGTCTGGCTGGTCAAAATTCATTCAAAAACATTAAATTTTAATGCATGCAACCTTATAAGTCATTTCATTTTGAATTTTTGGATCGGTGTTAATATAATTTTTGTAATCATATCCAATTCATTAAGGGGATAACTTATATGATGTTAACATCATCTAGTTATATGATGTTCCCTTCACAAACCTTAAAGTTCAGGGGGCTATTTACATGTGTGAAAATTGGTGTGAGTGCATCACCATAATGTTAACATAATATAACATTTTCCCATTCATTAATTATTATTATAAAGATAAACTAGAACGACCAATCCGATTCGAGCTTACTTGGAGTACTTGTTAAACAACCATCCCTAACAACCTACTTTGAGACCTCTAGTCATCGCTTTTACAAGTTAAGTGTTATGTACATATCACAAAGAAGCTTATGGGTATATAAAGACAACTTGTCACACGCCAATTTCCGTTATACTAAAGCTATGCCTATTGTATGGTGCAGCTTTTGCGGATTGAAGAGGAACTCGGAAATGTGCGTTATGCAGGTGAAGCATTCAGGTCACCATAAGAAAGATCATATCACTTTAGATCCACAATAAAACATATTGCAAATTGCCAGTGATCTTTGCAAATTTTCTATAGAGAACTTTTTTGTTGTACACTCAACCAGGCTTTTACCATAATCTGAAAATAACAAGATTTTATTTATGTTCCGATTGAAGAAAATCTTGCGTGTTTTGTACATTTAGAGATTGGCATCGGTATGTATCCTTTGTTGTTTGCTTGTAGCTTGAAACTGTTGTATTTTAGTTTTGATATATTTCATTGGCTCTCTTGAAGTCTTGATGGAGAAGAGCAACCTGTAGACGGGATCTTATGTCATATAGAAAAGTTGATCCATTGGATTTATTCGGGCTAAAATCTGAAATATATATATGTTATAGAATGGTTACAACATATGAAGTTGATACAATACATCTTAAGCTGTCTGTTGGCTAACATTTTGGTAAAATGAACCGGGTCAGACATTCAAGTATGAGGTTGAAAGCATATTTGGGTCAAATAGTTACTTTCTGGAACGTTATTGATAGAAATTGTCTCTAGGACATGCATTGATTTGTTTAACATGCATCTTAAATGTTCTTAAAGTAACCTGAATGCAAGCTTGAAAAATGGTTCATATTATGACTTTGCAAATACTGTGGCTATCGATTTTCAGTAACATCCACCTGAAACCAATGAGCATGATTCTATATTTGTAACCCCTACAAAATGCTTTAGAACTGAAACTTTTGTATTTTTACCTCCTGCAAAGTGGTTCATAGCTCACATGTTTAACAATTAAATTAACCTGCTAAGCTGATGGATCACAAGATTCTCGCATAAGTTTAGAACCATAATCTTGAAAAGTGTTTTGGTTCCTTATAGTTGCATTTTATGCTTCCACATCAATTACAATTACAATAATCATACACAATACAACAATTATTACTAGCCTTTAGCCAAACGAAACAGTTGCAACGAATAGTGACAAATAGCGGGTAACACTGTAACAGTGGTGGCGTAAGAGGGGCAAGGGAGGTGGTGCGTCACAATGATATTTGGGGAACAAAAGATGGTGATGTTTCACATTGTCATTGGATGAGAGAAAGTGTGCATCGCACTGTGACTGGTGGTGTCAAAACTCAATATGAGTAGGCATAAATGCTTTATGTGATACCATAATAATATAGATAAAATCGAGAAAGAAAAGAAAAAAATAGTGTTGACGGACCAATCCATTCGGGTTGACCCGTCCATTATTCTCTCTATAAACTCGTGACTTCAACACGCCAACCAGATCCCAGTTTCACATCAGGACATGACCATGGCATGCCTTAACTAATTTGACAGAGACACAATAGTAAAGTTGAAATTAGTGTCAGATTTGTACAAGTTATTATAATCAAAATTAAAGCACTTGAAAATGCTATTAACCTTACATTAGTAAGCAACTACTTTCTTCAGAGCAAAACTACCATGTACAATCTGTATATAAAGATATATAAACATTCATGTTTATCATTAACGTAAAACAACAATGAGTGCCAATATACTGAAACAGAGTTACTATAAGTGCCTTTTCCAACAAAAAAAAAGCTCTTGCAAGCCAACTCCTGCAGAAACATGATCCATGGGAAATGAGACTCGGTCAATCACGACAAGAGAACTGAAGAGATCAACTTTGATCATAGTTGATTCACATTGGTTTATAAGATATAGTTTACCTACTACAGTTTCTACTTGCAGCCATGTCGACTGGGCGACTTAGGCTAGGGTATTTTGGTATCTGGCTAACATGGACATAGTGACAAAGCTATGGAATCGAATGGGATTAGATAACCCCATTAGTCCTAGCTGCTATCTGAACAGCTAAGTCACAATGGCATAGAGTTCATATAAGATGAAGTAAGCACTCACAAGTCCTAAATCTGAATAGGTGGGCCTGCATACAAGCCCGATCGCATATAGAGGTCATCCGGTGTCTCTATCTCTTCAAGCCATGCATATTCATCTTCTTTTCCATCAATTGGCTCAACTCCACTTCCTGTAGTTGGAAGTAAGAATTGAGCAGCTATACAGTAACTCATTGAAATCTAATAGAGGTGGCAAAAAGGGTAGGTTGGGTAACTGGTGACTTTGTACAGGTCAAAACAAGCTGGTCTGGGTTAACCCGAAACACATTTATCCGGATTTTATAAATAACTTATGTGTTGAATATCCTGCTCAAACTATCTTGTTTACAGTAATAATCTAGCTTTCTGAATAAAGAGCTTTTATGCGTTGAATGCAGTAAATATACTTTGGCCGACTTCTGACATGTTTCTTGTTAACTGATTTTTTCTATTGCACCAATTTGACCCATTAGATAAAAAGATAACCCAAATCTACCTTTTTATAACTAAATTGATCAGATTGCCACTCTAGAATTAATAAATATAACAAAGAATCATATTTGCATGTTGTGCTGGAAAAAGAGTAAAAAGTTACCAAAACTGGAGAATGGGTAATCACGATAGTAACTACACTTTCTGCCTGCAGATTCGTCGTATGAAGGCGTGAGAATGTCAAGTACAGCACAAGAGGTGAGAGCAGTGAAACAATGAAGATTCCCTCCTGTTTTTGGATATAGAACTGAAGTACTACATGGTGCTGAAAGAACTTTGTCGACGGCCAACTTCGCTAACCTAACTAATAGATAAAGTCCATCAACACTTTGCATCGTAAACTTATAAGTTGAGATGTGATAGTTTACTCACAAAACTAGGAAGGTCTGTTGGAATTATTTGGGAAATCAGACATTCTGAATTTCATCCATGATGCTAGTAGCGGTGAATATATAACCCATTTACTATTAAATGGGTTGCTTTAATCTATGTTTTACTTATAACATGTATTATTAAAACGATAAGGTGTAAAAATGAAATGAGTCTGAAGTTGCCCAAATAGTTATTTGATCATAAAGCACTAGTTATTCATTTAATAACATAAACATAAAATAAAATAAAATAATTCAATAAAAAAATAAAATAAGACATAGCATTAATGATTTCATGCAAACAGTTTCTAATGTAAAATAAAATAAAATAAAATAAAATAAAATAAAATAAAATAAAATAAAATAAAATAAAATAAATGTAAAGATAAAATAAAATAAAATAAAATAAAATAAAATAAAATAAAATAAAATAAAATAAAATAAAATAAAATAAAATAAAATAAAATAAAATAAAATAAAATAAAATAAAATAAAATAAAATAAAATAAAATAAAATAAAATAAAATAAAATAAAATAAAATAAAATAAAATAAAATAAAATAAAATAAAATAAAATAAAATAAAATAAAATAAAATAAAATAAAATAAAATAAAATAAAATAAAATAAAATAAAATAAAATAAAATAAAATAAAATAAAATAAAATAAAATAAAATAAAATAAAATAAAATAAAATAAAATAAAATAAAATAAAATAAAATAAAATAAAATAAAATAAAATAAAATAAAATAAAATAAAATAAAATAAAATAAAATAAAATAAAATAAAATAAAATAAAATAAAATAAAATAAAATAAAATAAAATAAAATAAAATAAAATAAAATAAAATAAAATAAAATAAAATAAAATAAAATAAAATAAAATAAAATAAAATAAAATAAAATAAAATAAAATAAAATAAAATAAAATAAAATAAAATAAAATAAAATAAAATAAAATAAAATAAAATAAAATAAAATAAAATAAAATAAAATAAAATAAAATAAAATAAAATAAAATAAAATAAAATAAAATAAAATAAAATAAAATAAAATAAAATAAAATAAAATAAAATAAAATAAAATAAAATAAAATAAAATAAAATAAAATAAAATAAAATAAAATAAAATAAAATAAAATAAAATAAAATAAAATAAAATAAAATAAAATAAAATAAAATAAAATAAAATAAAATAAAATAAAATAAAATAAAATAAAATAAAATAAAATAAAATAAAATAAAATAAAATAAAATAAAATAAAATAAAATAAAATAAAATAAAATAAAATAAAATAAAATAAAATAAAATAAAATAAAATAAAATAAAATAAAATAAAATAAAATAAAATAAAATAAAATAAAATAAAATAAAATAAAATAAAATAAAATAAAATAAAATAAAATAAAATAAAATAAAATAAAATAAAATAAAATAAAATAAAATAAAATAAAATAAAATAAAATAAAATAAAATAAAATAAAATAAAATAAAATAAAATAAAATAAAATAAAATAAAATAAAATAAAATAAAATAAAATAAAATAAAATAAAATAAAATAAAATAAAATAAAATAAAATAAAATAAAATAAAATAAAATAAAATAAAATAAAATAAAATAAAATAAAATAAAATAAAATAAAATAAAATAAAATAAAATAAAATAAAATAAAATAAAATAAAATAAAATAAAATAAAATAAAATAAAATAAAATAAAATAAAATAAAATAAAATAAAATAAAATAAAATAAAATAAAATAAAATAAAATAAAATAAAATAAAATAAAATAAAATAAAATAAAATAAAATAAAATAAAATAAAATAAAATAAAATAAAATAAAATAAAATAAAATAAAATAAAATAAAATAAAATAAAATAAAATAAAATAAAATAAAATAAAATAAAATAAAATAAAATAAAATAAAATAAAATAAAATAAAATAAAATAAAATAAAATAAAATAAAATAAAATAAAATAAAATAAAATAAAATAAAATAAAAAAAATAAAATAAAATAAAATAAAATAAAATAAAATAATTAGGTTTAGTAAATAAGTACATGGTAAGTTCTAGATAAAACCTGGGGTACGAGTAATTTCCTTTGAATACTTGATGCACGGTGGTTCAACCCAATCATAAGCTTTCACATGCAACGAACCATAGAGAACCTTGCTCAAAACAGTCATTCTTGGATGGTCATGGAGCGGTATAACTGAAGAAGTGGGAAAGCAAAACATACACATCTGCAAAGAAATCACCTTCTTTACTAAAATTGCTATGAAATAGCTTCAAGATTATAATGGTTTCATATATAATCACATATGTGATACTCCTAAAGCACATGATCAGAAAATCTTTACTAATAATCTGACCCTAAACAACATAAATACACAGTTTTATTTTATCTAGGCCAAAAGAAAGAAGAAAATAATGGGGCTTACTGTAAAACTCGCATTTTCATGTATATCCACATATGTTATTGGTTGAGCCCAACGATCTACCCTATTAAGAGTATTGGGACTAGAAAAACCATGACCTAGATCATCCTCTTGATGTTCCTCTGTCAACCCAACATCAGCAGGACCAATTGTATCTGCAAACCACTATCATTGATCAATATTGCTGCTTTAGAGTTTAGTTATTAATAGTGCCACACCTAAAATTCAGAAAATCACTATTACGCTCAACTATGATGATTTGGACTATCCATGGTCACCAAGTTTGTGATCAATGTTCTAACTTTCTCGGTATAGTCAAATCAGAGTTATAGAGTTTCACATTTGTAACAGAAATTGTAATAATGATGGATATCGACATATTTCTACAGAAAAGCTTCCAGCTTTGCTACTTCCCTCACGAAACATAGCTAAATTCACGAAGCAACCCTCCAACCCCCGATATAGACAGGCACACTCTTCTTAACGGCCCATTAAGTCAATCCAAACAGTGTCTACCTCATATTATCCTTACGTAGGCAAGTCAGCGTTGCCAGTGCTCAATGGTTTTGCAAATGTTGCTAATAATTAATAACTTCCACACTAAGTTCCTATTTTCCCTAATAATATATCAACACTTAAAAGTACCTTACTATTGTAGATATATTAACTTTAATATACCACCGATAATTCGCCAGCTAAACAGAATAAACCTACCCTAAAAAACTATCTATAAATTGCAGAAAAAACAATCAATCAACAAAATATACACTGATTACAGTAAAGTAAATGCATAAGATTGTACAGTAAAATAAAATAAAATAAAATATACAGGAACTAAGATTAAATATTAATGTATTTACCGAGTTGAGAGTTGAGTTGAGAGATGACGGAAGATGAGGGAGTAGTTGAGGGAGTTAAATTATGCTTACAAATATCATATATAGATTGTATAGATATAGATGATGATGAAGATGGAATTTTAGGTGAATTTGAAGAAGATGAAAAACTGTGATTTGCCATTGCAAAAAGTTTATGAAAAAACATTTTGGAGAATAATTGGATTTGATGATGATGATGATGATGATGATGATGATGATGATGATGATGATGATGATGATGATGATGATGATGATGATGATGATGATGATGATGATGATGATGATGATGATGATGATGATGATGATGATGATGATGATGATGATGATGATGATGATGATGATGATGATGATGATGATGATGATGATGATGATGATGATGATGATGATGATGATGATGATGATGATGATGATGATGATGATGATGATGATGATGATGATGATGATGATGATGATGATGATGATGATGATGATGATGATGATGATGATGATGATGATGATGATGATGATGATGATGATGATGATGATGATGATGATGATGATGATGATGATGATGATGATGATGATGATGATGATGATGATGATGATGATGATGATGATGATGATGATGATGATGATGATGATGATGATGATGATGATGATGATGATGATGATGATGATGATGATGATGATGATGATGATGATGATGATGATGATGATGATGATGATGATGATGATGATGATGATGATGATGATGATGATGATGATGATGATGATGATGATGATGATGATGATGATGATGATGATGATGATGATGATGATGATGATGATGATGATGATGATGATGATGATGATGATGATGATGATGATGATGATGATGATGATGATGATGATGATGATGATGATGATGATGATGATGATGATGATGATGATGATGATGATGATGATGATGATGATGATGATGATGATGATGATGATGATGATGATGATGATGATGATGATGATGATGATGATGATGATGATGATGATGATGATGATGATGATGATATCCCCCCAAGGCCCCAAGATATCGTCTGCAATTACTGCTACTACTACGAAGCATTTGGGAGGAGTGGATTTTGGTGGTCATATGTTGTTGATTAAAGTTTTTTTTTTTTTTTTTTTTTTTTTTTTTTTTTTTTTTTTTTTTTTTTTTTTTTTTTTTTGTTGTCAGATTGGGTCTCTTTTTGGAGAAATATATTCGTGGGCTACTCGAACTTGATGGGCTTCATGTTAAAACTCGACCC
This sequence comes from Erigeron breviscapus, assembly GCA_034093135.1. Lineage (NCBI taxonomy): Eukaryota > Viridiplantae > Streptophyta > Magnoliopsida > Asterales > Asteraceae > Erigeron > Erigeron breviscapus. The sequence goes on from CM067167.1 coordinate 127,917,886, forward strand.
ATAGTCCCATACTAGATCTATATAAATCTAGTCTATCGATAAAAAAAGAAAATGACAGGCCTGTTTCTTTTTTACTTAATATACTTAATAGTTAAGAACTTAATCATTCAGTTGAATTTCATGTTTCTTTTTTGACTTAATAAACAAAACTAACTGTCAATTACTTATATTTTACTCAATACATACAGATATTTTTAATGCATTCAGCCACTTAATACACTTAATACTTAATGACTAAGAAAAGAAACAGGTTAAACTAGATAGTTATCATCTCACTTGAGCCATAAAATTAGATGGTTCATTAGAAATAGTTAGAAGAATAATCATAGTTAGAAATAGTTGGAAGAATAATCATAATTATCATCTCCATTTCGGGGATGCTGTAGTTAACCCATTTGCTGATCCTCCTTCTCACTTCCTTCATAAGAGTACAATGATGGAAAATGGGTCTTTCAAGCGATACTTTTTATTTGGTGGTGGCACATTTGGAAAGAAAGAAATAATGTCACGCATAATGGTAAACCGGAAAGTATTCATGACATTTTTAATTCCATTATTTCGACTTCTTTTTTATGGATCTCCAATCGGGATAAGAAACATCATCATAGCTGGAATAATTGGATCGAGAACCCCCTAAAGCAAGGATGATTAACCTGCTCCTTCGGTTGTGGTACTTGGTAGTTTTGGTTTCTACCGTAAGTGGCAGGTCCCATGTCATGTTGGTCAAATTGTTTGGTTCTTTGGTTATCCTTTGGTATGGGTTGTCCCCCGAAACATGGTTGGGAATACATCAAAAACACCCCGAAGTGAAAACCGGTGGCTCGGCCTTCGGGGTTGGGAGCTTTTTCTCGTGTCTTGGGTCACCGTAATCGACACGAGTTTTTTTTCCCGCTTCTTTTGTAGTCCTCGCAGTTAATGTTTCGGGATGAGTCTAGTTTTGGTTGCATTGTTTTAATTCTAGATTACTTTGTACTTTTATCTCTAGCGCCTTGCTAGATGCTTTTTTAATAATATATTTTCTGCCGTTCTAAAAAAAATATATCTGTTTATCTTTTTTTTTAATCTCATATTCAAGTGACTTTTCCAAAACAAAGTCTGACTTATGATCTCTTGCATCAAATCTCCCATCCAATGATTTAATGCAGTGACGGATCCAAGATTTATATATGACACGGCCTTAAAAACCTTTGACCTTAAACTGGGTTGTGGTATATTATTTTGGTTGAAGACTAATGTAAAAAATAAATAAACTTAGAAATAAAAACATACTTGAGGAGGGGGTGGTGACCACTCTAGTAGTTTTTTAAATCCGCCAATGACTTGATGAGACAAATGCATTACCAGTCTAGATTTGTAGAGCCACTTTGTCTAGGGGTGGAGTATATTTGATGTAGATGTATCAGAGGCCTGAAAAGTAACAGCCTAACAATCTAATCATTACATCATTGCCCCTAGTTGTTTGCGGAACGGAAAATGATTAATGTGCCTAATTCTCATGTCTAAAGATATGCCTAAAAGAGAGATCAAGACATGTGTCAAAATCAAAGGTAGAGATAATGAAAGAGAATTAGTGGATAACATGTGTCATATAATGTATGGATTAGGTCTATTTTTAGGCATATGAATTAGGTACATATATCATTATCCTTGCGGAACATTAGACACATACTAAAAATTAGGCTGTTGAAGTAAGATACATACGGGTTGGGCTCTTTTAGGCTTTCTCTCCTTCTCTAAAGTTGTTGAAAATCTTGATCATTAGACCTTGATGGGTCAACATTATTGGCAAGAGCTATATTTGCCACCCTGACCTCCATTTTCTGCACTTGTGTTGTCTCACTCTACAATCAATTAGTGTATGTGCCAAAGATTTTGCAATGCAAGCAATCTGTTATAATTAAATTTAATTGTATCGATGATTCCTATAATCTATGTTTGCATAAACTTAAAAACCTCTTATAAGTTATCTGATAGATATTTTATGGTTGAAAACTCAATATGTATACATACATGTAATTATAATTGAATTTACTTAGAAAACAATTAATGAGGTTTACATATAAAATAAAATAGTTTAAAATATAAGTGGATCATGTAGATAGGTCGATCCCGAACTTTAATTATAATAAACCAAGCTTGACCTCGAGATTTCTACGGACCCGAGCTATCTTATGAAAATGACAAGAAAAAAAAAAACATATACTATCATATAACACTAAACACTTGATTATTTGAAAGTTTTATACATTTAGAGTTAAAATCATATAATGTTACATTATGAGTTTTAAGCCGACAAAATTAGGTAGTTAAAATTATATCGTCTTATATCCAGATAATTTATATATCACATAAGCATTTTGGTTTTGATTCCATATAATGGTATGAAAATCTTCTATGATATTAGCTTGCAAGTTTCATATTAAAAAGGAATCGCGGGGCCGGCTTGATAGTGGAAGAGGATAACATGTAATACTAACAATGTAATTTATTATTTTATAAAATAATATAGTTTAATGTAAAAAATAGGCAAAAGTGACGACCGACTTGAAACGTAATATATTAGATTAGAATATACAATATGGAGTAGTGTTTTGATAAAAAAAAGTATTACCAAGAAAGGCATGAATGCAGCCGTCATTGGGTAGTCCATGTGTTTGCTTAGGTGGTATTTCTCATGTGCGCTTAACAACTTTACAAACAGATGTTCGAATATTACAGACTTTACATAATACCATAACTAAACCTATCCCTAATATCTAATTTATTTTTTAAATTATCCCTTAATGGATGGTTACCTCCAAAATAATCCCTTAATGTTTTCCATTGTGTCATTAGTTACAATTTTACAAAATACGAGTACTTGTATTTTTAAACTTTTGACCATGTATGCTCTTTAGACACCAACTGACCCTTCCAAATGGTATTTAACGTAAAACTACATAGACAAGCGATGCTCAATGAATTTTTGAGCATTTATGGATTTTGATTATTTAATAGTCGTCAACGGTTACGGTGACACCATTTGTAGCTAATGGCGAACGGTAATGATGAAGATATGATTGCATACTAATATAATTGAGAGTGTTTGATTGCACATATAAAATGAAGGTTGATGTGGATTGGGTATGGTAACATTTGATATAAAAAAAAGGATAATGTGTTGTTAATATTGATTAATTAGTGGGTTTCGGTTCCGCACTGCGAGGCTTCGATTGTCGTGTTGATAAATGGTCGTTATGCTAGTATATTTGTGTTGAATCTACATCAGTTTAATTAAAACCCATTTTATCATGAATATAAAGAACAATACCATAAATGCTTTGAAAAGTTTACAAAATCAAATACATATATGCAAGAATAACCAAAAACGCAAAAAAAAAATGAATGAAAACCACAAACGCTTTTGCAATATCGAACAACATTTAGTATTTGTGCAAGAAAACTAAAAAAAAAACAAAATGCTGAATAAAAGTTTATAACATATTAATTGAGAACATAAAAGCAAAAAAACTGTGAAAAAAACAAAAAAAAAATCGAAAGAAAAAAAAACTCAAACTGGATCTCGTATGGGAAAATGCGAAAAGTGATATGAGGTGTAAGATGGACCAATAGAACAGTGTCACCACCTAATATATTAGTCAAGAACACATAAGCAAAAAAATTGTGTCATCCGAAGGAAAAAACTCAATCGGGGTGCAATATGGTAAAATCCGAATATTGGAACAGGGTGCGACGTGGGCGAACCGGAACCCGCCACATGGGGTGGGTTACTGTTTATAGCTTGCGCAAATAAATGATATTACAATATGATTTTAAGGCGTGTTTAGTTCATAGAACGTTTTTTTGAAAAGCATTAAATCTGTCAAAAAAATTGGAATTTTAAACAATAGAATTTGACGGAATATCTTTTATTTTTTGAAGATTCAAGTGATGGAATGAATGAAATTTTTCCCCCTAACCGAAAGGGATGGGGATTTCATCAAATGAGAAAATGTTTACATTGCCGTTCTAAAAAAAAAGAAAAAAGAAAAAAAAATGTTTACATTAGAACAAAATGAGATTCTTTTATTTTTGAACAATCAAATATACTAAAGAATGAAATCCAATTCTAAGTTCTAATAAGTAACTATCAAAATCTATGAACCAAACACATATCCAGTAACTAATCCGTTAATTGTGTCATTATGTTTACATGAAATGATTGTTCGTTCTCTTAATGCTAACATATATTTTTTTTATTTAATGCTAATATAGTTTTTGAGTGTTCGTTTCATTGTATTTAGAGACACAACATACAAAATCATTATTTCACTTTTGAGTTTGTAAAGGGAAAATGTTATATGATGTTAACATTATGGTGTTACACTCACACCAATTTTCACATATGTTAAACAGTCCTCCTAAATTTGAAGGTTTGTAAGAGAACATCATATAATTAGATGATATTAACATCATCATATAAATTGTCCCCAATTGTATATGCATTAATCAACCAATCAAGAGTTCAATAGTGAATCGATTATCTATCTGATTGTAATATCTCCTAACTCTCCAAATTTTTCACACTCCAAATTTTACTAAACTTCCCTAAAAATACTAAAAAAAATTAGCCTAAAGAAACACAAAGAGATATCTTGTATGGAACATCCATAAACCATACGCACAACAAAAGAACAACAATATGACTCCGAGGTTCTTGTAAATCCATTTTTACCCCTTCATTAACCCAAACAAAATACTACTCACTTTTTTTACCCCTAAACCAAGCACTATTGCGACTTTGAAGAGTAGCCACAATATCTCTTTTTTCATTTACAACAACTTCCTTCTCATCAACTTTCTGTTTTTCTTCATGTCCAACTTTCTTTTTGCCTAATGACTTTTTGTACCTTTTTGTTGAAATGTTGTAGTTCCTTTGCTCTGTTTCGATTACTTGTTGGCCCGGCCCGGATGAAGCATCAGAAGCCATCGAATCATCGGTATCTACATCTTCATCATCGATGACCACGGGCTTTCTCTGGCCACTGCTACTTTTGTCATCGTAGTCGTCGTTTTGATAATCGTCTGAAACAATGTACATTGTCCATCCAGATTCACTACTCTCACATTCATCTCCATAAATCTTGGAAGATGACATTATTCTTTTTCTTCCCCTGTTTAAAATAAATAGATAAAATAAACCAACATAAATTCTTTGAAGAATATTTCCGCTGTTTCAACCAAAAAAAGCCCAAACCAAATTCCCCTGTTTCAAAAAAGGCCCAAATCAAATTCCCCTGTTTCCCAAAAAACCAAATCAATTCTAGAGTTTCTAGTTTCTACTAAAACCCAAATCAAAATATAAATAAAAACAAGGGGATAACTTAGATTATGTTAACATCATCTAAGTTAGATGATGTTAACATCATCTAAGTTAGATGATGTTGCTCTCACAAACCATAAAATTCATGGGGGGCTTTTTGACATGTGTAAAAATTGATGTGAGTGAGTATGTGAGGGAACATCATCTAAATTAGATGATGTTAACATCATATATCATTTTCCCTAAAAACAATCCTCAAAACTACAATACAATGTTAAAAATAGAGAAGAGGTGCTTCCAAACTTTGTCTAATTTTTTAGAACATGTATAAAAGTAACATCAAGCATAACTGTCTTTTGAAAATAGGAAAAGCGAATATGAGGTTGTTACACACCTAACTTGGAACCCTTCACATACTACTCGTATATTTTAATACATAAAAAATATGAGGGCTCAATCATTTATTCAAAATATTAAAAAATTAACATGTGAGAGCCCCATTTTCACTTTTTCCTTTGAAAATACATACAGATAAGAATACAACAACTTTATACATGTTTTTAAAAACGAAATAAACATAACCCCGCGAATGCGTTTATTATTTCTCTTCAAAATATTCGACTTCTTCACACATTAAAAAAGCCAACCCAAATGAAGATCCCACAAAATTAAGATTTTGATTATATCATGTTTAAACATAAACCCAAATCAAAATCTTGATTATGAAAAAAATCTTTGTTTCAACAAGTACCCAAAAAACCAACTTGATATGCAGAAAACCAAATCAAAATCTTGGAAAAAAGGCCCATAAGTATAAAGAATTTTAATAAATAAGAAATATAATTGCAACTAACCTGGATAGAAACAGAAACAGTTTGGGAAAAAATTTCACTTACTCAAAGAATAATATAGATACATACATTCTGTTTCTTTATGTTATATAGATATAGAAAGATGGATATATAAACAAATAGAAAAGAGAGAGAACATATAAAGAACAAACATGCTTTGTTTAATGCTAGTATTAATTATATTCTTTAAACAGTTGGTGGATTAAATTCCAAGTTTAAAAACACCTGTATTTTTGCAAGCCATAATTTCAATTCTGACTTGCCATCACCAGAAAGACAGCTAGAAGCTCTGTCAAAAAGGGTCTAAATTTTTATTAATTAATTTTTAATTTTTTAAAAAAAAAGAGAACAACAAGTGAAGACAAGTTGTTGCTTTGAACTTGAAAGATCCAATCCAATCATGTTTAATATTGTTGTGTTGTGTCTAACTGTTCATTAAATGTAAAGGGTTTTGTTCACTAAATGCATATGCAGCTGTATATCTATATCTATCTATGTATAGATAGATGTATACATAGGTATAGCTATATATTTGCTGGTGAAAGAAAGAGAATATGTGAGTGTTCATTTAAGTTTCATGTTTCAAAATCACTTTCAAGTTGAGATTTTACATTGATTATCTCACGTGGCCTCACTTATCATTCCATTAAGATGGCTACTGTTTTATACGTAAGATGCAATTTAGGACTTTTGAAGACCTTACTGCACTCTCACAAATGTAAAAAGTTGGACGCGAACTCACGTAGATTATCCAAAGTTCAAAGACCTTACCAATGAACCACCAACTCCATTTGTCAATTTTTTTAGGGCTAATTTGTATCACTGTCGTCCCACTGATGGTACCACCCAATCATATTGGGAGTCCGTAAGCACCAAGTGGAAGGGTCGGTGAAACCCTTATGACACTTCGGGACACTGATCACCCTCGGTCGGTGATCCACCGGTCTAAGTGGCAAGCTTTTGTGTTTTTATATTTTAATTTTTAATTTTTTAATTAAGTATTTTGAGATATTGTGAAATATAATGAAATATTAATAATTGTAAAGTAAACAAAGTTGATGACTAATTATATCTTCATGTATTCTTGAACTCAATAAATCATTCTTTAAGGACAGCGATCTCTACATCACTATTTTCATTTATGCACCTCGTACTCATACATAACATTACATGTACAACTTTTTAAAGCATAAGTTGGTCGTGTATACACCAAAATGATGATATTATGAAGTTACACTCCTGGTGAATTTTATTGAAGTATTTGTCATACTATATAATTCAATATATAACAATGTCTCGATTTGAAGTGTTATTATAAGTTCTTACACAGGTTTTTCTATACCGTTTATCAGAAAAATGCAAGTAGATTTTGTCCATGTGTTAAGATTTATCCATCTGATTATCTAAACAAGCTCCATAAGTAGGTGTCTATGAATGAGTTGGAGATACCCAAATTCCAACTTTAAAAAATGGCATTTAAAATTTTAAATGTCATGTCTCCCACATTCTAATAAATCTTTGTCATGGGACTTTCTTATAATTGGACCTTAGAATGTTCATTGCATGATTGTTGTATTATATCTTTGCATGTTCATTTGGAAGGACTTGCCAAAAGTCATTTGGAACACCTAGAAACACATATAATTATAAGTATCACTGTATGTATCTTTCCAAAGTCTAGTATATAGTATATGTTTACTTTCTAATAATCCATCAAGGTCAAATTGGATGATCCATGTTTGCCTCGTATTTGTGCTTATAAAAACGATTGTTTAAGTATGTTTGTGACGATCTTGCTTAGGTTTTACACATGACTTTACATATTAAGATAATACTAAAGGGGCACCCGTACAATACGGTGACGGTGGTTATGGCGATAGCGGTGTGGTGGTGGTGGAAGTGACCGGTTGTGATGGTGGCAACTGGTGGTGGTGGTGATGCTCGCGGCAACTGTGGATGGTCGTGATGGCGTCAAGTGATTTATGTAATTGATGTAAAAGTAATTAATGTAAAAAGGTCGTGAAGACATGCATATTAGAAGATAAGCGACTCATGGTGACATGGTGTAAAAATCTAATCATCAATTAGATGGATTGTTATTTGGTCCAGACTTGAGATCTTGAGGTTTTTGGTTCAGATTGGACGTGAGAAAAATGCTCCCAATAATGAAAACATGAGTTTTACCATAATGGGTTTCTTGTGGAATTAGAGGTGAGAATATGAAGACATATACCAATGAGCCTAAGTTCGCCGTCAGAAAGGTATAGATAAGTCTATTAAAAACATTACAATGTATAATAATGTAACACCCCAACAAGGCGGAATCATGAGGGTTATTAGAAAGCTCAGCATGACATGGAAATTAACTAGAGTTAAACTAAATGCATTCAAGGATTAGGGCAATCCAAACATAATTCAAGTACAAAATACAAGTATCAGATCAAATAATGCACAAGGAGCACAACACCATCAATAGTTTACAAAATAGATCAATGATGGCTAACGATCCTAAGCATATCCCAAAGGCGGGAGCAATGAATCTCGGATCCATAAAGTTCATGCCCAAAATCCTATCACATGCATGCAATCATCCAACACGTCTTTGATTAACTTGTTCACCTGAAAAGTGTACTAAAATATGTCAACATAAAGTTGGTGAGTTCGTAGGTTTTAGCAATAAAAATCAAGTGTCGCGATATCAACCGTTATCGATATACGAGGGTTAGAATACCTAACCACGTCAAAGAAACCCTAAAAGGGTACATGTTAGCACAAGTCAATACATTCAACGTCAACAGCTCAAACAACATTCATACAGGTATATATATAACATAATATATAATAACGTCAATAACGCGGGTTCAACAACCCGTAACGTGGCATGATCATACCGAATGTGGATTCGTCAATCCACAACGTCTACGTCTTACATACATATATAATATAACATTTCTCGTCTTTACATAATATAATATGGATTAAACAATCCATAACGTCTTCCGTCTTACATATAAATACACATAAACACAAGCATGCATTAGAGTATTCATCGTCTCGTTTTATATCATAACATATTAAATCAATCGATAACCGTTTAACGACAAGTACACTTTCCACCCCAAATAAAGTAAACGTAGAGGCTACGAACTCACCTTGATCGGCAACAATAAGCTAAGGTCGAGTTAATATGGAGTTATAAATGTTCAACGAGTTCCACGCGTCCACAACCTATCATTAAACATATAAGTTTCAAGTTACGTCTTTACTTTGGATTTTAGATGTGACTTCATACTTGGTACGATGTTTTGGGACTCAAAAAGAACATTAGAGAAACTAGGGGAGTGTTTAAGTGAAGGCTCGACTCGAACCAAGTAACTTAGACTCGAAGCTAGATAAGTAGGAAAACTACATTTGCAGCTCGGTCTCATACGCCCAAGGGTGGCGTATGAGACGGTGGAAGAATCATGCCTAGCGTAAGTGACGGTATGAGCGGCGTAAGGGACGGTGGGTCAGACCAAACTGGCGTCTGGTACGGTGAGTACCACCATAATGGACGGTGGAAGGATTAAGCAGTTTTTGGCGTCTCGAGTCCATAATTTGGCGTAAGATAGTAGTTTTGACCGTAAAGTTTCAAATAACGACTTAGGAACCACCGTCTCATACGGTGGCATCACCGTATGAGACGCCACTCAAATAAAAAGGGCGTAATAGACGCTGGAAGGGGGCGTATAAGATGCTGGTCGACGTGCAAGTGCACCAGCAGCAGATTTGGGGCAAGTCACGACCCAAAAACCCTAAAAATCCATTTTTTGACCTAATACTTCATTAGGAACGGTTCAAGACCCCTTTTTATCAATAATTAAACACATTTAACCATAATTATGCATGACCCACTTAAAAACTTGATCCATAACAACGATTTCAATCTCAAACCGGAAATTAACCTAATTTGCACAACTTGAAACCCTAATTTCGACCCGAAACGGTTTTGACTCGAATTTTGACCCAAGATCACTTAGTTTTGACTAGAAACATGATTATAAACATAAAATGATGCTTTTGAGATAGGTTTATCTTACCAAAATCACTTCCAAAGATCCAAACCCGAATTTGAGCTAAATATGAAGATTTCTTGCACTTTGTGACCCAATTCTTGGATATGAGGTTAAGAAGATAATATGGATGATGAATATAGTATAAATCTAACTTGAATAACATTAAATGATGTAGAGAATTTAGAGAGAGAGTGGGTGCAAGAGTTATTCTTGCATTTAGTGAGAGAGAGAAAGAGATGAGAGTGAATGAATGGATAGAATGGATGGAAGAGTGGGAGGATAGGGTTGGGTCAAAAGATATGGGTCATGGGTTTGACCCATGGGTGATCCATTTAAGTTTCTAGTTAGTTCAAATGTCATGTAGCATCGTTTAGAATCGTTCCACGAAATAAATAGTCAATCGGGCTCGTCTAACATATTATACGACATTAAATAGCAAAAAGGGCTTCAATCATATTACTAACTATAAGTTGTTAGTCAAGTTACACATAAAGTCAAGCGGGTCAAAACCATGAACGTTTTACTAACTCGTGAGATTAAATCACATTAAATCTCAATTAATCGCGTTAATTACAAGTCAATCGAGTCAAATTTTACAATTGTTACAAATAATAATAAATTAATATTAATAACACGAGTTAGAAACACAATAAAAAAAAATTATGCATTGAGGGGTCAAGTTAGATGGATCTCAACCCTTGAATTAAAATCAAAAGGTATGATTCAAAGATGAACATTGAATCTTACCCTTGATTTAATCTAATGGTCTTGATCCTCCAACTTGTAGATTCCTCCATCTTGACAAGTCAACTTAAAAGAACCTGAGAGGATCTTAATCCTTAAATTATGGGCTTATCATACATACAACAGTGCATGAATCATCGGTACGCAACTTGATCGTCTCACCTATTAGTTAATCTTTACTATTATATAAAAAGTCTCCATTCTTCATTTTTGGAAATAGTTAGAAAAAAATTATTTGTGAATTGACTAAAGTACCCTTAATGAACTCCCTTTGAAAAGAGTTAGATGTTAAATGACCATTTCACCCTTAATGAATTAATTGACACCACCAGTCTCTTATTTTATAAAATATATCTATTACCCTTTTTAGATCAATTATGTAACACCCCAACAAGGCGGAAATATGTGGCATTATAAGAAAAGCTCAGCGTGACATGGAAATTAAGTAGAGACAACTAAATGCATTCAAGGATTAGGGCAATCCATACATAATTCAAGTACAAAAATACAAGTATCGGATCAAATAATGCACAAGGAGCACAACACCATCAATAGTTTACAAAAATAGATCAAATGATGGCTAACGATCCTAAGCATATCCCGGAGTGGGAGCAATGAATCTCGGATCCAAAAGTCTAGGCCCAATAATCCTATCACATACATGCAATCATCCATCACGTCTTTGGTTAACTTGATTACCTGAAAAGTGTACTAAAATGCGTCAACATAAAGTTGGTGAGTTCGTAGGTTTTGACAATAAGAAACAAGTGTCGGGATATCAACCGTTATTCATATTTTATCACATTATGATCATATAACCTCGATTCGATCAACAAGCGAACATATAACGAACATATAACCTCAACTTGGTTATAAACGATCATATAACGAACTTGTAACTTGGATCCAATAAATAAACGATCATATAACGAACTTGTAACCTCGATTCAATAAATAAACGATCATATAACGAACTTGTAACCTTGATTCAATATATAAACGAACATATAACGATCATACATGCAAAAACCAATATAAGTACACTTTTCACCCCAAAATCGTATAAGGTAAGAGGCTACGGACTCACCTTGGTTCAGCAACAATAGCAAATATCGAGCTACAAACGTCAATTGTTAACCACATGCTCACGACCTATCATTACATTTGTATACATATCAATATATATATATCAACATGTTTTCCCTTGGTGTTTAAAGTAAACCCTAGGTTGAACTCTTAGCTTTAAACGACTCGTATGACTCGATTACTAAACTAGGGAAACCAAACAAAGGTTTAAAGGAAAGCTCGACTCGATCCAAGGACATAAGAGATGAAGCTAGGAAGAAACTGAAAAATCGAAGATGCACAGCAACGTCCCACACGCCACTGTGCACCGTCTTGCACGGTGGTCAGAAACTAGGTGGATGTAACAGACGGTGGGAACAGCGTGGCAGACGGTGGGCCAAAATCGCTTGGCATCCCAGACGGTGGGCACCACCGTGATGTGACTCATTTTATACATATTTCCCACATTGTTTTATGCCATTTATGTAATTTTATATAGTCATTCGTACCTATATATTGATGCTTTATGGTATGTACGAGTGGTTTCAGGTCCATAACAGGTTTTACGGAAGAAAATGGCTAAATACGACATAAGATGAGCTTATGGATACTTCCAGATGAGTTCCGAGGATTTTAAGATGAAGAAAATAAAAGAGTGTCAAAGCCTAATTCCCGTTACAAATCGTTAATGGCCGTTAAGATGATCAAGGGGATTACATGGCTGCTGTAACGGCAGTTACATAAGTCATAACGGCAGTTACAAGCTGCTTCTTAATGGGCGTTAAAAATGCTTAACGACCGTTAGTATCTGGACAAATTTGCAAAGAGTGGTAGTTAGCGCGTGTAGCGGGAGTTACAAATCTGTAACGGCAGTTAAGCGTGGCTTTCATATAAATACATTGCCTTGGACAGATTTTGAGCATCTTTTTATCACTTCCAAACCCTAAAACGAATTCTCAACCCTTTTTGGAGGTTTTCGAAGGCATATTTCATCATATTCAACACCTTTGAAGATCACAAACACGATCGGATTCTTTTCAACATTCCGTTTACTATTCTAGCACTTGTTGGATTTATTTCTTCAATTGGTACAAAATGTTTGCATTCGTTATTGATTGTCTTTATTTATTCATCATGAGTAGCTAATATTTTCTTCATCCATCTTGATGAAGTGAGACAATATGTAAGGATTGCACAATTTTATTGATTCAATGTTGATTTCATTTAACGTTATATCGAGATCTTAGCGTGTTTCTTCCTTATAATTTATCTTGAATTGATTGGTGGTATATGTGTGTCTTTAATGGTAATTATTGATTATGCTTATATCATTTTGATTGTTTGGGTACAAACAATTGGGTCTATGACGGGTACGGTAGATAATCGTTCAATGATAATAGGAATTAGCGTGCTAACGGTTGGGTACAATCGATAGATATAATTGTTATCTCAATAACCAAAACCATTGTTTGATTAGGGAAATTATAAAAGATGTCTTGGGGTACCGGTCTTTGTAATGAAACTAGTTTAAACAAGAGAATCGAATAAGGTCATTAACTTGACGGGTACGGGGTTAGTGCTTTGTTTGGGACTCGGTTATGTAATCAACTTAATTTGGATTTGAACTTCATTTATGTGCAATCTGAGCATGTTGTTGAGCGGATTCGAGATGGATGCCTTTTAAATTATCGTTTTCAACTAAAAACTCTCTTTGCGAATAACCCTGCGGGATTACTAACTTGTTTACTTTCTTGCAAACTAACTTTCTGCAACGTGACAATTCGGTCACAAAACCCCCATTTTTACTTGAACTGCTTTATTTAAACAATTGCTTAACTTAGTCCTTGTGATCGACCTCGGATTTACCAAGTTAACTATACTGCATACGAACGGGTTCACTGCCTATAAGTGTGTAGTAGTCAGTCACTAGGTGATTCGTGTTTATAAATTTTAAGACTCGATTTCACACATCACACCGTCTCAGACGGTGCCCCACAAATAGCATTTCCAGCGTTTTGGTGCCACATATCCACCATAGGTTAGGAGTATGTGGCGTCTGGGTGGCGTAAGGGTGAAATTGCACAAGGAGACCACCGTCTCACACGGTGGCTTTACCGTGTGAGACGCCACAATCAATCAGGCAGCGTTCCAGACACCAATCACGGCGTGCCAGACGGTGGAACTTGACCAACTCAAGCAGCAGCAGCTAAAGGGGGGAGAACCCGACCCAAAACCATGAAAACCCTAATTTTGGGACCCAAAACGACTTGAAGTGGTTCATAACTCGGTTTGAAACATAAATAAGCGTTAATGGACATAAATAAACGTAACCCATCATACAATTTCGATCCATAACATCGACAAATGATCTAAATCCACTTTGACCTAATTTAGTGACATAAAACCCTAACTTTGCTAAGAATTCAATTTATGTTGATAAAAATCCGTTTTTCACACTTTGTTGGACATAACTAATCATAAGCCAACATAAACCCACTTCATACTCTTGACCCATATCATCATTTCAATAACAAAACCGTTTTTGACCCATTTAAACAACATGAACCCTAATTTTGACCTAATTACACTTTGAATCCGATTTTTGACCAAAAGCTTGAGAGGTTTGACTTAGAACAAGTTTAATAATATAAATTGATGAATTTGGGATGAATTTACTTACCAAAATCTTCCTCCAAAGAGTTAGACACGAATTTGACCCGAAATGAGTGATTTCTTGCACTTCAAGACCCAAACTTTTGATATGATGTTCAAATGATGATGAAGATGAAGATCCCTATTAAATTCTTGCTTGAACAACTAGTTTTGGTGCATTAAATTTAGAGGGAGAGAGAGAGAGAGAGAGATGCAAGAGTTCTCTTGCATTTAGTGAGAGAGAGAAAGAGATAAAAAGTAAGTGTTTGTGGAGGAGATGGGTGGAAGGTTTTTGGTTGGGATAGGGTTGGGTTAATGGGTATGGGTCACAGGTTTGGGTTGACCCATGGAGTACCCAAATCACATTTCTAGCTTAAATAAACCTCGACTAGCTTCGAACACTAAATTAAATGATCATTCGATCACATAAACACCATGAACACAAATTAAATCGCATTTAACTCGATCATATATTATCTACCAAATTAGTTAAATCAAAGCGTACATAAAAGTAACGGGTCAACTTAAGTCAAAATTCACGAATATTACATCATTCCCTTGTTAAAGGAATTTCGTCCCGAAATTCGGCGAAACCCTAATCGCTAAACAAATGAGGATACTTGACTTTCATAGAATCTTCACGTTCCCAAGTGAACTCGGGTCCACGCCTAGCTTGTCATCTCACTTTCACGATCGTGTACCAAGTATTCTTTAACTTCTTAGTCTCCCGATCAAGTATCTCTATCGGTTCTTCCACAAATTTTAACGTTTTATCTACCCGAATTTCCTCAAGGGCACATGAAGCGTTGGGTCCGCCAAACACTTCCTAAGATTACAAACATGGAACACATTATGAACTCCACTCAAGTCTTGAGGGAGTTCTAAACGATAAGCTACCGGGCCGATACGCTCCAAGATCTTGAATGGGCCAATATACCTTGGCCCCAACTTGCCACGCTTCACAAAACAAACTACTCCTTTCCATGGTGACACCTTCAACAAAACAAAATCGCCTACTTCAAACTCGAGGGGTCTTCGTCTCACATTAGCATACTTCAATTGTCGTTCCCGGGCCACTCTAAACTTTTCCTTGATTTGTTAGATCACTTTTGTCGTCTCAACAACAATCTCAGGCCCAATGAGTTGGCTTTCACCAATCTTCGCCCAAGCAAGTGGTGATCTACACTTTCTCCCATACAAAGCTTTAAACGTTGCCATTTGAATACTAGCATGATAACTATTGTTGTATGAAAATTTGACCAAAGGGAGATGCACATCCCAATTGCCACCAAACTCGATGGCACAAGCTCTTAACATATCTTTTAAATTTGAAACCTACAGTTTTAATGGTTTCAAATTAGTTGGTTGTTCAGATAATTTCAATAGCGATTTCAAGATATCATGATAAACCTATATATATCCTTTCTTAGTTTCTTTTCCTTTCTTGCAGTCGTTTTCAGCTTCCTATCCAACGGAGTATATTAGAATCCGGCATTGATACATGATGTATGAGGGACTCTACACTTCTTTATTCTATTTAGTGCAAGCTAGTCCATGTTCTCTGAAAGTTGCAGATGATGTTTTTACATTTCCTTATCACATTATTAAGTAATTTGGCATAAATTGGCATGGTTTTATTTGGGCGACGTGACATGATTTCATTGGCTGCCACCATGTGTAACACCCCAACAAGGCGGAATCATGAGGGTTACATACTAAGCACAACACGACATGGAAATTAAGTAGAGACAAGTCTAGATGCATTAAAAGGATTGGACAATCCATACAAATCATTCAAATACAAGTACCGGATCCAGAATAATGCATAAGGAGCACACCCATCAAACGTTTACAAAATAATAGTTCAAAAGATGGTAAATGATCCTAAGCATAACCCATTAGCGGGAACTATGGATCACGGATCCATGAAGTCCAAGTCCAAGTCCAATCCTAGCAATCAAGCATGAAATCATCCAATACGTCTTTGATTTACCTGTTCACCTGAAAAGTGTACTAAAACGTGTCAACATAAAGTTGGTGAGTTCGTAGGTTTAAATAATGAAAATCAAGTGTCGGGATAACAACCGTTAACGATACACGAGAGTTAGAATATCTAACCACATCAACAAACCCTTGCTAAGGGAACACGTTAGCACAATATCAATACGATCAACGTTTAACAACAACGATCCATAACGATTAATAACGTTCAATAACGTGGGCTCAACAACCCATAACGTGAGTATAAAGATACCCATAACGTGGATTCAACAATCCATAACGTGAGTTTAACAACCCATAACGTGAGTATAAACATACCCATAACGTGAGTTTAACAACCCATAACGTGAGTATAAACATACCCATAACGTTTAACATATATATAAGCATACAATACAACAATACAACTAAGGCATACGTTCAATTATTCTACATCTCGTTCTATACCCAAACGTTTCAAATCAACCGACAACCGTTTAACAACGAGTACACTTTCCACCCCAAATCATATAAACGTAGGGGCTACGAAACTCACCTTTACCTTGAATGTCAAGTTATAAATTGATTTATAAGTATTTAAATCGATCCAAGAATGTCCGGGAATCGTCAATGATCACGACCTATCAAAGTATATATATAACATATGTATTAATAAAGTTTTCGTATTTACATATACATTTACTTATTCATGTAGATACTTATATACATATATATAAGGGTGGGATAAATTGAGTCCAGCTTAATTTGAGTCCAAAAAGGGTCCATGTAACTTACACATGTGTAAGTCGTGAGTCACCGAAAAATTATGGTGGTGGTCGGAGATGATGGTGGTGGTGGTAGGAGGTGGTTGGAATTTGAGGAGGTGGAAGAAAATTAATGGACTCAAATCGAATTCCTTTTCCAAAACGACTTAGATCACCCAATTTTACAAAAATATGGATTTGACCTAATTTTAAAGTAAAACCCTAATTTTAGTTTTAATTGGATTTAGTTCGAAATTCGACCATGAGCTGCTTGTGTTGAGTTAGAAACATGTTTTCAAACATAACCCACTCAATAATTCGACCCATTTCATCAATTAAGTATAAAACCCGATTTTTGACCCATTTATTCATTTAAAAACCCTAATTTGACCACAAAACGGATTTTGACTTAGAAATCGACCCAAGGTTACTTAGTTAGTTAAAATCATAACAACAAACACAATTTAATGTTGTTGGAGTGAGTTTACTTACCAAAATCTTCCACCAAAGCTTTAAATCCGAATTTGACCCGTTTGAAGAATTTACTTGTACCTTGACCAAGCAAAAATTTAGTGAGAGAGAGGAATGGTTGGTGAAAGTATTTAGTGAGGGAGTGAGATGTGAATGAATGGATGAATGAGAGGTGGGAGGTTGGGGTTGGGTGATTGAGATAAGGTTGGGCCAATGGTAGTGATTCATGGGTCATGGGTCGACCTATGGATCACCCGATTACATTTCTAATTCAATTAAAAACCCTAATTTTAGTTTTAATTGGATTTAGTTCGAAATTCGACCATGAGCTGCTTGTGTTGAGTTAGAAGCATGTTTTCAAACATAACCCACTCAATAATTCGACCCATTTCATCAATTAAGTATAAAACCCGATTTTTGACCCATTTATTCATTTAAAAACCCTAATTTGACCACAAAACGGATTTTGACTTAGAAATCGACCCAAGGTTACTTAGTTAGTTAAAATCATAACAACAAACACAATTTAATGTTGTTGGAGTGAGTTTACTTACCAAAATCTTCCACCAAAGCTTTAAATCCGAATTTGACCCGTTTGAAGAATTTACTTGTACCTTGACCAAGCAAAAATTTAGTGAGAGAGAGGAATGGTTGGTGAAAGTATTTAGTGAGGGAGTGAGATGTGAATGAATGGATGAATGAGAGGTGGGAGGTTGGGGTTGGGTGATTGAGATAAGGTTGGGCCAATGGTAGTGATTCATGGGTCATGGGTCGACCTATGGATCACCCGATTACATTTCTAATTCAATTAAACGTCAACTTACGTCCTAAACCGAATCAATACGTCTACGTAGCTTCGACTAGCACAAATACACGTTTCTAATACATAAATAAATAAATGAATTACTTAAATCAATTAGAATAATAAATCATTTAGCACGTTCGGGTCAACGGTCCAATAATCAAATAACCACGTCTTAATCACGTTTATTAAAAGTCAAACGAGTCAAATTTTACAAATGTTACACCATGCCAATTTTTTTGGCATGGTGGCATGGACACCTGTAAGACAAACAAAATAATTATTGGTATGCTTTCTGAAGTTGCACATTCCAAACTTTAGGTGAATGTGAGAAAGACTTTGCTGCTAATTGACATCAACATCATGGAATATCTTTCGTGGGTCTTGAGTGGTAAGGCAAGATCAATAGTGGAGTGCTTGATTCCCTTGTTTGGATATGGTTAACGATAACCACGCAAAAAGGGTAACCAATGGCAGTGTCTAGTTCGATACTCTTTGTGATTATCAATCAGGCATTGTTAACTTAACCCCCAAAAGGATGTAAATTGTCAAGCAGACTAAAATGCGAAATGGATAATTGGGTAAGGATAAAAAAAAAGAAAAAAAAGATGAAGAACTTCTGAGTTAAGTCCAATAGAGTAATAGTTCCGAAATAACATATAACCTTGTTATTTGTTACATTTGAGCATCTTAAAAATACTATAAGGTCATATATTAATGTTCCACACATCTTTATTAGCACAAAGTTTTTCCATGATCTGGTTTGACAAAGCTCATACTGAAACCTCACAAAATTTCTTGCTTTGAGTATCATTTTTTTTCTATTCACTTGACTGAACATTGTATATATAATAATAATTCATAGAGGAAACTTTTCCTTCCCAGCCCATAAGCTCTGCAACCAAGCTCCATTAAGACAGATTACTACCCAGAATGAGTGGGTTGAGTAACGGGTCAAGCGGGTTAGGCTGACCCGCCAACACTTATTACACACAATTCTATTATATAGTACTATTAGTGAGATATGACTAGGATTTGGTAATCTTCTTAATATATAGATATTAAATCAAATTAAACGTGATCACGAAAAACTTTGTATTGCAATAATGGTCTCTTTTTTTGGTAAGTTAATGGCTTTCAAACAGTTCAAAGCAATTTCCCAAAAATTAGCTAGTTATACATGTTTGAGCTATTAAAAAACAAGTCGAACCCAAATGGACCTCTTTTCGCTAAAATTGTTGGAATTGTTTGTCTACTAAAAAACAGGAATAGTTTTTTTCCATGTTGACAACTAGAATACTAGCTACAAAGATGTGACAAGAAAAGATTTGTACACGTACACAAAAGAGGACTATATCGCAACAAGTCCAAAATAACACAGAATAACTTTATCTCACATATATACTTGGCTATATTTATCTTGCTCCTGTATGGCTCAGCGCATCTACCATTATCTAATCTAGTGGTGCTAAAATTTAAATTCGGACTGGATACTTGTGGTGATATGAGAAAAGTAAAAGATGGCGGGAGTAGCCAATGGCAGTGCATAAGTAGATCCTTTCCCTTATGAAATGGGGTCCTGTTACAACTTTTGATCCAAACACTAGGCCAACATGTTTCTTTAGCTAGTACCATATATATATGAGAAAAAGCATGCAGTAATTGGTAAATTTGAACACACGGACACTAGATAAACCGTATCTTATATTCAACTCCTGGTTGTGCATATCTTTCCTGATTTGGTGTGCAACTGAGCATACACTCGCAACCATTGTTGCTTCATTTTACTCTTAAAGTTACTATTAGTTAGGGAATAGTATCACATATTTCTCTTGAAACTTCAATGAAGGTATATAATTAAGTTTAATCTTTCATTTTTTTCCGAGTATTTTGAGTTTAGTAAAACTAAATACACGTATTCATGTATGAGAACATATATTCTGATCATTGTCTTGGAGATAATAGATAAGGAGCATTTGAAATCGGGGTGAATCTAAATAGATCGAGTTTTTGCTATGATGTCATGCAATAATACTTATGATGGATAATTGCTGTTAACATTAGAATAGTAACAGTTATTGAGGAGGTCATCAAATGAGAAAAAAATGGGAGTCTTTAACTAAATACTCATATGGAATGAAAATTTTAAGTGTTGATTGGACCATCAAAAAGGTGAAAAGTACAGCCACATAACATTTTAATGGGTTCGTTATATATTATTTTTTCTAAGATGTGGAAAGTACAGCCACATAACATCCCCGTTATATATTATTTTGATCTACAGCCAAGAGCTGAGGTTGTATTTCTTATACCATAAAAGAGAAAAAGTGTACGGTAAATTTTGTATAGATACTCTAGTGATCACCCATATCTATATTCCAACTTCTGGTGGTGCATATCTTTCCTGATTTGGGAGGTAAAAAAGTGCAATGAAACACATGCCACTATCATCTTTGCATCCATTTATTCATAAAGTTACTACGGAGTATTAGTTAAGAAGCAGTATTTCATTAAGTTGCATGACTGAATTAATGTGTAATATATGTTACAAAAATAATATTATTTCAACAGTAAATTAAGTTCTGAGTAAAAAGCTTTTAGGAGATTTAATACTCTCTGGATGGCTGTCGGCGCCCTGTTTGAAACTTTCATTTGACGCAATTTTTAAATAAAAAAACCGTTAGCATAGGAGGGGAAGAATAGTTATTTAAATTTAAGTAGGGAAGGAGAAGCAGATTAAATGTTGGACGGAAAGCATATTGTCACGTAGGGAGTAGAAATGAGTAATTTGCTTGACGAGAATCTGGATAAGTTAAATGCCACGTATCATATCACACTGTAATATTTCTTATGGTGGATGAGAAGGTCTGCATAAGCAATCAAATAAGAACGAATGGGAGTGCCGAATTAGATACCCATAAGAAAGGAAAAAGAGAAGTGAAGTTTGGACCATTAAAAAGGTGTAAAGCACAACCATATAATATTGCAATGGGTTTGTGATCCATTTGTTATCTCTTTGTTTACATCACACTAGAGACTCACTACATTATATCCTTTGCACATTCTATGTGGGACGCAACTCGTACACTTGTGCACTTTTTCCTTACATGTCGAAAAGTGAAGAAAATATCTGAGACTTAATCATAGATATAGCTGATGAGGAAGTGTATGTTTAAAGTTTCGCTATGGTTGTCTTGGTTTTGCACTTTGTATGAAGTCTTTGTTCTAATTTCAACATAAAACTACTTCATTATCTTAATAGTGATTTTTGTAACCATATCTGATAGATAACTAATTTATGGTGTTTTTAATCTTTGAAAATGGACATTTAAGTGTAAGGGGTCAACTCAACTTGACCCATGTTGACTTGAATTAAACGTTTACCAATAATGACCCGACCCATTTGCCCAATCTGACTATACTGCCTCTTGTAGTTCCATTTTAAATACTTAAGTTGTATGCCTTAATTTCATATAACAAACAATTATGAAAAGTAAAGGCTCTATGTAGCATGGGTATATGGGCTGCATCATGTTGCATACATGTAATTATGTACTACTTAAAATAAAAAAAAATCTTTTTAGCATTTTTATTTTCTGGACAGTTAAATCTTCTGTTTCACAGAAAGAAACATTGATTGCCCAAGTTCAAACCGTGGTTTGATATATTTTTTCCACATATCAACGAACATTTTTGATTAAATACATTATAGTTCTTTAAAAGAACATTGTATATCGGTGTTCACCACTAAATCAGCATTGACCACGAACTTAAGATCTATGTTTAATGACAGAACACTCCCCCGGGGTCCTGACCCAATAAGGGTCATGACATCTATTGTCACTGGGTACATTCTTGGGGGTGGCCAGGAAAAGTTTCGGAAATGGCCACGGGATATCCTGATTAGGCTGTGTAAACCTGAGTCAAAAACAAAAACTCACCCTCCCCGGGTAAACTATATAGGGAAAGCCCATCCGTTTACCATTATTGTCACTCTGAGAAAATAACATAGAATAATACCCACTCCAAACCATGAGCAAATGCAAGCTATACTTGTATTTAATTTTATCTTTTATTTTTGAGAGTTATTTACCTTGCAAATGTGGTCCTTCATTCCAAAAGGGAAGCACACTTTCCTTTGAGACTATTCTTTTTCCTTGTAAAAAGATGTGCATTTTCAGTCTCTTGGTATATGGTGACATGGTGTTTTTATCCTCGCTTTTGAAATCTCGATATCCTTACAATATCACTAGTTGCTAACCAATTGGTCCCGTAAAGTGGTTCCTTTTTACGTGTCCTCTAAAAAAGAACAAGGTTTAGGTTGTAGCTTGTCAAATAGAATAAAGTATGCATCATTATTAATCAATCAATCACATTACTGATTTGATATCATAATGCAACTTTAGTACAATCATATCTACCTGAGGAAGTTAAAACATTACTTCTAGCTATCTAGGCTTACCACTTGTGCTTTCTTATTGATATTAGCATTGATTCACTCAAACTGTTGTGTTTGTATCTGTTTGAGAAGACCTAGCAAACCTGCCCCGTACCCGAGGCCTAGTCTTTGCGTATGTTTTCCGTGAAGAATATTGTATTTTCTTCCCGTACTTCCTTGTTTTCTTTTTCTCAAAATATCGTAGGACTCTATCTTTCCTACTCATAGGAGATAGCTTAAATGGTTTCTTTGATTCATCTAATGAAACTAGTTTTTGTGTCCCTACTGATGATATGCTGGTTGAATTTGAATGGCTTCCAACTGTTTCTTCTAGTATATTTCCTGGTTGAAAAGGTGGAAAAGAGAACTGGCTTAGTCCCCATTCTCGTGGAAAATCCATGATGTTTGAGAAGCTGCCATTGCTAGCACCCGTGGGAGGGAGAGATGCCTGATTCTTTGTTAGAAGGAAGACATACATAAGAGGTGGCAATTTCATATCATTTAAAAGGAAAGTGACCGGTTTTGGTTGTCTAGTTATTTAGGGACTACCAAGTTAGATATACAAAATAGCATAAATGGAACTTGCCAAAAGGGTCAAAAGTTGGTGATATCATTTTGTAATCAAGTTCAATACATTTGTGTCATTTAGAAGTATTATAATGGACCAAACAGGTTCACTCAACCTGGACTGGTCCGTTTCAACCTGCAAATAGAAGTTACCTAATTTGATCAATTACCCAACCCACCCATTTTGCTGCCTCTAATATATACAAAGTTAATGTATGTAACTAAAAGTTGTTGGCAAATGTAAGCTTAACCATCACATAAATCAATTAAAAAGATAGTTAAATTTATGTTTATGATGATAGGGTTGGTTCTGGTAGGAAGTGTTTTCAAAGTGTAAAGGGTAGGAATGATGGTGAATCAACTTTTTACACCCGATACACTTGCTTTTTACATTCTTACACTTAATGAACTTTTGGAACATTATAGAGTAAAATATAGGTACATCATTCTTTCTACCCGAACCAATACCAAGGATGATATATCATCAAGCTGATATTGGTACCACAACAATCAATGAAAATCTACCACTACTAATTTATACAGTATGCATACTTTTTCCATTGTTAAATATGCTAACTATACTATTTGTTTTGTTACGGTAGGGTACATAACGATGATTAGAAGGACCCCATGTACAAAATTGATTTGATTTTTGATAAAAAGTCAAGCATCATTCGAGAAAGAATACCTCTTAGAAGTAGGTCATTTTGGAGTACGGTTCCCTCTCAAAAGCACACTAATATTGTATTTTGCTCATACTTTCATTATTTCGAATAAAAGACCATTCAAGCTCATCATAGGAAAAGATCCACATCTATGTAGTGGTTATTACAACTATTAACAAATATGTGCTTGATCAAGAGTGTAATAAAGGGGGTATGGGAGGCGATTACGTGTCTTTGACACACTAAACACTAGTAAAGATCTTTAAGTGGGTATATTTCACATGCATGCCTATACCATCATATCATTGGAGTTAAAATCCAAAGGAAATCCTCTTGAATCTCTAGAATGATAGAATCTTTAGACAAGAAGCATGTAAAAAGGTCAAATCAGTACATACCTCATCGACAAGTGATTTATGCCATGTGCTATGCTCATGACTAACAGACATGAAAACTTTTCTTCTCTAACATGCTCAAATTGCCAAATGGAAATTTATCTAGTCATAAAAAGCTTACACACATAAGCACTCCAAACAGAAAGAGAAAGGCTATTACTTTTAGGATATTTTTGGCATAAAATACACTTAGAAATTTTTAAAGAAAGTGAAAAAGGGACAAAAAGTGAAAAAAAAAAATGTTGGAGATGAGTTATCTTAAGTGATGAAGTTTAGCCAATTATGAGTCAGAGAACGGAAAGACTACGGAAAGCCTTACATTTATCAGACTTGCAGGATTGTTACTGAAGGGAGCTCTCGAAAAATCATGCTGATATTCTTGAGAGAACTTTAGTATCTGGTCTGGAAACATACCATAATTTCCCTCATAATTTACTTGACTACCCTGCAGTTGCATCAGATTAAACTGACCCTGGTACTGATTTCCAGCCCAAGGGCTGCCACTTGTATGATTCAAGCAGCCATCAATCTGGTGCAATGATACATAGTTTTGATCTTCCCTGCTATCAGGATTGGGAAGCAACGAAGGGTCAATTTCAGTTTTAGCCATTTGCTCGCTAACTTGCTGATTATTTTCTACATGAAAAATAGAGCTAACAGGATGAATAACGTTAGAGAAACTGGAGACGGGATATTGAGGGGCTAATTGGTTATCTGGCAGTACATTATTGTACCACTGGTTCATGGGATTGGAAGCATACAAGCTTGCATGGCAGATAGTACATAAGTTAGGCACTTCCACACTCTGGCAATATGGTGAGTGGCAAATACAACGCCTATTAGAACCGTAACCATTAGTAGTTGAGTTGTCACTCCACATTTTTTTTGGATGTTTTTAGTAAGTATCTGATCATTCCTATATGTGGGTCTTTATATATATGCATGTAGTTTATGTGCTAGAAGGCGAATCCGGAAAGTGAAGGGTTGTGAGTGGCTGAGGAAAAACTACTAAATAACCTTGTGGCTAGCGGCGATTTAAGTGGGGAACCAATTCAAGAGGGCCGTAGATGCTTCCTCGGGCCCCATCATCTTCCTATTTGGCTCTAATATATCAGATTGGAGCCTCATGTACGCACGCCTGAGGGAGGGTGTCTAATGGTCCCGCTTTAAAAGGAATTTGACTGTTGGTTCTATGCCATATTAGTTCATCAGTTTTTTGAAGTTTTTTCTACTTGAAACTTGCCACAAAACCTTGCATGTACAATAACAAAACTTAGTTAGTACTTCATTGGTGTAATTATTTTCTGCTACTTCAGTTATAATGGCCTTTGATGGAAATGATATGCAAAGTTTTGTCACAGACATGCATAAGTGTTGATTATATCTGCACGTTTGATCACTCATCGATTAAATCATAAGGATTAATTTCTATTATTCTGATGAATAGGCTGTTCATCACCATATTAGATTTGAATGGCTAAATTGTAGTTTAAACAAATATTAATGAATTCAGGTTGAAGATATTGGAGATATTTGACATTATTTGGGATTTCATGTTCAAATAAAATGTATACTAATCATGTCAACTATGTATAATTAAATAGATGCAAGTCCTCTTGATTCGGACAGGGGGTTCAATACATATTAAACATGTTTATAAGCTGATTAGGTTGCTACTAAAGGAATGAGATGTTATTGGTTTTCCTTTGGCTGAGGGTCCTTTGTGGTTAGTTCATTGCTTGCTCTGATTTCTGCAAGATAATGACTTGTTAATAATGCTTGTATATGTGGATCTGCAGTTTCACATCTGACCCAGTTGTACCAGTTGACCATTTACCTATCAGGTCAACCTTAAAATCATCTTAATCAATAGTTAAACAGTTAAATGAGTTTGGGACAACTCCATAAACCTAATGCGGAGTCTGCTTAAAAATGCCATGGTTGTAAACCTCTCTAGGCTTTACTCAAGCAGTCGACTGCCTTACATGGAGTACTAGGCCTAAGCGGGTACCCGGATTGTATATTTTATACCTAAATTTTGAATTTATATCCATGGCATTCACAATAGAAGTATGTTTAGAAACATTTACACAATAGTTCAAATACTTAAAAAGCGATTTAACCAAATTGGGCCGAGTGACTGAATTTGATCAAAATGATTTTGTTATCCGATTAGGCAGTACTCGAGCAGTCACTGACCTTGTATCACTACTCGAAGATTACTCAGCCTTGTAATCCTATCAACCAAACTTTTTTACTAGTTGACCCAAAAATGGCTCACACTTTGACCATAAAAAGTAATGAATTGTTCTTACTCTTTGGGTTTCCTATATCAGTGTCTAATGATCATTTTTGTCATTTAAACTTCAAAAGTATTTATACAACTTTTTTAGCCATTGTATAGAATTTGTCTGCATATCATTTGTCGGACCACCTTGTGTTTGTGGTTTGCGAGAATTTGAACACAGAAGTTCATCAGAAAATGCGCTATTTTGATCATTAATGTGTTGGAGGATAAAGTTGTTTCTCCAACTAATTTAAATCTGAATTGGACCATTTGAAAAAAGGGATACCAACTAAACAAAAAAAAGTTACAGAATGAGTCTCTTATGCAAGAAAAAAGAACCTGTTACATGAGTCAAAAAGTTGACCAGACCGGTACCAAACCGGAGTACTAATGTATGTTTTTTTTCTTTTCTTTTAAGATAAAAAAAACCTCTATTATTTATGTTCATAATAACAATCACAAACCACAAGACTTACCCTTCCAATTGAAACAATACATTCGCAACTATTTAATATCTATAAGCTAGCAATAACACATGTATGATGAGGGTAATGGTCACTCAATATGCTTTATATAAGCTGTCATCTAAAAACTAAGTAATCAACGATGGTTTAAACAGAGAACTTTGATATCAACTTATCGACATGAATGATGATGTCATCTATACGTGGTCGAACTGTGGCTTGAGGCTGGAGCATCCATGATACAAACTGATGAAGAGCCTCTGGATAAGGTGGTTTTGGACCTGCTGGCCACTTTATCTGTCCATTTAAAATTGCCAATTGCAAGCTTCCTCCTGATTCCCCTAATGCATACTCAAACGGAGATGCACCATACCTGACCGACATGAACACATAGGTACACAAACTATGTTCTTGAGTTTTATTTGAGAAGGAAAGGAAAAGAAAATAAAAGATGGTATAACTTTTTGTGTTTTTGAGTTTTTTTTAAGGAAGTGAAGTGATATTAAAAGAGATGGATGGAAGATTTTACTTAATTTAGTGTAAAATCAATCATCCCACTTTTGGGGTGATTTGAAAGGAAAGAAATAAAACCCCTTTTTTTCTAATCACTTATCTCGCATTCTTTTCTAATCTTCTATATATAAACTCAAGAACACAGTGTATGAGTCAGGTTCATGTCCCTATGTTTCATAAGAGAATCATGTTCTTAAATTTGGGTTCAAATGGACCTTTGAATTCTTTACACATATATACAAAGTAGGTGATAAATGAAAATGAAGACTTTGAGTATGAGCTGTCAGAAGGGTTGACCCAAAAATGGCTCACACTTTGACCATAAAAAGTAATGAATTGTTCTTACTCTTTGGGTTTCCTATATCAGTGTCTAATGATCATTTTTGTCATTTAAACTTCAAAAGTATTTATACAACTTTTTTAGCCATTGTATAGAATTTGTCTGCATATCATTTGTCGGACCACCTTGTGTTTGTGGTTTGCGAGAATTTGAACACAGAAGTTCATCAGAAAATGCGCTATTTTGATCATTAATGTGTTGGAGGATAAAGTTGTTTCTCCAACTAATTTAAATCTGAATTGGACCATTTGAAAAAAGGGATACCAACTAAACAAAAAAAAGTTACAGAATGAGTCTCTTATGCAAGAAAAAAGAACCTGTTACATGAGTCAAAAAGTTGACCAGACCGGTACCAAACCGGAGTACTAATGTATGTTTTTTTTCTTTTCTTTTAAGATAAAAAAAACCTCTATTATTTATGTTCATAATAACAATCACAAACCACAAGACTTACCCTTCCAATTGAAACAATACATTCGCAACTATTTAATATCTATAAGCTAGCAATAACACATGTATGATGAGGGTAATGGTCACTCAATATGCTTTATATAAGCTGTCATCTAAAAACTAAGTAATCAACGATGGTTTAAACAGAGAACTTTGATATCAACTTATCGACATGAATGATGATGTCATCTATACGTGGTCGAACTGTGGCTTGAGGCTGGAGCATCCATGATACAAACTGATGAAGAGCCTCTGGATAAGGTGGTTTTGGACCTGCTGGCCACTTTATCTGTCCATTTAAAATTGCCAATTGCAAGCTTCCTCCTGATTCCCCTAATGCATACTCAAACGGAGATGCACCATACCTGACCGACATGAACACATAGGTACACAAACTATGTTCTTGAGTTTTATTTGAGAAGGAAAGGAAAAGAAAATAAAAGATGGTATAACTTTTTGTGTTTTTGAGTTTTTTTTAAGGAAGTGAAGTGATATTAAAAGAAATGGATGGAAGATTTTACTTAATTTAGTGTAAAATCAATCATCCCACTTTTGGGGTGATTTGAAAGGAAAGAAATAAAACCCCTTTTTTTCTAATCACTTATCTCGCATTCTTTTCTAATCTTCTATATATAAACTCAAGAACACAGTGTATGAGTCAGGTTCATGTCCCTATGTTTCATAAGAGAATCATGTTCTTAAATTTGGGTTCAAATGGACCTTTGAATTCTTTACACATATATACAAAGTAGGTGATAAATGAAAATGAAGACTTTGAGTATGAGCTGTCAGAAGGGTTGACCCAAATTCTTCCCAGTGATATCCAGCCAATGCATGACATGGATGGGTTTGCTAATGTGTTAAAATGGGCTCAGGTCAACTAGGTAATTTTTGCTATGGGTAACCAAAAGACTTTTGAAAAATATCTGAACTTATTTTTAAAATATTAATCTAATTTTTTGAGCAAGATGATTTTGCAGGTTCTATGCATTCAAAATGTAGGGGGAAAAAAAATTAGTCCTTTTCTCTGTAAAAAATATATTTTGGGACTTCTTTTCTATAAAAAAAAAAACTAACTTAGAAGGCTATCTACCTGTTTTCTTTTAGGCTTATCTATGTTTAGATTTTACTCATTTGACCCAATTAAACTAAAAGTTGCTTTGGTTGGATTGTCACTTCCTGGTTCCCCAGATTCATTTTAAAGTTATGAACAGACTTGATACTCTAGTTGACAGGCGAACATGGTGTATCATAGTTGTTGATGCATTGATAACTGACTTGTTGGAAGAAGCAAAAATTCTTACATTATGGCAAACAGAGTACATCCTAGTGACCACACATCAGTTCGTTCATCGATGTCAGTTTGGCTGGGGCAGTCCCACAATTCAGGAGCTCGAAAGGGTGCTGAAACATGTTCTGATGCCCACTCCTGATCAATATTCAAACAAGCTATGATCAGCATAGCAGTTCAAAGTAACCTGATACATTTTTCTCCGATGATATTAAATTATTGTACTGATTAGTATGTCAAGAAACAAACATTAGTACCATACTACCATGTCAGTAAGAGTCCCTTTTTAAATGATTAGGAGGTTTTAAACATTAAAAATATACTTTGTGTGACTTTTGACCCAGTCAACTTGTTTCTTTTAAGCTAACTTCGATTTTACCAACTTGCTCAGACCCATTACCTGACACATATGACTCACATAATTTGCCACTTCTGATATATAATGTTTAGTAACTGAAGGGGGCAACAGACAATAACCTGCAGTTGGAGTGCCTCTGATCGAGAGCGGATTTGCCTTCTAGCAGGACGAGCACTTCCAAAATCCATTAGTATCGCCAGAGGAGGTTGTCCTTTACGATGTGTTAGAAGGACATTTCCTGGTTTGACATCATTATGAGCGTATGGAGGCTCAAGAGAATGCAAGTGCTCAAGCCCTGCACAAAGCTGCAAGCCAGATTCTTTTAAAGGGGATACTTTCATGAATACTAATGAGAATTGTTTTGGAAAATGATTTTGTATCTAGAGTATATAGAACTATACTCTATAATCAGTCGACATAAATATGCACATGTTTGTTCTGGCGCTTCTGCTAATAAAATTAAAGGTCGTGAGAGTTTAGCAACATGTTACAGGTCAAACCGGATTGGTATGACCTGAAACACTTGTCCTAAGCTATAGATGAATGACGAGTGTGTCACATACTCACATATGATTACAATAATCTAAACTTTTAATAAAATTACTTGGGGAATTCTATACATAAATAGGACACTTTCAACAGCTCTTAACCAGTTTGATCTGTATCTTTTTTAGCTAACTTGCTTATCTTACCCATTGACTAATTAAAATGACAAATAACAGTGTGTCAGGTCTCTACGAATACTGAGTATTAGTTACCTGTCTGAATATTTGAAGAACATCAGATGTAGAAAAGAACTCCTTTCTCGACTTCATTGTTGTCGTGTTGTCCAGCAATGACCCATCTAAATGTACTGGAAATAACAGGTATGCTTCATGCGTCCAACTTTGTTCTGGTGTGCCCTGGCCAACAAAGGTAAAAGCCTTTCTAAAAAACAAGCAAATATTAGCTCTATGAAACTCAAAGAACAAAGGGAGTGCAAAGGAGCTACAACTGTTTGGAAGTACATTTTCAAGCGGTGGCATGTAAACAATGATTTACCCTCATCTGTTTACAATCTTGTATACCATGAGGGTGATGAAACTCTTTCGGACAGAGAAAACCAGTATGGCAAGCTGTTGGGTTATTGTTGTCTACGGCCCACATAAAGCTACAGCAGATTCTAAAGGCAGGAGGCCTTGTTTGTTTAGGCCTGGCAGCTGGCCTCTTTTGTTAGGCCCGGTTCTGTTAAGTCTAAACTTAGGGAGCAAGTTTTGTTAAACCCTAATTGTAGCCTATATATATCTCTTATCTCTTGTACATGTATTTGGGTGGAAAATCAATAAGAAAACCTCTTTCCCCCCGTGGATTAGTTCACACAGTTTAGTGTGAGATACCACGTTAAATCGTTTGTGTCCTTCATTCTTGTTATATTCTGGTTCTTGTGTGTGTGTGCAGTTTATTCCTAACAAGTGGTATCAGAGCAGGTTTCACACAGATCACACAGCCGTCACCTACCCAGCCGTCACCCAGATTAGGGTTCCGGCCAAAACCAGCCACCACAGCCGTCGCCGTCACCCAGAACAGCCTCAATTAGGTCTGATTTAGGCAGAATTAGGTCTGATCAGGTCTGATTTTGGCAGATTAGGGCTTGATTTGGCAGATTGGGTTTTTTTGGGGGTTCGTGAATTAGCAGAAGGAAGAACTGGTTTTCGGGACAGCAGGGGCTGTTTCAGGAGTGTGTTTAACAGCAGAAAAACAGAGACTGTTCACAGCAGGGGCTGTTTTAGGTCTCTTTAGGACGGCAGGAGCTGTTTCAGGGCTGTTTTTTGCGGGACTGTTTTGATCAGGTACCTTCAAACCAAGTTTTATTCTTTCTTTTGTGCCTAGTATAAGAACGGAAAAGCAAGACAACTTGTTCTTGAGGCATAAGTTATTCCAACCAGAGCAGAAGAAGCGGACATGAAAAATTCATCAAGCAGGAGGCTTTGAACTAGGTCACGCTTAGCTAGAAAAAAAAAGGGGGATAGAAGCAGGAGGCTCAGTTGCTGTTTTTTTTATTTTCAGCACGGTGTGCTGATGTTGAGTTCTTTGCGGGCCTTGATTAGCTTGTTCATGGTAAGAGGAGACCGACGTGTTGCATGAAAAGCAGGCAGTAAGGATCCATCAACGTAGCTGGCTTTGGATTCGTCTCGTTTAGCAAAGTGAAAGAAAACATTAGAAGAGGTGCCTTGTTTTCTTAGTCGGTAGAGATGCGTCTTTGAACAAGCATGATCAGAAGAGGTGGGACATTTTAGTAAAATGTCCGGAAAATAACAAAGAACTAAACACTACAGAAGACTACAACTCAGACGAGGCGCTGATTGCAGAGTAGAGAGTAGTGTGGATTCCTGGGTCGTGGATTTCAGTGCTTCATTTAATGCTACCCACAGCAGTGAAGCAATACGGAATCTGAAAGTTGGATTTTGGAAAGGTAAGACTGGCGAACGATGAAGTTCTTGATATGACGAGTAGGGTGTCAGTTCATGGACTTTGAAGGATGTCCAGGTTATTCCAAGTCTGAAAAAGCAGTCGGTTTTCTCGGGCAGTTGGATGTAGCAGGGGCATGAGGTCAAGTTCGGGAACGGGCAATGGAAGGTTCTCAAGGGAAATCTAGTCGTGGCTCGAGGTAAGCAAGGTTCGATTTATATGGCCAGTTTATCGTCTGAGGGAGTGACCATCCCAGTTCAGAAGAAAAACAAAATCCGGTTCACAGAATCTCGTGGGCAGAAGAAGGTTTGCTTTGCAGATGGCAAACCCAGAGCTACAGGTCAGATTCAGGTTGAACGTGCTAGGAAAGGTTCAGAGAAACCAGTCAGGGATTTTTTTGATAGTGGGAGCATGGGTGTTGTGCTTTAGTCAGAGCTTCCAGACAGTGGGTTAAGTGAGCCAATATTCCAGCTGTTAAAGTCTCTCCAGTTTATTATCTGCTTTAAAGGAGGGTGTTTGTTCTCGGGATTTCTCAGGATCCGGCAGTTTGTTTCAGTGGGAGCCGGTGACTGATGGGTTGAAGCTCAGTGGGAGCTTTAACGGGTCTTCAGGTTATCTGAAGAGGAGGCCATGGGATAAATAGGATGCATTGAAGAACAGGATTTAGTTCTTAATACAGATGTACAGAAGAGATTGAAGACGGTGTAGTTCGAGGTCCGAAGACACCAAGTGGGAGATTGTTGGGTTATTGTTGTCTACGGCCCACATAAAGCTACAACAGATTCTAAAGGCAGGAGGCCTTGTTTGTTTAGGCCTGGCAGCTGGCCTCTTTTGTTAGGCCCGGTTCTGTTAAGTCTAAACTTAGGGAGCAAGTTTTGTTAAACCCTAATTGTAGCCTATATATATCTCTTATCTCTTGTACATGTATTTGGGTGGAAAATCAATAAGAAAACCTCTTTCCCCCCGTGGATTAGTTCACACAGTTTAGTGTGAGATACCACGTTAAATCGTTTGTGTCCTTCATTCTTGTTATATTCTGGTTCTTGTGTGTGTGTGCAGTTTATTCCTAACACAAGCCACCGTTTGGATCACTTTATATTATCTATAAATGTTAAAAAATCACTGATCCATGAAAACTGTAATGTAAATTCTGAGGTGCTGGTTCGGGCTTATGAGGAGATTTCGAGACGAGTCAAGAAAGGTGCAGAGCTCGCTCCAAAAAGCTAGCTCAAAGGAAGAGGGGACACCTAGACTTATAAACCGCCAACCAACCCCATACTTGGCCCATGTGAGATCGTAACGTCTCATGTAGCTGCTTACTCTGAGGGTGCTAACTATGACTGCACTTGCAATGCTCCTGCTTCCAGATTGCATGTGTTGGGTTCATGGGCTCATGGGCACATCTTGTAGTGTTCCTAGTCGGGTCATTCTTATTATGAATAACAAGAGTATGGGTCAAAGGATACATGTGCTGGCGTCAATCAGGATGAGAGTTAGAACCATATATTGTGGTAGATAATGTGCTAATAGAAGCATTGATGTATCTGCGCAATATGTGTGCTGGGAAAATTCCACGTCTTGTGGATATTCTTCCCTGTGTGTTGTATTATGTATAATGCGAGTTATATATAATATAATTTTCTGATTTTCAAGAAAAAAAAGGCAACAAAGGGGATGCACAATTCTAAAGCACAACTGAGTCCATTTTGGACCAGGGCTAAATTGATCACCGTCTTCGTATCTTACTGTAGATTTTTGTGCATGCTAGACATATCGATGTGAAAGATGACAGAAGAAAACAATAAAAAACACGGCATAACATTTTGAAAAACATGGTTGCTAGTAAATCTGCAATCTCTCCACTTAGTGCTCAACTAATTCACATACAGAATATATTTATAGCTTAAACATTGATATAACCCTGACTGTGCAATCTTTTTCATCATACAAAACATAAACTCAACAATCTTTACTTAAAGATGTAACATATTTTTTTTTGACTTGGGGACTCAAGAGGCTGGGTTACCCTTAATTTTGTATATTATAGTTAGCTTAAAATACTAAAATAAGCCTGAATGTGCAGTCTTTCATCAAACAATACATAAACACTACAATCCTTCCTTGAATATTGTAACGCATTTCACATGACGACAAATCTTAATACAAACTGAACAAAGTTACCTTTACAGGAATAATAGCATGATCAAGCAATGGCAACAGATTCCGATGACAAAACAGAGATGATACTCGGATCTCTTCCTTCACCAACTCCAACTGATCACTATTCTGAATTAAAACTTTCTTCATTGCATAAGTTCCATCCTCTGCACATAAATCATTATCCATCCATATAATAAATTCATAATATCCTCCCTCAATCACTACATCTCACTTCAAAACTCAAATATCAGATAAATACATAACTACCACAAAATCAACAAATACCTTGGTGTTTTAACTACACTCTTGATTATTTACTTGTGAAATGAAGGTAAGATTGTCTAATGGCATATATTGGTCTTATGAGGGTGTTTGGTATTGCGTTGTAAAAGTGCCTAAAAGAAAACTGCATTTGACATAAGCACCACAGCTTTTAAAAGAAAAAAAAAAGTGATAAGATAATATGCACCCCCAGCTTTTTTTATCCATAAACTAACATGTGCAGTTAGCTATTAGAAAACGTAATAAGCTATAAGTATATCAAAATAGGGTAAAATACATAGGAATGCATTCAGCTTTACACATTTTTCTATGAGATGTATCTTACTTAACACTTCTTTTTGTATGTACTAAGCTTCCAAAACTTTCTATTGTAAGTACCCTGTAACCTCTTTATGATGTCACGTTATGATTTTGTTAGATACGTTAGGTTAGGATGAACAGGGTAAACATTTCAACGTCCCGGTATCTCTTTAAATTATTTTAAATCACTCTCCAAAAACAATTATTCGACCTATATTTTCCTAGGTTACATGAATTTCGTTTTGGAATAATACAGAGTGTTTATATTGATCAACGCAGAAAGCTGAGAACCTGGAAGCAAGAAAGTATCTAATCCCTGTTTGTGTATTTCATATACACTGAACACCCACAAATATGGAAATTATGGACAACTAAAACTACAAAAAGAAAAAAAAGAACTTGAGAAGTTATAAATGTTTATAGATAGTTACAGACTTTTGAAAAGTCAGTGACTTATGCAGGTGTGCCCTCAGCACATCCCGCCATGTTCGCAAGTCAAACTTATATTCCTTAATTATACCAAGGCGGTGTTTGTTTTAGAATTGACTTAATGGAAAATTGTCTTACAGAATGACTTGAGTCAAAATGTCACATGATGTGTTGATTTATCCAATTAAGAACGTCAGTAATGGCTCTCGTGTCTCGTGTCCAACCAACCACACCGGCCACCAATGTGGACCATTATGACCCCGGCATGGTGGTATGTGGTAGGGTCGGCGTGGGTACATCCACATTGGGAAGTCGAGTGTGGTAGTTTTATCATCTTTTCCTATTGGTTAGTATGTGGTGTACATTATTGTCTACTTTTCAGTGTGATTGTTACTAGTGTGGCGTGGTTGCTAATACGGCAACCTGTTTGGTGTGGTTTGGGCCGCCGTTACTAACACTCTAATAAGCGACTTTCAATATTTTTACTAACAAACAGCAATAAAGTTAAATCCGTACAGACCATACAGACCCTATATATCCAAACACACACCTTTTTCCTGCAAGACTTAATAACTAAAAAAACCAAAAAGACCCCTAAAGGTACTAGCTTTACCGACATCGCGGCCATATACGCAGCCACACCACATATTACAGAAGCTCACAAAGTTAAACACAATCCCATCTAATCTCATCTCATTTCAAAGCAAATCAAATATATATAATATCAAATAAAAAAGAAGCAACAAATACAATAATGCAAGATTCTTAGAAACATAAAACCCAATAATTAAATAAATAAAGATGAAAACTTTACGAGAAATAGGGTCGATATCGAGAATTTACCGGCGATATGAGATGGGTCTTTAAAATTCTTGGAAACGCCGGCACCGGCAGTATCATCGGTGATGACCTCTTTGACAAGAAAAACGTATGCAAAACCACCTTCACCGAGCTGTCGGACAACCTTAAAACGGTTGTCGTTGATCCAAACATCAGACCCACCATTCACGGCATCGTATAGGGCGTTCAGTCCTGAAAACGAGCACCCCATTTTAATTTATATTTTTGGTAAGTCGATTATGGTGTAAATGGTAATGCTCTAAAGAGCAAAACCCAGTTGATTTATGATATCAGAACTACTGATTGTTTGGATGGAATTAAAAGAGATGGGGATCTGACTGGAGCTGAGTTTTGTGAAATTTAGTAGTGAATTTTATACTTTAATCATGGTGCAGAATTGGATCATGATTTTGTTAGTTTAATCAAGGTCAACA
This sequence comes from Erigeron breviscapus, assembly GCA_034093135.1. NCBI lineage: Eukaryota > Viridiplantae > Streptophyta > Magnoliopsida > Asterales > Asteraceae > Erigeron > Erigeron breviscapus. Next base: position 127,955,233 of record CM067167.1, read on the forward strand.
TGGTGAACTGTACCTAATAAGACACATGGTAACATGTTTCATAAGCATTTTAGTTAGTTTACCCACAACTTATTTTAGCACTTACTACATGGTAAATATTTGTTATGGCAGAAAGAATCCATGGAAATATATATATTATTACTAGATCTCTAGAGTGAAAAAAAAAATAATATAACAAAAATAATAATTGTATCCAATTTTGTTTTTTACAAAACATAATAAAGTGAGTAGTACATATGGATTAAGTGGTTAACATTATTGCTTTTGGAAAAAAAAGGTTAAAGATTTAATTCTCACTTATGCAAAGACCGAAGGTTTTATTCTATCATTTTGATAAAATCTGAAATTGGGTGTTACTTACTTTTCAATAAGAATGTAAAGATAAGAGTATAAGACTGTATACATTTCAATCTCAAGGTATTGTGATCCACAATTTACTTATTTTTCAATAAAAAGGCGAGACGTGGACAATATTATTTTTATCAAAAAGTAGAGAAATGGACACTTGTGTAACACCCCAACAAGGCGGAATAATGGATATCACAAGAAAAGCACAGCACGACATGGAAATTATGTAGAGTAAAACTAAATGCGTAAATAGGATTCAACAATCCATACTAACCATTCAAGAATGCAAGTACCGGATCACACATAAGCATAACCCTCAATCGGGAATAATGAATCACGGATCCATGAAAAAGTCCAAGTCCTATTGTAACACCCGTCATTTTAATATCTTTCTTAATTTCTTTACTTTCTTTTGCCTAGACGTAGGCTATGTGACATAAGCCACTTATCTTAGGGATGTGGGGTTGTGTGTAGGCGGCCATAAGACCTTACATGGGATCCTCACACCCGACTTGATGGGTAGACCTTACGGTGGTCCATCGTCGTCGTTAAGGATAGACAAAGTCAATCCAACTGAGTATACCGTTTAAACTTTGCGCGTGTAGTGGTTAGTTACTCCACCCGGATACACTCAAACATAACTATGCCACGGGGAGGTATCTAGATTCCCACACCACGTGACCACATACACACTAGCTCCGAAGAAGTAGCATGGGTTAAGCTTAACACAACTTTACTTATGCTCGAGACTTCTTAATTATATTAGCTTAGGCTACACTTTCACCTAAACTAATCACTTTCATTTTTCTTTACTTTATATTAGCTTAGGCTACACTTTCACCTAAACTAATCACATACATCTTTCTTTACTTTAGGGCCCTTAATCGTGCACGTGTCATGGCAAACCTATAGAAGTCTAGTGACTAGGTGATCAAGCCATGCAATTAATCATATGACACATATACATCAACATATCGTCATCACATATTAACATCACATCATCATATCATAATTGATCCGTGTCAACGTATCATTCATGGCATCGTATCGTTGTATCATAATAACATCATATCATCATGTCATATTAACATCATTTCATCTTAACATGTATGCAACACATTGTCATATCATTTCATAATCATATCGTCATAACATTGCATTACCGTGTCAACAATTGCATTATAGCATCATACGTTTATATCATCATATACATTTGAGCTTATCATTTACTTTATTCCATCATGACATCATTTCATAACATAAACATATTATCATTTCATCATAGCATGCATAAGCTTACCATTCATTATCAATGGTAATCATAGACAATCCCATAGTAACCTCCCATTCATTCTCGAATACATATAAACATACAATCATTCATTTGGGAAAATTAACTTATGAAAACTATGTTTTGTTGTCCCTCATGTGATAAAAGATGTTATCTTACCTCGGTACCGCTCAATAATGAGTTACGTACGTCTTACAGTGCTTGCTAAGTGCTCTCGACAACCTAGAACGAGTATAAGATCGATCTATAAGCTAAACAAGTCAAAAGTACCAAACTGGGCAAATATGCTCCGCATGGCCAAAATATGCGCCGCATAATTTGAGTTTTCAGAAGTCAGAGAATTTCATGCGTTTGCATATGCTCCGCATGGCCAAAATATGCGCCGCATATTTTGAGTTTTCAGAAGTCAGAGAATTTCATGCGTTTGCATATGCTCCGCATGGCCAAAGTATGCGCCGCATAATTTGAGTTTTCAGAAGTCAGAGAATTTCATGCGTTTGCATATGCTCCGCATGGAAATTCCATGCTCCGCATATCGGGCTCCGATCAGCAAAACCCTAACTTTACTTGCTCTAAACGATTTCCATTCGAACCCAAACCCTTACCCCGACCTGGAGACATTAAATTGACCTCTTTTAAGACACAATTGATGACTTCAAACCATCAATTGATTCCTTGATCCTTTACAAACATAAATCACTTATTTGATTACCCGAATAACATGAAATCGATAAACGTTTTGCAATATAACCCAACCCAAACCCCATGGCCTGGATCGAATTCACATATACGACTCTTAAGGTCAGAAATCAAAGGAAAATCACCTATATTACCTGTAGATGACTTAGGGAATTCGAAATCTTAACAAAACTTGCTCGAAACACCACGAAACGAATAGATCTTGGAGGGAATTGCTTGGAATTGAGAGAAGGGGCGGCTTGGGGTGTATCACACGTATGAGAGCAGAAGAATGACAATTAGGGATGCCTAATTGCCACTTAACCCCTGGCCATCACCTCCTTAAGTTACATTTTAGATCCCTAGACTTCTAAACGTCGCATTCTTAGCTTAACTTTCCTACCGGGGCACTTAACAATCTAACAAGCACTTGACTTTCTTAACTTTACTTTAATTACTTTCATTTAACATACTTTAATCAAATCATATTAAACACATAAGCATTTAATCACATGATCCCGTTTAGGGCACATAACTTAACGAAACCTAACGTTAACTAACGGAATAGTCAACAAGTCAAACACGAAAAGTTTGGGATGTTACACCTATCCTAGCATGCAATGAAACATCCAATACGTCTTTTGATTCACCTGTTCACCTGAAAAGTGTACTAAAACGCGTCAACATAAAGTTGGTGAGTTCGTAGGGGTAAGTAATAGGAATCAAGTGTCGGGATATCAACCGTTAACGATACACGAGGATTAGAATACCTAATCACGTCAAAGAAAACCCTAAAAGGGTATACGTTAGCACAAGTCAATACAATAACGTCAACGTCTCAATAATCGTCAATGTAAATATAACAACGTCAATACAATAACGTCAACGTCTCAATAATCGTCAATATAAATATAACAACGTCAATACAATAACGTCAACGTCTCAATAATCGTCAATATATATATATAATAACGTCATAATATTAGAATACTAATCACATCAAAGAAAACCCTAAAAGGGTATACGTTAGCACAAGTCAATACAATAACGTCAACGTCTCAATAATCGTCAATGTAAATATAACAACGTCAATACAATAACGTCAACGTCTCAATAATCGTCAATATAAATATAACAACGTCAATACAATAACGTCAACGTCTCAATAATCGTCAATATAAATATAACAACGTCAATACAATAAAAATAATAATATATATATATATATAATAACGTCATAATATGGGTTCAACAACCCGTATCCCGAGTATGATCATGCCGGGTGTGGATTCGTCAATCCACCGTCCACGTCTTATATAATATATAATATACGTCTTTAAATATAATATCGTCATAATGTGGCCATGATCATACCGGGTGTGGATTCGTCAATCCACCGTCCACGTCTTATACAATATATAATAAATATAACGTCTTTCGTCTCATAAGTATATAATATGGATTAAACAATCCATAACGTCTCGTCATACACACGCATAACACAATACAACGTCTTTCGTCTTAATATATATATATATTAAATAAATATATATATAATATGGATTAAACAATCCATAACGTCTCGAATCATATCATAACGTATCTAGTTAACGACAACACAATGCACATACACTTCATACGACTCTACCTTCAAGGAATCATAGATGCTTATATATAGGGTCACCCGCAGCCTTCCCACCACATCTACAACTCATTGAAGGCATAATCGTCTTCCATGTATGTACAACTATCCAAACCACAACATGTATTCATAAACGAAAGCATAATCAACCGAGCGATAAGTCAAACGTCATCGAAACAATCAATCAATCAATCAATTAATCAACAATCAATCAAGTATGTACACTTTTCAGCCCGAATCTCAATTGAGTAGGGAGCTACGGAACTCACCTTGATCGGCATTAGCAATTTAAGAATGATCATAAGCGTTCAACAAGCGTCACAAGTCCACACCAAATCTCCCACCGATAGTCGAAATCCGAATTTAAGCTTTAAAATGGTTTTTCTTGCACTTTGAACTTTGATCTTTTGATATAATGTTATGAGGATAATGTAGATGGAAAATTTAATGCAAATTTAACTTAAATCACACTTAATGCTTCAATAATTTAGAGAGAGAGAGAGAGAGAGTGTTTGGGTCTTGCATTTAGAAGAGAGATGGATAGAATGAATGGATGAATGAATGGAGAAGTAGTGTAAGAATTTGGGGGAGATAAGGTTGGATATGGGTCATGGGTTTCACCCAAGGGTTGACCCGGTCTCATTTACTAGCTTTCTAAATCGTTATTTCTTATCGTCTAGCATCACATCGTCAATTAAATGGTCGATCGACCCGTTAAGCACAATACTCGTCATTAAGTCATAATATGCATTTAATTACGTCATTTACCGGAATCGTTAGTCAAATTACATAATAAATCAAGTATGTCAAAAGTCGTGGATGTTACATCATTCCCCCGTTAAAGGAATTTCATCCCGAAATTCTAATCTAACTATGTTAGGGTCAGTTTTACTGGACCCACTCCAGACGAGAAGTGTGGAGTCCTACTGAAGATTTGTTCAGAAATATTGGAAGACCAGTGAGCAAAATACTTGTATAGGAAAATCTGGAATCCTCCAGATTAGCTCACTGGACTTCACCCCAGTCCAGATCTATTCTACTGAAGACATTCTCACTGAAGTCAAAGACTGAAGTTAGAATAAAGAAGACTGACAAATGGCGGAGTCCACTGGAAGTCTTACCAGATCTACGACTGGAGGTTTGTCAGTGTTCTAGACCTTACAAATCTGAACACTGATTACGAGGTATTGACTTTTTGCCTTTACACACTTTTCAAAAGACATTCCACTTGTCTTTACCAAAAGTACATACGTGTGTAAAGGTGGTTGGTTAAAAGAATAAAGTCATATTGATATGACTTTATCCTTGTACTTTAACCAATGCATTTAATAACCTTGTCGGTTAATTAAATGCATGCAACCATATTTGTACGGCACAAATTCACTGGTGAATTTGTTTGCCTATAAATACAAAGTCATTTCCTTGTTAAAATTACTTTTTAGCATTAAAGGTGAATTTGTCTAAATACTCTCGATCATAACAGGGATACTTCACAACTTTAAGTATCTCGATCAAAAGAGTTATTTGGCAAATATAGATCATTTGTAATTCATAGGTTGTCAGGATACTTACATATTTGTATTATCTTGATTCCGCACAACCTTGTATTTTATTTAACATCATAAATAAAATACACTTGAAAATATTACATTGTGTTCCACTTTTATTTTATTGCTTTTAGTCTTGTATTACTTTGTTTATATACTTGCATTTATATTCAAGTAATACTAGTCCAATCTAGTGCTTATTAGACTTGTTGTATTTTACATTCTGGGTTAAACCATCAATCGAGTTTGGGACTCACAAACTAGACTTGTCAAACAAATGGGAATACTTGACTTTCATCGAATCTTCTCGTTCCCAAGTAAATCCGGGTCCACGTCTAGCTTTACATCTCACTTCAACGTTTGTATACCAAGTATTCTTTAGCTTTTTAGTCTTTCGATCTAATATCTCTATTGGCTCTTCTACAAGTTTTAACGTTTTAACGACACAGATTTCTCCAAGAGGCACATGAAGTGTTGGATCTGCCAACACTTCCGAAGATTACAAATATGGATAACATTATGAACTCCACTCAAGTCTTGAGGGAGCTCCAACAACACGCTACCGGCCAATTCGTTTAAGGATCTTAGATGGTCCAATATACCTTGGCCCTAACTCGTCACGTTTTACAAATCGAACTACGCCTTTCCACGCGGACACTTTAAGCAACACGAAATCGTCCACTTCAAGTTCGAGGGGTCGTCGTCTCACGCTTGCAAACTTTAATTGTCATTCTCGGTCACTCTCAACTTTTCTTTGATTTGAGAGACCACCTTGGTCGTTTCAACAACAATTTCGGGTCAAATGAGTTGGCTTTCGCCAAATCTCTGCCCAAGCTAGTGGTGATCTACATTTTCTCTCATATAAGGCTTTAAACGGCGCCATTTGGATGCTAGCATGATAACTACTGTTATAGGAGAATTCAATTAACGGTTGGTGCACATCCTAATTGCCACCAAACTCGATGGCACCAGCTCTTAGCATATCTTCAAACGTTTGAATCATTTTTTCACTTTGACCGTCGGTTTGTGGATAGAACGTCGTACTCATATCGAGTTGAGTACCCATCGCTTTTTGGAACGCCTTCCAAAACTTTGAAGTGAATCGGGTATCCCGATAAGTTATTACGGAAATCGGCCCTCCATGTTTAGATACTACTTCTTTGATGTACAACGTGCCATGGTGTCAAATTTATCGTCTTCCCGGATGGCTAAGAAGTGAGCCGACTTAGTCAACCGGTCAATTATCACCCAAATGGTGTCCCGACCACTACTCGTTCTAGGTAACTTCGTGATGAAGTTCATGGCAACTCGTTCCCATTTCCACACCGGTGTTACTGGTTGAACTAGCAACCCGGTGGTTTCTTGTGGTCGGCTTTTACTTGTAAACATGTGATGCATTCACTAACGTATCTTGTGTAAGTCCCTCACTTGATGGTTTAACCCACTAGTGTAAAATACAACAAGTCAAGTATGCACTAGAAAAGGACTAGTATTACTTAAATATAAATGCAAGTATATAAATATAGTAATACAAGACTTAAAGCAATAAATAATTAAAAGGTGAAACACAATGTAATTTTCAAGTGTATTTTATTTATTGATGTTAAATAAAATACGAGATTGTTGTGGAACCAAGATATTACACAAGTGTAAGTATCCTAACAATCTATGAATTACAAATGATCTATTCTTGCTAAATATTCTCCTTAGATCGAAATACTTAAAGTTGTGAAGTATTCCTATTTGCGATCGAGAGTATTTAAGCAAGTTCACCAAATTGCAAAAAGTAATTTGTACAAGGAAATGACTTGGTATTTATAGGCAAATAAATTCACCAGTGAATTTATTATGCCGTACAAATATGGTTGGATGCATTTAAGGAAACAACTTTAGTTCCTTAAATGCATTGGTTAAAGTACAAGGATAAAGTCATGTTGATGTGACTTGTCTTACTTTAACCAACCACCTTTACACGTGTGTGTACTTTTATCAATAGACAAATGGATTGTCCGGATAATAGTGTGTAACGGAAAAAGTCAATTCCTCGTAATCAGTGTTCAGATTTGTAAGGTCTAGAACACTGATAAAGCTCCAGTCGTCGATCAGTTAAGACTGCCAGTGGGCCCCGCCATTTTTCAGTCTTCTTTCTTCAGACTTCAGTCTTTGACTTCAGTGAGAATGTCTTCAGTGGGATTGATCTTGACTGGAGTGAAGCCCAGTGAGCTGAAATCTGGTGCCTTTCAGATTTCCTGTACAAGTAAGGCGCTCACTGGTCTTCTATTATTTCTGGACAAATCTTCAGTGGAGCTCCAGTCTTCATGTCTGGAGTGAGTCCAGTAAAAATGGATTTAACAAATTCCCCCTATTTGTTCAGAAATAATGCAAGGTTTTTCAAGCTTCTATCTATACAACTTGTAAGCTTGAAAAAAACACTTGTTTTTGACTAAGTCTAAAAATTTTGAGTTACTGGAGAACACTTTATAGATCATCAGTGTTCCAGCTTTGTCTTTTAATTTTAACTTAGACCTAGTCTGATCACTTACTTGTGAATCAAAAGCTTGCAACTTTATTTACAGACATCACCAGATAACAAGTTACAATTTTGATTGAAAAATAAATACAAGTACAAGTAAATGATAAAGGAGTCAGGCTCTTCTCTTTTCAGCATGCCCAGGTGCATCTTCAGTGGCCTTTCTCTTAGGTGAAGGGGAAGTATCTGCAGGACGAATACCCAGTGCAACCTCCATGTCAGCCTTTTTCTGCCATACTTTCTGAATTCTTTTCAGGAAGGCCTTCACGTCTGGAGTTACATCTGTTTTCCCTTTGTATGTCAAACCTATTTCCTTCAGTTCAGATAACCCAAAGGCCTGAACTGAAGTACTTTTCCTCTCATCAACAAAATCTCCTTCCCTGGCCAGTTTCACTGCAAACTTGGTATGATTTTCATGATTTTCTGCAAGTTTGATCTCAGCACCTATGATCCTTCTGACATTTGCCCTAAACTTCATCAGTTCATCATACTTTGCTTTACTTCTGGCAACCTGGATCATTTCTTCAGTTTCCCTGGACACCCTTAGATCTTCCAACACCTTTTGAACTTGAACTTGATCAATTCTTTTGGTGGTGTCCAGTGGAATGAAGGTACTGAGATCTGCATCTCTGGCAGCCTTTGATTGTCTGGCTGGGAGTTTGGGCACTCCTTTCAGTTTCTTTCTGTACTCATTCTCCAGAGCTGCAACATTTGATCTGACTTGTTTCTGAAGGTTCACCAGTTCCTCCTTCCTATGTGCAATCAACTCTTGTACACTCAAACCATAAGTTTCAGCATCAAACTGTTGCTCGTCTTGTGAATACCTGGAGTGAACATAGACATCATCCATTGCTTCAAGGCATGAGTGAACTCTGGGGTCTTCCTTAATTCTTTTATAAATATCAACATGTACACCTAATCTGCCAGCATTGTAAGAATCAAGAGTCCCCATTTTTGCCATCTCCCTTTTATGGGCCAGCAGTTCATCCTTTTGAGTTCTTTTGAATATATCAATCATGATGCCCTGTTGCTCCAGTCTCTTTGAAACATCTTCATCAACAGTTGGAAAATCTGGAGAGCCTTCAGTGGTCTCTTCCATTTCACCTCCAGATACCACATGCTTCTTCCTTTTTAGGCTTTTCATTGTTGTTGTGATATCTGGGAATTCCTCAAACTGTGGCTCACTGGCATCAGTACCAACAACTTCTTCCTCTTGCACAATGGTTTTAGTACCAAGGGCTTCTTGTGCACTGGCATCAGTACCAGTCACTTACTTTAACACTTCCTTTTTTGTTTCCAACAATTTCTCAGCATCAGATGATCCTTCCCCCTTGGAAATACCACCAGTTCTTGACTGGAGGTCTTTCCACAATTGTTCTAGCATATGTCTGTCAGAGGATCCAAACATACGACCTGATACTGGAGAAATTATATTCACAGTTTTTCTGAGCCCTTGAACATCCTTTTTCAAAATATCAACTTCAGAAGGCAAGTTCTTGGGCAGTTCCTTCTCAATCAAATTAACAACCTGAGGCAGCAACCCATCTTGAATATTCCTGAGTACAGACGCAGAGACCTCATCAGTAAGTTCTTTCAACATCATAATCTTGAACTTCCTGGCAGTTTCATCACTTATGTTACGATGATGGTGCTCTGGTCAAGGGTTGCCTGTTCTCCAGGTTTGTTACTGATCTGGCCAAATTCTGGACTTCTTCTTTCAGACCTGTAAGGGGTTGTTCAAGTTCGGTTTTTACTGCAGTCTGAACAGAAGACAATATCTTCTCCTCCAAGCCCTGGACTGCCACTTTAATATTTTCAGAATTTTGGTTAGTGGCAAGTACCAGTTCATTCAGCTTGTCAAACACCAGCTTCTCATTACCTGCAAACAAGTTCATCTCTGACTTGAGATTATTAGAGATTAAGGTTTTGAAGTCAGAGATAACCTGGGAAGAAGACTGTAGTGATCTCTCCAGGTCCGCCACCTTACTTAAAAGGCCTTGGACCTCGGCTGAAGAAGAAGTAGAGAGATCACCTGGAGGAGAAGGACCAGTAACATTTCTGGTTACCAAAGAGACTTGTGCCTCGACTCTTTCAGTGGGCCTTTCAGTTGATGTTACAGTTGAGTCGAGCGCACTGGAGACTGGAAAATTGACAATATTAAGTGGAGTCTCAATTGGCGATGGTTGAACTGGTGATATATGAAGTCCTTGTAAAGGACTTGGGTTAAAATATGGAGTATGTCGAGGAATTGAAGGTGGTGGTGGTGGTGGTGTATTTATTGATTCTGGTGGTGGAAGCATTTCTGATGAAGGAGGGGTGGAATAACAGAAGTGTCAACTTGACTGGAAGCAGGCGGTGGAACTGAAGAATGTTCCTCTTCCAATATCAAGTCTTCACCAAAAATATTCACATCAGTATCAAAATTGATATCTGACATGGGTGACTCAACTTCATTCCAAACTGGAGGTTGCCCAACAGTCTGGTCAGTTATGTCCTGGTTCAGATCAAGCTGACCAGTTGTTGGCTCAACCGTAGTATTGTTGCCAGGTTGAGGCTCAGTCGAAACCTCGCCTCCGATCGTAGTCACTGGAGTTGCATCAGTGATGACTGTACCATCTGCAGCCATCACATCACCTACCGTAGAACTTTGAACATTAATCACTAGTAGTGACACACCAGTGACATCGTCTGTTCTTGCAGTGAGAGAAGTGTCAGAAATTTGGTTAATTACAACAGTTTGTGCTGACATGGACTCTAATGAAGGATGGGTTGTCCTTCTATTATCTTCACCACTCACCCCTACAAGAAGATTGGGAGTGGTTGCTTGTGGGTTTTCCCTTCTGACATCTCCATATTCCTGTTGGGGGGAATCTGGATGGCTAGCTTGGGTTCTACTGGAAGCGACCTGTAACACCCTTCGTTTAAAAATACGGGTTTCCAAAAATTTTCGCCTAACGACGTCAAAATAAAGCGGAAGAAATATTAAAAGTCCAAACCAATTAAAATCTGTTTGGTTTACTTATTCAATGGTGTTACTAATCGCATCATGAAAACAAGTTTAATAGAAACCCGTCGGCTGCCAAACACAAAACAACCGACTACATAATAATCCAACTCCATTAAAGACAAACATAAACAAATGTCTAAAAGTTCGGCATCTATGGGTAGCTAAGGACTTCATCAAGCATTCTACCCATTCCTCACTCATCTTCATCAACAACCTCAGCTACGCTAAACCTGAGGGAGCAACACATTTCAAAAGACAAGTGTTAGCTAACGAATTAGCTAAGTAAGATACCACTCAAGTTATAAAACATTTGTCCATTTCAAACATTATGGATTTACATACTTCATTAAGGCACAACACACATCAAACATACCACGTCATCAACATAACATATTAGGATGAACCACCCTAAATGTGCCTATCCTGCTTTACTTCATTACACACATATAACCACATAACTGCTTTCTACATTTAACTGATTTTCTACGTTTTAACTGCTTTACTACATTTTAACTGCGTCAATGTGTAACATAAGTTACACCCGACTAGATGACAACCATTCAGTTGACATCAAACGTCGTTAAGGAATGGCAAGCCAATCCCCGAGTAATCCGTATGTACAAGACAAATGAGGGCGGGTCAGACCCCTCGTATTACTCAAACTGCATCAAAAAGACCGTGTTGCAAGGAGCCACCCAAGCAACCTACGTCAACGCACTTAGCTGGGCTAGGGCAAGTACGGGTTAAGCTTAACACTTTCCTGCATCAAAGTTTTACGAGCTCGAAACTGCATCATTTAGTTTAGGTGACTACATTACCTAAACATTTACTACATTAACTGCTTTTACGTTTTGGGCCCTTAAACGTGCACGTGACATGGCAACTTAGCAAGTCTAGTGAACTAGATGAGCAAGCCATACAAACATGCACAACATCAATCAATAACAACATATACTGCATCTCATAACATCACAAGTTACTGCATATCATAACACTACATTATACTTCATACATAGCACTACATCCTACGTCATATCATAACATGCACTACATTACATATCATGAGGGACTGCATTTCAGGTCTCAAGGTCAACTACATAACCCATATTACCTCCCGTGTAACCCCATATACTCATAAACAACATACGTTACCAATTGGGAAGTTATAATTATGAAACCATCGTTTGTTGAACCCTCAGCATGACAAAAGTAGTGTATCTTATGTAACATCCTAAATCTTTTATCGTTTATGTTGACTTAGCTGTCAGTTAACTTTGACTTTCTATGTTAAGTCGTTATATATGGGTTAATGTGACTAATCAATATGGTTGATTAATTAATTGCTTTTAGACAAATAAATATGTTGCCATGTGCTTGTTAGTATGTGTTTTCATTAGTAATATCAAGGTTATAAGTAATAGAACGGCAAAAGACGAAGGAGCTAAGTTGTATAGTGATAAAAGATGAAATTACTTCATAAAAGTCATAACCGACTATATGATCGATGGCAGCCTTTTATATGTT
>CM067167.1:127968799-128016299 GCA_034093135.1 Erigeron breviscapus
CATAAGTATATAATATGGATTAAACAATCCATAACGTCTCGTCATACACACGCATAACACAATACAACGTCTTTCGTCTTTAATATATATATAATATGGGTTAAACAATCCATAACGTCTCGAGTCATATCATAACGTATCTAGTTAACGACAACACAATGCACATACACTTCATACGACTCTACCTTCAAGGAATCATAGATGCTTATATATAGGGTCACCCGCAGCCTTCCACCACATCTACAACTCATTGAAGGCATAATCGTCTTCCATGTATGTACAACTATCCAAACCACAACATGTATTCATAAACGAAAGCATAATCAACCGAGCGATAAGTCAAACGTCATCGAAACAATCAATCAATCAATCAATTAATCAACAATCAATCAAGTATGTACACTTTTCAGCCCGAATCTCAATTGAGTAGGGAGCTACGGAACTCACCTTGATCGGCATTAGCAATTTAAGAATGATCATAAGCGTTCAACAAGCGTCACAAGTCCACACCAAATCTCCCACCGATAGTCGAAATCCGAATTTAAGCTTTAAAATGGTTTTTCTTGCACTTTGAACTTTGATCTTTTGATATAATGTTATGAGGATAATGTAGATGGAAAATTTAATGCAAATTTAACTTAAATCACACTTAACGCTTCAATAATTTAGAGAGAGAGAGAGAGAGTGTGTTTGGGTCTTGCATTTAGAAGAGAGAGAAGATGGATAGAATGAATGGATGAATGAATGGAGAAGTAGTGTAAGAATTTGGGGGAGATAAGGTTGGATATGGGTCATGGGTTTCACCCAAGGGTTGACCCGGTCTCATTTACTAGCTTTCTAAATCGTTATTTCTTATCGTCTAGCATCACATCGTCAATTAAATGGTCGATCGACCCGTTAAGCACAATACTCGTCATTAAGTCATAATATGCATTTAATTACGTCATTTACCGGAATCGTTAGTCAAATTACATAATAAATCAAGTATGTCAAAAGTCGTGGATGTTACATCATTCCCCCGTTAAAGGAATTTCATCCCGAAATTCTAATCTAACTATGTTAGGGTCAGTTTTACTGGACCCACTCCAGACGAGAAGTGTGGAGTCCTACTGAAGATTTGTTCAGAAATAATGGAAGACCAGTGAGCAAATACTTGTATAGGAAAATCTGGAATCCTCCAGATTAGCTCACTGGACTTCACCCCAGTCCAGATCTATTCTACTGAAGACATTCTCACTGAAGTCAAAGACTGAAGTTAGAATAAAGAAGACTGACAAATGGCGGAGTCCACTGGAAGTCTTACCAGATCTACGACTGGAGGTTTGTCAGTGTTCTAGACCTTACAAATCTGAACACTGATTACGAGGTATTGACTTTTTGCCTTTACACACTTTTCAAAAGACATTCCACTTGTCTTTACCAAAAGTACATACGTGTGTAAAGGTGGTTGGTTAAAAGAATAAAGTCATATTGATATGACTTTATCCTTGTACTTTAACCAATGCATTTAATAACCTTGTCGGTTAATTAAATGCATGCAACCATATTTGTACGGCACAAATTCACTGGTGAATTTGTTTGCCTATAAATACAAAGTCATTTCCTTGTTAAAATTACTTTTTAGCATTAAAGGTGAATTTGTCTAAATACTCTCGATCATAACAGGGATACTTCACAACTTTAAGTATCTCGATCAAAAGAGTTATTTGGCAAATATAGATCATTTGTAATTCATAGGTTGTCAGGATACTTACATATTTGTATTATCTTGATTCCGCACAACCTTGTATTTTATTTAACATCATAAATAAAATACACTTGAAAATATTACATTGTGTTCCACTTTTATTTTATTGCTTTTAGTCTTGTATTACTTTGTTTATATACTTGCATTTATATTCAAGTAATACTAGTCCAATCTAGTGCTTATTAGACTTGTTGTATTTTACATTCTGGGTTAAACCATCAATCGAGTTTGGGACTCACAAACTAGACTTGTCAAACAAATGGGAATACTTGACTTTCATCGAATCTTCTCGTTCCCAAGTAAATCCGGGTCCACGTCTAGCTTTACATCTCACTTCAACGTTTGTATACCAAGTATTCTTTAGCTTTTTAGTCTTTCGATCTAATATCTCTATTGGCTCTTCTACAAGTTTTAACGTTTTAACGACACAGATTTCTCCAAGAGGCACATGAAGTGTTGGATCTGCCAACACTTCCGAAGATTACAAATATGGATAACATTATGAACTCCACTCAAGTCTTGAGGGAGCTCCAACAACACGCTACCGGGCCAATTCGTTTAAGGATCTTAGATGGTCCAATATACCTTGGCCCTAACTCGTCACGTTTTACAAATCGAACTACGCCTTTCCACGCGGACACTTTAAGCAACACGAAATCGTCCACTTCAAGTTCGAGGGGTCGTCGTCTCACACTTGCAAACTTTAATTGTCATTCTCGGTCACTCTCAACTTTTCTTTGATTTGAGAGACCACCTTGGTCGTTTCAACAACAATTTCGGGTCAAATGAGTTGGCTTTCGCCAAATCTCTGCCCAAGCTAGTGGTGATCTACATTTTCTCTCATATAAGGCTTTAAACGGCGCCATTTGGATGCTAGCATGATAACTACTGTTATAGGAGAATTCAATTAACGGTTGGTGCACATCCTAATTGCCACCAAACTCGATGGCACCAGCTCTTAGCATATCTTCAAACGTTTGAATCATTTTTTCACTTTGACCGTCAGTTTATGGATAGAACGTCATACTCATATCAAGTTGAGTACCCATCGCTTTTTGGAACGCCTTCCAAAACTTTGAAGTGAATCGGGTATCCCGATAAGTTATTACGGAAATCGGCCCTCCATGTTTAGATACTACTTCTTTGATGTACAACGTGCCATGGTGTCAAATTTATCGTCTTCCCGGATGGCTAAGAAGTGAGCCGACTTAGTCAACCGGTCAATTATCACCCAAATGGTGTCCCGACCACTACTCGTTCTAGGTAACTTCGTGATGAAGTTCATGGCAACTCGTTCCCATTTCCACACCGGTGTTACTGGTTGAACTAGCAACCCGGTGGTTTCTTGTGGTCGGCTTTTACTTGTAAACATGTGATGCATTCACTAACGTATCTTGTGTAAGTCCCTCACTTGATGGTTTAACCCACTAGTGTAAAATACAACAAGTCAAGTATGCACTAGAAAAGGACTAGTATTACTTAAATATAAATGCAAGTATATAAATAAAGTAATACAAGACTTAAAGCAATAAATAAATTAAAGGTGAAACACAATGTAATTTTCAAGTGTATTTTATTTATTGATGTTAAATAAAATACGAGATTGTTGTGGAACCAAGATATTACACAAGTGTAAGTATCCTAACAATCTATGAATTACAAATGATCTATTCTTGCTAAATATTCTCCTTAGATCGAAATACTTAAAGTTGTGAAGTATTCCTATTTGCGATCGAGAGTATTTAAGCAAGTTCACCAAATTGCAAAAAGTAATTTGTACAAGGAAATGACTTGGTATTTATAGGCAAATAAATTCACCAGTGAATTTTATTATGCCGTACAAATATGGTTGGATGCATTTAAGGAAACAACTTTAGTTCCTTAAATGCATTGGTTAAAGTACAAGGATAAAGTCATGTTGATGTGACTTGTCTTACTTTAACCAACCACCTTTACACGTGTGTGTACTTTTATCAATAGACAAATGGATTGTCCGGATAATAGTGTGTAAAGGCAAAAGTCAATTCCTCGTAATCAGTGTTCAGATTTGTAAGGTCTAGAACACTGATAAAGCTCCAGTCGTCGATCAGTTAAGACTGCCAGTGGGCCCCACCATTTGTCAGTCTTCTTTCTTCAGACTTCAGTCTTTGACTTCAGTGAGAATGTCTTCAGTGGGATTGATCTTGACTGGAGTGAAGCCCAGTGAGCTGAAATCTGGTGCCTTTCAGATTTCCTGTACAAGTAAGGCGCTCACTGGTCTTCTATTATTTCTGGACAAATCTTCAGTGGAGCTCCAGTCTTCATGTCTGGAGTGAGTCCAGTAAAAATGGATTTAACAAATTCCCCCTATTTGTTCAGAAATAATGCAAGGTTTTTCAAGCTTCTATCTATACAACTTGTAAGCTTGAAAAAAACACTTGTTTTTGACTAAGTCTAAAATTTTGAGTTACTGGAGAACACTTTATAGATCATCAGTGTTCCAGCTTTGTCTTTTAATTTTAACTTAGACCTAGTCTGATCACTTACTTGTGAATCAAAAGCTTGCAACTTTATTTACAGACATCACCAGATAACAAGTTACAATTTTGATTGAAAAATAAATACAAGTACAAGTAAATAATAAAGGAGTCAGGTTCTTCTCTTTTCAGCATACCCAGGTGCATCTTCAGTGGCCTTTCTCTTAGGTGAAGGGGAAGTATCTGCAGGACGAATACCCAGTGCAACCTCCATGTCAGCCTTTTTCTGCCATACTTTCTGAATTCTTTTCAGGAAGGCCTTCACGTCTGGAGTTACATCTGTTTTCCCTTTGTATGTCAAACCTATTTCCTTCAGTTCAGATAACCCAAAGGCCTGAACTGAAGTACTTTTCCTCTCATCAACAAAATCTCCTTCCCTGGCCAGTTTCACTGCAAACTTGGTATGATTTTCATGATTTTCTGCAAGTTTGATCTCAGCACCTATGATCCTTCTGACATTTGCCCTAAACTTCATCAGTTCATCATACTTTGCTTTACTTCTGGCAACCTGGATCATTTCTTCAGTTTCCCTGGACACCCTTAGATCTTCCAACACCTTTTGAACTTGAACTTGATCAATTCTTTTGGTGGTGTCCAGTGGAATGAAGGTACTGAGATCTGCATCTCTGGCAGCCTTTGATTGTCTGGCTGGGAGTCTGGGCACACCTTTCAGTTTCTTTCTGTACTCATTCTCCAGAGCTGCAACATTTGATCTGACTTGTTTCTGAAGGTTCACCAGTTCCTCCTTCCTATGTGCAATCAACTCTTGTACACTCAAACCATAAGTTTCAGCATCAAACTGTTGCTCGTCTTGTGAATACCTGGAGTGAACATAGACATCATCCATTGCTTCAAGGCATGAGTGAACTCTGGGGTCTTCCTTAATTCTTTTATAAATATCAACATGTACACCTAATCTGCCAGCATTGTAAGAATCAAGAGTCCCCATTTTTGCCATCTCCCTTTTATGGGCCAGCAGTTCATCCTTTTGAGTTCTTTTGAATATATCAATCATGATGCCCTGTTGCTCCAGTCTCTTTGAAACATCTTCATCAACAGTTGGAAAATCTGGAGAGCCTTCAGTGGTCTCTTCCATTTCACCTCCAGATACCACATGCTTCTTCCTTTTTAGGCTTTTCATTGTTGTTGTGATATCTGGGAATTCCTCAAACTGTGGCTCACTGGCATCAGTACCAACAACTTCTTCCTCTTGCACAATGGTTTTAGTACCAAGGGCTTCTTGTGCACTGGCATCAGTACCAGTCACTTACTTTAACACTTCCTTTTTGTTTCCAACAATTTCTCAGCATCAGATGATCCTTCCCCCTTGGAAATACCACCAGTTCTTGACTGGAGGTCTTTCCACAATTGTTCTAGCATATGTCTGTCAGAGGATCCAAACATACGACCTGATACTGGAGAAATTATATTCACAGTTTTTCTGAGCCCTTGAACATCCTTTTTCAAAATATCAACTTCAGAAGGCAAGTTCTTGGGCAGTTCCTTCTCAATCAAATTAACAACCTGAGGCAGCAACCCATCTTGAATATTCCTGAGTACAGACGCATAGACCTCATCAGTAAGTTCTTTCAACATCATAATCTTGAACTTCCTGGCAGTTTCATCACTTATGTTATCGATGATGGTGCTCTGGTCAAGGGTTGCCTGTTCTCCAGGTTTGTTACTGATCTGGCCAAATTCTGGACTTCTTCTTTCAGACCTGTAAGGGGTTGTTCAAGTTCGGTTTTTACTGCAGTCTGAACAGAAGACAATATCTTCTCCTCCAAGCCCTGGACTGCCACTTTAATATTTTCAGAATTTTGGTTAGTGGCAAGTACCAGTTCATTCAGCTTGTCAAACACCAGCTTCTCATTACCTGCAAACAAGTTCATCTCTGACTTGAGATTATTAGAGATTAAGGTTTTGAAGTCAGAGATAACCTGGGAAGAAGACTGTAGTGATCTCTCCAGGTCCGCCACCTTACTTAAAAGGCCTTGGACCTCGGCTGAAGAAGAAGTAGAGAGATCACCTGGAGGAGAAGGACCAGTAACATTTCTGGTTACCAAAGAGACTTGTGCCTCGACTCTTTCAGTGGGCCTTTCAGTTGATGTTACAGTTGAGTCGAGCGCACTGGAGACTGGAAAATTGACAATATTAAGTGGAGTCTCAATTGGCGATGGTTGAACTGGTGATATATGAAGTCCTTGTAAAGGACTTGGGTTAAAATATGGAGTATGTCGAGGAATTGAAGGTGGTGGTGGTGGTGGTGTATTTATTGATTCTGGTGGTGGAAGCATATCTGATGAAGGAGGGGTGGAATAACAGAAGTGTCAACTTGACTGGAAGCAGGCGGTGGAACTGAAGAATGTTCCTCTTCCAATATCAAGTCTTCACCAAAAATATTCACATCAGTATCAAAATTGATATCTGACATGGGTGACTCAACTTCATTCCAAACTGGAGGTTGCCCAACAGTCTGGTCAGTTATGTCCTGGTTCAGATCAAGCTGACCAGTTGTTGGCTCAACCGTAGTATTGTTGCCAGGTTGAGGCTCAGTCGAAACCTCGCCTCCGATCGTAGTCACTGGAGTTGCATCAGTGATGACTGTACCATCTGCAGCCATCACATCACCTACCGTAGAACTTTGAACATTAATCACTAGTAGTGACACACCAGTGACATCGTCTGTTCTTGCAGTGAGAGAAGTGTCAGAAATTTGGTTAATTACAACAGTTTGTGCTGACATGGACTCTAATGAAGGATGGGTTGTCCTTCTATTATCTTCACCACTCACCCCTACAAGAAGATTGGGAGTGGTTGCTTGTGGGTTTTCCCTTCTGACATCTCCATATTCCTGTTGGGGGGAATCTGGATGGCTAGCTTGGGTTCTACTGGAAGCGACCTGTAACACCCTTCGTTTAAAAATACGGGTTTCCAAAAATTTTCGCCTAACGACGTCAAAATAAAGCGGAAGAAATATTAAAAGTCCAAACCAATTAAAATCTGTTTGGTTTACTTATTCAATGGTGTTACTAATCGCATCATGAAAACAAGTTTAATAGAAACCCGTCGGCTGCCAAACACAAAACAACCGACTACATAATAATCCAACTCCATTAAAGACAAACATAAACAAATGTCTAAAAGTTCGGCATCTATGGGTAGCTAAGGACTTCATCAAGCATTCTACCCATTCCTCACTCATCTTCATCAACAACCTCAGCTACGCTAAACCTGAGGGAGCAACACATTTCAAAAGACAAGTGTTAGCTAACGAATTAGCTAAGTAAGATACCACTCAAGTTATAAAACATTTGTCCATTTCAAACATTATGGATTTACATACTTCATTAAGGCACAACACACATCAAACATACCACGTCATCAACATAACATATTAGGATGAACCACCCTAAATGTGCCTATCCTGCTTTACTTCATTACACACATATAACCACATAACTGCTTTCTACATTTAACTGATTTTCTACGTTTTAACTGCTTTACTACATTTTAACTGCGTCAATGTGTAACATAAGTTACACCCGACTAGATGACAACCATTCAGTTGAACATCAAACGTCGTTAAGGAATGGCAAGCCAATCCCCGAGTAATCCGTATGTACAAGACAAATGAGGGCGGGTCAGACCCCTCGTATTACTCAAACTGCATCAAAAAGACCGTGTTGCAAGGAGCCACCCAAGCAACCTACGTCAACGCACTTAGCTGGGCTAGGGCAAGTACGGGTAAGCTTAACACTTTCCTGCATCAAAGTTTTACGAGCTCGAAACTGCATCATTTAGTTTAGGTGACTACATTACCTAAACATTTACTACATTAACTGCTTTTACGTTTTGGGCCCTTAAACGTGCACGTGACATGGCAACTTAGCAAGTCTAGTGAACTAGATGAGCAAGCCATACAAACATGCACAACATCAATCAATAACAACATATACTGCATCTCATAACATCACAAGTTACTGCATATCATAACACTACATTATACTTCATACATAGCACTACATCCTACGTCATATCATAACATGCACTACATTACATATCATGAGGGACTGCATTTCAGGTCTCAAGGTCAACTACATAACCCATATTACCTCCCGTGTAACCCCATATACTCATAAACAACATACGTTACCAATTGGGAAGTTATAATTATGAAACCATCGTTTGTTGAACCCTCAGCGTGTCAAAAGTAGTGTATCTTATGTAACATCCTAAATCTTTTATCGTTTATGTTGACTTAGCTGTCAGTTAACTTTGACTTTCTATGTTAAGTCGTTATATATGGGTTAATGTGACTAATCAATATGGTTGATTAATTAATTGCTTTTAGACAAATAAATATGTTGCCATGTGCTTGTTAGTATGTGTTTTCATTAGTAATATCAAGGTTATAAGTAATAGAACGGCAAAAGACGAAGGAGCTAAGTTGTATAGTGATAAAAGATGAAATTACTTCATAAAAGTCATAACCGACTATATGATCGATGGCAGCCTTTTATATGTTTTTCCATATCTAAGCTGTGAGAACAAAACATAATTCACAAAATTAAACCCTACGGCCGCAAGCCTAGACGAGCGAGAGTAGTAACCAGTTTCTTCGACGATAAGAAGCATATCCATCATCAGCCAATCATATTTATCGTGTCATCGATCTTTTCCGTTACATAGTAAGGTATAACCTCCAACGTGTTTCTTGCTTTAATGCATCAATATAAGTTTCGGTATGATTTCGTATTAGTTGATTAGTTGAGATGTTTAAGAATGTTAAAAGGGTTTTGTTGACGGAATTCGCATCATTAAATATCAAGTCAAGTTATGGTCTTTTCACGTGGGGTTCATCGATATTTGATACAATCGCGAACATCGGGGTCGCTCGTTTATGACTATAGTTAGTCTATTTACATTGGAAAAAAAATATAATTTGCTAAAAGTGTATATGAATCGCGATATGTAGTTTGTTATGGAAGGTTTGCAATAAGCAAGGTGATAGTGAACTATAGTATTGTTAATTAAATCAAAGTCATATTCAAAACAGTATAGAGTCCTTTGGTCTCTGAATATAAAAGCAAAAGTATTTTTGACAAATGTGGTTTGAATCCTATCAAGGGAGTTAAGTGTTGTTAGGAAGATGATACTTAAGCAGTAGTTTTTGTATTAAATTTCGATAGAAGTATTTTGTGGGCAGTATTGTCAAAAAAAATAAAATGAATGTAGTTCAAGTGGCAAGTTGAAAGTTGTGGGTTGGCTCATACAAGAAATCAGATGTGTTTCCTTTTTATTCTTTGATCTAAAGCAAGTTTTAATCTTCCTCTTTTCCTGAGCAGAAACTTAAATGAAGTGATTTGTAGCTTAGGTCATATAATTACATTATTTAAGGTGAATGGGTTAATTGGTATGGGATGTTAGTTTTTAATTAAAAACATTCCTACGAATCAGACTAGTATAAATGCATGGAAGTAATACAAGTTATGTATATATTTTAATCTAGTGAGACCATGATAACATTAGTATGAATTGTTGATACATCTTAAGCTTGGACACATAGGATTAGAATGATCGATCAAGACATGCATTTTCTTTTGTTCGTGAATTAAATCAGTAATGTGGTATCTTGATTGATTGTCCAGGTTTCGAGACACTCACACTAGAGGATAATAATATTAATTTTATTATATCCTATTGAGGTAAGATATATCATTTTTGACACGCTGGGGTGCACAACGAAAATGGTGATTTCGTAAAAGTGGTTTAAAACCTTTCTTTCTCATACGCTAGTTTGGGTAATGGGATTTTTGGAGGGTTTCGCGAAATGGGTAGATTTGCATGACTAGGCTGATTTATATTGTTGATATTACGCTTGTACATGCTGAATTATAGTTGATATTAATGTTGTTTTTAGTTGTAAAGTTGTTTTCGTTGGAATGCTAAGTTGTTGAGTTGGTTTGGCTTTTACACTAGTTCACTAGACTTGTGTAGGTTGCCATGTTGACACTGTGCACGATTAGGGGCCCTAAACTTAAAGTTGAAATAAAAGTTGCTAAAGTTGATATCGTTGTTAAAACTCGAGTATAAATCTAAGTTGAAAGTGGTAAGCTTATCCCATACTGGAACCGCGTAGGAGCCAGTGTGATTTAGTTGGTCAGCGGGAGTAGACTAGTTGCTTCCAATGACACGGCCTTGAAGTTTGAGATTAGCTGGGTGACTAGGTCCAGTCACTACAAGTTGTGTAACAGCTTTCTCCTGGATTTGGTTATGCCTATCCTTAACGACACTGATGGACCCCGAAAGGACTACCCATCAAGTCGGGTGCAAGGTCCCTTAAAGGCCTTAAAGCCGCCTTTGCACACATTTGTAGTTGTATTCATTGTGGTGACGCGAGTCATCCACCTTTAGTTGAAATAAAAAGGGCATAACCTATTGTTGAATAAAGTTGTTGAAGTTGATTAAATTGCTAAGTTGAATACGTGGATAAAGTTGAATATTGTTGATTAAGTTGATAGGCACATGTAGGATTGTTAATCATTCTTATGTGTATTCGATTGCTATATATTGTTGTTGTGGTTATATGCCCGACTGCGTATGATTCTTTATTAAGTTGTTTTTAATTGGCAATCATTTACATTAACCTGTGGTATATCTTACTCGGCTTTATAGCTGACACTTGTTCTTTTGTTGAAAATGTTGTGCCACCTCAGGTTGATGCTTAGTTGAGATGCAGATTTAAAGTGAGGATGGGTAGAAGATACAGCTGAAGACTTTTACCTAGATTGCCTCATTTATTCAGACTCATTTATTATATTTAGTTGACTGTTATCGTTATTTGACGTTTATGGGTTTCATTTGATATTGGTTAGATCCGACGAGTAACACCGTCATTTAAGTTGAACATTTTTATTCTGGAAATGTAATAATTGATGGAAACTTCCGCAATACTCTGTGTTTTTAGAAAAAATTTTGAAATCCATATTTTTATAAAGTTCGGTGTTACATCTTACCTCAAAGAAGCGCACGACAATGGATAACCACGTTACCGTGCAAAGCAATTAGCCTCGTCTACCTAAAATTAGTAAACGATCATTAAACAACCTATTACTCACGTTATTAAAGTCATATCTCAGGCCTACACACCTACAAACATGACTCAAGACACGACATACGCATTGGAGGTTCATTTTAAAAAGTTCAGTAAAAGACCCTGTTGCGCCGCAATGACCCCATTGCGCCGCAACCTAACTCTCTGCTTTACAATTGCGCCGCAACCCACTCGTTGCGCCGCAATTCAAACCTCCCCAGTTGCGCCGCAACCAATACGTTGCGCCGCAGCTTATCCTTCTGGAAACTAGTTGCGCCGCAACTAGGCGTTGCGCCGCAACCCGATGCGATTCTGCACAACTTCGATCGAAAGAACCCCAAACCAACACCAAACGATTCCAAATCAAATACAAGACTTTCATACATCAAAATACTTCATTTTCAAACCATTATAACGCAAATAACTCCTTTATTAAGCCACTCATGATTTGTGTTATCAAAACAAACGTTATTTCAACATCAATTGACCCTCCAATGGTCTAGATCTGATTTCTAATGACTCATATGATCAAAAGACATAAAATCAAAATCAATATACCTCTATTACCTGAAGATCACAATGGGGATGCAAACTACTCGATCAATCACTCCTAAATCACACGTTTGAAGGATTTTCGGCTTAGAATTTTGATAGGGGATCAAAGGGGTGGCTAGGGCTTGAGAGAAAAGTTATATTTCTGTAAATGATGAACTAATGACTCCCTCCAAGACCCTAAACCCGTTTTTGACTTTCACACCATGTCAAAATTGGTCCCTAAGCTTCATAAAGTCATATTTCTTGCCCAAAACACCTCTATGGACTATATACAACTCATTAAACACTTTGAACACCTCAAAAAGACATTTAACTACATCTTAACCACATTACTAGTCAATCAATAAAACATAGTCTGAGGGAGGAGGGGGAGCAGAACGGAGGAAGTAAGCAACAATGGAAGGGAAGGGAAATGGTACATACAACTCATTAAACACTTTGAACACCTCAAAAAGGCATTTAACTACATCTTAACCACATTACTACATCAATTAATAAGACATTCAAGTCTCGCACGCGTAACACATTAACTACATATAAGCATACAAATCTATCGATGACTTAACGACACGTTATGTTGACTTAACGACTCTAGTCAACCGTTAAATAAAAAGATTGGGATGTTACAATTACCTCCCCCTTAAGAGGATTCCGTCCCCGGAATCTCATCAGAAATGAACAACTTTGGATACTTCTCTTTCATCACCGACTCGGTTTCCCAAGTGAGACTTTCTCCATGGTTGTGCTTCCACTTGATCAACACAAGGTCAATCATCTTCCTGCTTAACTTCTTTTGCTTCCTTCCAAGTATAGCTATTGGTTCTTCAATCATCCTTTTACTTGGATCAATGCTCACATCTTCAATAGGAATCACACTAGACTCCTCGGCTAAACATTTCCTCAAATAGGATACATGAAATGTGTTGTGAATTCCATCCAATTCTGGAGGCAATTCCAACTGATACGCCACATCTTTAATGCGCTTCAGAACTTTAAATGGTCCAATAAATCTTGGACTCAACTTACCTTTCTTTCCAAAGCGAATGACTCCTTTCCATGGGGATACTTTCAGCATCACCATGTCACCAACTTCGAACTCAACTGGCCTTCTTTTCTTGTCGACATAAGTTTTCTGTCTTTCTCTTGCCACACGAAGAGCTTCTTTAGCAATATAACTTTCTCCGCTGTGAGTTCTATAATTTCAGGACCCGTAATTTGCTTTTCACCGGGCTCCATCCAACAACTTGGAGTCCTACACTTTCTACCATAAAGCATTTCAAATGGCGGCATTCCAATGCTTGCGTGGTAGCTATTATTATAAGCAAACTCAATCATCTTCAAATGATCGTCCCATGCTCCACCATACTCCAATACACAAGCCCTCAACATATCCTCCAATGTTTATATCGTCCTCTCACTTTGCCCATCGGTTTGAGGATGATAGGCGGTGCTCAAATTCACTCTCGTACCAAGGGCTTTCTGAAGACCCTTCCAAAAACTAGATACAAATCTCGTGTCTCGATCTGAAACAATAGATAAAGGAACACCATGCTTCGAGACAACTTCATCTATGTACATCTTTGCCATCTTAGTCAATGGCACATCCTGGCGTGTTGCCAAGAAATGAGCACTCTTCGTCAATCTATCCACAATAACCCAAACCATATCATTACCCTTTGGAGTTCTAGGTAACTTGGTCACAAAATCCATAGTTATATGATCCCATTTCCATTCGGGAATCTCTAATTGATGCAACATTCCATATGGCTTTTTGTGATCTGCTTTAACCCGCGCGCAAGTCAAACATCTTTCCACAAAATGTGCTACCTCTCCTTTAATATTAGGCCACCAATAGATGGGCTTCAAATCTGCATACATCTTTGTAGCACTGGGATGAACTGAATACCTTGACCTATGAGCTTCTTCAAGTATCAGTTCTCGGTTACCTTCAAGTAATGGCACCCAAATTCGACCCTTATAAGTCCGAAATCCACGGCTATTCGTCTCCATCACTAATCTTTTCTTCTTTCCAATACTTTCATTGTCGATGTTATCCTTCAATAACGCTTTAACTTGAGCCTCCTTGATACGATCAAGTAATCCCGACTTCGCTTGTACCACCATGCTCATCAATCTACATGAAAAATTCTGCACTTTCCTACTTAATGCATCAGCTACTACATTGGCTTTACTGGGATGGTATTTGATTTCACAATCATAGTCTTTCAACAATTCCATCCATCTCCTTTGTCTCACATTCATTTCTTTCTGAGTAAAACATATTGTAAACTCTTATGGTCGGTGTACAAGGTACACTTAGTGCCATATAGGTAGTGTCTCCATAACTTCAAAGCAAACACCACCGCCGCTAACTCAAGATCATGAGTCGGGTAGTTCTTTTCATGTGGCTTCAATTGGCGTGAAGCATAGGCAATAACCTTATCCCTCTGCATAAGAACACAACCCAAACCCGTAATGGAAGCATCACTATAAACAACAAGATCATCCGTACCTTCAGGTAAGGCAAGGATAGGAGCTTCACATAACTTCGTCTTCAACGTTTGAAAAGCCTTCTCTTGAGCTTCCGACCATACAAACTTCACTCCTTTCTTCGTCAATTCGGTCATTGGCTTAGCTATACGAGAGAAATCTTGTATAAACCTTCGATAATAGCTGGCTAAACCAAGAAAACTTTTGATCTCCGTGGGAGTCTTTGGCTGCTCCCACTTAGAAACAGCATCAATCTTTGAGGGATCAACTTTAATTCCTTCAGAAGAAATGACATGTCCAAGAAACTGAACTTCTCTAAGCCAAAACTCACATTTAGAGAACTTTGCATATAACTTCTTTTCTCTAAGGACTTCAAGGACAACCCTTAAGTGTTCTCGATGCTCGGCTTCAGACTTAGAATAAATCAGAATATCATCTATGAAAACAATCACAAAATGGTCTAAGAATGGACGACAAACACGATTCATAAGATCCATAAAGGCAGCTGGAGCATTTGTCAAACCAAAAGGCATGACTAAGAACTCATAATGTCCATATCGTGTACGAAAAGCTGTTTTTGCAACATCCTCCTTCTTGACCTTCAATTGATGATAACCGGACCGCAAATCAATCTTAGAAAAATATGAAGCACCATGAAGTTGATCAAAAAGATCATCGATACGCGGAAGAGGATATTTATTCTTCACTGTTCGCTTATTCAACTCACGGTAGTCTATGCACATGCGCATAGAACCATCCTTCTTCTTTACGAATAAAACCGGAGCTCCCCAAGGCGAGGAACTAGGTTGTATAAAACCCTTGTCAAGTAACTCTTGAAGTTGCGTCATCAACTCTTTCATTTCAGTAGGAGCCAAACGATATGGCGCCTTTGCAACTGGAGTAGCACCCGGAACAAGATCAATCTGAAAAGTAACCTCACGATCGGGAGGAATACCGGGAAGATCATCCGGAAAGACATCAGAAAATTCTGAAACTACATCAACATTAGAAATAGAAGACTTCTCCTTTCGTGTATCAATCACATAAGCAAGGAAGTGATTCTTATTATGCCGAATGCAATTTAGAGCCTTCATTAAATTAATGATCTTTAAGCCCCCCTTCTTCTTATCTCCATAAACAGAGATGACTACACCATCCGGGGTAGTGAAACGAACTACCTTTTGAGAACATATAATTGTGGCATCATTTTGAGATAACCAATCCATACCTATCACTATATCAAAACCAGCAAGAGTAGTAGGTAATAACTGGACCGGAAAAGAGCGACCTTCAATCTCAATGTCACAATCATCATAGCCCATACGTATGTCACTAATAGTACCATTGGCAATCTCTACCTCTACAAAACAATCTAAGGGAGTAGTGACTCTTTCAAGCTTAGAGCAAACAAGGTAGACACAAAAGACCTATTTGCACCCGAATCAAATAGAACAGAAGCAGGTTTTGAATTAACAAGGAAAGTACCGCTTACCACTTCATCGTTGTCCTTAGCAGCTTCCACCGTCATTTGAAGTGCTTGAACCCTTGTCTTTGGAGCGGCTGCCTTCTTTCCATCATTCCTCATTTGTGGACAGTCTGCAATGAGATGACCTGTTTCTTGACACTTATAGCAACGCATCCTATCCCTACAATCAGCTGCAATATGCCCCGATGAACCACACTTATGGCACCTTTTGGTCTTGTCTGAACATTGACCATCATGAGTAGTCTTACAAGTAGAACACCATGTGCCACTCTTCTTCTTGTCTTTACCTCCATTCGAGGTTGAACTACCTTTGAACTTCTTATTAGAACCCGAAGACCAATTAGATCTTCTCTTGAATCCCGACTTCTTATCATCGGCTTTCTCCACAACTTTTTCAGATTTTGAGGTCATCATCTAACCTCTTAGACTCCTTAATAGCTGCAGACAGGGTAGTGTGCTGCCTACATAGACCACGATAACTAACCGGGAGACCATCACAATATGCCTCAATCTGGTCCACCTCCCTACGAACCATATGACCCACAAACTTGAGTTTCTCCATGAACGAATGGGCATACTCCATTATAGCACCGGGCTTAGCAGTCAAGGCCCTAAACTCCTTCTCAATCAACCTCAACTCACGAGTTCCAACATACTCTTCCAAGAACTTCTCCTTAAAAGTACCCCAAGGCATCACAGCTAGCACCTCAGGAGCTATGGAAACTGTAGTAGCCCTCCACCAATTACGGGCATTCTTTTTCAACATACGAGTTGCACACAAAACTTTCATGTCATCAGGACAATAACATGAAGCAAAGACCACCTCAATGTCTTCTAACCACTCCATGGCACCCACTGCATTCTGAGTACCATCAAAGTCTTTAGCACCACATTTCTGAAAACTCTCATACTTAAAGTTGTTAACACGAGGGGCAACCATAACTCGAGGTTCCACCACATTTTCTACACCATTCACCTCAGCAACTACATCCTCAGGAGCAACCAATGACCTTACATTCGATGGCTCAGCACGGTTTGAGCGGTTCGAATAGTTTCCATCGGTATGCTCATTCCGGTGCAAACTAGCATCCCTTTCTGCCCTCAATTGTGCTAACTCCTCTTCATTTCTCATCAAAAGAGCTTGGATAGCTCTCAACTCTTCATGTAATTCTGCTTGATTGGGAACCTGTTCAATCACCCGGTTTGCCCTATCAATTTCCGACCTTGTGGGCTGTGCACCCGGAAGTGGCCTTCGCGGAGGCCTTTGGTTAACACCATTCCCAGCCTCATTCCCATTAGGCGGAGCACCACTAGCATTAGTTCCATCTCGTTGACTGTTAGCACGAGTGTTAACCATGTTGTCTACAATGTAATGACGGCAGTTAGTAAGAATTAAAGTGAGAACAAGGAGATTAAGGCTACACGATATCTACGTAAGCTGCATATAAAACCACAAACAAGCCTCAACCTACACTCTCACTCAATCCCAACCCGTCCTAATGTACTTCATCTCAAAGCTAGGCACACCTACATAATCCTAACTTATCCTTCATCGGTTTAAGTCCAAAATCCTACGGTCATGGTCGAACTTTGGTTCACTTAAACCATTTCTCTGATACCAACTTGTAACACCCTTCGTTTAAAAATACGGGTTTCCAAAAATTTTCACCTAACGGCGTCAAAATAAAGCGGAAGAAATATTAAAAGTCCAAACCAATTAAAATCTGTTTGGTTTACTTATTCAATGGTGTTACTAATCGCATCATCAAAACAAGTTTAATAGAAACCCGTCGGTTGCCCAACACAAAACAACCGACTACGTAATAATCCAACTCCATTAAAGACAAACATAAACAAATGTCTAAAAGTTCGGCATCTATGGGTAGCTAAGGACTTCATCAAGCATTCTACCCATTCCTCACTCATCTTCATCAACAACCTCAGCTACGCTAAACCTGAGGGAGCAACACATTTCAAAAGACAAGTGTTAGCTAACGAATTAGCTAAGTAAGATAACACTCAAGTTATAAAACATTTTTCCATTTCAAACATTATGGATTTACATACTTCATTAAGGCACAACACACATCAAACATACCACGTCATCAACATAACATATTAGGATGAACCACCCTAAATGTGCCTATCCTGCTTTACTTCATTACACACATATAACCACATAACTGCTTTCTACATTTAACTGATTTTCTACGTTTTAACTGTTTTACTACATTTTAACTGCGTCAATGTGTAACATAAGTTACACCCGACTAGATGACAACCATTCAGTTGAACATCAAACGTCGTTAAGGAATGGCAAGCCAATCCCCGAGTAATCCGTATGTACAAGACAAATGAGGGCGGGTCAGACCCCTCGTATTACTCAAACTGCATCAAAAAGACCATGTTGCAAGGAGCCACCCAAGCAACCTACGTCAACGCACTTAGTCGGGCTAGGGCAAGTACGGGTTAAGCTTAACACTTTTCTGCATCAAAGTTTTACGAGCTCGAAACTGCATCATTTAGTTTAGGTGACTACATTACCTAAACATTTACTACATTAACTGCTTTTACGTTTTGGGCCCTTAAACGTGCACGTGACATGGCAACTTAGCAAGTCTAGTGAACTAGATGAGCAAGCCATACAAACATGCACAACATCAATCAATAACAACATATACTGCATCTCATAACATCACAAGTTACTGCATATCATAACACTACATTATACTTCATACATAGCACTACATCCTACGTCATATCATAACATGCACTACATTACATATCATGAGGGACTGCATTTCAGGTCTCAAGGTCAACTACATAACCCATATTACCTCCCGTGTAACCCATATACTCATAAACAACATACGTTACCAATTAGGAAGTTATAATTATGAAACCATCGTTTGTTGAACCCTCAGCATGACAAAAGTAGTGTATCTTACCTCAAAGAAGCGCACGACAATGGATAACCACGTTACCGTGCAAAGCAATTAGCCTCGTCTACCTAAAATTAGTAAACGATCATTAAACAACCTATTACTCACGTTATTAAAGTCATATCTCAGGCCTACACACCTACAAACATGACTCAAGACACGACATACGCATTGGAGGTTCATTTTAAAAAGTTCAGTAAAAGACCCTGTTGCGCCGCAATGACCCCATTGCGCCGCAACCTAACTCTCTGCTTTACAATTGCGCCGCAACCCACTCGTTGCGCCGCAATTCAAACCTCCCCAGTTGCGCCGCAACCAATACGTTGCGCCGCAACTTATCCTTCTGGAAACTAGTTGCGCCGCAACTAGGCGTTGCGCCGCAACCCGATGCGATTCTGCACAACTTCGATCGAAAGAACCCCAAACCAACACCAAACGATTCCAAATCAAATACAAGACTTTCATACATCAAAATACTTCATTTTCAAACCATTATAACGCAAATAACTCCTTTATTAAGCCACTCATGATTTGCGTTATCAAAACAAACGTTATTTCAACATCAATTGACCCTCCAATGGTCTAGATCTGATTTCTAATGACTCATATGATCAAAAAGACATAAAATTAAAATCATTATACCTCTATTACCTGAAGATCACAATGGGGATGCAAACTACTCGATCAATCACTCCTAAATCACACGTTTGAAGGATTTTCGGCTTAGAATTTTGATAGGGGATCAAAGGGGTGGCTAGGGCTTGAGAGAAAAGTTATATTTCTGTAAATGATGAACTAATGACTCCCTCCAAGACCCTAAACCCGTTTTTGACTTTCACACCATGTCAAAATTGGTCCCTAAGCTTCATAAAGTCATATTTCTTGCCCAAAACACCTCTATGGACTATATACAACTCATTAAACACTTTGAACACCTCAAAAGGCATTTAACTACATCTTAACCACATTACTACATCAATCAATAAGCATACAAATCTATCGACGACTTAACGACACGTTATGTTGACTTAACGACTCTAGTCAACCGTTAAATAAAAAGATTGGGATGTTACACGACCAAAGCTCCTACTCTCCTAAGACTCCTGGTTTGATTTCTTGGTCGTCTGGGGGGTTTTCTGGTAAGATATTCACATTTTGCTGTGGGTCAGAGGCCACCTCAGTTTTTGGTGACCCCACTTCAGCAATGAGGACTCCAGTGGGTCCTTCACTATTTTGAAGCCCGCCTGGAGCCTCTGACGACTCATCTGGTGATGATGCATCGTTTAATTCCCTTATGAAATGGAGGAGCATGTTCTGAGGGATATCTATTTCACCAGGTTTTGAAGTTAAATTATTCAAATCCCTCAGATACTCAGATACTGAAAAGTATCGTGAGTTATAATCGTACTGCTCACCCAGTAAGCTTTTAAAAATAAGGGAAAGAAAACGAATGAAAGGTACATGTGGTTTTCTGCTTTTACCTTTCAGACGTTCAGCAAGGTCATCAAAGAAGATCTGGGCAAAATCAACTCTATAACCAAACCATAGGCAGTATGCAATCTGGAGTTGCGTCTGATTGATCTGATCAAGTCCTCCAGAACTGCCTCCCAAACACTCAACAATGTGAGTGAAGAAATATCTCCATGAGTCAGTTAATTTACTCATGTAGATGGTACCCTTTCTTTTCAGTACCCCATGCTCATCCAAAATATCAGCATGTCCCATTAGCCTACAAACTTCCCTGTAATTGAGACCAGAGGGAAGTTGTATGGCCAGCTCATTGTCTGCAAAGTAATTCAACTGAAGAGCTATTCTGATAGTGTCGACAGTGATAGATAGTGGCCTGGTGCCTTATTTCAGAGTAAAGTGGATGGCTTCATTATCACCTTCCACGAAATGAGCTGTGTACCAGAACTCACATAAATATTCATGGTACATGTTGCCCGGATTCAGAGTTAGGGCTCCATATAATGGACAACTGAGGAAAAAGGCAGTCAGTCGCCCAATAATGGATGATGGGTGCCTGAGAGTTTTGCCATCCAGTTATTCATATTAATACGAATGGCTGCCGGATCTAGAGTTATATTTGGTGCTTTTGTGACGGCAAGCAACTGGATTATATGAGGAAGAAAGAAGATTTTTATCTGAATTGGATTGACGAGGGGCCATCATGTACAATCGATTTCCCAGAATGAAAGAAAGAAAAATGGTGTTTTAAGCTTTTTAGGGTTTGATTGATGAATTTATGAGTGATGATTGGGAATTGAATGAAGAAGATAGTAAATGAAGGAATTTGGGAGTAAATACTTTTCGAGATAAAGGAAAATGAAAGTAAATGTGGGTATTTATAGATGAGAGAGAAACTTGGAATTTCAAACGGTTATTTTGAATTTTATTCATTGTAATTTTGATCGGGTTTGAAATCCGCATTAAATTCACCCCATCACACATAAATGCGTGACGTTTGACAGCCCACAAAACCAACTTGATGCCTTTTTGTCTTCCCAAGGTAAAAATACCATCATTTAGTTTGAAAAATATCTTGCCACGTAGGATAAAAAGTTACTATCCATTTAAAAGTTTGCTTACGTGGCACGCACAAAGAACAAGTGTTTAAACAATTATGACTGACATACCATGACTTATTTCAATGCATCTGGAGGTTGACTGGACACTCCAGGATCACTGGTGTTTTATGCCAGTGAAATATGCACTGAAGGTACACTGGAGGACTTCCAGTAATGTACCAGTGATATTTTCCAGAAAATTCTTCCAGTGGGAAAATAAATTCCCCCTGAAATTAAAAACATTTTAAGGACAAAAATATGGTTTGAGTCTTCCCCCTGGAATGGTGATCCATAAATCTATAATGCAAAGATAGTATCACAAAGGCGTTCGATAGCTAAGCTGGCATAGATTTAAGAATCTGGAAATCAAAGAACCCTGTCAGTGTCACATAGGCGTTCATAACAAGGTTCCAGATTAAGGGTTCAACATTCCCAACTCACCAACAAGATATTGAAAAGTCTTTTCATCTAGTGGTTTTGTAAAATTGTCAGCGAGTTGTTTGTCAGTGGGAATAAAATGGAGTTCAATGTCATTTTTCATAATATGATCACGAATAAAATGATACCTGATGTCAATGTGCTTGGTTTTGGAGTGCATGACTGGATTGTATGAGATAGCAATGGCACTGGTATTATCACAAAAGATGGGGGTCTTTGAATATTTAATACCATAATCAAGCAACTGGTTCTTCATCCAGAGTATCTGAGCACAACAACTGGCTGCAGATACATACTCAGCTTCAGCAGTTGACAATGAAACTGAAGTTTGCTTCTTACTGGTCCAGCTGACCAGTTTGCCACCAAGGAAGTGACATCCACCAGTAGTGGATTTCCTATCTATCTTACAACCTGCATGATCTGAATCTGAATAACCCATTAGATCCATGCCTGAGCCTTTGGGATACCAAAGCCCAAACTGGGGACACCCTTAAGGTATTTCAGTATGCGCTTTACAGCAAGCATATGAGATTCTTTTGGATTAGACTAATATCTGGCACATAAACATGTTGAAAACATTATATCTGGTCTACTGGCAGTTAAATATATCAGTGAACCTATCATGCCTCTATAGACAATGGTATTCACTGGTTTCCCATCTGGATCCGAGTCCAGAGTAAGAGGTGCAGAAATTGGAGTAGGTTTAGATGGTGAAGAGTTCATATCATATTTCTTTAAAAGATCTCTAACATATTTCTCTTGATTAATAAAAATACCATCACTGGTTTGTTTAATCTGAAGTCCTATAAAATATGTTAATTCACCCATTAAACTCATCTCATATTCAGAAGCCATAATTTTTGAAAATTTCTTGCACATATTTTCATCAGTAGAACCAAAAATAATATCATCAACATAAATTTGTACCAGTAAAAGATTACCTTTTTCATGAAGAATGAACAAGGTACTGTCGATTGCACCCCTTTTGAAACCATTTTTCAACAAGTGTTTAGTCAGAGTATCATACCAGGCACGTGGGGATTATCTGAGACCATAAAGTGCTTTGTCCAGACGATATACCCAGTGGGGATGCTTCTCATCAACGAAGCCTGGTGGTTGCTTGACGTAAACTTCTTTTTCCAACTTTCCATTTAAAAATGCACTCTTTACATCCATCTGGCAGACCTTGAATTGATGATGAGCAGCAAATGCTAAGAAAATTCTGATCGCTTCAAGTCTAGCCACTGGAGCAAATTATTCATTAAAATCAACATCTGATTGACAATACCCCTGTGCAACCAATCTAGCCTTGTTTCTGACAACATGGCCATCTTCATCTACCTTATTTCTGAAGACCCATCTTGTTCCAATTGGTTCCTTCTTACCAACTGGGAAAGGAACCAGATTCCAAACCTTGTTCCTTTCAAACTGGTGAAGCTCTTCTTGCATTGCAATCACCCAGCTTGGATCTCGTCAATCTTATTCGGTTCTATCAGTGATAAGAAGCTGACGTACAGACATTGTTCACTGGAGGCTCTTCTGGTCTGAACCCCTCTACTGAAGTCTCCTATGATTTGATCAATAAGATGTGCTTTTGTCCACCTAGAGTATTGACCAGGATTGTTATGAACAACAATATCAGTGCAAGAGTTCAGTTGATTTTCCTCTGGTGTTGCTTCAGGATGAGGATCTTGCCAGACTATTTCAACATCTTCATCTGAATCATTAAGATCACGATTTGCATCATGAAATTCTTCATTTGAAGGCATTTCTTGGAGTACTGGCTCAATTTCAACTGGAACTGATACTGGGGAGTAGTACGAACATCTGATCCAATAACAAGTTCAGAGGGTAGTTTGAAATTTATTGAAGGATAGAAAGGAGTACTACTGGGAGGTTTCACAATCTGAACAGGTTCCAGATCAGGATGACTGGAAGCTGTATCTTCTGAATCTTTATTGTAGTTGATAGGATCAGATTCACAGAAGACAATTGGAGTTACTGGGGGTGATTCAAGGGCTGGCTTTTTATTGATTGCAGCATTTGACTCATCAAATGTGACATGTATTGACTCATGGACCTTCTCCAGTCTCTTGTTATAGACTCTGAAGGCCTTGCGAATGGCTGAATAACCCAAGAAGTAACCCTCATCAGCTTTGGCATCAAATTTGCCTAACTGACTGGAATCGTTCAGGATGTACACTGGACATCCAAATACATGAAAATAACCAATATTTGGTTTTCGATTCCTGAGGACTTCATAGGCAGTCTTTTTGTGCCTCTTGATGTAAACTGACCTGTTCTGGGTGTGGCATGCAGTAGCAATTGCTTCAGCCCAAAAACTGGTAGGAAGACCAGATTCAGCAAGCATACTCCTGGCAGCTTCTATCAGCGTTCGATTCTTTCTTTCTACAACTCCATTCTGCTCTGGAGTGCGTGCTGAAGAGAAGTTCTGGGAGATGCCAGTGTCAGTACAGAATGACTCCAGTGTAGCATTCTGAAATTCTGCTCCATTGTCACTTCTTAACTGACACACCTTTCGCTTGTACTTGAGTTCAATTTGCTTGATAAGAGCAATGATTTCAGCAGCAGCTTCATTTTTAGACCTCAGAAAGATAACCCAACAATATCTGGAAAATTCATCGACAATCACCAGGGTGTATCTTTTACCAGCACGAGTCTGAACATTTATTGGACCAAAAAGATCCATATGCAGCATATGAAGTGGTTCAGAGATGCTGAAATTCTGCTCCATTGTCACTTCTTAACTGACACACCTTTCGCTTGTACTTGAGTTCAATTTGCTTGATAAGAGCAATGATTTCAGCAGCAGCTTCATTTTTAGACCTCAGAAAGATAACCCAACAATATCTGGAAAATTCATCGACAATCACCAGGGTGTATCTTTTACCAGCACGAGTCTGAACATTTACTGGACCAAAAAGATCCATATGCAGCATATGAAGTGGTTCAGAGATGCTGAAATTCTGCTCCATTGTCACTTCTTAACTGACACACCTTTCGCTTGTACTTGAGTTCAATTTGCTTGATAAGAGCAATGATTTCAGCAGCAGCTTCATTTTTAGACCTCAGAAAGATAACCCAACAATATCTGGAAAATTCATCGACAATCACCAGGGTGTATCTTTTACCAGC
Source organism: Erigeron breviscapus (assembly GCA_034093135.1). NCBI lineage: Eukaryota > Viridiplantae > Streptophyta > Magnoliopsida > Asterales > Asteraceae > Erigeron > Erigeron breviscapus. The sequence continues at coordinate 127,993,793 of CM067167.1, forward strand.
ACGAGTCTGAACATTTACTGGACCAAAAAGATCCATATGCAGCATATGAAGTGGTTCAGAGATGCTGAAATTCTGCTTGGTCTTGAAACTGGCACGTTTCTGCTTACCCATTTCACATCCTGGACATGACCTTTCCTTTTAGAAGGAAACTGAAGGTATCCCATCTGCCAGTTGTTTTCTAGAAAACTTGTTAATATTTTTGAAATTTAAATGGGACAACCTTTTATGCCACAACCAGTTTGTGTCTTCATCAGCTTGTGTATAGGTACACTGCTCTAAAGGAGAGCTTTCCATATCCATTACATACACATTTCCTCTTCTGGGAGCAATCAATACTACCTTCCAGTCCTTGTTAAATACGATGCCCTGAGCAATATTGAACAAAACTTGATAGCCATCATCACACAGTTGACTGACACTGATCAGGTTATATTTCAAACCATTCACATATGCAACACGTCTGAATTTGACTTGTCCATTGTTCAGGACACCATATCCCTCAGTTTTTCCACAACCATCATTTCCAAAAGTAATGGAGGGTCCATCAGAAATTATGAACTCCTCCAGCAGGGTCTTACATCCGGTCATTGTCCTGCCAGCTGCACTGCCAAGATACCAAATATATTTCTTTCGATCGCCCTACACATCCACCAGATTTATTAGTTAGACTTGGGAACCCATCGACTGATGGGTTCACTGTACTCTCCCTTATAAGTCCCTGGAGGAATCTGATTGAGTTCACTTTCTTGTACAACAGATTTTTCTGAAAATACAATTGGAGCTGATAGTTTTGAAACCTTTTTCTTTTTCTTCTCGACTAGAGAAACATTTTTATCTTTCTTTGAAAAAGGTTTTGTATTTTGTTTAGGGCTAGATGAAGTACCCTCAAAATTGTTTAATCTTGCATTGCAACTTTGAACCTGATGAGCCAGTAGTTGAAACTGGCTCTCCAACCTTAACAAAATACTTTCTTCAGATGATACCTGAGCCTTTCCAGTTGACTGGACTTTAGGCTTAGGAAGGGAGACATTCTTTTTCTTTGGAACTGAAGGTTCCTTTAAAGCAGACTGAGGCAAAGGTTTCTTTTGATTGACCTTTTTAACTGGAGCAGTCATCTGTGGTGCTCCAGTCTTAACCTCTGGAGATTGAACTGGTAAAACACTAGGACTAGGGGTAACAGGCTCATCATAAATGGTGTTGGGCCTGACCTCTTTTGGTAAACGGTCAATGACTGGGACAAGTGATGCAATATGGGTATTTCCATCCAGATAAGCTCGTTTTTGAGTTGGATATTGGTTTACTGCTGCATAATATGGCTTTTTGGTTTCTAGCCAAGATTTTATGACCTGTTTTTCTTTTTCCAAAACAATTTCTAGGTCTTGTTTTTCCTGGACCAGTTGTTCAGTTACCAAAACTTGTGCTTGAAAAGCCAGTTCAATATCTTGAAGTTCTTTTAATTTTGATTGTAAAGATGAAAGTTCAGTAAAATCTGTTTCTAGACCTTTAACACTGTCAGATCTAACAGTTTCAACAAAAAATAAATCAGAATTAAGAGCTTCAGCAATGTCCAATTTTAGTTCAGGGTCAGTCTCAGCATCATATTCATTGACCTTTTTAACTGGAGCAGTCATCTGTGGTGCTCCAGTCTTAACCTCTGGAGATTGAACTGGTAAAACACTAGGACTAGGGGTAACAGGCTCATCATAAATGGTGTTGGGCCTGACCTCTTTTGGTAAACGGTCAATGACTGGGACAAGTGATGCAATATGGGTATTTCCATCCAAATAAGCTCGTTTTTGAGTTGGATATTGGTTTACTGCTGCATAATATGGCTTTTTGGTTTCTAGCCAAGATTTTATGACCTGTTTTTCTTTTTCCAAAACAATTTCTAGGTCTTGTTTTTCCTGGACCAGTTGTTCAGTTACCAAAACTTGTGCTTGAAAAGCCAGTTCAATATCTTGAAGTTCTTTTAATTTTGATTGTAAAGATGAAAGTTCAGTAAAATCTGTTTCTAGACCTTTAACACTGTCAGATCTAACAGTTTCAACAAAAAATAAATCAGAATTAAGAGCTTCAGCAATGTCCAATTTTAGTTCAGGGTCAGTCTCAGCATCATATTCACTGACCTTTTTAATCACTATGTCCACCCATCTTCCAGATGTGACATCTTCTTTCACCAGATGCTCTTGGTCTGCCAGAGCCATATAACAACAATCTCTTTCCTCTTCTTCATCAACTGATGAATCATCAGAGGGAACCCATTTTTCTTTAGTGGTTGCAATCATGCATTTATTATTATCTTTTTCAGTAGACATGAGTGCAATTTGAGCCTTAAGCTTTTGGTACTTGGACTTGTAGCTATCATCAGGCTTTTGATAAGAAACAGATGGACCAGGCTGGGATACAAACTGACTGGACTTGCATTCCTTCATGAAATGACCTCTTCTGCCACACTTAAAGCATGTCAGATTGGCCTTATCAGTAGAAGTACTGGAAGCATGTTGTCCACTGGACCTATTTGCTCTTGCTTTGAAACGGTTAAACGTTTTAGCAATCATAGCAACTAAGTCATCATTATCAGATTCATCACAGTCTGGAGAGATATTATTTGTTACTCCAGATTCCATAAGTTCAGACATCATCTTCTTCATAGAAAATACATTCTCAGAAGACATCAGTGCTGCACATTGTGGTTCAGTATGACTGACCACATTGGAACTACTGGAAGCATGATTTAAGGCATCTTGCTCAGCCACAACTCTCTGAGCATGATTCTCTTCAGTGTATCTGAAGGCTCCATATAAGGATGCTAGAGTGTGGGTGTGCAAAGTTTTACCCTGCCTTAAAACCAGGATCATATGAGACCATTTTGTGGGTAAAATATCACAAAATTTTTCAAGAAGTATATCCTTGTCTTTCTCAACCCCAGTCCTCTCAACTGGTTTATAATGCTCATGAATCTGGTGTAAGTACCAGTAAGAGACTCATTGGGGAGAGCAAAAAATGACTCATACTTCTTATTTAATGAGACTTTTATGGTGACAATAGTATCATCACCTCCTTCATACTGGGTCACTAGTTCATCCCACATGGTTTTAGCACTGGGAAAAAGGACTAGTGTAGGAATTAGGGTTTCTGGAACAGCACCGATGATCATGTTTTTGAGCTTGGTATCTAAATCAACCAGTCTCCTCATCTGACCAGTGTTCATCCCTCTTTTCCCTTCCTCTTCCAGATCAAGTTGGATCAAGTAGAGGACTGAGAGGTGAAGTTGGTACATAGAGTCATTCATTTAAAATTTTCATCATGTACCTCTCAATCCCAGTTATGTGAAGTATCATCCTAGCTTTCCACGTCCCAAACTCATCACTGTTCCTACTGAATTTAGGAACAGGTGTGTTTGAGTAATGCACATGCACATGTGGAGAAGCAGGAGTAGGAGGAGGTGGGGGGTTAGTATTAATAACAGGTGGTGGTTCATTATGGTCATTTAAATTAGGATCAGGACCAGGACCTCCTTGAGTATTTTCTGGGTTGGCCATCAAGAAGCAGATCTAGGCAAGTATATTAGCCTTCTGCTCTGATACCAATTGTAAGTCCCTCACTTGATGGTTTAACCCACTAGTGTAAAATACAACAAGTCAAGTATGCACTAGAAAAGGACTAGTATTACTTAAATATAAATGCAAGTATATAAATAAAGTAATACAAGACTTAAAGCAATAAATAATTAAAGGTGGAACACAATGTAATTTTCAAGTGTATTTTATTTATTGATGTTAAATAAAATACGAGATTGTTGCGGAACCAAGATATTACACAAGTGTAAGTATCCTAACAATCTATGAATTACAAATGATCTATTCTTGCTAAATATTCTTCTTAGATCGAAATACTTAAAGTCGTGAAGTATTCTTATTTGCGATCGAGAGTATTTAAGCAAGTTCACCAAATTGCAAAAAAGTAATTTGTACAAGGAAATGACTTGGTATTTATAGGCAAATAAATTCACCAGTGAATTTATTATGCCGTACAAATATGGTGGATGCATTTAAGGAAACAACTTTAGTTCCTTAAATGCATTGGTTAAAGTACAAGGATAAAGTCATGTTGATGTGACTTGTCTTACTTTAACCAACCACCTTTACACGCGTGTGTACTTTTATCAATAGATAAATGGATTGTCCGGATAATAGTGTGTAAAGGCAAAAGTCAATTCCTCGTAATCAGTGTTCAGATTTGTAAGGTCTAGAACACTGATAAAGCTCCAGTCATCGATCAGTTAAGACTGCCAGTGGGCCCCGCCATTTGTCAGTCTTCTTTCTTCAAAATCCAGTCTTTGACTTCAGTGAGAATGTCTTCAGTGGGATTGATCTTGACTGGAGTGAAGCCCAGTGAGCTAAAATCTGGTGCCTTTCAGATTTCCTGTACAAGTAAGGCGCTCACTGGTCTTCTATTATTTCTGGACAAATCTTCAGTGGAGCTCCAGTCTTCATGTCTGGAGTGAGTCCAGTAAAACTGGACTTAACATCTTGCAACGTCTTTCTTCATTCCCAACCACCGATACAAGTCTCTCATGTCAAAATACCTCTTGTCGGACCCCGGGTGAACCGAGTAGGCCGACTTGTGAGCTTCATTCATCAATTTCATTCGAAGCCCACCAAAGACGGGGATTCCACAATCGTTCAACAAGGTATAAACCGTCATTGTCCTTCCTATCAAATTGTTCCTCTAAGCCGTGTAATGCTTCATTGATGAAGTTTCCGGCCTAGTTGCCAACCTTTGTGCTTCAATGATGGAGTCACGAATACTCCTTTGCACGGTAAGGCTCATGGCTCTAATTCGTCTCGGTTTTACACGTTCTTTTCGGCTCAAGGCATTGGCAACAACTTTTGCTTTACTCGGGTGGTACCAGATATTGCAATCATAATCACTAAAAAGTTTAGTCATCTTCGTTGTCTCATGTTCAATTTACTTCGATCAAAAATGTGTTGAAGGCTTTTGTGATCGGTATAGATCACTCTCTTGGTGCCATATAAGTAATGCCTCCAACCTTTCAAGGCAAACACGACCGCTCCCAATTCCAAGTCATGAGTCGGGTAATTCTTCTCATGCACCTTCAATTGCCTAGATGCATAAGCAATCACCCCCGTTGCATCAAGACACAACCCAAACCTTGCCCGGACGCATCACAATACACAACAAAATCATCGGCTCCATCGGGCAAGCTTAAAATGGGTGCATCACACAACTTGTCTTTCAACAATTGAAATGCTTGTTCTTGCTTCTCACCCCAATCAAATCGTCTTTCACGTTGAGTCAACAAAGTCAAGGGTTGGGCAATCTTTGAAAAGCCCTCAATGAAACGCCTATAATAACCCGCCAAACCAAGAAATTGGCGAATCTCGGTTGGCGTCTCGGGTCGTCTCCAATTCTTCACCGCTTCAATTTTACTTGGGTCCACATGAACCCCTTCCTTACTCACCACGTGACCAAGAAAGTGGACCTCTACGAGCCAAAATTCACATTTGGAGAACTTGCATACAAATTCTCTTCCCGGAGTAACTCTAAAACTTTCCTCAAGTGTTCCGAATGATCTTCTTTCGTCTTGAAATAAATAAGGATGTCGTCAATGAAAACAATGACGAATTTATCTAAGTAGGGCCGACACACCCGGTTCATCAAGTCCATGAACACCGCCGGTGCATTGGTCAACCCAAAAGGCATAACTGTAAATTCAAAGTGTCCATAACGTGTTCGAAAGGCCGTATTGGGAATATCATCTTCATGGAAATGCAATTGGTGGTAACCCGACCGCATATCAATTTTAGAAAGGAAACGAGCAGCTTGGAGTTGGTCAAATAAATCATCAATTCTTGGAAGAGGATAACGATTCTTCACCGTGAGTTTATTTAATTCTCTATAATCGATACACATTCGGAATGAGCCGTCTCTCTTCTTGACAAACAAAACCGGTGCGCCCCACGGTGATTGACTAGGGCGGATAAAACCCTTTTCTTGAAGTTCTTTGAGTTGGGCAGCCAACTCTGCATTTCGGTTATGCCTAAGCGATATGGTGCTTTGGCCACGGGAGAAGCATTTGGAAATGAGATCAATACGGAAAATCGAGTTGACGAGATGGAGGCAAACCCGGTAGGTCACCCGGAAATACATCCGTAAACCCATTAACCACGGACATGGTTTTCAATTCAACTTTCGTGACGTTGACACTATATACTTTTCCCTCCCACGGCTCGGTCGTCTCGCCTTGAATCACTAACTCTTCACCATTTCCTAACGGAACTCTCACTACCCTACTACCGCATTCTATAACTGCATTCATTACCGACATCCAATCCATGCCCACAATTACATCAAAACTACCGATATCGAAGGAAACCAAATCTATAAGGAATGGGTAGTCGCATAACTCTAAGGTACAATCACGAACAACTTGGTCAATTTTTGTTAATCCGCCATTTTCCATTTCTAATTCAAAGTAATACGACAACGGACTAAGGCTAGCATCAATCAACGGTATGAAATCATTGGAAACAAGACTAAAATCGGTCCCGAAGTTAAATAATACGGTGGCATATTGATTGTTGAGGAGAAATGTACCTACAACGACGTTAGGATCAACACGAGTCTCGGTCGAAATCACGGCAAAAGTTCTTCCACGGGGAGCAAGTTTTCGTTGAGCTTGTTGTTGTTGGCCGATAAGATTTGGGGCACTTATTTCGGTGGTGATCTTGACTACCACTCTCATGACAAATACCTCGGGCCCTCGGGGAATTTCGAGCATTGATTGGGTTGGCACTCCAAGAAAGGCACGACGATTGGTGGGACACATTTTTGATATTTAACCCACTCGATTCTCTCACGTCCTTCACGATTACCACGGCCTCACGACCACCTCTACCGCCTCTACTTCTTTGATTTCGTTGATCAACCGGTTCCTCTTACTCGTCTTGGCGCCTATAATTCATGTTAGCTCTCCATGGTCTAACCATCTTTCCTCGAACACACGTGTTGGATTACCAAGTTGTTAGGACCAGTTTCAGTGAAACTGGCCAGTCTCCAGTTGCACCTGGAGACCAAGAAGATTTGTCCAGAAATATATTGAAGTCCAGTTGCATCGTACAGTCAATGCAACTGAAGACTTCCTCCAGTTGAGAACTGACCAGTTGAAGAATCATTCCAGTTGAAGTCGAAGACAACAAGTGGAAGATAGAGAATAACAATGGCAGTGAAGCCCAGTTGACATTCTAGTCAGTTACAAACTGGAGACCGTCAGTGGAAAGCTCTTACAAAGCTTTACACTGATTACGAGGAATTGACTTTTATGCTTTATGTGCTATTACCCGGATAATAAGATTTATCTTATTATTTAAGTACAAAAAGGTACATAAAGCTGGTTGAGTAAATTTGCTTTATACTGCAACTTTACACAACATTTTAAGGAATTAAATGCTATTCCTTAAATGTTCTCAACCATATTTGTACGGCCAAAGTTAACATCAATGTTAACTTTCCCTATAAATACAAGTCATTGCACAACAAGAATAATATAGAACACTTCACACTTTGCATACCTACAATATTCTTGGTGAACTTGTGCAATATTCTCTCAATCGTAAAAAGGAACATTTCACAACTTTAAGTGTTTCGATTGTTCAGAGAAATTCCAAGTGTAGATCAATTGTAGTTCATAGTTGTTAGGATATTTACATACTTGTATTATCTTGGTTCCGCAACAACCTTGTAATTAATTTAAAGTTAATAAATAAATTACACTTAAAAATTACATATTGTCTCACCAATTTACTTTACAAGTATTTTATATTATTGCATTGTTCCTTACTTATTGTCACTTAAATAAGTAATTTATCTAGAACTTGGTATATACTCTCTGTAACTGGTCGTCTCCAGTTCAGCGTTTATATTGCAAAGTAACTCCACCATCGACATAGAGGTGTCTTCAGGTAGTACCATCTATTGAGTTGGGACTTACAAGTGGTATCAGAGCAGAAGGCTAATAAACTTGCCTAGATCTGCTTAGATGACTACTACTGAAGGTGGAGATGGTTCTGGTCAAGGTGAAAACCCTTTGAATACTAATACACCACCTCTTCAAAATGTTAATACAAACCCTCCTCCTCCTACTGCCCCAAATCACGTCCATGTACATTATTCTAACACTCTTGTTCTAAAATTTGATGGAAACAGTGAGACCTTTGGTACATGGAAGGCCAGAATGCTTTTGCATTTTGGTGGGATAGAGAGATATATGCTGAAAATCCTTAAGGATGGACCGTATATACCCATGTCTCTTGGGGTAAGTCCTCTTCTAGATCCAACTAGAAGAAGAGGTTCCAGAGAAAAGCTCGAAGACCACTGGTCTGATGAGGATCATAGACTTGTAGATCTGGATACTAGACTCAAGAACATGATCCTTGGAGCTGTTCCTGAAGATCTAATTCCAACACTTGTGTTGTTCCCCAGTGCCAAGTCAATGTGGGATGAATTAGTTATTCAGTTTGAAGGAGGTGATGACACTATTGTCACCAGAAAGGTTACCTTGAACAAGAAGTATGAATCCTTCTTTGCTTTGCCCAATGAAAGTCTAACTGGTACTTACACCAGGTTTTCTAGCCTCATTAATCAGTTGAGAGGCTTGGGTGTAGAGAAGGATAAGGATATTATTCTTGAGAAGTTTTGTGATATTCTTCCTTCCAAATGGGAATATATGGTTCTTGTCTTAAGACAAGGTAAAACCCTTTGAATACTAATACACCACCTCTTCAAAATGTTAATACAAACCCTCCTCCTCCTACTGCCCCAAATCACGTCCATGTACATTATTCTAACACTCTTGTTCTAAAATTTGATGGAAACAGTGAGACCTTTGGTACATGGAAGGCCAGAATGCTTTTGCATTTTGGTGGGATAGAGAGATATATGCTGAAAATCCTTAAGGATGGACCGTATATACCCATGTCTCTTGGGGTAAGTCCTCTTCTAGATCCAACTAGAAGAAGAGGTTCCAGAGAAAAGCTCGAAGACCACTGGTCTGATGAGGATCATAGACTTGTAGATCTGGATACTAGACTCAAGAACATGATCCTTGGAGCTGTTCCTGAAGATCTAATTCCAACACTTGTGTTGTTCCCCAGTGCCAAGTCAATGTGGGATGAATTAGTTATTCAGTTTGAAGGAGGTGATGACACTATTGTCACCAGAAAGGTTACCTTGAACAAGAAGTATGAATCCTTCTTTGCTTTGCCCAATGAAAGTCTAACTGGTACTTACACCAGGTTTTCTAGCCTCATTAATCAGTTGAGAGGCTTGGGTGTAGAGAAGGATAAGGATATTATTCTTGAGAAGTTTTGTGATATTCTTCCTTCCAAATGGGAAAATATGGTTCTTGTCTTAAGACAAGGTAAAACCTTGCACAGCCATACTCTTGCATCGCTCTATGGAGCCTTCAGATTCACTGAAGACAATAATGCTGCAAGACTGGTGGCTGAGCAGGATGCCATGAACCATGCCCAGAGTCCCAAGGTTGCTAGTATAACTGAGCGACCTTGTACTGCTTTAATGTCTGCAGAGAGTGTCCAGGCACACTCAATGAAGGAGATGTTAAACAGTTTCTTGAACTCTGGCCTGACCACTGAAATCAGTGACGGTTGTGATGAAGCTGACGATGATGATCTGGTAGCCATGATCGCTAAAACCTTTAATAGGTTTAAGCATAAATCTAAAAGATTTAATGGCCCAAACAATGCTTCCAGCTCCAGCTCTCTGGATAAAACCAATCTTATCTGCTATAAATGCGGTAAGAAAGGTCATTTTATGAAGGAATGCAGATCTAGTCAGATGAACAACCAAACTGATCCCTCTGTCCCAAATTTCAATCGGCCTGATGATAGCTACAAAGCTAAATATAAGAAGCTTAAGGCCCAGATTGCCCTCTTGTCCATGGAAAAAGAAAAGGATCAGTGCTTGATGGCACAAACTGAGGGAAAATGGGAGTACTCTGATGACTCATCAGCTGATGAAGAGGAGGAAAGGGACATGTGTTTCATGGCCTTGGAAGATCAACAACAGCATGTGGCAAAAGAAGATGTCATCACTGGAAGATGGGTGGACATCATTTTGAAGAAGGTATGTGATTATGACAATCAGGTGGATCCAGAACTGAAGCTGGACCTTGCTGAATCATTAAGTGGTGATTTGGCTTTTGTGGAAACTGTTAGAGAAGATAGTGAAAGATATCTGGACACTATCTTAATTGAACTAAACAATGTTAAACCACAACTGCCTCTGTCCCAAATTTCAATCAGCCTGATGATAGCTACAAAGCTAAATATAAGAAGCTTAAGGCCCAGATTGCCCTCTTGTCCATGGAAAAAGAAAAGGATCAGTGCTTGATGGCACAAACTGAGGGAAAATGGGAGTACTCTGATGACTCATCAGCTGATGAAGAGGAGGAAAGGGACATGTGTTTCATGGCCTTGGAAGATCAACAACAGCATGTGGCAAAAGAAGATGTCATCACTGGAAGATGGGTGGACATCATTTTGAAGAAGGTATGTGATTATGACAATCAGGTGGATCCAGAACTGAAGCTGGACCTTGCTGAATCATTAAGTGGTGATTTGGCTTTTGTGGAAACTGTTAGAGAAGATAGTGAAAGATATCTGGACACTATCTTAATTGAACTAAACAATGTTAAACCAAACTGTCCCTCTGTCCCAAATTTCAATCAGCCTGATGATAGCTACAAAGCTAAATATAAGAAGCTTAAGGCCCAGATTGCCCTCTTGTCCATGGAAAAAGAAAAGGATCAGTGCTTGATGGCACAAACTGAGGGAAAATGGGAGTACTCTGATGACTCATCAGCTGATGAAGAGGAGGAAAGGGACATGTGTTTCATGGCCTTGGAAGATCAACAACAGCATGTGGCAAAAGAAGATGTCATCACTGGAAGATGGGTGGACATCATTTTGAAGAAGGTATGTGATTATGACAATCAGGTGGATCCAGAACTGAAGCTGGACCTTGCTGAATCATTAAGTGGTGATTTGGCTTTTGTGGAAACTGTTAGAGCAGATAGTGAAAGATATTTTGTTTAAACTGGAAAGTCAACTCCAACTTTTGTCTCGACAGGTTCAGAGTTGTACTGCCCAGATTAAAAATCTGGAAGGAGGTTCATCACCTCCAGTTGTAAAACAAAATATTAAACCCCCTTCAAAACCAAAGAATGTTCCATCTGGAACTAAATCTGATAAGAAGAAGGGGAACAAGTATCAAGTACCAATCGTTTTTACCCCTGCACCTGGATCTGGTGAAAAAGATCCAGATGTAGTCTTCAATTTACCTCCACAACAATCAACTGTGACTTCTGTAGAGAAGTCCAGTGAACCCATCAAGAAAAGATGGGTTCACAAAAATAACTGATAATTTTTGTGGGTGTGCAGGGCGATCGAAAGAAGAATATCTGGTATCTGGACAGCGCTGCTGGCCGGACTATGACCGGATGTAAGCCCCTGCTTGAAGAGTTCACTGTCCAAGATGGACCGGCAGTGACGTTTGGTAATGATCAAAGTGGAAAGACTGAAGGATATGGTGTGCTCAATAACGGACAGGTCGAATTCAAGAGAGTTGCATTTGTGAATGGTTTGAAATACAACCTAATAAGTGTCAGCCAACTTTGTGATGATGGCTACAGAGTTTTGTTCGATATTGCTCAAGGCACCATATTTAACAAGGATTGGAAAGTGGTGATGGTTGCACCAAGAAAAGGTAATGTGTACATCATGGATATGGAACCAGCTCCAAAAGAGCAGTGCTTCTATACCAAAGCTGATGAGGACACCAACTGGCTGTGGCATAAAAGATTATCCCATCTTAATTTCAAAAATATTAACAAGTTGTCTCGCAAACAACTGGTTGATGGGATACCACAGATTTCTTTTAATAAAGAAAAGCCATGTCCAGGGTGTGAGATGGGCAAGCAGAAAAGGGCCAGTTTCAAAACCAGGCAAAACTTTAGCATCACTAAACCTCTTCACATGCTACATATGGATCTCTTTGGTCCAGTGAATGTTCAAACTAGAGTTGGGAAGAAATACACTCTAGTTGTGGTCGATGAATTCACCAGATACTGTTGGGTGGTATTCCTCAGATCCAAAAGTGATGCACCTGCTGAAATCATCTCCCTCATCAAAAGAATTGAACTCAAGTATACTCGAAAAATCTGTCAGTTGCGAAGTGATAATGGTACTGAATTTCAAAATAAGGTACTTGAAACATTTTGCAATGACACTGGCATCTCTCAAAACTTCTCATCAGCACACTCTCCAGAGCAGAATGGAGTTGTGGAAAGAAAGAATCGCACACTGATAGAAGCAGCCAGAAGTATGCTATCTGAATCAGGTCTTCCCACCAGTTTCTTGGCTGAAGCAGTTGCAACTGCTTGTCACACCCAAAACCGGTCAGTCTACATCAAGAGACATAAGAAGACTGCCTATGAAGTACTCAGGAATCGTAAACCAAATATTGGATATTTTCATGTATTTGGTTGTCCAGTTTATATTTTAAACGATTCCATTCAGCTTGGAAAGTTTGATGCAAAAGCTGATGAAGGTGTATTTTTAGGCTATTCAGATATTCGAAAGGCCTTTAGAGTTTATAATTATAGACTCCAAAAGGTTCATGAGACAATTCATGTCACATTCGACGAATCAACTGAAGCAATCAACAAGAGACCAAGCCTTGATATTACTCCAGTCGTTCCAATAAATTTTGGCGAAACTGACCAAGTTCATCAGTCAGTTGTTTCACCAAAAGATGTTTCCAGTTCAACAAATTGGAACCAGTTAAGAAGAAAAGCACCACCAGTGACACCTCATTCTATCCCTTCATCAATTTCAATTTACCACAAGAATTGGTGATTGGATCTGATGTACGTGCCACTCTAATATCAGCACCAGTTCAAACTCCAACTTCTCCAGTTCTTCAAGAAATGCCTTTTAATGAAGAATTTCATGATGCAAATCGTGACCTCATTGACTCTGATGAGGATGTAGAAGTAGTTTGGACTGATCCTCCTCCAGAAGCTGCTGCAACTGAAGAAGATCGACAGGTGACTTGCACTGGTATTGTTTTACACCAGCCTAGTCAATACACTAGATGGACTCGAGCACATCCAATTGAACAGATTGTGGGAGATCCAAATAGTGGGGTTCAGACTAGAAGAGCTACCAGTGAGCAATGCTTAAATGTCACCTTCTTATCACTAATTGAACCGAATAAGATTGACGAGGCTATGGCAGACCCAAGCTGGGTGGAAGCTATGCAAGAAGAGCTCGTCCAGTTTGAAAGGAATAATGTGTGGGAGCTTGTTCCTTGTCCACCAGGGTTAAAGAAAGAACCCATTGGTACAAGATGGGTCTACCGAAACAAGATGGATGAAGATGGCCATGTTGTAAGAAACAAGGCCAGATTAGTTGCCCAGGGTTATTGTCAAGCAGAAGGCGTTGACTTTGATGAAACTTTTGCTCCAGTTGCAAGACTTGAAGCCATCAGAATTTTTCTGGCTTATGCAGCCCATCTGCAGTTTAAAGTCTTCCAGATGGATGTCAAAAGTGCGTTCCTTAATGGAACATTGGAAGAAGTTGTGTATGTTAAGCAGACTCCAGGCTTCATCAATGAGAAGCATCCTCACTGGGTCTATAGACTGAACAAAGCGTTGTATGGTCTTAGACAAGCCCCAAGAGCCTGGTATGATACTTTAACTAAACATCTTCTTAAAAATGGCTTTCAAAGAGGTGCAATAGATAATACCTTATTTATTTTGAAAGAAAAGGGTAATATCTTATTGGTACAAATTTATGTTGATGACATTATATTTGGTTCAACTGATGATGCAATATGTAAAAAGTTTTCTAAAATCATGTCATCTGAGTATGAGATGAGTTTAATGGGAGAATTAACATTTTTCTTAGGTGTTCAGATTAAGAAAACTGAAAATGGAATTTTCATAAACCAAGGAAAATATGTCAGAGATTTGTTAAGAAAATACAAATATGATTCTATCCCATCGAAAAACACACCTATTGCAGCACCATTAAATTTGGACTCTGACCCAACTGGCAAACCAGTGAACATCACTGAATATCGTGGAATGGTTGGTTCACTGATGTATTTAACTGCCAGTCGACCAGATATAATGTTCGCAACATGTCTATGTGCCAGGTTTCAGGCTAACCCTAAAGAATCACATTTACACGTTGTTAAGCGTATCTTTAGATACCTGAAAGGGTGTCCTAATCTTGGTCTTTGGTACCCCAAAGGCTCAGGGTTAGATCTAATGGGTTATTCAGATTCAGATCATGCAGGTTGTAAGATAGATAGAAAATCAATAACTGGTGGTTGTCATTTCCTTGGAGGAAAACTGGTCAGTTGGACCAGCAAGAAGCAGACATCAGTCTCTATGTCCACTGTTGAGGCAGAGTACATTTCTGCGGCCAGTTGCTGTGCCCAGATTCTCTGGATCAAGAACCAGTTACTAGATTATGGTCAAAAGTATACAAGGACCCCAATCTTTTGTGACAACACCAGTGCAATTGCTATATCTCACAACTCAGTGATGCACTCCAAAACAAAGCATATTGACATCAGGTATCATTTCATTCGTGATCATGTTATGAAAGGAGACATTGAAATTCATTTCATCCCCACTGAAAAACAGCTCGCTGATGTTTTTACAAAACCTCTTGATGAGAAAACCTTTAAACATCTCATCAGCGAACTGGGAATGTTAAATCCTTAAAACTGGAGTTTTTTTTTTGTTATGAACGCGTCAGTGACACTGATGAAGTTCTCCAGTTGAGGAGGTCCAGATAATCTTTGCTCGCCAGGCTATCGAACGCCTTTGTGATACTATCCTGGCACTAATCGATTTCTGGATCATCATTTTAGGGGGAAAGACTCAAAAATAATTTTCTGACTAAAATTCGTTTTGTTTGAAAATGGAAACTGGAGAACTCTCCAGTTGGAAACTGGCGCTGGACTAATCCTCCAGTGACCAGGTTCAGTCTTGTCTTAATTTTTCATAATGTTAGAAAATACTTGGTCAATATTTGTGACACGTGATGGTACTCGAGTGTTTTAAACCACTTGATATCGTCATCTGACATGTTTAAAGACATTTTGGTAAATGACAACTGTTTTTATTGGGAAAATAAAAAAATTAGTGGGCGCGTGGGTAAGTTAAGCCGTCGTAGCATTTAATGCTGACACGGTGAATTATGTTTTTGATTCAAAATTCAAACTTATTTTGTAAAAATATCTACAAAATTGATTTTGTTAAATAAAATATAATTTTTGGTATTTCATTGGGATCTTGAATTCCTTATAAATACCCTTATTTACTCCGATCACATTTACTTCCCTTTACATTCTTTTCATTTACTTCCCAATCATCTAAAATTGCTTCCTTTCTCTCTCTGCTTCATAAATCAAGAACCCTAATTCCAAAGTTTCAATTTCATTTTCAAATGGCACCTAAATCATCCCGTTCAAGAGATATAAATCTCTTATCTGTCCCATATGCTCCTCCACCAGATGTCAAACAGGCATCTGGTGCTCCTGGTAATACTACGCTCATCAAATTAAATCTGAATAATCCGATGGCGAGTTTACAAGGAACCCAAGGGTCCAATACCCTTATTGGGAGAATCCAAAGATTTTTGAAGGATTCTCCAATTGGACCCTCATTCTCTTTAAACCCACACAAGATGTTTCACGACTACTTGTGTGAGTTTTGGTACACTGCTTCTCTTTCTTCTGATTGTTCTTCCATCACTTTCACATTAAAAGGTGGAACAGTCCAGTGTACCCTATCAGCAGATGTATTGAGGGATGCTCTACACCTCAATTACCGGAGACAAGGAGAATCTCCTGTTGTCATCTCCCCTAACATCAATTTTAGCCAGGTCCTCCTTGATATGGGACACAAGGAGTGCCTCGAAAAAGGGGTTTTGAAAACTAAAGGTGCGATGACCATGAAGGGCCTTACACCTTCATGGAGGTACTTTTTCATCCACCTTGTGGAAAGTATGGTGGGAGTTCTGGTGGACTTAACCAGATTAACTCCGCACAGGCAGAGATGGCATACTGCTTGTGGAATGGATTGAGAGTGGATTTTGCTGATATCCTTTACAGAAGCCTGGTTCAAAAACTGAAGGGCACCAAGGGACTATGTATCCCCTTCTCCAGGTTTCTCTCTCTTTGTTTTCTACAAATTATGGGCAGTGAAGCTTATTTAAGCACAGATTCACTTTACACTGTCCCAGATTTGTTGAGGAATCTTGACTCTCTAGTATCTGAAGCTGGAGAGGTCGAGATTCCAGATAGAATGCGGCTAGCATTCGCAAAAACCAATGCACCAATCCAAGGTGAGTTGGAAAGACAACTGGGCGGGCCTCAAAATAATGAGGGACCCACCAGTTCGTCTGCTGGAATTGTGACCATTGCCGAACCCGGGCAACAGTCTAACCCCTCCAGCTCCAGCGTGTCTGTCCCCACAACCATTTACCCTGGAGACCTCCCAACAGGTCTTTCAGGAGTTCCAAAGGCAACAAGAACACGTCGCATTAGGACCTTTTCAGCACTTGCCACTGACAGTAGAAACCTGACCAGCCCTCCAGTTTCCTCCCAACAGGAACCTGGAGAAAGTCAAACGGGACTACCGCAAGCAGCCACCCTCGCAATTTCTGTAGGAGAGGGTGGTGAAGATGAAACTGGGCTACCCCAACCCAGATTAGAGTATGAGTCAGCACAAAGTGTCCACGGCCTTTCTGACACTTCTATTGCACGAACTGACGAAGTCTCTGGCCAGTCACTACTGGAGACTGAGGTTCCCAACTCTTCGGCCGATGATGTTATGGTTGTGGATAGAGCAACTATAACTGGAGAAGGTCATCTGGAGACTGACCCATCTGGTCAGCCCTCAGTTACATTCATGGATCTGGACATGAATGTTAATGACGAGGAAATCCTTATTGAGTCTTCGGATTCAGAAGGTACTGAATCAGACTTGGAGATTTTTGAGTCTTCTGTACAAGCTCAAAACCCTTCATCTCAAGTCTCGCTCCAGATGCTTCAATTTCAGTTTTACCATCCCAAATAAATGAGCCTACTGAAATACCATTCCCCACATATAACTATATGTCTGGAAACAGACGTATGGCACCATCACCATCTGGGCAGTTCTCACTCCTTCGAGAAATGCCACCCCCACCGCCACCGTTGTTCACACCTGAGCATTCTCAGCATGAACAACACATTGTTACTTCAGTTCCTTCTTCTTCTACCACTCCAATTATTACTTCTTCAACTGCTGCGATGTCAACTGGGGAGGCTTCTCTCAATTTGCCTCCTCCAGTTGCTCCAGTGGAAACTGCTGCAGGTCCAGTGACACCTTCTCCCCCGTCACTGGACAGTCAAGTTGTGTCTGTTCAAGCCGATATCCAAAACCTTCTTACCAGGGTGGAGGATATTCAAAAGACACTTGACAAAAACACTAAGTCTTTCTCCAGATACCACAAGGACCATCTGACCAATATCAAAGTGGTTGATCTGGGGATTAACAAGTTCTCATCAAATGAAGACTTGGTGTTAAAGAAGCTCAATGAGCTGGTCGGAGGCTGCAACAATCTGGAAACTTTTCTAAAGGAAGCCTTCGACCTCACTCAGTCCAATGTCACAACCTCAATCTCAAATCTGCTGGGTAACACTGTTAGAAGATCAGAAATTGATTTGAAGGAGATTGAAAAACAGGTGAAAGAGTTAGTTGAAAAGCCTGGGTTGAATGTGACTGAGCTTGGCAGCAGTTAATGGTTTCAGTTGGTCAGAAGATCGATGATACGTTGGGTGCAAGGGAAACACAATTGATAGAAAAGGTGATGTCTGAGATCACCAAGCTGGCCACTCCTCAGGTTGATCTGGCCCCACTCACTAATGAGATCAACCAGTTGAGAGGCAGCATTGATAATTTGAGCACCCAGGTATCTAATCATACTCAGTCCATTGCAAATCTGACAACTGAAGTGAATAATTTGAAACAAAAGGATGAAGAAGTTAAGGAAAAGGTGGTTTCGGGTCTTAGTGAAGATTCTAAAATCTTGGAAGAACTGAAAACTGGTCAGCAACTAGTTACTGCAAATGTCCTGACCCAGTCAAAGGAGACCAACCATCTATGGAGGTCTTTCAGAATGATGTGTGGAATTTTCAAAGAGTGCAAGAACTTACAAACATGGCAGCCTCTTGACCGGTTGCCATCTCACCCCTCTGAATGGGAAGCTATAAGGGCAGGTCTAGATGCTGCCAAGGGGGAAAGAAGTGCAGTCCTTGCACCAGTTGCACCTGAAGGAACTCCAACTGAAAGACAATCTGGTGGTAATGTGATTGTGGCTACCAGTACTGAAACTGGTGAGCAAAGGGTAGAGAATGTGGATGTGATGGATAGGGGGAATGTTGATAAGGGTAAAGGTTTAGCATCTGATGTTGCCCAGCCGGCCACTGATATACCATTGTTGGA
Source organism: Erigeron breviscapus (assembly GCA_034093135.1). NCBI lineage: Eukaryota > Viridiplantae > Streptophyta > Magnoliopsida > Asterales > Asteraceae > Erigeron > Erigeron breviscapus. Next base: position 128,012,403 of record CM067167.1, read on the forward strand.
AACTGGCAATGCTGATGTACTTCCTCCAGTTTCTGAAAGTGATAGCAAACGTCTGGCAAGGCTTGGTGATCAAATCAAAGAAAGAAAGAAAATGAAACAAGCCAACCAAGCTGAAGCCAGACAACATCTGGCCAAGATTAAATTGCTTGATATTAGTGATGCTCACTTATTAGGAATCACTAAGGAGGAGTATGCTAGAGTGAAAGATGATGCCAGGATAGTGGGTATGTTAAAAGAAATGCTTGACATTGAACTGGACAGGCACTATCCTGATGATGAAGCTGAGTATGATGCCAGAAACTTAAATATATCAGTGGAGAAGGCAAAGGAAAACAGGGCCAGTGGGATTCAGAAAAGAATCGAAAATGTTAGAAAGGTTGTGAAAAGGGTATTGAATCCACAAAGAAGGATCCCTCAACCAAGAAAACCACTGCATAGAGATGCTGACCTTAGAACTTTTGTTGAACCAACTGGCGATGTATCAAATGATGACATCAAGAATACTGTGCTGGCTGCTGGTGCTGGTAGTATTAAAATTTCAAATGAATCTGAAGCTAGAGAGTATTATTCCCAGATCATGGCAACCAGAAGACACAGTGGAGCAATCAATGGTGTGTTTGTTACAATTAAGCCAGGCACCAAGTACTTTCATGTTGAAGTCAGTTATGCCAGAGGGCCACTGGTTAAAACTGACAATCCTGGTGCAATGCAATATGGGTTCTCAGAATGGGTTGAAATGGTAAACTTTTTGGAGACTAAGGCACAAAAGAATAGGTTTGAGAAAGCTTGGGTGAACTTCTTGAAGGGCAAGATTCAACACAAAGAGAATCTGGAGCTAAAGTTGAATATTGATCCTGAAGACTCTCAGCCTATCTCTTCAGTGACAAAGAAAAGGAGAACTGGTGAAGGGCCATCTGATTAAGTTCTCTCTTCAGTTTATCTGCTTGTAATTTTGTTTACATTCTGTAACTTATGTATATTTCATTTCCTTGTATAAATGAAGTTACCAGTTTGTAACCACAAGATAGATAATAGATTAGATCTAACAAACTTAAAAAGAAAAACCCAAGGCATTTATTGATCTATAAAAATGCCTTGGAAAACTTAGATAGATTTAATCGAACAAGTCTCTCCAGTTCACACTTGTACAGATACAAGAACTAAAAAAGACTTGGCAATATTTCAGGACAAATAGGGGGAATTTGTTAGGACCAGTTTTCAGTGAAACTGGCCAGTCTCCAGTTGCACCTGGAGACCAAGAAGATTTGTCCAGAAATATATTGAAGTCCAGTTGCATCGTACAGTCAACGCAACTGAAGACTTCCTCCAGTTGAGAACTGACCAGTTGAAGAATCATTCCAGTTGAAGTCGAAGACAACAAGTGGAAGATAGAGAATAACAATGGCAGCGAAGCCCAATTGACATTCTAGTCAGTTACAAACTGGAGACCGTCAGTGGAAAGCTCTTACAAAGCTTTACACTGATTACGAGGAATTGACTTTTATGCTTTATGTGCTATTACCCGGATAATAAGATTTATCTTATTATTTAAGTACAAAAAGGTACATAAAGCTGGTTAAGTAAAGTTGCTTTTATACTGCAACTTTACACAGCATTTTAAGGAATTAAATGCTATTCCTTAAATGTTCTCAACCATATTTGTACGGTCAAAGTTAACATCCCAATGTTAACTTTGCCTATAAATACAAGTCATTGCACAACAAGAATAATATAGAACACTTCACACTTTGCATACCTGCAATATTCTTGGTGAACTTGTGCAATATTCTCTCAATTGTAAAAAGGAACATTTCACAACTTTAAGTGTTTCGATTGTTTAAAGAAATTCCAAGTGTAGATCAATTGTAGTTCATAGCTTGTTAGGATATTTACATACTTGTATTATCTTGGTTCCACAACAACCTTGTAATTAATTTAAAGTTAATAAATAAATTACACTTGAAAATTACATATTGTCTCACCAATTTACTTTACAAGTATTTTATATTATTGCATTGTTCCTTACTTATTGTCACTTAAATAAGTAATCTATCTAGAACTTGGTATATACTCTCTGTAACTGGTCGTCTCCAGTTCAGTGTTTATATTGCAAAGTAACTCCACCATCGACATAGAGGTGTCTTCAGGTAGTACCATCTATTGAGTTGGGACTTACACAAGTTAATCCTCACAATTCACACACGAGCATTCGCAATTAACCGTCATATAACAAACAATCCAAAATTAGACTATTCTAAGCCATTACAAGGACATGTATCTCTACGGGGATATTATCATGGCAATAAACTATGTTATCAACATCTTATTCACCTTCTAACTAATTACACAATTCCAATTCAACCACAACCGAATTATCCAACTCAACATTCAAATTCAAATATAACAAGGCAAAGCATCATCGTTTCATTCCATTCTCAATCAATTCCACAATTTCAAACCATTTCATACAAATATAAATGGGTCAAGTCATTAACAAGGCGGGTAAAGCATAGTCCGAATCTAACTTCAACATTCAATACATTAAAGGTGTTTATATACAGGTGATACCAGCGGCTTTCCCTCCACACCGTTAATATATTGAATGGATGTCGGGATTCGGTTCCGTTATGCCTTCTAAGTATTGGTTGGGTATGTATACAGGTGATACCAGCGGCTTTCCCTCCACCCAACCAACACTCATCAAACATACCGGGTTACCTACTATACTTTATCCACAATGCGCAATCCATGAGGTCATTAACTTTCATATGACATAAGGTAACCATAGAATCGTTGATCAGGCTCTTCTAGGGTTACCGAGTGTCATACTCCGCTAATGCCACCATTTCACTTTGCTAGGGTTAAACAATTCAAAGAGATTACAAAAATATACGTCAACGTCAATTCGACAAGCCACAGTGATATCCCGACACTAACACATACGTCAATCACGTCATCACATATCAATCAAGTCAACAAGTCGTGTAAACCCTACGAACTCCATCTAAACAACCTTCACGTTTCATACAATTCATGTTGCACACATAATTTCCTATCATGCAAGCTAAATATGAAATGTGGGTGCAATGGCTATAGGCTAGGTCAATCTACCTAATTCTCTACAACCACGGCTCTGATACCATTCTGTAACACCCCAACAAGGCGGAATAATGGGATATCACAAGAAAAGCACAGCACGACATGGAAATTATGTAGAGTAAAACTAAATGCGTAAATATGATTCAACAATCCATACTAACCATTCAAGAATGCAAGTACCGGATCACACATAAGCATAACCCTCAATCGGGAATAATGAATCACGGATCCATGGAAAAGTCCAAGTCCTATCCTAGCATGCAATGAAACATCCAATACGTATTTTGATTCACCTGTTCACCTGAAAAGTGTACTAAAACGCGTCAACATAAAGTTGGTGAGTTCGTAGGGGTAAGTAATAGGAATCAAGTGTCGGGATATCAACCATTAACGATACACGAGGATTAGAATACCTAATCACATCAAAGAAAACCTAAAAGGGTATACGTTAGCACAAGTCAATACAATAACGTCAACGTCTCAATAATCGTCAATATAAATATAACAACGTCAATACAATAACGTCAACGTCTCAATAATCGTCAATATATATAAAATAACGTCATAATATGGGTTCAACAACCATTTTATTGTTCCACTCAATTAGACAATACTCAGTCAACCCACACTCTTTTTTTTTTCATTCCTCATCTTCAACATCACTGTTAACAGATCTATATAAATACTTGACCAAAACACAAAGGAAACAAAAACATCACATCAGAGCTCCGACAGGTGTGACTGCCTGTGGGGACGATGTTGGTTGCGGTGGTGGTTCGTGTGGCGGCCGACGGTGGT
>CM067167.1:128021299-128052250 GCA_034093135.1 Erigeron breviscapus
TTGTATGTATTGTGTGACTTGATATTATTAAATAGGTATTCGGTGAAATCGTATAATGTTTGATGCATATTTTTCATGTTTGAATGTATTTAGCTTTTCTAGAGTTACTAATGTATGTATTTAGTGACTTGATATTATTAAATAGGTATTCGGTGAAATCGTATAATGTTTGATGCATATTTTTCATGTTTGAATGTATTTAGCTTTTCTAGAGTTACTAATGTATGTATTTAGCCAATACACCTAAGCAACTTCCCGATATCATAACAGGATTTGGTACATACACTTACAGTAGTAAATTAGTACTTTTTGATGAAGTTGGATACACTCTACTATGTAGTCGTCCTAAAATGTTGCTTTTGTATGTATAAAACTTAGGTGACCTTTTTATCAGGCAACCCTATTTTGATGACATAGCAACCTTATAAGTTACCATGTCAACTACCACACCATCTAGACTGGAGTGATGTCATCGGTTTCTAAGTCATAAGAGGTCAGATACATTAAACGATGTAGATTGGAATAGATAGCTTGATAGATACAAAAGCAAATAAAGTTGTGAATTCAAGTATTATGCTATAGTGGCTTGTGTAATTGTGTAAAGTTAGATACTTTTAGAAAAACACTTGTATTGTATCAGAAGATGAACATCTTCAAGTCCTATAGATTTAACTGACTATACAAAAGTCAAAGTTGAATGGTCATTATTACGATTTCACTATGTCCCAGACTTGAAAATTTCCATAGCCTTCTTCTTAAAACCTGATATCAGCTACTAAAATAATGATAGTGGGCACAGTTCGGGAGATGTAAACATTTCTAGTCTGTTTTTCAAGTGCAAGCACTATTTGTGCTACTAAGATTTCGTTAGAAAAACTTCTCATTTAAGATCATACTTTAGACATCAGTCATAACCTGCATTTTCCAGTCTGCTACTAATATGCTTACTTTGGTTGGGCAAGGAATAACCAAGCTCTTCATTTTTATATCTGAGTTACTTGTCATTAGCTTGCTATTACATTATTCAATTATGTGCAATTAAAACAATAATATCAGAGGATTTACACATTCTACTGTTGCCAATTTCAGATATCCGATCAGGTGAAGACTCGTTTTTCTTCAGGATTATCCCTGCCACAAATATGTGAAAACTTGATTAAGGCAGCATATGATCCTCGCATATCTGGTGTTTATCTCCACATTGAAACCTTAAACTGTGGATGGGGTAAAATTGAAGAAATTCGAAGGCACATATTGGATTTTAGGAAGTCAGGTGGTTTCATTATATTCTATAGAGTTTTGATTCAAGGACATGGTGTACCATAGAAAATAAGATACAATCTGCATTTTTTATATTGATATCAGACTTCTAGATTTCAACTACCATAATTCTATTATTGACTTTTGCTAAATCGCTTTAGGAAAGTTCATAGTTGGTTATGCACCTGCATGGGGTGAGAAGGAGTATTACCTTGGCTGTGCCTGTGAAGAGCTATATGCCCCTCCAAGTGCTTATTTTTCATTGTATGGTTTAACTGCTCAAGCACAATTTCTTGGTGGTAAGTTGACGTATTCGTTTCATCTCAATCTTTATGGCAGTCAGCAGAACGAGATACTATGTTATGGGAGATTTTTGCCAATAAGAAAATGTTCTATTAGTGCTTTATACTTCTTGATTGCAATTTCATTCTATACAAAATTGATACTAAGGGACTGAACACCTTCAATAAAAATGATATTACTTGATAAGTTTTTCAGTTACAGAAAATTGTGAGTATCTGAGTGTACATTACATTTTACATGTGCGATTTGCAAATGATCAGGATTAGTGAAGTACTCTGGGATGGCGAGTGTTCAAGATCTATTAGTGAAGTTTCAAGGCTAATTATCCGTTTTAGCTAACTATGATATATCACCTTTATATCTGCTGGTCAAACCTATCTTTCTGGCATATTTTCAAAAGCCATAGTTTATTCAACGTTGTGATACCGACATACCGTAGGTCCACAGATATATAGTCACATGTATATACCTTTACATATTGAAACTTGAGATCACCTTTTTAACCTGACCAGTGTGTTTTGCATAAAGGTGTACTTGAGAAAGTAGGTGTGCAACCACAAGTTCAGAGGATTGGTAAATATAAGAGTGCTGGTGATCAATTGACTCGCAAAAATATATCCGAAGAAAATCGTGAGGTGCTTACTACTCTGGTAGATAATATCTATGGGAATTGGGTTGATAAGATTTCTGAAGCCAAAGGTGAAGTTACATTCTGGTTTCCTTAGTTGCTGATGTATCAATATAAACAATTTTGATTGTTTATTTCACAGGAAAGAAAAAGGAAGATATTGAGAGTTTCATTAATGAAGGAGTTTATCAAATAGACAAGTTGAAAGAAGATGGATGGATAACAGATATAAAGTATGATGATGAGGTATACTCAGGAAAAGAACATGCCCAAACTTTTTACTTTAGGAATGGAACGTAATTTTTCCTAACACTTGCTATTTAATAGATTTTGGAGTTCAAAATGTTAAAAAGCTTGATTATTGATGATTGTGGTTTGCACTTTCATCTACTACGAAGGTAGTTATAGGGCAGCATGGATCTCACTATTGTTACTTCTTATTCTTTGATAGATATGTCAATTCAACTATGTTAACCTTCTCAGGTTACATCTATGTTGAAAACAAAACTGGGCATTGCGGAGGAGAAAAAACTCCCAGTTGTTGACTACAAGTAATAGTTACTTTTTTATTAGTCTTCATTATTTGTAGAATCTTCATGTTGTCACCTTTTGCTTGCATCACCATCTCTAGCTCTTCAAAATAAATATATTCCTGAAGCTCATTAACAATTTAAGATATTGTCATGACAATGAACTACTTTTAGTTAACTTTCATTTTATCAGCATTTCTTTCGACTTGAAAGTCATATTTTTGGTCTATGATTCTCTACCCGTACCCATTACATGCATCATCTCTCTTGAATGCTTGCATCAAGTAAGTCATTGACTGCTTTGGTTTCCTTGCTCCAGGAAGTACTCCAGAGTTAAGAAATGGACTGTGGGGTTATCTGGTGGCAAGGATCAAATAGCAGTAATTAGAGCCTCTGGTAGCATCAGTCGTGTACGAGGGCCGTTCAGTTCACCTAGTTCAGGCATCATTGCCGAGCAATTTATTGAGAAAATTCGCATTGTAAAAGGTATGCCAAACATTGTACAGTTTCTTTGATCCTGAAAGGGTATATATATCATAAGGACCAATATGAAGTACTAGAAGTGGCAGTATAGGCAGTTGACCAGCATGTCATAAGGGTTATTTATTTAGTACAGGTTGAAACAGGTCAGACTGAAACACTACTTTTTCAAGATTTTCAGTGTTTTCATAAATATTTTGTATGTCAAATAGGATTGCAAAAACTATATTGTTTACAAAGTATATAGTTTTTCTGTAAATGTTTTCTATTTTTTGTTTGTTTTATCTGCTTGACCTGTTAGAGATATAATACTACCCAACTTAGCCCGTGTAGAAATATATTGGTTGAAATTGCCATCTCATTGAAAGGCATTATGATTGTATGGTAACATTGAACATAGAACACATTTGTTTCAGCTTCTGTAATTGATATAGGATTAGTGATAGGGTTCTGCAATTGAACTTGTTTATACGTACGATTGCGGCATATTATATAATCAATCTGGCCTTTTGTGCTTGAAACATTATGTTCATAAGTTACCAAATACTAGAGGTAGTAATTTTGACCCATTAACTTATGAATGTGTCGATTCAGGCTGTGTTTTATCTCGAATGGGTCACATGAAATATCACATGTGTCATTTTAAATAACTAGCTAAAATGGAAACATGGCAAGTGGTCAGATAGGTTGAAAATTTGAAGGTTAGCCTATGTCTTCTTTTAATGCATACATTCTCCTAAATTATTTTATTTAAAGGTTTGAATCGTTATTCATCAGTACTGTATTTGTAATCACGAGAGAAAGGTACCCGCACGTTGCGGCGGTGATCGAGGTGGCGGCGGTGGTGGTGATGTAATGGCGGCGGTGGTGGCGTTGACGGGTGGTGGTGGGTAGCGCCGGTGGTGGCGGCGGAGATTGGTGGTGGTGGTGGTGGCGCCGATGAGTAGTAGAAGTTATTGATGTAATGTGGCTATGATGTATGATACATCATGCATTAGAATGTGTACATTGTTGAAACTTAAAATCAATATTGAAATTTTAAGTTCAATGTTGAAAATCAAAAGTAAATTTGCTTTATAATATAGTATAGATAAGTAATACATTCGTGATTTAGAAATGGACCAAAAGTGTGTATGGGTCAATCTGTCCGTCCAGTTCCGTTAGTCAACTTGCAGTGTTTTAACCAGGGTCTATTTTGTGGTTTTTAAGCCCATTATTTCCCAATCCATCCGACCATCTGCCACTTTTACTTGACATACAATATACATGTCCCTTGAGAATCAATAAGTACAAATGATAACTATTCATGTTGTATATTGGCGAACTTGCACTTGCCCTAACTTTTTTTCTTCTTCCATATATTTATATTCCCCTTTTCACTCAATCCTCGCATACAATGATTATATCCTTTGTAAATATGGGCAGTTGCAAATTCTTGCAAAATTTACATGTTCATATTTGGGTTTGTTTGTTACATTTCATGTTTATGGACTTCCTTATTTTATTTCAGAGTCGAAAAGGTATAAGGCTGTAATTATCCGAATTGATAGCCCTGGAGGTGATGCTCTTGCTTCTGACTTGTAGGTCCTTCTCTATTCTGACCAGAAAAGCATAATTTATTTATTCCTCATATGCACTTATCTACAATATGGATGTATAATGTAACTATTACAAATTTTAATCTTGATTGTTACAATTTTAGTTCATCTTGTGATGTTTATATTCATATTCCTTCAATCAATAGCAGGAGTATAGATGAAATAATACAATGTTAAAAGATTATTTGATCTTTCATATGGCCAGCTCCCTTTTTCGTGTGCAGGATGTGGAGGGAGATCAGACTATTGGCTGAATCTAAGCCTGTTATCGCATCAATGGTAGATGTGGCTGCTAGTGGAGGTTACTACATGGCCATGGCAGCTCAGGCTATAGTCTCCGAGAACCTTACTTTGACAGGTTCAATTGGTGTTGTCACAGGTGCACACAATATCCTTTAAATTTTGTCTGGAATGTTAAGTTATGTCTTCTAAAAACTTAATCGGAAGTTTAGGCATCATTAATTGACTGAGAGTATTAAAACCTGTTTGCAATTTCATTAGACGCCTAACCTTTTCTTCTGCTGTGACTCTTGTCAGATGGCCTCTAACTACAATTATTAGAGGGTCATGTACACAATGTTGTAAAAAAGAACATTCGTAGATGTGTTTGAGCATGTTTGATATTTTTTAGGTTTTATCCGTGGTCATTATTTTTGTTGCAGGTAAATTTAATTTGGGGAAACTATATGAAAGGATTGGTTTCAACAAGGAAATCATATCGAAGGGACGATATGCTGAGCTAACTGCTGCTGACCAGCGACCATTCAGGTGAGAGGACCCTCATATCTCGAGATGGCAAGTTCATTTACTTGTGAATGGTTCAATAAGAGTATGTTGTATCTTTAACAGATCAAATAAGTTAAATAAAAAATAAAGATATAAAAGAAATTAGTCAAACGGTCGAAAGTCTACCTAAAGAGCGTTTTTATTGCACGTGACCTTGTAAATCGTTTTATTCAAAAGTTAGATCATTATTGGAATAGTATAGTGTTGGTAACATATGTATCACACGATTTATTCACAAAAGCAGAAGTTGAAAGAACCTTTGGACAAAAAGTGTTTCGGATCAACCTGTCTGACCTCCTCATTTTTCGAGTTATCGAACCTGTTCAACCTTCCGACATTTTACATTTTGACCCGTTGCCATCGCTACTTATATCTGATTGGTTGAAGGTTCTTGGACCATGTATATCTTGTACCAAAGAACCTGTTCATTAGGTAAATGGGTAAAAGAACCTTTTCATTAGCATTTAGCAAATTAAAATCTTTGTTTCATTCTTATTAGTTTTTGTGATTTGAACGTCTTTGCAAACCTGTGTGCAGGCCTGATGAAGAGAAACTTTTCGCTGAATCTGCCCAGAATGCTTATAAATCGTTTCGTAACAAGGCAGCATTTTCAAGATCAATGAGTGTATGTGATCACTCTAGTAAATGTATAAGAAATGTATGTATTCACTGGTTACACAATTAGTAACCGAGTCATTATACTGCAGGTGGATAAGATGGAGGAGTTTGCTCAAGGGAGAGTATGGACTGGAAATGATGCTGCTTCACGAGGGTTAGTTGATGCAATTGGAGGGTTCTCGCGGGCTATTGCTATAGCAAAACAGAAGGCAAACATAGCTGAGGACAAACAGGTCGGTTCCATTATACAATTGTCAGATAAAAATTGGCTGAATATACAGAGAAAGCTAATCCTAATATCATAATAAAGACCCAAACCATAAATTCTATCATGATGCACTTCACGAAAAACAAAAGTACTTGATGAAACTTGCTACTTTCAGAAGTTTAAAAAAGAAGGCTGTCATATTAGAAATCTAGAGTATTGTGTCCAGATTTTGGCGTTGATTTGTTTGATGGTCCAAAATGGAAAGTTTCATCTTTTCGTGGGGAGGGAAGACTGTGCCTTTACAGACTAAAAAACCCAAGAGTCAAAAAGTTCATGTTCGTTTCAACTTTGAAAAGTAGAAGGGATATGTTTGTTGGTCAAAGTTGAAGAGTCATCTGGGATATGTATATTTTAAAGTGTCCAGTTAAAAAGAAAAATCAGGCATATGGGTCAAAGTTAAAGAGTCATCTGGGATATCTTTGTTGGTCAAAGTTGAAGAGTCATCTGGGATATCTATAAAATTTTGACACTAGTCAAAATGTAATCATATCTGTTTTGAGCTATACTATTACTTGTGGTGACACGAGTATCTTATGCTTCTCGGCGGTGTACAGGTTACTTTGGTCGAGCTGTCAAAGTCATCACCCTCTTTACCAGAAATCCTGAGTGGTATAGGGAGTTCAGTAATTGGAATAGACACGGCACTAAAACAATTGATGGAGGGGTTGACATCAAGTGATGGGGTACAAGCTCGTATGGATGGAATCATGTTTGAAAGATCAGAAGGATCTTCATTTGCAAACCCTATTTTTAATTTGCTAAAAGATTACCTAAGTTCCCTCTGAAATCAGGAGCATATACACTTTGATGAGAACCTCTGAGTCATGAAGCATGCTGATGCAAGACCGAAACACCCTGTTTCCAGTGTTCTGGACACCATTACTAAATGCGACATTCGACAGTGAAAACTACCGAAACCAAAAGAAAGTAGTTCATTTCATATTGGACATAAGATTGTATATATTTCTAAATAGATATCTGAGGAGCGACGAGGAGAGTTAAATGGCCTTCATTAGTTCCCATATGTGGCTAATTTGTATTAAAGCGATTCAAGTCATCTTTCATCTGTATGGTTTTAAAGCGACTCAATTCATCTTACATTATACATCTTGCATTTAAATACACAAAAATATATATGATAAACTGTTAGAAAGTTGTCTTAATTCCGAGTCTGATAAATTCCTAAGTCGTTTTACTTTATTTGATAATCTTGGTCTCCAATATGGTTTAATCAGTTACTTGTAAATTCCATTTTTTTTTAACCTCCACCCTGGACTGCGCAGGAAGGTTTTTAAAGTATGCAGGAGTGGGAAGATTTTATCTAAATTTACAGATATTTGTTTGTTTTTTGTATAGAGTAGATAATTATTTTATGACAACAAAGAATCATTTTTTTAATAAAATAGAAATGAACAAAATCAATTGAACCAATCCAAATTTCCAAACTCATAACTTTCATCCCCATGATGTCACTACACCACCCCATCACCACCACCACATATCTTCACCGGCAACACTCCAACTCCTTATCCAAACCATTATTAATGCACAACAAAAACTTGTATGAATACAATGTCCTCATTAGCAACTACACTAAAAATGATAATTGGTACAAAGCATTGCTCTGTTTTCGACAACTTTTGGAAACGGGCCATGACCCGGATAACTTCACATTGCCTTGTGTGGTTAAATCTTGTGTTGGGGTGTCAAATTTGAGTTATGGAATGATGGTTCATGGAATGGCAATCAAGTCGGGTTTGTTTTCGGATGTTTTTGTACGTAACGCTTTCGTTACGATGTATGGTAAGTTCGGGTTTGTTGAGGAAGCAGTTAAAGTGTTTGAGTTTATGCCTCAAAGAAACTTAGTCACTTGGAATTCAATGATTTCGGCATTGGCTGATAACGGGTACTTTAGAGAAAGTTTTGGTGTGTTTTTGGAGTTTTTGACGGATGAAAAGCGTTTGATACCGGATGTTGCTACATTGGTGACATTGCTGCCTGTTTGTGGTGCTAAAAGGGAAGTTTTGGTAGGGAAAATGGTTCATTCTTTGGCGGTAAAGTTTGGATTGTGTCGGGATTTGAAGGTGCAAAACGCGTTGATGGATATGTATATGAAATGTGGGTGTGTGGTAGAAGCAGAATTTATGCTTGATAGAATTGAAAACAAGAATGTTGTTACATGGAATTTGATTATTTGGGGTTGTTCAGAAGGCGGTGAAGGTAAACAAGCGTTTGATTTAATGCGTAAAATGCAAGATGGGGGTGATGGTGTAAAGCCTGATCAGGTCACGGTTTTACACGTCTTGAAAGTTTGTTTGGATTGTTCACATTTGTTCAAAGTGAAGGAGCTTCATGGGTATTTGGTTCGTTGTGGGATTGAATCTGATGAACTGGTTGCAAATGCTTTGGTTGCGGCTTATGCAAGATGTGCACGCGGGTCATCATTGTGTTTGGGTGAGAATGTTTTCAACAACATGAAGAACGTGACGGTGAGCTCTTGGAATGCACTTATTAGTGGCTACGCAAAAAATGATGAACCTTTAAAGGCGGTAAATTTGTACAGAAAAATGACATCTTCTGGCTTTAAGCCTGACTGGTACACCATTGGTAGCCTACTTTTAGCTTGTGCAGAGCTAAAGTCGTTGAAATATGGCAAAGAAGCTCACGGGTTTGTGATTAGAAACGGGTTGGAAAGTGATTCACATATTGGTAATTCACTACTTTCATTCTACATTCAATGTGGGAAACCAATGTCTGCAAAGATCATGTTTGATGGACTACAGAACAAAAATATGGTGTCATGGAATGTGATGATTGCTGGTTTTTCACAGACGAGACAGCCAAATGAAGCATTAGATCTCTTCTGTACCATGGTTTACAGTGGAATTCAACCACACGAGATTGCAACCACGAGTGTATTAAGTGCGTGTTCGCAGTTGTCTGCTTTAAGGCTAGGACAATCAATCCATTGTTATGCATTAAAGAATAACCTCACAAGGGATGTATATGTAAACTCTTCAATCATAGATATGTATGCGAAATGTGGATGCATAAAAGCTTCCCGAAATGTTTTTGACCAATCGGATAAAAATAATGCTGGACTCTGGACAGTTGTGATTGCAGCCTATGGGATTCATGGGCAGGGACAGGAAGCCATGAAACTATTCTGTGAAATGCAAAATCAGTTTGTGAAACCTGACCACTTCACCTTCATTGCAATCTTGATGGCATGTAACCATGGTGGGTTAGTCGAAGAGGGTCTTAATTTATTCAATGAGATGCAAACAGTCCATGGAGTAGAGCCAAAACTCGAACAATATGCATGTTTAATTGACATGCTAGGACGTGCAAGACGATTTGATGAGGCCATGATGCTTATAGGTAAGATGCCTGAGGAACCTGATGCTAGAATTTGGAGTTCTTTGCTTAGTTCATGTAGAGTTCATGGTAATACGGAGTTAGGAAAAACTATATCTGAAAACTTATTACGGCTCGAGCCAAATCAAGCAGAAAACTACGTGTTGTCATCAAATCTGTTTGCCAGTTTTGGCGACTGGGATAAAGTTCGAACAATTAGACAAAAAATGAGAAAAATTGGGCTTAAGAAGGAAGTTGGTTGTAGCTGGATCGAAGTTGAAAGGAAAGTGTATAACTTTTATGCCAGAGATACAATTCTTCCAGATATAAGCCACATGTGGAGAAGATTAGAAGAGGATATCACCCGACATGGGTATAAACCAGATACAAGATGCGTCCTTCATGAACTAACAGAAGACGAAAAACTGGATATCTTGAGGGGTCACAGTGAGAAACTTGCTGTTTCTTTTGGTTTGTTAAGAACAGCTGAAGGCAAAACATTAAGGATCTTTAAGAACCTGCGTATCTGTGAAGATTGTCACCACGCTATCAAGTTGGTGTCGAAAGCTGTTGACAGAGAGATAATAGTAAGAGACAATAAGCGGTTTCATCATTTTAGAGACGGCCAATGCTCCTGTGGGAATTACTGGTAACTTCGTAAGATGGCTCCTAACCTTAGCTTTCATGTATATATAGACTATAGTTGAATGTTGTGTCTTATGTGTATATATATGAATCAAGAATAGTAATACATTAAACAACTTGAGGCAAACTAGCAAATCAAACAATCATATCATAATTATCAATTTATCATTTAAAGAAACTAACATACAAATATCCCTTTAATCATTACATAACTCACTGGAAAGGATGATCAACTTTTGTCAAGAACTATATATACATTTCATAAGTTGATACTTTATGACCTCAGACTACTAACATTGACACTTTTCATATACCACTCACAACCCTTTCCGCTTTCCTACGTTCATAACCAAGATCGTCAGTTGGAAGCTCAAAACGACAAACAGGACAAGTATTTTGTATACACAACCAAGGAACAATGCAATCACCATGGTAAAAATGACTACAAGGAAGCCGTTTCACCACTTCACCTACACCAATCTCATCCTTACAAACAGCACAAACCGCATCATTATCTTCACTCGACATCATCACCACATTCAAAAGCTTGTCAACCACTCTTTTAGAAGCCGGTGGTCTAACCAGTCCCAAATCACCGTTTTCCACAAACTGCCTAAACAACATCTCGTTCTCCTCATCATCATCACCTTCAAACCGATCTTCTAAAACACCCGCAACCCCTTCAATATCATTAAAATCCAAAAAAACCTCCCACCCCAAATCCTCACCCCTAGTCACACGATCCCGATTTTCATCTTCTGGATCTATAAACACGTCCAACAACTCCCCCCTTTTGTCTATCCCACTATCCACTTCCTCCCACTCCAAATACTGTTGACGTATATCCATGTCCACATCCACATCCTATCCAACACGATTATTATCGTTATCATTATCATCGATACGAAAAGTAGACCAAGAGAGTATGAGATTCGCTTCATCAGTATCCTCACAAACCTCATTCATACCAAAATCATAATCCTCCCCATTTTCAATATTATCATCAAAATCAGTCAAATTTAGTTCAACATTTTGCGTGCAAATTCCGCAATCACCATCATTATCATTATCGTTATCATAATAATTACATAACCCAAAACCCATATCAAATTCAATTAAATTCATATCATAATCATGACCATTACTACTATTATCATTATTATTAATATTAATATTCTTATTATGAACTCTTTCTAACACCCTAATATCAGAATGAATTAAATCATGATTCACCTGATTGAAACGGGTCGGGTATGGATCGGAACGATATCGTTGAGGGAGGGAAAGGAAGCATTGCGAGGGAAGATTGAAATCGTCAAGATCTTGAGGGAAAACGTCGTCGTTTTGGTCGAAATGAAGGTAGCTAACATTTGCCATTGAATTTAAAGAAAAATAAAAATCTAGTATTTTATGACGACGATGTTATGTTTGTGTGGGTTTTACGTTCGTGTGTGTGTGTAAATGGTTTTAAAACAAAAAGTAAAGCAAGCAAACGGACAGTCCCTGTCCGGTAAGACTTGTCCCTAGGACTAGTTCCTGTCATCAATACACATCAACACATCAGATTCACATCGGCCCAAGGACTAATCAATGACTAATCCTCCAAAACAATGTCCGGACTAGTATAAGATCTACCATTTATTTCACCATATATATTTAGAGATATTTAATAATAATAATAATAATAATAATAATAATAATAATAGAAAAAATAATAATAATAACTATAATAAATAAATAATAACTACTCCTTCCGTCCCATATTAAGTGTCCTAGTTTGACTTTTTGAGTCTTTTTCTTTCAACTTTGACCGTAAATATTTTTGTTTATGTTATATAACACATGATATAACATATATAAATTGATTGAGTTTTAAATGTACTTTTCATTGATATAACTTTCATCAACTAATATATAACACAAACAAAGATATTTACGGTCAAAGTCGAAAGAAAAAGACTTGACCAGTCAAAATAGGACAATTAAAATGGGACGAGGGAGTATAACTATAGTTTAAATTTTAAAAATAATAATAATAATAATACAACTATAGGGTGGTTTTTAAACTTACATATAACATAGGGGTTTAAATTAAAAATTAATAAAATAATAATATAAACATATTATGCATCACAGCCACCACCATAAAATAATAATAATAGTATAAAATAATATATACTCCATCCGTCCCAATTTAAATGTCATATTTTGACATTTTGGGTCTTTTGTGCTTAACTTTGACCGTTAATATTTTTGTATGTGTTATATAATACTTGATGTAAAATATATGAATGAATACGCTTTTAAATGTATTTTACATTGATATAACTTTCATCAACTATTATATAACACAAACAAAATTATTTACGGTCAAAGTTATAATAGAAAGACTTGGCAGGTCAAAATAGGACATTTAAATTGGGACGGAGGGAGTATTAAATACCCATCTGCATCTTCTTCGTTCCCCCCTCCCCTCGCCGGAAAACATGACCTGCCGGAAAACATGGCAATTCTTTTCACACCCATCACCACCCACAGATATATACATATATAACACATACATACATACAATATACACATATATACTAAATACCTATAAAAAAAAAAACAAGAACGAGCTTCGTCCCTGTGGGGACGGACGGACGAAATTTGGATGAAGGACGAGTCACACCTAACGGTGTGCACTCGTCCTCCAACAAGGAACGAAGTCGGGGACGAGCTAGAACGGGGGCATTGTGAATACTCTAAGGAATCCGTTTCTTTTAATTTTAGTTTTTTAAGGGTTAAATGCAAATTTCGTCCCTATGGTTATCAAAAAATGGTTCTTTCATCTCTCTATTAGTTTTTGAGTTTTTTTCTTCCATTCATGTAATCTGATTTTCGTTAATTTCATTCGTTCTAGTCATTAACTCCCCCACATGCAAGTCATGTGACAGGGGCAGTACCAAAAGAGAGACAAGGGGAGCCAATGTCACCCTCGAAATTTAAATTTTGTTACGTATTTTTAAATTTTTCATGAATTTTCAAAATAAATTTATAAATTTTCATTTTGTCTCTTTTTGGATTTATTATTTATGGACTTTTTAATTTTGCTCTCTCTTATATTTATTTATGATACCGCCTGTGAAGGACATTTTTTTCCTGATACCTCCTTTGATTGTGAAGGCCCTAATCTTTTTTACTCTAGACTTAATAATTAAGAACTTGTATTCAGTCAAATTTCATTTTTTTTACTTAATAAACAAAAATAACCGTCAATTATCTATTTTTTGCTTAATACATACATACATCTTTTATACACTCAGCCACATAATACATTCAACCCTTAATAACTAAAAAAAAATCGGCCCTAAGTTGACTAAAAACATCTTTCACATTATAATTTTGTCCTTTTTCTTGTTTCTTTTTCCACTAAAACTCCAATTTAATATATAAAAAACGAAAATCATCCATAAAATGGTCATCTTAAATTTCTTAATAAACTTTCCCAGAAAACAAGTAGTCAAGATACTATAATTAACAAATCTATCATAAAAACCTTATTCTAATTCACAAAAACATAGATGATAGTATGATACGGTCTTACTTTGTGTTGAATGATAAAATCACCTAAATAGTTTAAACTTGAAGTTGAGAGAAACCAAATTTTAGTTTTCATAATTAAACTTAAGCAGTACAGATGATTTGCCCTTTATATAAATTACAATTGAATTTGCTAAAAAATAAATTATGATTGTTAAAAAATAATTTAATTCTACAAAAGAAGAAAGAAATGTTATTTGTATTATCTTATCATTACACGATCCAATGACCATTAGATGCCATGACCCCAGTCTTAAAATAAGAACAAAAAACGACAACATAGGAAGAACACTCGAAATTATCCAACAAACCAAATATCAAAATATTAAAAACTTATTTGACTTGACTTCAGTGTAGCTAATCAGTGATCACCAGCACTTAAAGCAAAACTTAATCTAATTATAACATGGTCTATATATATATTAGTACTTAATTGATTAATTACAACAATTCAACAAAGAGATATATACATGGCTTCATCAACTGAAATATTGGAGCCAAATCTTACATCAACAAGTAAGCATATATATACATGCATAATTAATGAAACTTATATTCATAATATATACATAGTTGAATAACCCATGTATTCTAATATTGATCTGTTATGTTTTTGTAGAGAATGAGGAAGTTAAAGGCAGTTATGAGTCCAAGTTGGACGATAATAACGTGGGTTTAGGATATAGTGATGATGACAAGTATCCAAGTGGTGAATTTGAGTTTAAAGTCCCAAGTGCATGGAAGAGCATGGTGGTCAAGCTACGTATGTTAATTGCTTGGCAACGCGTTCACAAGAATAGTGTTTTGAATATCAAATTGCGCGGAAAGGTTTGGTTTCTTTGAACTATGTTCATCAATTGATATGGTGATGTTTGTTTGTATATGTTGCTCATTTTGATATATCTTGTTTACTTGTTTTTTGGAAACACATTAAACTTATAAACCATTAATCTTTATGGAAAAACCCCACAAGACCCAGCCAGGTTTGGAACCATCTATCTGTGAAAAAATCCAACCCATTGTCACACCCCGTTGTAGCGGAAATACAGGGTTAACAAAGAATTGCATACTAATCAGAAGGTTAAAAGAAATTACATCCATTTATACCAATACAAGTCAAAACAAGTACAATCGTTCCAAGTGTGGACCCCAAAATACGGATACAAGCCATCCTCATTTGGAACTGGGCCCACAGAATACAAGTTAAATAAATTGGACAGTCAAATACAATTAAAGCCAAAAGCATGAGAGTCCTCAATGTCTGATGCTAATTGTACGTCCAAAGTCAAAAGATTTGGCCCTATAATGCCAAAGACGATTCCAAGACTTACTGATGGTCACCTGAAAAGCATGAAATTTGAGAGGATCAACTATCGAAATAGTTGGTGAGTTTACAGTGTGTTTGACTAAAAGATCAATCGTCGTTTGTTGTAGTTATTTAATGTATGACGGTTCAGACCGAAGTCTAACCTAAATATATATAGCCAAGACGGTTCAGACCGAAGTCTAACCTAAATATATATAGCCAAGACGGTTCAGACCGAAGTCTAACCTAAATAATATGACAAGACGGTTCAGACCGAAGTCTAACCTAAATATATATAGCCAAGACGGTTCAGACCGAAGTCTAACCTAAATATATATAGCCAAGACGGTTCAGACCGAAGTCTAACCTAAATAATATGACAAGACGGTTCAGACCGAAGTCTAACCTAAATAATATGACAAGACGGTTCAGACCGAAGTCTAACCTAAATAATATGACAAGACGGTTCAGACCGAAGTCTAACCTAAATAATACTACATGAGGGGGATCATTTTAATTTGTCAAAACACAAGAAACAGTTTAGTCAGCCGACAACATGGCAAGTCAAGACATATAGATCAATTTTCATAAGACATGTATACACATTTTTAGACAGCCGTCTCATGGCAAATATAAGACAAATGATTTCATTTACCAAATCTCATGGCGTAGACAAAGACAAATCATTTACAAAGTATTCGTGTATACAGTACATGCTTTCAGGCCCAAAGTAAAGGAAAAAGGGCGCCATAAACTCACCTTAGCAGTCTACGAGCTAAAGAATGAGTAGTCCGAGAATATGAGCAGTCTAGTCTCCACGTCTATCCAAAACCTAGGATAAGAGTACCAATGGTGAGGATCAAATCTCACGACGACAAGTATCCTACGTACCACTACTTAGCTATCAATCCTAGAATGCCGTTACCGAGAATGTGATTCGACGTTTAATATTAGTTGACTCAAGTTCGTCTTTTATTACTAAATTTGAATAAAAAGTCAAAAGTTCCAGCCAGTTACCACTGCGCCGCAGTGAGCCAGAACTATGCTCACTGCGCCGCAGTGAGCCAGAACTATGCTCACTGCGCCGCAGTGAGCCAGAACTATGCCACTGCGCCGCAGTGAGCCAGAACCAAGCTCACTGCGCCGCAGTGAGCTAAAAATGCACAACCAGCCCTAGCCACTGCGCCGCAGTGGGACCAATTCCATGCCACTGCGCCGCAGTGGCCTCATTCTGCAGCCAGCACCAGCAGGTGCAAACATGCAGAGAAGCCCTAATCGTTTTTCGACTAAATTCCTTTCATTAAAACAAGTTTCAACAAGTGCAATAGACCTGGAAACATACCATTTCGCCAACCATTTCGCCATTTCAATCATTTTGATATCAAAACCAAATTCTAAGCCAAAATATCCATTTATCATCAAAACCCTAATTTCAAATCTAATTTAAAGGCTTCCCATTTCCATAATCAAAACTGAAAACAACCCTTAATTGAATTTAAACCAAATCAAAGTTTGAGAAAGTTACTTACCAAATGGTGTTCTTGAGAAATAAGAAGAAATATGAAGATGATGATTTTGATCCTTGCCAAAACCCTAATTATTATAGAAAGATGATTAATTTGCTTTGATTCCCCTTTGATTTCTCCTTGCCAGAAATGATTTAGAGTGTAAAGTGAAATGTGTGTGTGTTCTCTGTGTGTGTTGGGTCGACAGGCTAAGAAAGAAAAGGAGGGAAATGCTTTGTTGTTTGTTTGTTGTTAAATTCCCAGCCACAATAAACATTTCGGCCCATGTGGCCCTTTTTGGGATATTTCCAATACCCTTAATTTGGTAAAATGCTTACGATTAAATACCGTTTGACCAAAAGTTTAAAAATGTAAAATAAAGGTATCTTCCCTCGTCTCATTTTTAGTCAAGACAAGCAAATAAAGTTTCGTCAAAGGGAACTTTATAATAGTAAATCTAGACAGTCTAATTATCTTGTACAAGACACAACCTTTAAATATTAATTTAAAGTTATTTTTAAAGACTCGGCATTCGTCTAGATAGCTAATAGTCTACGTCATCAAGATACGTCTAATTTTGACTAAGTCAAAAGTCCAAAAGTCTTATAAGTTCCACGTCAAATGACTGTCTAATTGAGATTAGGACTAACCCGATGTTAATTAATTTCGAGTTGTCACAGCATCCTCCACACTAGTCTCCAGAAAATTTCTAGTTGAGCTAGGCCTCATTGGCAGTGACAGATTAGCGAATTTTGAATGTGTTAGATATGTATACTAGAAATGGCGTTCGTGACAAATAGTTTTAGATACTTCAAGAAAAAAAGTTTTTTAGTAAGAATTTGAAAGTAAAATTTTTCAAACTTTAGTATATATAGAAAGTCTCAACAAATAGCAGGGAAGGCGGCCTGGGGGCGGGTGGTAGGTGGTCGGCTGGTACGGTGGCATTGGTTGTGGCCGGGTAAGAAATTGGTGAAATGTCACTTTTTTATTGGGTCGAGAAAATGAGTGATGTGTCACTTTTAAATGGATTAGGAAAAAGAGATGATATGGCGAATTGGGTTTGTGTGTATGTTATACGGAGTAGTAATGTGAATGACAAATATAATAATTACTGTTGTGAATTTCAGATATCGGATCATCTGAAGAGTCGTTTCTCTTCAGGGTTATCGTTACCCCAATTATGTGAAAACTTTATGAAGGCAACATATGATCCTCGCATATCGGGTGTTTATCTCCACATTGAATCCTTGAAATGTGGTTGGGCTAAACTTGAAGAAATTCGAAGGCACATATTGGATTATAGGAAGTCAGGTAGCTTAAACTAAATCATTTTTCTTGTTGCATATGACACATTTGTTATATTTTAAGATATGTGTATTAACTGCGAGAATCCAATATAGGTAAATTCATTGTTGCCTATGCACCCCAATGGCATGAAAAAGAGTATTACCTTGGCTGTGTTTGTGATGAGCTCTACACCCCTCCGAGTGCTTACTTTAGTCTGTATGGTTTAACTCAGCAAGCATCATTTATGAGAGGTAATCATGTAGGTTGACTTATTTTTTTGTTCATACTGCTAGAGCAAATAACCAAAGTCAATGTATGCTATCAACTTCTAAATTCAACTCGGTTGTTGTGCTTGAAGGTGTATTTGACAAGGTAGGTGTGGAACCACAAGTGCAGAGAATTGGTAAATATAAAAGTGCTGGTGATAGCCTAATTCGCAAGAACATGTCAGAAGAAAACCGTGAAGTGCTTACTAAATTGCTAGATAACATCTATGACAATTGGGCCGATAAGGTTTCTCAAGCCAAAGGTGAAGTTACTTCATGTTTTCCCTATTCTTGATCATCAAGATGAGAAATTTGGAGTTTTTTTTCTCTAAAATATATTTCACAGGAAAGAAAAAGGAAGACATCGAGAGTTTTATTAACGAAGGAGTTTATCAAGTGGAGAAGTTGAAAGAAGATGGATGGATTACAGATATCAAATATGATGACGAGGTATGCGTAGGAAAAAAGAACATATCTAAAGGACAACGGGTTACTGTTTCTACCCCGTTCTAATCCTTTTTTGCTAGAGGAACGGGGAATCCTTTTTCAAGAAGTCACTTCCTTACTTTTGCCATTTAATAGTTCGAAGTTTTATAAAAACCTGACCACTTATGTTTATGTTTACATTTTCAAACAGCAGAGGATATGTAAGAACTCTTTTGTTACACCTATTTTGTTACAGATTTTATTCTACCTTTTTCAGGTTATATCTATGTTGAAGTCACGCTTGGGCATTGCGGAGAAGAAAAAACTTCCACTTGTTGCTTACAAGTATGATTTCGCTTCTATGATCTTTATTTTTATTTTTTCTTCTAAGAGGCAAATGTATGCCACATGCCAGCAAGAAATGTATAAATTATTCTTACTTCAGGAAATACTCAAGAGTCGGAAAATGGACCTTGGGGTTATCAGGTGGCAAAGATAATATTGCAGTAATCAGATCCTCTGGTATCATCAGTCGTGTGAAAGGATCATCCTTTCCACCTAGTACAGGCATTATTGCCGAGGAATTCATTAAAATGATTCGCAAAGTAAGAGGTATAGAGTACACTATGTTGTCCCTTTAGAGACGCTATAAGAGATGATATTTTTCTTGCATAATTTCAAGTACATGTTCATGGATTTGTCCTTTTTCTTTCCAGAGTCGAAAAGGTATAAGGCTGTAATCATCCGAATTGATAGCCCAGGGGGCGATGCTCTTGCTTCAGACTTGTAAGTGCTTCTTTTTTCTTTATTCTGATAGGCTATGTATGGTAAGTACTTTTCTATTTTGACCCGGAAAGCATAATATATACCCATTCATGATATGAAGTGTAGCGTGTAACATTAACCACTCCCATGTGGTTTGTTTTTTGTTTTTGTGCAGAATGTGGAGGGAAATCAATCTATTGGCAGAAACTAAGCCTGTAGTTGCATCAATGGGTGATATGGCAGCTAGTGGAGGATATTACATGGCAATGGCAGCACAAACTATAGTCTCCGAGAATCTTACCATAACGGGTTCAATTGGTCTTTACACAGGTGCATTACTATATCTAGAATTTCTTTTGTAACTTTTGAGTTAGTTTTCTCATACATGTATGTTAAATCTTGCGGAAACTTCTTTGAAATATAGATATCATAAATCAAGAAAGAAAGTGTATGTTTAATAACAATTCTCATTACAGTTAAGTTCAATTTGGAGAAACTGTATGAAAAGATGGGTTTTAACAAGGAAATCATATCGAAGGGACGATTTGCTGAGCTGTATTCTGATACCCGGACATTTAGGTGAGAGGATCTTTCATATATTAGATTTCACCTCTGGATCAGTTTTTGTCATTCGCAATTTAGAGTTGCTGTCTGATTCTCATTAGTTCTTACTAGCATGGTACCCGCGCAATGCGGCGGCGGTGACGGCGACGGCGGTTTAGTGGTGTCGGTGACGGGTGGTGATAACTTCGACAATTGGTGTCGAGTGGTGTAACCGTGTAAGTTGATGTAATGGTGACCGTGGAAATATTTTAGAAGATAAGGACTTAGAGTGTAAATTAGCAAGATAAGGGTTTAAAGTGTAAATTAATTCATTAAGGGCAAATTTGGTAATCTCTAATAACCCTTTCCATAGGGGTGTTTATTAAGGGTAATTTAGTACTTTTGCATCTAACCATTTTCTAACACTTTCCAAAAATAAGGGGTTGATAATTATTATAAAGGAGTATAGATAAATAAATTTAGACGGGCTATGTTATCTTTAACGGGTCAAACGGGTAGAATGAAAAGTTGGCTAAAAAGAAAATGAGCCGAATGGGTGGTTTTAATTTGCTCAAAAAGTGTATCGTGATTCGCACAAGTTCCTGAATCCTTTTTCCTTGAAAACAGATTATCATCGATGTAATATAGTATTTGAAAATCATATGTACCACAGTTATTAAATTTGAGAGATAATAATTCTTTTAGACATGAATTATTTTGGGTCAGCTCAACTCGACGCGAACAGAAAGATTATCCATTTTGATTTGTTACCTGACCTGCCCAACCCACCCATTTTGCCACCTCTAATTATTTTGATCACAACAACATTGACAATCTCTGTGCAGACAAGAGGAAGAGAAACTCTTTGCTGAAAAAGCTCAGTATGGTTATAAACAGTTTCGTGACAAAGCAGCTAGTTCAAGATCAATGAGTGTATGTGGTGACTTAAGTAGATACTTTAGACTTTCAGGTACTTATAATTACACAATTATCAACCAAGTCATTTTATTGCAGGTGGATAAGATGGAGGAGATAGCTCAAGGGAGAATATGGATGGGTGGTGATGCTGCTTCACGTGGTTTAGTTGATGCAATTGGAGGATTCTCACGGGCTGTTGCTATAGCAAAACACAAGGCCAGCATACCTCCCAACAAAAAGGTCGTTTCCATTATGCTCATTGTTCACTTCAAAATTTTAAACCTTTCATGTGTAGTTTTTTAGAATAATTCAGTAACCATTTTCATTATTAGTAAAGAGTAGAGTGACGTGAATTAATGGTTTTAACAAGTTTAGTTAACCGTT
Organism: Erigeron breviscapus; assembly: GCA_034093135.1. Taxonomy (NCBI): domain Eukaryota; kingdom Viridiplantae; phylum Streptophyta; class Magnoliopsida; order Asterales; family Asteraceae; genus Erigeron; species Erigeron breviscapus. The sequence goes on from CM067167.1 coordinate 128,042,755, forward strand.
TAATATATAAAGTGTAGGTGACCCGAATGAACAAAAGAAGAGAACATGATACAACACAAACCATTTTGAAATCTAATAATACTTTAGTTACTTAAATCCTAATAGCAATGATCTAAAACGTACTTTTACAATGATGCTAGATATAAAAAATAATGAAGCCATTCAAAAAACTTCCATTTTAATTTATTGTTTAGAGAATACAAAACAACAAAAATCATGTGTTAGTGTTACATTAGAAAGTCCCAGTACTGCTTCCAGAGTTGATTAGTCCGTGTTCTAAAATGAAAAGTATTGCATTTTTCATTGGACAACGAGAGTTTAACCTTTTCAGACTAAGAGTGTAAGACTTCATGTTTGTTTTAGTGTACTTTTCTGAAGTGGTAAAATGGGTGGGTCGAGCCCTTCACGCATTACATACCCTAATACATTTTTGATAACATCATTGGTGATTTCGTTCAGGTTACTTTGGTTGAGCTTTCAAAACCATCATTTTCTTTACAAAAACTTTTATTTAGTATTGGGAGCTCAGCAATCGGACTAAAGCAACTGCATGATGGCTTGACATCAAATGAAGGACTGCAAGCTCGTATAGATGGAATCATTTTTCAGGGATCGGATGGATCTTCGTTTGCAGATCCTATTTTCAGTTTGCTAGAAGACTATATAAGTTAGTTACATACCAAATGTTAATGTTTATGTTATTTCAGATTTTTGATGAAATATTACATGCCGAAAGACTCTTGTGTATAAAAGTTATCTATGTGTTTAAGATTTTATAGTTGGAAGGACATCTGTTGCTAAATTCAGAATTATTTTTAGAACTAGCCACCTTTTCAATCCAATGTTTCCAAGTGAGCACATTGGCTTAAACTTTCATAATAAGGTTGTCGCGTTTACCAAACCCGCCATTAAACTTTCACTTCATCAAACCCGATTTCGATTAAACCCAGGTTTGCCAAACCTGAAACCGGCATCAATGCAGCCACGCTTTCTTTACCAGCTTGGTTTGCTAGAAGATGATGTCGGTTTAGTAAGCTAGGTTTGCTTTTAATTCTTTTTATATATATCTTCTCTAATAATCTCTAATAATAAAATAAAAATAAAATTTAACACTGGGCCATCTCCCGATGAAGCCCATTGACAATCTAATATAAATATCAAAAAGACGTAAATAAAAAATAAAGTTAATTACAGAAACCGTCTCTGTCGTGGACCTCCACTTGCAGCTTTCGTCCCTAACTTTAATAAATTACAGTTTTAGTCCAAAAAACTTTGTCCCGTCAACACTTTTGGTCCTGGTTAGTAACGTCCGTTTAAAAACCCATCACGTGCCAGCCACGTGATGGGTAATTTCGTCTTTTAGTGACACAAGGACCAAAAGTGTGGTCTTTTTCTTACCACAGGACTAAAAGTGTAATTAACTATAAACTTTTTTAATTAATCTATATCAAATCTGTATCCATATTAAACATAATCATCACATCTAGATCTGTATCTTATCAACATCATCAAAAAAATTTCAAATCTTCAAAATTTTTCCAGATCTTCAAAAAAAATTATAGTCTTCAAACCTCAAAAAGAGAAAGAAACCCATTAATACAAACATATACATAGAAAATCTATATCTAAAAATCATATCTATATCTTCAAACTTTTTCATCATCATCATCATCTCAAATTTCTTTTTCCATAAAAAAGATGAACTATATATATATATATAATAAATTTTTGTTATCCATAAAAAAGATGAACTATATATATATATCACTAATATTGACAATAGACTGGCTTTGTTGATGGTGGTGATGAACAGTTATGTTGATGGTAGTGATGAAAGGAACTCAGGTACATATATTATATTTTCAAATCTGTATATATATAATACATGTACTTTATTGAGAGCTTTTTTAGGATGTCAAAAGAATTTTAAGGAGTTTGGATTTAGGATGTTGTTTATAGTGTTGTAGTTTGGATTTGGATGGTGATAGTGGTGGTGAACCGTGATGGTGAACCGTGATGGTGTTGTAGTTTGGATTTGGATTTGGATTTGAATATATGTTTAGATATGTAAAATTTTTTTGTATATGAATGATTTTAGTTTATTGGGTATGAAATTTGAAATTGGTTTATTTCAGATGATTTTGTTTTGTATAGATGTACAGACATAGAGATAGATTTAAATTGTGATGATGGTTGATGATTGTTGTTGATGATGAAGATATGGAAGAAAAGCTAGAAAGAAATTTGGACTAAAAGTGTAATAAATGAAAGAAGAGAAATGACGAAAATACCCATCACGTGACTGACACGTGATAGGTTTTTAAACGTACGTTACTACCTAGGACCAAGAGTGTTGACGGGGCAAAGTTTTTTGGACTAAAACTGTAATTTATTAAACTTAGGGACGAAAGCTGCAAGTAGAGGTCCACGACAGGGACGATTTCTGTAATTAACTCTAAAAAATAACCATAAATTTATCAAATTAATCAATCAATAATCTAGCTAAGAAAGAAAGAATGACCGAATGCAGCATACCATTCGATATTCAAGTGGAAATCATTAGGAGGATTCTGGATGTGAAAGCGGTGATTAGATTTCGGCCCGTTTCAAAAACATGGAAGTCTGTTATCGATAGCCCCTGGTTTATTAAGGATCACACTCATCAACGTCAACACCATCGTCATCATCTACCTGTAAACTTCGGTGATAATGATTATCCACAAAAAGAATGTAGCGCACGGAACAGTAGTCACACTTTCGGATGTGAGCAAAGATATGTTTCTATGGTTGATGATGATAGTTTCCAGGTCTCCCTGCTTACTAGGATCGGTATTATCTCTCCCGCAGCTACAACTGCTGATGTTCGAGAATTAAAAACAATTAGTAGCTCTCATGGCTTGGTTTGCGTTTACAAAAGGAAGACGGCTACTGCTGTTATTTGGAATTGTAACACCCCAACAAGGCGGAATCATGAGAGTTACATACTAAGCACAACACGGCATGGAAATTAAGTAGAGACAAGTCTAAATGCATTAAAAGGATTGGACAATCCATACAATTCAATCACAATACAAGTACCGGAATCATACAAAAATGCATAAGGAGCACGCCCATCAAACGTTTACAAAAGATAGTTCAAAAGATGGTAAATGATCCTAAGCATAACCCATATACGGGAACTATGAATCACGGATCCATGTAGTCCAAGTCCAAGTCCGATCCTAGCATAATCAAGCAATCAATCATCCAATACGTCTTTGATTAACCTGTTCACCTGAAAAGTGTACTAAAACGTGTCAACATAAAGTTGGTGAGTTCGTAGGTTTAAGTAATGAAAATCATGTGTCGGGATATCAACCGTTAACGATATATGAGGATTAGAATACCTAATCACGTCCAAGGAAACCCTAAAAGGTTTCACATTATCACAAGTCAAACAAGTCAATGTCAACATCCAATAATCGTCCATATATATATATAATATCGTCTTTACGCAGGTTAAACAACCCGTATCCACGGTTATGATCATGCCGGGTGTGGATTCGTCAATCCACTGTCCACGTCTTACATAATATATAATACACGTCTTAATATAATATCGTCATAGTATGGCAATGATCATACCGGGTGTGGATTCGTCAGTCCACCGTCCACGTCTTACATAATATATCTTAAACGTCTTAATACAATATAATATAACGTCTTTCGTCACATATAAACATCCAATAACACGTATCACAAGCAAACAATTAGATAACTAACGTCTCGTTTCATATCATAATCAATTGTATCGACCGACAAGCGTTTAAACGACAAGTACACTTTCCACCCCAAAATAAGATAAACGTAGGGGCTACGAAACTCACCTTTGCCTTGTATCGTCAAGTTATAATTGAATTATAAGTATTCAACGAGCTACGAATGTTCCGAAATCCTTAACGCTCACGACCTATCATTTGTTTATATGGCATGCGCATTAATATATGTATATATATTTATTTACATAATCTCATATAACTATACATGTTCATTATTATATGTATATACATACATATACATATTTGTTTATAAACCGATTCACTTTCATTCGTCTTTAATAAAACTTGGGTTTGAAATCTCGACTTTGAACAATCCTTACGACTCGTACAATGCACTAGAAAAGACAAGGAAGGACTCGTTGGAAGGCTCGACTCGACCCTAGGACCCTGGAAGACAAACAAGGAAAATCTGGAAATCGAATGAAGCTAGCAGACCAGCGTCCCAAACGCTGACATGCAGCGTCTCATACGCCAGAAGAAGCAGGCAGACCGTCCCTTACGGTGGCCACCACTAGGGATGGGCATGGGACTGGTACCATCCCGTACCGGTCCCGGTACCGATGGTATCGATCCCGGAAATGAGCAAAATACGGTACCGATCCCGGTCCCATTTGAACCGGTACCGGTACCGGTACCGTACTGAGACGGGACCGGGATATCGGTACCAAATCCCGATTAGTCCCGAAATTCAACCAAGATGGGATTATGTGAAGCAACAATAAAAGAGATAATGCTGCATAGATTTATAGTCAGCTTACGTATTATGTTATCATGCATCATAAATAACTATGTTTGTTGCTTATTGTCTTTGCAGATTATAAGTGAAGTATATTGTCTTTTTAATTGCTTTTAACAGGCTTTTATTGAGACACAATTCAAAAGTTTAACTACAAATTGAAACACAACAAATCGTTTCATCATATCTAATCTTCTCTTTATTCAACGACTTAAAATCATTTCTTCCAAATAGTTTGCATTCAGTGGACATATTTTCATTCAATGTAATAATTTGTATTTCAATTCTCTTAGCATTTTACATTCCTTGTAATATTCGTATGCAGCTTGAGTAAGATATAAGTATATACAAGCTTAAATATATACATAGCTTTAGATAATTAGATATACTGACATATTTATGGATATAAATATAAATATAACATATATAAATACATACAGATTTGAATATATAGATATTGATATATATAGTATAGCATCATCACTTCAAGGCATATATAAAAAGCTACTTTCCTTGTATGTCGGGACCAAATGGAACCATCGGGATTTGCTCGGGATTTCCCGGTCCCGGTACCGATTAGTCCCGGTCCTGAAAACTACCAAAAGTAGGTACCGGTACCGGTCCCATTCGGGATTCGGTACCACTTTTCGGTACCGGGATCAGGACGGGACCGGTACGGGATCGGGATTTGGTACTTTTTGCTACCGGTACCGGTACCGGTACCGGTACCGGTACCGGTACCGGTACCGGTACCGGTACCGGTACCGGTACCGGTACCGGTACCGGTACCGGTACCGGTACCGGTACCGGTACCGGTACCGGTACCGGTACCGGTACCGGTACCGGTACCGGTACCGGTACCGGTACCGGTACCGGTACCGGTACCGGTACCGGTACCGGTACCGGTACCGGTACCGGTACCGGTACCGGTACCGGTACCGGTACCGGTACCGGTACCGGTACCGGTACCGGTACCGGTACCGGTACCGGTACCGGTACCGGTACCGGTACCGGTACCGGTACCGGTACCGGTACCGGTACCGGTACCGGTACCGGTACCGGTACCGGTACCGGTACCGGTACCGGTACCGGTACCGGTACCGGTACCGGTACCGGTACCGGTACCGGTACCGGTACCGGTACCGGTACCGGTACCGGTACCGGTACCGGTACCGGTACCGGTACCGGTACCGGTACCGGTACCGGTACCGGTACCGGTACCGGTACCGGTACCGGTACCGGTACCGGTACCGGTACCGGTACCGGTACCGGTACCGGTACCGGTACCGGTACCGGTACCGGTACCGGTACCGCAAGTGGTAGGTACCGGTACGTACGGTGGACCACTAGGGATGGGAATGGGACTGGTACTGTCCCGTACCGGTCCCGATACCGATGGTACCGATCCCGAAAATGAGCAAAACATGGTACCGATCCCGGTCCCATTTGAACCGGTACCGGTACCGGTACCGTACCGGGACGGGACCGGGATATCGATACCAAATCCCGTACCGTCCCGGTCGGTACCGGTACCGGTACCGGTTTATATGAGACCGGGATCGGTACCGGTACCGGTACCGGTACCGGTACCGGTACCGGTACCGGTACCGGTACCGGTACCAGACCGTCCCTTACGGTGGCCACCACTAGGGATATGGACTGGTACCATCCCGTACCGGTACCGGTACCGATGGTATCGATCCCGGAAATACAAAATACCGGTACCGATCCCATTCGGGATTCGGTACCACTTTTCGGTACCAGGATCGGGACGGGACCGATACGAGATCGGGATTTGGGACTTTTTGCTCATCCCTAATCACCACCGTCCCAGACGGTGGCTGGATTTCGACTAGCGTCTTGGACGCTGAACTTGGCATCTCAGACGGTGCCATGGAAACATCATTTTCAGCGTGTGGCTAGCGTTTTAGTGGCGTAAAACAGAAGGTAGGGTTTTTGATTTTGAAAGTTGAAGATGCGGGGCACCGTCCCAGACGGTCAGAGGACCGTAAGAGACGGTGGAGTGGTTTGATCAACGTCTTGGACGCCCAAAATAGCGTGGCAGACGGTGGTTCAAGAACAAGCACAATCTGGGCAGAAATTTGGGTATGACCAAGTTGACTTTAAAGTCAAACGCGACCAAGAACACCCAAACCCTAGTTTTTGCATGAGAAATCGATTTGTGAAGATTCAAAACAAGTTTTTGTGTAATGATGATCGAGATGGACATAAACAAACACAAACCTCCTTCCAAACCGACCCATAAATCATCAATTTGCATAAAAATTAGCTTTGACCTAATTATATATATAAAAACCCTAATTTTCGGTTCAAGGGGTTTTTTGCCCGAATTTCGTACAAATGTCGATTGTATTGGACCAAGAACATGTTTAGAAACATAACCCACCCAAGGAATCGATCCAAAACATTAAACAAAGAGGGAATTCGGTTTTTGACCCACTTTAACCATTTCAAACCCTAAAACCGATTTTGACCTACATTTTGACCCAAGATTACTTTGTTATGACTAGAAACATGATTGTAGACATGAAATGATAATACTAAGACAAGTTTAACTTACCAAATCTTCCACCACAAGTTCAAAATCCGAATTTAAGCTTTGAAAGGTGATTTCTTGCACTTGAAGAACCAAACTTTTGATATGATGATTAAATGATGATATTGATGATGAATCTAGTGAAATTCTTGTTTGGAACAACAATTAATGAGATGAGAATTTAGAGAGAGAGTGAAAGTTGTCTTGCATTTAATAGGGAGAGAGAAATGGATGAGATAGAATGTAATGGATGGATAGGGTGAGTGGAAAGTTTGGGAGGATAGGGTTGGGTCAAAGAGGTGGGTCATGGGTCATGGGTTTGACCCACGGGTGATCCATTTTGGTTCCTAGTCAAATTAAACGTCACGTCATATCACATAATCTATTAACCCGATCACATAACCCGACTAGCATATTATACGTCACAAAATCGTCACAAAGGCATTAAATGATTCAACTAACTATATTAAGTAGTCATTTAATTCATTTAAGTCAACAGGTCAATTTAAATAAAATTTCACTAAGTTGTGAAATCGAACTACATTTAATCACGTTTAATCACGTTATTTACAAGTTAAACTAGTCAAAATTCACAAATGTTACATCATTATCCCGTTAAAGGAATTTCGTCCCGAAATTCTAATCTAACTAGATTTGTTAAACAAATGGGGATACTTGGCTTTCATAGAGTCTTCACATTCCCAAGTAAATTCGGGTCCACGTCTAGCTTGCCAACTCACTTTAACGAGGGTATACCGAGTGTTCTTAAGCTTTCTAGTTTGCCGGTCTAGAATCTCTATCGGCTCTTCCATGAATTTCAACGTTTTATCGACACGAATTTCTTCAAGAGGCACGTGAAGTGTTGGATCCGCCAAACACTTCCTAAGATTACAAATATGGAACACGTTATGAACTCCACTCAAATCTTGAGGAAGTTCTAATCGATACGCCACCGGGCCAATTCGTTCAAGGATTTTAAATGGGCCAATATACCTCGGGCCCAACTTGCCACGTTTTACAAATCGAACCACGCCTTTCCACGGGGACACTTTAAGCAGCACATAATCACCTACTTCGAATTCGAGGGGTCGTCGTCTCACGTTTGCATACTTCAATTGTCTTTCACGGGCTACCCTCAACTTTTCTTTAATTTGTGAGATCACCTTAGTCGTTTCAATGACAATTTCGGGCCCAATGAGTTGGCTTTCACCAATCTCCGCCCAAGCTAACGGTGACCTACAAACTCTCTCATATAAATCTCTAAACGGCGCCATTTGAATGCTAGCATGGTAGCTATTATTATAGGAGAATTCGACCAACGGTAAATGCACATCCCAATTGCCACCAAATTCGATGGCACAAGCTCGTAACATGTCTTCAAGCGTTTGAATCGTCCTTTCACTTTGACCATCGGTTTGAGGATGGAACGCCGTACTCATGTCAAGTTGAGTACCCATTGCTTTTTGGAACGCCTTCCAAAATTTTGAAGTAAATCGGGCATCCCGATCGGTTATGATGGAAATCGGCACTCCATGTTTGGATATCACTTCTTTGATGTACAAGCGTGCCATTGAATCAAATTTATCATCTTCCCGGATGGCTAAGAAGTGAGCCGACTTAGTCAAACGGACAACTATCACCCAAATGGTGTCCCGACCACTACTCGTTCTAGGTAACTTCGTGATGAAGTCCATGGCAATGTTTTCCCATTTCCACTCCGGTGTTACCGGTTGAACTAGTAAACCGGGTGGTTTCTTGTGGTCGGCTTTTACTTGTAAGCATGTGATACATTCACTAACGTACCTTGCAATGTCCTTCTTCATTCCCGGCCACCAATACAAATCCCTCAAGCCAAAATACATCTGGTCGGAACCCGGGTGAACCGAGTAGGCCGACTTGTGAGCTTCATTCATCAATTTCATCCGAAGCCCACCAAAAACGGGGATCCACAATCGTTCAACAAAGTACAACCCATCATCGTCCTTCCTATCAAATTGTTCTTCTAAGCCATGTAATGCTTCATTGATGAAGTTTTTCGGCCTAGTTGCCAACCTTTGTGCTTCAATGATGGAGTCACGAACACTCCTTTGCACGGTAAGGCTCATGACTCTAATTTGTCTTGGCTTTATACGTTCTTTTCGGCTCAAAGCATCGGCTACAACATTTGCTTTACCCAGGTGATACCGGATAACACAATCATAATCACTAAAAAGTTCAAGCCATCTTCTTTGCCTCATATTCAATTCACTTTGATCAAATATGTGTTGAAGGCTTTTGTGATCGGTATAGATCACACTCTTGGTGTCATACAAGTAATGCCTCCAACATTTCAAAGCAAACACTACCGCTCCCAACTCCAAGTCATGGGTCGGGTAATTCTTCTCA
>CM067167.1:128053250-128308078 GCA_034093135.1 Erigeron breviscapus
AAAGAGCGAATTTCTGAACGCACTGTCTCAACAAATGAGATGTCAGCCTCTAACAGAACCAAAAGGTCCAGTTTGTGTTCCTCATTTTCTTCATAGCCAAAATTACTGACCTTTTCATCACTATATCCACCCAGCGACCAGATTCAACATCGGATTTGACCAAATGACCTTGATCTTCTTGTGCCATGAAACACATGTCCCTAACTTCCTCCTCATCATCAGATGATTCATCAGAGTCTTCCCACTTTTCAGTTTTGGCAATCATACAACTGTTGCTTGAGTTGTCTTGTGCCAAAAGAGCCATATGTGCCTTCAACTTCTTGTATTTGGCCTTATAGCTGTCATCAGACTTCTGAAAAATAGAATGGTTGGGAGCAGATTGTGATGATGAAGGTTGACTAGATCTGCATTCCTTCATGAAATGTCCTTTCTTGCCGCATTTAAAGCATTCTAGATTAGACTTGTCAATAGAAGCACTGGAAGCAAAAGGTTTGCCAGATCGATTTGATTTGGCCTTAAAACGATTGAACGTTTTAGCCAGCATGGCAACCAGATCATCATTGTCATTCTCACAATCATGAGTGACATTAGCAGAGACACCAGTTTTTAACATTTCAGACACCATCTTCTTCATCGAGTCAAAAACATCATTCTCAGAAGATAGTAGAGTAGTACTTTGTGGTTCAGAATACTGAACCGTACCAGAACTGATAGAAACATGATTCTTGGCATCCTGCTCAGCCAAGGCTCTTTCAGCTTTGTTCTCTTCAGTATATCTGAAGGCTCCATAAAGGGAAGCAAGAGTATGACTGTGCAAGGTTTTGCCTTGTCTCAAGACCAAGATTAAATTTTCCCATTTAGAAGGTAAAATGTCACAAAATTTTTCCAACAAAATTTCTTGTCTTTGGTTACACCCAGGGCTTTCAGTTGGTTTACCAGATTTGTAAATCTGATGTAGGTTTGAGTTAAAGACTCCCCAGGGATAGCAAAGAAATACTCATATCTTTTGTTTAAAGCAACTTTTCTTGTGATAATTGTCTCATTCGTGCCTTCAAACTGTGTCATTAGTTCCTCCCACATTAATTTGGAATTTTCAAGTAAAACAAGAGTGGGCATTAGGGTTTCTGGAACTGCGTATAAAATCATATTTTGTAACTTGGTGTCCAGGTCTACAAGTCTATGATCTTCCTTAGACCAATGATCCTTCTCCTTAGGTGACTGCCTAGGAGTCCCATCGGCATTTCTGACAACAGTGGAGGCATTCATAGGGACAAAGGGTCCTTCTTTTAAGATATCTGGTAAATGTCTTTCAACACCAGCAATATACTTAAGCATGCACGCTTTCCATGTTTGAAAGTTTTCACTGTTCCCATCAAACTTGGGAACAGGATTATTTGGAAAGTGTACGTGAACATTGTGTGATGGTATATTGTTGTTGATGAGAGGGGGTGGGGTAGCATTATTAGGGTCAGGTCGTTCTTGTTCAAAGTCAGCCATCTATGCAGATCAAAGGTTAATGAATTGATAAAATTCAACCTTGTGTCTCTGATACCAATTATGAGTCCCAAATATATAGATGAATAACAAACCCGACTGGCAAGTACAACTGATCTTGATGGACAAGTTCAGTTTACGATCCATATATGGATAACAAGAAACAATTGACTAGATATAAAATGCAAGAACAAATGGCAGAAACTATATAAGGATATATATAAATATAATCAAGTATGTAGCATTGAGACACGTTGTTTTCTTTTCAATGTATTTGATTTATTGATGTATAAACAAATACAAGGATTGTTGCGGAACAAAGATAAACACCCAAGTGTAAGTATCTAAACAATCCTGAAATACAAGTGATCTAGTTAACTTGGAAATACTCGTAAGTTTACTTAGAGTATATCTCACAAGTTGCAATGCTAAAGTTTCAAGCACTTTGCAAGTTGTGAGAAGACTTTGTATTTATAGACCAAGTCCATGATGATGTGGACAAGATCGTACAAATGTGGTTGTGAGCATTTAAGGAATTAAACCATAATTCCTTACATGCTGCACTTGGAAGAGTATATAAGTCACTTGATGTGACTTATAGTACTAAGTTCCAAGCCTATACTTTGTACCTTTTGTTAATAGATAAATCTATTAACCGGATAAAGGTGTAAAGTAAAAGTCTTCCTCGTAATCAGTGTAAAGTGTTGTAAATACTTTACACTGAGATGCTTCAGTCTTGATCTGGCAGAATCACTCTTTTGCTCGCTTCTGAGATGATTCTCTTCTTCATACTTCAGTCTTTGACTTCAGAATGAATGCTTCAGATTTATCTCGATCTGAACTGAAGTGAAGCTTCAGTGAAGGAATTCTGAGACATCTCAGAATTCTGTACAGACGTCTTCACTAAACTTCAAGCTATTTCTGAACAAATTATACTTGGTCGATTTCCGACCTAACAACAAGCTTCTCATTCCCAACAAACAGATTCATCTCAGATGCAAGGTTATTTGATAATAATGATTTGAAGTCTGAAATAACCGGCGATGATTCCTGGAGTGATCTCTCCAGGTCCGCCACCTTACTTAAAAGGCCTTGGACCTCGACAGAAGATGAAGTGGAGAGACCACTGGGAGGTTCAAGATGTGAAGGCAATCTGGTCATAAGAGGTACTTGTGACCAGTCCTCTTCAGTTGCAGCTTGTTCAGATATGGTGACTGGAGTTTGAAGTGGTGGAGGTTGAGATGGTGAAGTTTGAATGGTTGCAGGAGTGAAGTATTGTGTATCTCTAGGAATTGAAGGTGGTGGTGGTGGTGGTGGTGGTGTGTGTGGTGTGGTTGAAGGTGGTGGAGGTGGTGGCATTTCAGAAGATATAATTGGTTGGGTGACTGAAGCAATAGCAGATGTGTCAATATTTTCTTCTTCATCACCCAAGAAATTCATGTTTACATCAAAACCTTCAGACATTGGGGAATCTACATCATCCCATTCTGGAGCCATCCCAACTGTCTGATCACCAGTCTGTTCATTAACTTGTTCACCAGCCTCTACATTCAAGTCTAGTTGAGCCTCTTGCTCACCAGATACATGTTCATCAGTCTGAACTTCTTGTTCGACTTCCTCAACAACCTGCTCAATAATCTGGGCAACATTTTCTATTTGTTCATTAGTAACCTGCCCAACAACCTGTTCAACATTTTCTTCAGGTTCAAAAATTGGCGACCCATCCAGATTCATAACATCACCAGGATGGCTTTCAGGATTCACCTGAACTCCAGCTCTCATCAGACGCCTGTTTGTTCTAGGTCGTCTGGAAGGTTCAACAACTTCTGATACTTGACCTTCAGGAGCAATTTGTCGAATGGGTTGTACAGCCTCTATGATCTATACATCTTGGTCACCAGATGGTCCTTCAACAGCTTGACCTCTACCTGGAGCCATTTCAGCTTCTTCTCTCTGAAAGGAGAGCATGGACTGAGGAATATCTACCTCGTCCAGTGGAGATCTGAGGTTGACCAGATCCCTCATATACTCACTCACAGAAAAGTGAGTAGTCTCAAAATCATACTGGTCTCCAAGAGCTCTTTTAAACATGAGTGAAAGAAAACGGATATAAGGAACAAAGGGTTTTCTACCTTTCACTCTAAGACGCTCTACCAGATCATCAAAAAGAATCTGAGCAAAGTCCACTCTAAGCCCAAACCATAGGCAGTAAGCAATCTGGAGATGGGTTTGATTTATCTGGTCTAACCCTCCAGAACTGCCTCCCAGACATTCAACAATGTGGGTGAAGAAATATCTCCATGAGTCTAACAGCTTGCTCATGTAGATAGTTCCTTTCCTGGATAGCTGGCCATGCTCATCCATGATATCTGTATGCCCCATCAGTCTGCACACTTCCCTTGTATTTATCCTAGAGGGAAGTTCAATAGGCAACTCATTCTGGTCAAAATAGTTCAACTGTAGAACAGACCTGAGTAGACTAGCAGTGAAACCAAGGGATCTGGTACCTCCCTTGAGAGTATAAATGATAGATGAAGTTTCATCATCATATTTTGCAGTGTACCAGAATTCACAGAGGTAATCGTGGTACATCCTTCCTGGATTTAGGGTCAACGCACCATATAATGGGCAAGAGAGAAAAAATGTGTTTAATCTCCCAATAACAAATTGGGCATCATGAACACTGGAAAGAGAAAGTCTTGCCATCCAGTTGTTCATGTTTATTCTTATGGCATTTGCCTCAAGAGTGATATGAGGTGCCCTGTCAACATTTTCAGAAGGAGCATATTCAGCGGCAAGGAGATTTTTAAGCGATTTGGATTGTCTAGGTGCCATTTTATAAAGAATAGATGAAGATGAAATTGAATATATATGGTTATGATGAAGATTTGATGAAAGAATGAATGGAAATGGAGTAAATAAGAGAGATAAATATGATTGGAAATTGAATGAAGAAGTAAATGAAGGAATTTGAAAGATTTGGGAGTAAATATGTTCAAAGTAAATGCAAATGAAATTGAAAGTGGGTATTTATAGGAGAGAGAATGTGGAACTCAAACGGTTTATTTGAGATCCGCATTAATTACATCACATCACACATAAATGTGTGACGGTTTACAGCCCACAAACATTAACAAGTTGCTCTTTTTGACTTCCCAAGGTAAAAATACCATCATTACGTTGAAAAATTTACATGCCACGCAGGATTACAAGATAAATATCTTTTAAAGAAAAGTTTGCTTACGTGGCACGCACAATGACCAAGTATTTAAAAAATATTATGACTTATTTCAGTGCATCTGGAGGTTGACTGGACACTCCAGTATCACTGGTGGATTAGTCCAGTGAAGCATGCACTGATGGTACACTGGAGGGACACTCCAGTAAAGTACCAGTGAAAACCATTTTGAAAGACTGGTAACCTCAAACGTGCACGTCAACTAATACAGACAAATGAAAGGGACACATTTACAAGGAGACATAAGTCACCTCAAACACGCACTTCAACCTGTCCAGTTACCAGTAAGAGGGACACATTTACAAAGCACCAGTAATATTTTCTGAAGAGTTTGTCCAGTGAGAAAATAAATTAATAAATTCCCCCTGAACTTAAAACGTTTTTAAGAACAAAAATATCTTTCAAGTCTTCCCCTGGAATGTTGATCCAGAAATCTATTAATGCAAAGATAGTACACAACGGCGTTCAATATCTGAGCAGTCATAAATTTATAAATCTTTAAATCAAAGATCCTCAGTAGTACACAATGGCGTTCAATACCAAGGTTCCAGATTTAAGGGTTTAACATTCCCAACTCACCAACAAGATATTCAAAAGTTTTGACATCCAGAGGTTTAGTAAAAATGTCAGCGAGTTGTTTGTCAGTGGGAATAAAATGGAGTTCAATGTTGTTTTTCATAATATGATCACGGATAAAATGATACCTGAGATCAATGTGCTTCGTTTTGGAGTGCATGACTGGATTGTTCGAGATAGCAATGGCACTGGTATTATCACAAAAGATTGGGGTCTTTGAATATTTAATACCATAATCAAGCAACTGGTTCTTCATCCAGAGTATCTGAGCACAACAACTGGCTGCAGATACGTATTCAGCTTCAGCAGTGGACAATGAAACTAAAGTTTGCTTCTTACTGGTCCAGCTGACCAGTTTGCCACCAAGGAAATGACATCCACCAGTAGTGGATATCCTGTCTATCTTACAACCTGCATGATCTGAATCTGAATAACCCATTAGATCCATGCCTGAGCCTTTGGGGTACCAAAGACCTAGACTGGGGACACCTTTAAGGTACTTCAGTATGCACTTTACAGCAAGCATATGAGGATATATATAAATATAATCAAGTATGTAGCATTGAGACACGTTGTTTTCTTTTCAATGTATTTGATTTATTGATGTATAAACAAATACAAGGATTGTTGCGGAACAAAGATAAACACCCAAGTGTAAGTATCTAAACAATCCTGAAATACAAGTGATCTAGTTAACTTGGAAATACTCGTAAGTTTACTTAGAGTATATCTCACAAGTTGCAATGCTAAAGTTTCAAGCACTTTGCAAGTTGTGAGAAGACTTTGTATTTATAGACCAAGTCCATGATGATGTGGACAAGATCGTACAAATGTGGTTGTGAGCATTTAAGGAATTAAACCATAATTCCTTACATGCTGCACTTGGAAGAGTATATAAGTCACTTGATGTGACTTATAGTACTAAGTTCCAAGCCTATACTTTGTACCTTTTGTTAATAGATAAATCTATTAACCGGATAAAGGTGTAAAGTAAAAGTCTTCCTCGTAATCAGTGTAAAGTGTTGTAAATACTTTACACTGAGATGCTTCAGTCTTGATCTGGCAGAATCACTCTTTTGCTCGCTTCTGAGATGATTCTCTTCTTCATACTTCAGTCTTTGACTTCAGAATGAATGCTTCAGATTTATCTCGATCTGAACTGAAGTGAAGCTTCAGTGAAGGAATTCTGAGACATCTCAGAATTCTGTACAGACGTCTTCACTAAACTTCAAGCTATTTCTGAACAAATTATACTTGGTCGATTTCCGACCTAACAAATTCCCCCTATTTGTTCTGAAATAGTGCATGCATCTCAGACTTCTATCTATACATGTTTGTAAGTCTGAAATGCAAGTTTTTGTTTAAGTTGTAAAAATTTTCTAACATATTTTTTCTGATTAATAAAAATGCCATCTTTGTTTTGTTTAATCTGGAGTCCAAGAAAATATGTTAATTCACCCATCAAACTCATCTCATATTCAGTTGACATTATTTTTGAAAATTTCATGCACATGTTTTCATCAGTAGACCCAAAAATAATATCATCAACATAAAATTGTACCATTAACAGATTACCTTTTTCATGAAGAATAAATAAGGTATTGTCAATTGCACCTCGTTTGAAACCATTTTTCAACAAATGTTTAGTCAGAGTGTCATACCAGGCACGTGGGGCTTGTCTGAGGCCATACAGCGCTTTGTCCAGACGATATACCCAATGTGGATGCTTTTCATCAACGAAACCTGGTGGTTGTCTGACATAAACTTCTTCTTCAAGCTTTCCATTCAGGAAGGCACTCTTTACATCCATCTGGTAGACCTTGAACTGATGATGAGCAGCGAATGCTAAGAATATTCTGATCGCTTCAAGTCTAGCCACTGGAGCAAATGATTCATCAAAGTCGACATCTGACTGGCAGTAGCCTTGTGCTACCAGTCTGGCCTTGTTTCTGATTACGTGGCCATCTTCATCTACTTTGTTTCTGAAGACCCATCTTGTTCCAATTGGTTCTTTCTTTCCAACTGGAAAAGGAACCAGATACCAGACCTTGTTCCTTTCAAACTGGTGAAGCTCTTCTTGCATAGCAGTCACCCAGCTTGGATCTTCTATAGCCTCGTCAATCTTCTTTGGTTCCATCAATGATAGAAAACTGACATATAAGCATTGATTACTGGAGGCTCTTCTGGTCTGAACTCCTCTACTGGAGTCACCTATGATCTGATCAATAGGATGAGCTTTTGTCCATCTGGAGTACTGACCAGGATTTTTACTGACAACAATATCAGTGCAAAAATTCAGTTGAGTCTCCTCTGGAGTTGCTCCAATAGGAGGATCTTGCCAGACTACTTCAGTATCTTCATCTGAGTCATTTAAATCACGATTTGCATCATGAAATTCTTCATTTGAAGGCATTTCTTGAAGTACTGGTTCAGTTTGGAATTCTTCATAAGAAGACATTTCTGGTATATTCTCAACTGACACTGATACTGGGGGAGTAGTACGAACATCTGATCCAATATTAATTTTAGAGGGTAGTTTGAAATAATAGAAGGATAGAATGGAGTACTACTGGAGAGTTTCTTTTTCTGAATAGGTTCCAGATCAGGATGACTGGAAACTGTGTCTTCTGAATCTTCTTTATTGTCGTTTATAGGATCAATTCACAGAAGACAATTGGAGTTACTGGGGGAGTGTCAAGGGCTGGCTTCTTGTTGATTGCAGCATTTGATTCATCAAATGTGACATGAATTGACTCATGGACCTTCTCCAGTCTCTTGTTGTAGACTCTGAAGGCCTTGTGAATGGCTGAATAGCCTAAGAAATACCCTTCATCAGCTTTGGCATCAAATTTGCCTAGCTGACTGGAGTCGTTCAGGATGTAAACTGGACATCCAAAAACGTGAAAATAACAAATATTTGGTTTTCTATTTCTTAAGACTTCATAGGCTGTCTTTTTGTGTCGCTTCACATACACTGACCGGTTCTGGGTGTGGCAAGCAGTAGCAATTGCTTCAGCCCAGAAACTGGTAGACAGACCAGATTCAGCAAGCATACTCCTGGCAGCTTCTATCAGCGTTCGATTCTTCCTTTCCACCACTCCATTCTGTTCTGGAGAGCGGGCTGATGAGAAATTCTGGGAGATGCCAGTGTCAGTACAGAATGACTCCAGAGTTGCATTCTGGAATTCTGTTCCATTGTCACTTCTTAACTGACACACCTTTCGACTGTACTTGAGCTCAATTTGCTTGATAAGACTGATGATTTCAGCAGCAGCTTCACTTTTAGACCTCAGAAAGATCACCCAACAATATCTGGAGAATTCATCTACGATCACCAGGGTGTATTTTTTACCAGCACGAGTCTGAACGTTCACTGGACCAAAGAGGTCCATATGAAGCATATGAAGAGGTTCAGATTTGCTGAAATTCTGTCTGGTCTTGAAACTGGTATGTTTTTGCTTACCCATCTCACATCCTGGACATGGCCTTTCCTTTTTGAAGGAAACTGAAGGTATCCCATCTGCAAGTTGTTTTCTGGACAACTTATTAATATTCTTGAAATTTAAATGGGATAACCTTTTGTGCCATAACCAGTTTGTGTCTTCATCAACTTGAGTATAGAAACACTGCTCTGATACCAAATGTGAGTCCCTTAAGTTCGATGGTTAACCTAGAAAGTGTAAAATACAACAAGTCTAATAATCACTAGAATGGACTAGTATTACTTGTAAATAAATGCAAGAATATATAAACAAAGTAATACAAGACTTAAAGCAATAAACAAGTAAAGTGGAACATTATGTATTTTTCAATGGTGTATTTTATTTATGATGTTAAATAAAATACAAGGTTGTGCGGAATCAAGATAATACAAATAAGTATGTATCCTAACAACCTATGAATTACAAATGATCTATATTTGTCAAATAACTCTTTTGGATCGAGATACTTAAAGTTGTGAAGTATCCCTGTTTAAGATCGAGAGTATTTAGACAAATTCACTTTAATGCAAAATGTATGCTTAAAAGTATTTTTCTCAAGGAAATGACTTTGTATCCTTTTAACCAACCACCTTTACACACGTATAAACTTTGGGAAAGAACAAGTGGATTGTTCTTTGGAAAGTGTGTAAAGGCAAAAGTCAATTACTCGATATCAGTGTTCAGACTTGTAAGGTCTAGAACACTGACAATCCTCCAGTGTACAGATCTGGTAAGACTTCCAGTGGACTCCGCCATTTGTCAGTCTTCTTTATTCTGACTTCAGTCTTTGACTTCAGTGAGAACGTCTTCAGTAGAGTAGATCTGGACTGGGGTGAAGTCCAGTGAGCTAATCTGGAGAATACTCCAGATTTCCTATACAAGTATTTGCTCACTGGTCTTCCATTATTTCTGGACAAATTTTCAGAGGGACTCCAGATTCCAAGTCTGGAGTAGGTCCAGTAGAACACGTTTCTGGACAGATCTTCAGTAAGGCTCCAGTAGTCGAGTCTGGAGCGAGTCCAGAAAATCTGGACCTAACAGGTTTGACCCACGGGTGATCCATTTCGGTTCCTAGTCAAATTAAACGTCACGTCATATCACATAATCTATTAACCTGATCACATAACCCGACTAGCATATTATAAGTCACAAAATCGTCACAAAGGCATTAAATGATTCAACTAACTATATTAAGTAGTCATTTTGTAACACCCGTCATTTTGACCTGTCAACCCTAACGAACTCGTAAAACAGAAAATTTGTCAATTTAAAGTAACTAAACTTTTATAGTGAAAAGGGAGGCATGTTAATAGTCGTTAGAAACGTAATTTCAAAATAGATAATAATATGTCAACGAAGAATTTGAACGAGTCTTGAGTTGAAAGTCTGTAACACCCCGAGCTAGGGCTCGAAATATTACGGAAATTATATAGCACAAGGTGGAATTAATGTAGAACATGAACTAAATGCAAATAAAGGATCCGGTGAATCCATAAATAAGATAATTCAAGTACAAAATGCATAAGGAGCAAGTAACCATCAAAGTTTACAAAACAATCATCTAGCGATGGCTATCGATCCTAAGCATAGTGCAAAAGTAGGCAAATGAATCCTTGATCCATATAAGTCCAATGCCCGGGGTCCAAAAGCAAGCGATCAATCATACTTCACATCCTAGATTAACCTGGTTACCTGAAAAGTGTACTAAACAAGTCAACACGAGGTTGGTGAGTTCGTAGTAATGGTTTACAAGGAACCATCGTCAATAATCACTAGAATGGACTAGTATTACTTGTAAATAAATGCAAGAATATATAAACAAAGTAATACAAGACTTAAAGCAATAAACAAGTAAAGTGGAACATTATGTATTTTTCAATGGTGTATTTTATTTATGATGTTAAATAAAATACAAGGTTGTGCGGAATCAAGATAATACAAATAAGTATGTATCCTAACAACCTATGAATTACAAATGATCTATATTTGTCAAATAACTCTTTTGGATCGAGATACTTAAAGTTGTGAAGTATCCCTGTTTAAGATCGAGAGTATTTAGACAAATTCACTTTAATGCAAAATGTATGCTTAAAAGTATTTTTCTCAAGGAAATGACTTTGTATCCTTTTAACCAACCACCTTTACACACGTATAAACTTTGGGAAAGAACAAGTGGATTGTTCTTTGGAAAGTGTGTAAAGGCAAAAGTCAATTACTCGATATCAGTGTTCAGACTTGTAAGGTCTAGAACACTGACAATCCTCCAGTGTACAGATCTGGTAAGACTTCCAGTGGACTCCGCCATTTGTCAGTCTTCTTTATTCTGACTTCAGTCTTTGACTTCAGTGAGAACGTCTTCAGTAGAGTAGATCTGGACTGGGGTGAAGTCCAGTGAGCTAATCTGGAGAATACTCCAGATTTCCTATACAAGTATTTGCTCACTGGTCTTCCATTATTTCTGGACAAATTTTCAGAGGGACTCCAGATTCCAAGTCTGGAGTAGGTCCAGTAGAACACGTTTCTGGACAGATCTTCAGTAAGGCTCCAGTAGTCGAGTCTGGAGCGAGTCCAGAAAATCTGGACCTAACAGGTTTGACCCACGGGTGATCCATTTCGGTTCCTAGTCAAATTAAACGTCACGTCATATCACATAATCTATTAACCTGATCACATAACCCGACTAGCATATTATAAGTCACAAAATCGTCACAAAGGCATTAAATGATTCAACTAACTATATTAAGTAGTCATTTTGTAACACCCCGAGCTAGGGCTCGAAATATTACGGAAATTATATAGCACAAGGTGGAATTAATGTAGAACATGAACTAAATGCAAATAAAGGATCCGGTGAATCCATAAATAAGATAATTCAAGTACAAAATGCATAAGGAGCAAGTAACCATCAAAGTTTACAAAACAATCATCTAGCGATGGCTATCGATCCTAAGCATAGTGCAAAAGTAGGCAAATGAATCCTTGATCCATATAAGTCCAATGCCCGGGGTCCAAAAGCAAGCGATCAATCATACTTCACATCCTAGATTAACCTGGTTACCTGAAAAGTGTACTAAACAAGTCAACACGAGGTTGGTGAGTTCGTAGTAATGGTTTACAAGGAACCATCGTCAATAATCACAATATGTATAAGTAAAGGCAAAACGTAACTTACAAGTAGCCTTTAAGTGTCACACTAAGAGTCACATCAAGATTACATGTCATAAAATGATGCATGTAATAAAGTATGCACAAGTGATGTCAATATCAATATATATGCCGTATGCATAACAAGTCATAATTCATATCATAAGTGTGACCATCAAGTCAACAATGCAACGATACTCACATGTCATCCCAATGAACTATGTGGCATCTCAAAATCATCGGTGTATATATGTCTATATACCCGGATGTCCATGTACGTCTCATCAATTCAAATCAAGTGTATACATCTATACACTCGGATGTCCATGTCCGTCTCCCCAATAACTATATCATTACATATGCATGTTTGTCTCAATCACAAGTCCATCAATCATCAGACCATCAACCAACCAAAACAATATGTACATACACTTAGGAGGATTCTACTTTCAACGAGTCCTAGATGCTTATATATAGGGTCACCCGCAGCCTTCCCACCACATCTAAAACCCTTTGAAGGCATAATCGACTTCCATGTATGCACTACTACCCTAATTAAACAGTATATAATTCACAATCAAGTACAAAATAAATCAAACGTGTCAATCAATCCATCAATCATCCAATCAAACAATCAAACACGTAATCACATAAAAGTACACTTTCCAGCCCGAATCTCAAATGAGTAGGGAGCTACGGAACTCACCTTGATCGGCAAAGAGAAGTGTAGATTTGATATAAGGTCGAGTTAATGTCGTTCAATGTTCACTTCACGTCCACCACCTATATATTGATAATATATATACACATTAATACTTATATATACATATACGTCATTTACTTGTCAAAACCCTAATTAGGTTTTAGTTCATTACAAGGCTTCAACCGACTACTAAGGCCTGACATGGTCACTAGAGAGGTCAAGATATAGTTCAGGTCGAGTTCAAGTCATGTGGAAACCGTCTCATGCCCTTAATTAATTTTTGTACATATATATATATAATTTAAATTTATATTCCATTTGAGTTGTAGAAGTAACCCATGACTTTAAGAGACCATAGAGGCCCATATATGTCATCAAGAAAGCCTAGAGATAGCTTAAACTGAAGCCTAGTTCGATCCAAGCAATATGGGTTTGAAGCCAAGGAATCTGGAAAAAGACACAAGGACACAGCCGTAATTTACGGTCATACCCAACGTAATTTACGGTGGGCAAGATTGGCTTGGCGTAATATACGATCCAGGCGACGTAGGGTTACGGTGGCTCAAACAAATCCGGCGTAAGGGACGGTGCATGGCACCGTAAGCTACGGTGCTCTGCAAATGAGGATTTTGGCGTCTCGTGCAAGGGATTTCGACGTAAACAGAAGGTTTTTAGCGTAAAAGAAAATTTACATATAGAGGCCACCGTAAGGTACGGTAGCCACACCGTACTAGACGCCAACAAGCTAGCCACTACCGTAATATACGCCGCACACGATGTACCAGACGCCCATACGATTTCAAGGCAGCGTAAAATACGCCCAGGGTGGCGTAAATTATGCCGGGTTCTACACATCTTCAAGAATAGCAGTAGCAGCAGCAGCAGTTTTGAGTGGAAAACAAGAACCAAAACTCAATATATTCATAATCTAATACCCTAATTCGACCCCATGGAGCTGTGGAACTCATTTGAAGCAAAATTAAACATTACTAACCATAAATACACTTAACCCATTTACACATCAATCTCGAAATACAATTTTTGCACCTAAATCGTTTGACCCATTTGTAAGAACATAAACAAACCTACATTTGACTTTTACCAAGTTTAGACTTTAAATCGGTTTGAATTGATTTGAAACTCGTTTTGTAGCATGTATAGACCTATATGACGTAACCCATAACAAAACTACAATCCACAACCCCATTTCTATAATTAAAAATAGGTTTTGGGTTCGAGTAACCCTAGAAAAACCCTAAATGGGTGTCTTTGACTTTTTAAAACGAATTTGACCCAGGTTTCCCTTTTGTTCGCCCAAGAATTAATTAACAAGCATGAAATGATCCATATCATACAAGTTTAACTTACCAAAGTTGCTTCCAAAAGCCAAATCCGATTTTGAGCTATAAACAATGATTTCTTGGACTTTAAAAACCCAAATTTGAGATACAAAGAACTAAATATGGTAGAGATGATGATTCTTGCATGAACTTTACATGAACAACATTAAATAATAAAGAAATTTAGTGAGAGAGATTGGTGTATGCATTTACTAGTGAGAGAGAAAGAGATGGAGAATGATTGGGTGGAGGAAATGAATGCAAGGGATTGGGTGGGAGGTTGGGATAAGGTTGGGTCAAGTTCTAGAGTCATGGGTCATGGGTTTGACCCATAGGTTGACCCGTCTCTTATCTAGATAAATTAGGTATTCATCACATATCGAGTTACGCAACTAGTCGGTCAATCGACCCGTCAAGCACACTGTCTAGTCATTAAGTCATAAATTGAACTAAACAATATAAATGATTGAATTAACTCGCCAAATTACACAAAAGTCAATCGGTCAAATATTGCGGATGTTACATCATTCCCCCGTTAAAAGAATTTCGTCCCGAAATTCAACTAAATGCTAATCACGAAATAAATGTGGGTACTTTGATCTCATGTGGTCCTCTCGCTCCCATGTGAACTCGGCTCCACGTCTAGCATTCCATTTAGCCTTAACGATTGTGTAACATTTGTTCTTGAGCTAGCTTCTTGGTTTGACGGTCTAAGATCTCCGCCGGCTCTTCAACAAAATTAAGCTTTTCATCGACCTGTATCTCGTTCATGGGCACATGATGAGTAGGATCCGCCAAACACTTACGCAGATTACAAATGTGAAAAACATCATGTACACCACTAAGTTCTTGTGGTAGTTCTAATCGATAAGCAACCTTTCCAACCCGTTCGAGAATTTTAAAAGGACCAATGTACCTTGGCCCGAGTTTGCCTCACTTCACGAATCTTATAACGCCTTTCCAAGGTGATACTTTCAAAAGCACATGATCACCAACCTCAAACTCTAGTGGTCTCCGCCTCACATCGGCATACTTCTTTTGTCGTTCACGGGCCAATTGTAACCTCTCCTTGATTTGAGAGATCACTTTTGTTGTTTCAACTACAATTTCCGGCCCGATGAGTTGGATTTCACCAATCTCCGCCCAATCTAGGGGAGAACGACATACTCTTCCATACAAAGCTCTAAAGGGTGCCATTTGTATGCTTGCATGGTAACTATTGTTGTAAGAGAATTCTACCAATGACAAGTGATCTTCCCAACTACCACCAAAATCAATAGCACAAGCCCTCAACATGTCTTCTAGCGTTTGTATTGTTCTTTCACTTTGTCCATCCGTTTGAGGATGAAATGCCGTGCTCATATTAAGTTGTGTACCCATTGCATGTTGAAAGGCTCTCCAAAAACTTGAGTTATACTGGGTATCTCTATCGGAGAGGATAGAAACCAGAACTCCATGTTTAGACACCACCTCTTTAATGTACAACCGTGCCAGGGTGTCAAACTTATCGGTTTCACGAATGGCCAAGAAATGAGCCGACTTCGTTAACCGATCCACTATCACCCAAATCGTATCACGACCACTTCTTGTCTTCGGTAACTTCGTAATGAAGTCCATTGCAATATGTTCCCATTTCCACTCGGGTGTCACCGGTTGCACCAACAATCCGGGTGGCTTCTTGTGATCGGCTTTCACTTGTAAGCAAGTAAGATACTCACTCACATATTTACCACATCACGCTTCATGCCCGGCCACCAATAAAAATCTCTCAAATCAAAATACATTTTAACCGATCCGGGATGGACCGAATAAGGCGATCGATGGGCTTCATTCATGAGAAGTGTTCTTAGATTACCGAAAATGGGAACCCAAAGCCTTTCAACTAAATATAGCCCGTTGTCACTTTTCTATCAAATTGTTTGTTAGGTCCAGATTTACTGGACCCACTCCAGACTTGAAGACTGGAGCGGCACTGAAGATTTGTCCAGAAATAATTGAAGACCAGTGAGCTGTTTACTTGTACAGGAATCTGGATTCCACCAGATTAGCTCATTGGACTTCACTCCAGTCAAGATCGTTTCTACTGAAGACATTCTCACCGAAGTCAAAGACTGAAGTTTGAAGAATGAAGACTGACAAGCAGTGGAGCCCACTGACAGTCTTACCAGATCTCCTGACTGGAGCTTTGTCAGTGTTCTAGACCTTACAAGTCTGAACACTGATTACGAGGAATTGACTTTTGCCTTTACACACTTTTACACGGACAATCCATTTGTCTATTGATAAAAGTACATTACATGTGTAAAGGTGGTTGGTTAAAAGGATAACAAGTCACATCAATATGACTTTATCCTTGTACTTTAACCAATTCATTTAAGAAATAAAAGTTGTTGCCTTAAATGCATGCAACCATATTTGTACGGCATAATAAATTCATTGTTGAATTTATTTGCCTATAAATACCAAGTCACATACCTCGTACAAATTACTTTTTGCAATTTGGTGAACTTGCTAAAATACTCTTGATCATAATAGTTATACTTCACAACTTTAAGTATATCGATCCAAGGAGATTATTTAGCAAGTATAGATCACTTGTAATTCAAAGATTGTTTAGATAGTTACATACTTGTAATATCTAGGTTCCGCAACAATCTTGTATTTTGTTTATCATCAATAAATAAAATACACTTGAAAATTATATTTGTGTTCCATCATTTATTTACTTGCTTAAATATTGCTTTAAGTCCTTATTACTTTATTTATATTCTTGCATTTGTATTTAAAGTAATACTAGTCCAATCTAGTGCATACTTGACTTGTTATTTTACACTCGTGGGTTAAACCATCGTGTGAGGGACTTTTCAATTACACCTCCAGATTGCTTACTGTCTCTGGTTTGGATACAGAGTGGATTTCGCCCAGATTTTCTTTGATGATCTGGTAGAGCATCTTAAAGTGAAAGGTAGAAAAGCATTTGTACCTTATATTCGTTTTCTTTCACTTATTTTTAAAAGAGCTCTGGGTAACCAGTACGATTTTGAAACCACTCATTTTTCAGTATGTGAATATACGCCCAGGGCAGCGTAAAATACGCCCAGGGTGGCGTAAATTACGTCGGGTTCTGCACATCTTCAAGAACAGCAGCAGTTTTGAGTGGAAAATGTAAGTGCATATCTATGTCAATAGCAGTCTAGATTGTTTGGGCTTATATTGTTATATGTCATTGTAATGTGATTGTCATTAATGAACTTAGTATTATACATAGAATACTAGATTAAGTTTAAGTATTGAATGTATAGTAAATCTGCTAAGTGTGAATTGCGAGTTCGCAATTCACAGTGGGAATGCGACTTCGTATTTGCAGGGACAAATACGAGGCTAGAGCATAAATACGACCTCGTAAATAGGTCGAGCTGGGCCTGAAATACGAGGCCAGTATGCTGAAGCCCAGTCGTGTTGATCCCTATATAAACCGAACCCTAACAGGGATTAGGGTTGAACATTTGTCAAAATTTCGAGCATATTTGTGCAGGTTAAGTCGTCAAAGCTTGTTCCGCTAGCCTAGAGAAGATCTGCGAGGCAGCAGATGATCTGAAGGCTTATTGTTGATCACCAAGTTATAGTGAGGGATTCCGCACCTCAAGATAACTGGAGCAAGCTATTAACGATCCGTACCAGGGGACTTACAATTGGTATCAGAGCCTCTTGGTTTAATACCGGAAGGTTATAGCTTGTTGGTGATAGACAATATCGATTTAGGGTCGTTTAGACGTGATTCTTTCACGAGTTTACGATCGGAAATCTTGTTTGTGACCTCTATTTGTATTTGCAGCAGTTGAAGGTGTTGTTGTTGGCTTTTAGGGTTTCGAATTCAAGAGATCTAAGGATTCCAGCATCGTTTGCGACCTCGCGGGCTCGTACTACCTCATCCAGCTCGTATTGCGACCTGGGTAGCTAATTACGACCTCGCTAGTTCAATTGCGACCTTGTATTTTGTTTGCGACCTCGTGAGCTCTTTAAGACCTCGCCAGTTCAATTACGACCTCGAGTGTTTAATTGCGACTTCGCATTTCTTTACGACCTCGTGAACTTTTACGACCTCGTTTATTTTTGTAAATAGTTCGTGAATTTTGCTAGCTCGGAGAAAATGACGTCTCAATTACCCGCAAATTATCAATCTTTGCTGAATCAACAAATTCTGATGGATCACGAAACTGGAAAGGCCAATTCACCGCCCAAGTTGATAAGACTTGATAGATATTTCAGTTGGAAGGGCAGATTCGAGTCATATTGCAGGTAAATGGATGTGAGGATGTGTATATGTATTGTTAATGGTTATGTTCATCCCACTGTGCAAAGTGATAAAGAACCTACTGGTTCTGATGGTGGAAAAGCGCCTTCGTATGAGCAAATGACTGTCGATCAAAAGAAAGACTACGAAGCAGAAAGTAAAGCTTTAGGATCACTCCGAATGGCTCTCCAAGGAGAATTCTTGCACTTGTTTGAAATGTATGACAGTGCAAAAGGCTTATGGGATGCACTCAAAGAGCATTGTGAAGGTGATGATGATCTCAAGAAGAGAAGGAAGGATTTGCTAAAGAAGCAGTATTATGTTTTTACTAGGTTCAATGATGAATCTCTTGATGAGATCTTGATTCGTTACAGTCATCTGCTGGTTGAGCTTGCATACTTTGGGTACAAACCTGATCCAGAAGATGTCATCGAGAAGTTGTTGGAAGCTCTTCCAGTTAAGTGGGAAGGGTTTGTGACTTCAATCCAACAAAATCCCGAATTTAGCACATGGACTTTGGATCAGATCTTTCGGAAGCTGAGAGGTCAAGATATGAAACGAAAGTCGAAGGAAGCAGGTAGCAGTGATTTTGTTCAGCGTCCTGAACTTTATCATAGCAAATCAAGCGTTCCTTCTGCAAAATCTTCAAGTGGAGGGATTACTGCCTTCTATAGTGGAGATGATGACAAGATGAAGATGTCAACGGATTTTGATAGCAACTTGATGTATGTAACTTCTCCAGAATTGGCCATGGTAGTGCATAATGGGATTCAGAATGGTAGTTCTCCAAGCTCGGGTTACACAGGGATGCCGATGAGCATAAGATCTGATGAGGGACATTTGGGCATGCTCGCTTCATTTGTGTCTGCTCATGAGAAGTTAATTGGAGGAAAACTGACTGATCCTGATTTGGTTAGGGAGGATTACAAGAAAGTTGATCCAGATGACTTGGAAGAAATGGATCTGAACTGGCAATTAGCTATGTTAACATCGAGAGTTCAGCGTTTCACAGATAGAACCGGAAGGAAGGTTGTGAATGGCAAAGTAGGGTTTGACAAGACCAAGGTGAAATGTTTTAACTGTGATGGTTTTGGACATTTTGCAAGAGAGTGTCAGAGGCCAAGACGGGACAACAATTCAGCTATAGGCCATCAGAACTTCAATCAAAGTGGTTCTATAGTGAGTCAGAATTCCGGACATCAATATGCTAATACTGGAACCGAAGCTCAGGAGAAACGGACAACTCAAGAGCTTTAGTTGTTCAATCTGATGGTACTTATAATTGGGGTTCGACTAGTACCGATGATCAGAATCATGCATTCTTGGCAGAAATTCAAGACATTGATGGAGGAATGAACGATCTTGTTGATAATTCATTCGACTATATATTGTATGCCAGCACAGATGATCATGATAGTTTTCATCAGAAAGTAGAAGAGGAACCTGAACCGTCAGAACCAGTAAGAGCTGAGAATGAAGAAGCTTCCACTGAAGCTAATGAAACTGTGAAAATTGAGAAAAAGGATAAGGGTGTAAAGATCGAGATACCTGATGATCTGAGTACAGAAGGGATCGTGAATTTCGTGGCCAATCTTGAGGCACCAGAACAACAGGTAAGTCTTTCTCTACAATCACTTATTTCTGTTTGTAAAAGTAGCATAGGTTTGTCTAGCGAAGTAACTGTCCTTAGAAAGGAACTTGATTCTACTAAGACCCTTTTAAATGATGCCACTAGTGATAGAAGTAAGTTATCTACTGATGTCATGGTATTTAAAGGTCATGCCAAAGAATATCTTAATCGGATTAAATCTGAAGAAGATAGGTTTGAGTCACTTAGGGTATAATATGCACAGTTACTAGGTAGAAAACAAATGCTAGATGAGGATTTAGAAAGGGTAGTAAAAGAAAGTGCTAAAAAGGACAAAGAATTAGCAGATTCTAGGGTACAGATTGTTGAACTAAGTGGCAAACTAAATAAAATGAGAGACATAGGAACTATGATGGGTCACCTTAGAGATGCAAAAGTTAAAGGTGAACAACCTAGTTTTGTCCAGAAATATAATGCCGTTCCGCCACTTTTAGTCACAATTATGACAGTTTTCAGAAGCTTACTTTAGAAGAATCTGAAAAATCAAGTCCTGAAAATGTACCCAAGACTACCCCTCCAGAGACGAAAACTAGTGATGTTCCTATCCCTGGGATGTTTAAGTCAGAGGGATCTAGTGTAACAACCCTCAAAATCCGACTAGGACAATTTACTTGGATTTATCTAGATATCTATCCCTAGAGGTTTTTTAAGAGAATTTGCCTTTTTGACCTTAAGGCATAGTGATAATTACTCTAGTACAATGAAATGCCCATAGATGATTAATTGTCTTAGAAATGCCATCCACAATAACTAAAGATTATCCAAGTCAATCTCAAGGTTTATGAAAAACGATAACAATTTTTGCAAGTATATAATTTAAACAAGGAAATATCCAAGAATCCAAATAACTTAACAACTCAAATAATAACAATGCACATCAATAAAATTTCAAGTCAATTACATATATGTTGATATATTTACATACACGATACACATATATATACAATGTCTTATAATTATAAAAAAAAATGAATTACAACTTTAAATATATATATATATATACATAAACTCTTGTAAAAATCCACCAATCACCATCCACCTAGCCATTTACTCTCTTGCACTCTCAACACTATTAGAAATTTGCATAACATAACCATCTCTACACAACTAGTACAAAAATAACCCTTAAAATGAACCTAGACTTAAAATTGGACTACACATACACACACAAACACCTTACACCAATAGCCACCACTCCACCCATGCAAACACCCAATGAACATGCTCCTCACACCTCACTCCACCCTCCTTCAGGTTATTGAGGCCTTGGGAAGGCTCACAACTCTCATTTTCCCCAAGCAAAACACATACACAACTCCAAAAACTCTCTCCAACTCTCTCTAATTTCCTGCACTTTTTCCTTCTCTTTTTCGATTCAAACAAGGCAACAAAGAGCTCAAATCTAACTAATCTAATGTAATAATAAGTCCCATTGATCATCTATCATCTAGAGTCATGTATGATGGAAGCATGGAGTCGATTTGGGGCTTTGAGGGCCACGAAATTTCTGCCCAAAAATCATCTTCAAAACCGAGTTCAAGAAGGGTATAAATCTTCATCTCTTTGTTTAATCTATCTTGTTTTTGTATATATTAAAAGATCTTTATCAAAAATCATGTTTTCCTTTGATTTTCTTCTTGATTTAAACTCAATGAGGGCAAGGTTGATAGATCCTTATCTCACATGTTCATGCATGTAAAGATCTAGAGAGAGGATTCAATGATTCAACAAGAACAAGACCCAAGAGTTGTTGTTGTAAGATTGGTTGCTAAAATGGGTTTATAGATTTGATTAAAACTGATTTTTTTATGAAATAAACACCAATATATTCTGAGATTTTACATAAACAAACTTATTTTGATGTTGCATGAAAGATTTGTTAAGAGATTTGAACATAAAATGGTTAGATGATTACATGCATTTACTTTTTGGGGTGATTTTTGCAAGTATATAATTTAAACAAGGAAATATCCAAGAATCCAAATAACTTAACAACTCAAATAATAACAATGCACATCAATAAAATTTCAAGTCAATTACATATATGTTGATATATTTACATACACGATACACATATATATACAATGTCTTATAATTATAAAAAAAAATGAATTACAACTTTAAATATATATATATATACATAAACTCTTGTAAAAATCCACCAATCACCATCCACCTAGCCATTTACTCTCTTGCACTCTCAACACTATTAGAAATTTGCATAACATAACCATCTCTACACAACTAGTACAAAAATAACCCTTAAAATGAACCTAGACTTAAAATTGGACTACACATACACACACAAACACCTTACACCAATAGCCACCACTCCACCCATGCAAACACCCAATGAACATGCTCCTCACACCTCACTCCACCCTCCTTCAGGTTATTGAGGCCTTGGGAAGGCTCACAACTCTCATTTTCCCCAAGCAAAACACATACACACACAAACACCTTACACCAATAGCCACCACTCCACCCATGCAAACACCCAATGAACATGCTCCTCACACCTCACTCCACCCTCCTTCAGGTTATTGAGGCCTTGGGAAGGCTCACAACTCTCATTTTCCCCAAGCAAAACACATACACAACTCCAAAAACTCTCTCCAACTCTCTCTAATTTCCTGCACTTTTTCCTTCTCTTTTTCGATTCAAACAAGGCAACAAAGAGCTCAAATCTAACTAATCTAATGTAATAATAAGTCCCATTGATCATCTATCATCTAGAGTCATGTATGATGGAAGCATGGAGTCGATTTGGGGCTTTGAGGGCCACGAAATTTCTGCCCAAAAATCATCTTCAAAACCGAGTTCAAGAAGGGTATAAATCTTCATCTCTTTGTTTAATCTATCTTGTTTTTGTATATATTAAAAGATCTTTATCAAAAATCATGTTTTCCTTTGATTTTCTTCTTGATTTAAACTCAATGAGGGCAAGGTTGATAGATCCTTATCTCACATGTTCATGCATGTAAAGATCTAGAGAGAGGATTCAATGATTCAACAAGAACAAGACCCAAGAGTTGTTGTTGTAAGATTGGTTGCTAAAATGGGTTTATAGATTTGATTAAAACTGATTTTTTTATGAAATAAACACCAATATATTCTGAGATTTTACATAAACAAACTTATTTTGATGTTGCATGAAAGATTTGTTAAGAGATTTGAACATAAAATGGTTAGATGATTACATGCATTTACTTTTTGGGGTGATTTTTGCAAGTACTAAGTTTAATGATTAAGTTTTGTTTAAGTTCAGTTTTAGTTGATGATTGATGATCTTGAAATTGTTAATAATATGTATATTTGATGTTAAAATAACACAAAAGTGAATAACAAACATGTGGGAGGTGATTAAGAGTGTAAGATAAGCAAACTAAGTCATTGGTGAGTTGATTGGACCCAAATACTTTCTGACAGAATTATTCTTCTGTCTTTGAACGGATGAACTGAACATGTGAGGGCCGTTTCAAGCAAAACTTTCAAAATAAAAGTTGTAGATAAAAGAGTTAAGTTTAACCTCCAACTGGAATCATTCAAAAATACTAAACTAAACCAAAGATATGATATTTCTACCAAAAGTGGTCAAAACTGGATTTTTGTCTTAATGTTGAGTAAACTTTGACGATTTTTAATTTCTTAACTAATAGGTTTCAGAAGTTTAAACTTGGTGTGAACTGAGTTCAAAGTGTCCCTAACTTAAAATAAACTTGGGAGATTTTTCTTAAATGTCCATCATAGAAATCTTTTATAAAATATTTTGAGTCGCACAGCAGCTCTTGTTCTGACCAGTTTTGGTTTGGTAATTTTTAGAGGTAGTAAACAATGTCTAAAAATTTAGCAAAAATTCACATAAATATAGGACACATATATGTCTCTGTATAAAAATCACCAACGTCCAAATAATTCAACTTAACCAAGAATGACTACTCAACATTTTATGAAAATAAGTGTTAAAACAGAAAAATTCCAAGTAAAAGTTCTTCACAACAAAATAAGCTAAAAGTCACTAGATTGCAACTTTGATCAACTCCAACAACCTCGTAACAAAAAGTATTATAAACCTACTGAGAATATGTCAAATAAAAGTTATAAAACTTAACTTGGTTATTAAATGGCAAAGACAAGCCTACAAATCACTAATTCGGTTCATATAAGCACTAACCGAAAGCTTTAATTTGCACATATCACACCACCACCACGATCACGACTTAAGACACCAAAATATAATGAACATTCTGTAAATAATGAAATAAGGATGAAAATCCATTTTGACGCATTTGAATTGCTCGAAAAATGAGGCTTAAATTACTATTTCGGTAAACGATTTATAAGCTTAGAATCCTCAAAATGAGCGAGACACAAGAGAGGTTGAATTGATATGATTTTTCCCATGATAAAAGTTGCCTAAAAGGGCTGGGATTATTTTAGCCAAAAAGTTGTGTGGTGATTTCTAAGAATTTCTATTAATTATTAAATTTAAATGATAATTAAAAAGGTAAATAAATAAATAAATAAAGTATATAAATCATGAAATTGGTTAAATAATCACAACCAATGATGAAAGTGACTAAAACCTACTGGAATAAAATCATTTTAAGTCAAAGAACAAATGTCATATAAATTAGAAATAATTAAGTAAGTGAAAATCACAAATTAATAACTATTTTTAAATTAATAGAAAAATTACATAAATAAATATATATATCACAATATTCTAAGTTAAAAAGCATAATAATCAGAATATAACCAAATATAATTAGCCACAAATTATAAAGGCAAGTGAGGTACTTAAAAGTATTTTTAAAGAATTATTTGGTTAATAAATCAAGAAAATGAATAAATAATTAATTAAATAATATTAAATTAAATAAATAGTTATAAATCAGAAAGTATTCATAAATATTAATACTATGAAGTTACTAATGTCAAATATTATAATTACGCAAAGCACACAATGGGAACCATGATAATCAAAGGCAAGTTACCGAAATTCTAACAACTTATAACTACATGTATAATGAAAGTGACCCTTTTACACCAACACTCTCTACAACCAAAAAGATGCAAATATTAACAATATACTTGGATCCCAAAATTTATGACAACATAATGAAAGTGGCACTTCTTAGTGATGGCTTAAGATAGGAACTTACGTATATTAGTCCTATCGTAGGGATAGTCTTGGCTTGAAATGTGATTGAGGAATATGAAGGATATATGATCAAGGAAGCGATAGATGGGAAGTACCTATTTTGGATAAGTGAATATAATATGCGGCATATCAAGGTGAGTCATAGCCCCCTTTCAAACTCTTTTATATGTTTTACTTGCGGGGTGAAAAGCATGATTAATTAAAATGACTTTCTCTTATGAAATGATTCTTTGAAATAATGATAATGATATGGGAATTATATTGTATGTTCAACGTGTTATATGTTATGTGATGAGCTTGAGTACTGTCAAACGGTGGTCCCCTGTACACTACTATTAACTCAATTGAGGCCTGTAGTTAGAGGGTTGCGCAACTAGGATTTGTCCCCTCATCCACTATTATAGGTAACGGTGGGATGTTTGGTCTGCCTTTGTGGCCACCTTCATTGCCAGTCTGGCCTCGCGGTGCTCTAACTACTATATATTTATGGGCGTCTCCATGGCACGACCCTTGGTTATCTTTATGCACGTGATTGACAACATGTGCTTATCATTATCTTATCATATGGGACAATATATCTGATTATTGGGACATAACCGGTCTTAGTAGTGGCTCAAGAACAATCTCATCAAATTACGTCATGGTAGTCTTATCATTGACCAAGCGGTATTGATATTATTTGTGGTTGGATATTATGGATTGAACATACGGTTTGGGTATTGGACCTTATATGGAATCTTGAAAGTTGTTGAAATTGGCGATATTGAAATGCTGATGACCGAATGGTTTTGGTATGATGATTGATCAATCGATTGATATATTTTTCTCTCACGATAAATGTGACAAATGAAAACTTTATAATTTACCAGGGATTTCTCAACTATTTTGAAATGGATATGTAACGAGATTTACTTGCAAACCTATGCACTCACCAACTACGTTTTCGTAGTTGACACTTTTTCTTCATGCTTTTCAAGAATTAGCGTAAGCTTTGAGGAATTATATGCATCATGATTGTTTGCATTGCACATTGGAGTCAAAGATCAAACCTTGTGACGGGCATATGGAATCCGCCCTGATCATTGTAGTATATCATCTCATGTATTTGTTATTTGTTTCGTGGACTCAATATCCAAGTATGGTAGACGTATTGTACTTGGGAATTGGTTCACATGCTTGTGCATTGTAAAATTATTTTTATCAACTAAAGCTATGGTGAATGTTATCTATTATCCTTTGTTTTGAATACTCGACTTTCTGTACATCTCATCGTTCCGCCTTGGTTGGGGTGTTACATCTAGGAACAAGACTAGTGAATCTAGGGCTCACTCAGAACCAAGTGGAGCCAAAAGGACAGTGGATAACAAATTAAAAGAAGTTGAAATGGAAACAATTGTTTATTTTACTTTAAAAGGTAATAACAAAGTGTTTTCAGCAAAGGAGTCAGATTTAAACGGTAAATATCCTGAAAATATTGATCAGATCTGGAGTCTTGATGAACCCGTAAAATCTGAACATTTGCCAAAACCTGTTAAAAGCAAGAACTTTAAAGATACAGTTTTCAAGAAAGGTTTTGTTCAAACTTCTACAATTACCAGGGATTTCTCAACTATTTTGAAATGGATATGTAACGAGATTTACTTGCAAACCTATGCACTCACCAACTACGTTTTCGTAGTTGACACTTTTTCTTCATGCTTTTCAAGAATTAGCGTAAGCTTTGAGGAATTATATGCATCATGATTGTTTGCATTGCACATTGGAGTCAAAGATCAAACCTTGTGACGGGCATATGGAATCCGCCCTGATCATTGTAGTATATCATCTCATGTATTTGTTATTTGTTTCGTGGACTCAATATCCAAGTATGGTAGACGTATTGTACTTGGGAATTGGTTCACATGCTTGTGCATTGTAAAATTATTTTTATCAACTAAAGCTATGGTGAATGTTATCTATTGATCCAAAGATTCAAACTGTGAAACGGTATGCACTTCCCATACAAGCACCGACTACTTGGGAAGAGGCTTATGCAGCTCTTGAATATATAGATGAATTAAGAGGTCATGGGGTTCCAGTGCCTGAGATTATTCATGGTGATATATCAAAGAAGGCTTCTAAAAGGTCATGTTTTAAGTGTCGTGAGATAGGTCACGTTGTTGTCCTTATAAGAAGAATAAATCTAGGATGTCACCTGATAAGTCTAAGGATAGTGTTGGATCTTCTGGAAGTAATAGAAAGGGTAAATTAGTTGATCAAGTAAGTTCACCATAGTTCATGAGTGCATATAGAAATAAATATTATGAGGATTATGCAAACAGATACCCAGATGATGTAAATGCACAGAACTATGTGAAATTGATTAGGTCAAGAGTGGTTAATGGACATCGAAAACCATCCCAAATTCTAAGGAACTCATCACCTAAAGTATTTCACCTAAAGACAGATCTGTGAAGTCTAGAAGTGTCTTACAAAGGGAGATTGAGAATAGAACCCAGACAAGCAGTAGTAAGCCTAGAAGTGTCTCATCTCGAGAAGGTTTTAGTAGTTCGAGTCAGCCTAGTAAATTGAGAGATAAACTGAACAGTGCCTATTATGAAGGAATTATTCCGAGAGGGCAAACCAATCTGGTTGAATGGTTTCAGTTAAACAGTCCTAGGAAACTTAGCTTCTCACCTCCTAAAAATAGGTTAAGAGCTGTAGAAAAGCCTAAAAGAAACAACCAAAGGCTACCTACTGAGAGGATGCCTAGTGGTTCCTCAAGTCGTAGGCCTAGTGCAGGGAAAGATTCACATGTGTCACCTAGTAAAAGGCAGATTGGAAGTTCTACGACTATGTCTACCAAAGCATTGGGTGCCTACTGGTGGATATTGGGCGGATATGGTTTTTGATGAGGAGGATAATCGACCCAAAGCCAATAAGGCTAGGGGTCTTTTGAAAAACTAATTGTTTATGAATGTGCAAGAGCTGCTAAGGAAGACCGCAAGTTTATGGTTTGTCAATAACGGAAGCTCCAAGCACATTATGGAAGACAAGGGACTATTGACGGAGTTTACTCCTGTTAAAGGGTCCTATGTCTGTTTTGTGGATTCCAAAGGCGGAAAAATTTTCGGGGTTGGAAGAGTTGTAAAAGGAAGCATCTTAATTGATAATGTTAATTTTGTTGAAAAACAGGATCAGAACCTTTTGCCAGGCGTATCAATGTCTAAGAAGGACTTAGAAAAGGAAAAAGTCTATCTTACTGATTATACATTAAAGGGTAGTGATCGAGTTTTTACCGAGATGGAATTTTCAAGATTTTGTTTTCCCCGGGTTTTGATTGACAAGGTATGGAGTGTAGAAGTTAACAAGGAGGATCGCAGCTATGATCGTCCAAAAGTTGTGCCTCTTGTGTTAACTCCTGAACAAGAAGAGATTTGTAGGTCTCATGAGCAAGCTGTCAAGGACTTTGAAGATGTGTTAGATGGACGAAAGAGAAAGATCCATGAAACTCATGATCAATGTTCCAAGAAGACTTGTTCTAATTAGTTCATGTGATAGACAAAGTACTATAGAAGATCATGACTAGATGATGA
Source organism: Erigeron breviscapus (assembly GCA_034093135.1). Lineage (NCBI taxonomy): Eukaryota > Viridiplantae > Streptophyta > Magnoliopsida > Asterales > Asteraceae > Erigeron > Erigeron breviscapus. Next base: position 128,081,909 of record CM067167.1, read on the forward strand.
TCTATGGTACATGTTCTAATTCTTATATGTTTGATTTATGTTGTTGGTTATGTTATATGTCAGTTCCAGAAGTGCACTAGTTTAATCACATGGATGAAGAAATTGGTGTTCTTGAGGAAGTAGACATCAGTGGATGTCTATCTTAGGGAAGAGATTGGAATACATGATAGCAAGTGAACGCTTGTTCACAGGCTCAGATGATTACGGTTAGATTTTCCTTTATACTTCCATAAAGATAGATAATGAATCCACCATATCCATAACTAATAATCCTGTTAAGCACAGTAGGACTAAGAATATAGACATAAGGTTTCATTTTATACGTGATTGTGCTGAAAAGAAATTAATAGTCCTAGAAAAGGTGCCGAGTGACTTTAATTTAGTTGATCTGTTCACTAAGGCTTTCGACCGAACTCGTTTCGAGTTGTTAGTCCAATTGATTGGAATGAGAAATCTATAGTGACAATGTCTCTCAAAAGGAACTTTGTAAAATGAGTCAGTGTTTGTGTCGTAATGTATGTGTGTCATATAGTGTCAGAAAAATAAAATAAAAATCAGAAAAATCAGAAAAATCAGAAAAGAAAAAGAAATATAATAAAAAGAGTAAGGTCACTGCATCAAGACGATTAGACGTGACGATACTTTAGCTTTTAAGCCTACTTAATTGTACTTTAAAATGCTCAGTTCAGTGATACCATTATATGATGTATCGGTAGGCATAAAGTACCAAGGTTTCCTTATAATCTGAACTTAAATGTATACAATGTTCTTATGGGAAACGTATTCAGATATATGGCTGAGAATGCTTGTTCTTAAAATAGACAAGTCGTTTAAATCTTATGAAAGATCTTGCATTGTAATTATGTATATTTGGTCTTTATATAGAAGGTCTCGGGTACATATATGTGTATGTATTGCTTTTTCGGATGTATATTTGTGACAAGATATGCAAATATCTAATAAATCTGTTGAAAATATGAAGCTAATGTGGCCTTTGAGATTCGAACAAGTAAGTCCTTGGGGTGTCTTTGTATACCTAGCCTACCTAAAGCTTCCAACTTGGGATAGGTTGTCAGAAAGTTCGCTACATGGGTCTCATTGAAAGTCACGGGTTTTCATAAGTGCTTAAAATAATGTCACAAATATGCAAGTACTTGGCATTATGCAATGTTGAGTATATTTCCGTACGTGAGTCAAGTTAAGTCGCTTTGCGCGTGAGGAATCACCGACCTGTCACCGCTGACTTGATTCTTAAAGACTTTCTCACTTTATTCACCAAATGTCTTAATCTTAGTGCTTGTGTCGATTGTGAGAGTGTATCTGAATATGGGGCACATAAGTTCGCAAACGTGATTAAGTGACATATTAGGCTACTCGGGTTGCATGGTGACTGTCCTTGGCCAGGGTATGTCGAAAGTGTCACAACCAAAAAGGAGACTGGAAGTACCGAGTGTTTAAGAGGACAAACATATTGGTAATCGTTGATGTATCACTGTTCATAACTAATAATAAGAGAATTATTTCTCACTTGTAGGCTTATGTAACATGCTAATATGATCTAATCAGCAGTAACTTTAGCTCTTGAATATGTGTTATTCGTTTATGCTTAGTGTATGTGTGTGTGTGTAATGTTTTTCATGAAATTTGTTTTGTATTGTTTAAATAAAAGTTCCTATTGCACGAGAGATATAGTCAGAATAGAATCTAGTTTCCAAGAGGACTCAACTACGTTCTATGGAACACTGAATAAACGAGTAGGGTAGTTAAGCGATAGTGTTGTGATCAAAAGCTAAAAGAAAGTATGTCACATTAACAGAATATGGGTTTAAGGAAAAGAACACAGAGTTGTTGATTTCAATAAACAGATATTGAGTTAATAACTATTTTGTTTTAATTCTTAGAAAGAAGATTTTCATTAGAATGAACATAGAGATGTTCATAGTTTTGAATTTGATCTTTAAAAGATTTTTGAATCAAAAAGATTTGGAACAGAGATTCTAAATAAATTTGATAAACTATGTGCAAAATTTGAAAGTGCTGACAGTGAATTATTTGACCTTAATGAGACTTAGGTTAATAATAGACTGTTAAGTAGATTCATTTTTGATTTATTTAACACACACATCAAATCTATGTGTATTACTTGTGTGTTGAGATGTGCAGGACAACGGACATATATTTATAGGTTGTTGAGCAAGATTTCACCACGGAAGCAAGATTTGGATCATGCAAATCTATACTGAACAAAGATAAATACTAGTTTGATGAGGCAATCATAGGAGTATTTATAATTGTTCAACCAAGATGAATACTAGTTTGATGAGTCTATCATAGGAGTATGTCATATGGTTTTAATGAATTTTGCCTGATCAAATGTCATTTTGCAAAAGTATAAGAGATTAGGTTTTAGTTAGATGTTTTTACAGAGTTAAAGACAAGTGACTTTGGAAACGGAATCTATATAAGTTTGTATAATGAAGGATACTTTATTGGAAGACCTTAGTTCAGGTTATCCGTAGAATGATAAGACAGAGATCTTAAGATTCTAGATCTTGATAAGTATGCGTAGAATGATAAGACATAGATCTTAAGATTCTAGATCTTGATAAGTATGTATAGAATGATAAGACAGGGATCTTAAGATTCTAGAATTTTTCTGATAAGTTGATGGATAAACAAGAAGTTTATAGGTCAATGATTTTGAACAATAAGACAGAAATCTTACGGTTTAGATTTTTGAACAATAAGAAGTTTAAGGTTCTTGAAGATTTGTAGTTCTAGACTAAGATAAAGTCATATAGATTTTTATGACTTGTGATAGTGAAGAATAACAAATTTGCAGAAGAAAATGAAGAATGTAGTTCTAGATTAAGTCGTTACTATCAAATGTAATAGTGATGAAATAATGAAGAATAACATTATCATTTTTATCTTGTTTTTGTGTTTTTTTTAAGCTTGTATGTGCAGGTGTAAGCACAAGAAGCTGTATTTTACATGTTTTGTCTGAAGACTTTGCAAGTAATCAGAAGAAACATTTAAAGTTATGAAGATATGGAGACATGATTTAGATTGCTTTTGAAACAGGTTCCATGTTCCTAAAGGTTGTGATTCAAGTTTCAAAGTTTCTGGTTTTCATGGGAGTCAACTAGTTCAGTATTGATTGTTGGAAATTCTACTTCTCTATTATATGTCGGTTATGCAAGGCGAGCAGGGACTCGAGCAATATATCCAAGAAGTAAGATTGCATATGCGTAATTTGGAGGGATTTATTGTTTAGGGGGAGAACTACAACAAGCTATGGTGCATTACTTGATTATTATGACGATACAAGAGTTTGAAGTTTGTCTTTCAAATCTGAAGTTTCAGAAGATCAAGTTTCGGGTATAGCAATTAAAATTTTGTTGTCTCGAAATTCTTTTTCAGTGTATTTGCAGAGAAGTCAATCCAAGGGAAGGATTTCTAAGTAAAAGACTGAAGTGTTCAAGACAAAAGCTAAGATCATCAGGTTTTTATAATATATATTTATATAGTAATTACAGATGATGATAGTTGTATTTTTATTAGTTGAAGATCTTAGATATAGAATATGGAAGATTATCAACTTCATACTTGTAAAACCTTAGACATAGACATAATGTGAATGTAGGAGGTTATGAAAAACCTTAAACATAGACATTAGGTGAATGTGAAAGGTTATTGACTATGTAATACCTTAGACATAGAAATGTAATGTTTGGATGTAAAAGGTTACGTAGTTAATATTTTTATGCCTTAGACATAGATATATCGTTTAAATTTGAAAGATTGTCAAATATATTTTGAAATCTTAGAAATAGAAATGTTTATATGAATGTGAAAGAAGTTGTTATATTGATTATCTAGATCATATAGTTTTGAAAGGTTTTCAGATAAATATGACGTAGTTAATCAATACTATGTGTAAAATTTAGATGTTTCTTGCTCTGATTATATGATCATAGTTATGTATCCCAGTCATAAATTGAGGGGGAGTACATAAGAATGATGGTGGTTATAATGATTAATCATAGTTATACTTCCTAGTCATAAAATTGAGGGGGAGGTATAAGAATGACGAATCAATTTTATAACTTTTTTCAAAGTAAGTGTTTACAAGTGGTTCAGATTCGGGAAAGCTAAAATTTGAAAGTTTTGGAAAGATTGATCGTGGAAAAGTTAAAGAATTTCGGTAAGTTTATTAACTTTTCAGGTTTAAGACGAAGATCAGGGAAAAGATGAAAATTTGATGCCTTAAACATAGAAATGTAATGTTTGGATGTAAAAGGTTACGTAGTTAATATTTTTATGCCTTAGACATAGATATATCGTTTAAATTTGAAAGATTGTCAAATATATTTTGAAATCTTAGAAATAGAAATGTTTATATGAATGTGAAAGTTCATACTTGTAAAACCTTAGACATAGACATAATGTGAATGTAGGAGGTTATGAAAAACCTTAAACATAGACATTAGGTGAATGTGAAAGGTTATTGACTATGTAATACCTTAGACATAGACATAATGTGAATGTAGGAGGTTATGAAAAACCTTAAACATAGACATTAGGTGAATGTGAAAGGTTATTGACTATGTAATACCTTAGACATAGATATATCGTTTAAATTTGAAAGATTGTCAAATATATTTTGAAATCTTAGAAATAGAAATGTTTATATGAATGTGAAAGAAGTTGTTATATTGATTATCTAGATCATATAGTTTTGAAAGGTTTTCAGATAAATATGACGTAGTTAATCAATACTATGTGTAAAATTTAGATGTTTCTTGCTCTGATTATATGATCATAGTTATGTATCCCAGTCATAAAATTGAGGGGGAGGTATAAGAATGACGAATCAATTTTATAACTTTTTTCAAAGTAAGTGTTTACAAGTGGTTCAGATTCGGGAAAGCTAAAATTGAAAGTTTTGGAAAGATTGATCGTGGAAAAGTTAAAGAATTTCGGTAAGTTTATTAACTTTTCAGGTTTAAGACGAAGATCAGGGAAAAGATGAAAATTTGATGCCTACAGGTTTGGTCATTTAAATATTTCATATTTCCAGGAAGTTCGTTGATCAATTATTCAGAAACTTTGATAAAAATTTGATTTTAAAGTGTGCAGGAGGTATTTAGGACCTCGTAATTGAATATGGCAGAATGCGACTTCGCAATTGGTCAATTGGGCCAAGTTCAAAACGACATCGTAATTTGGTGGGCGGGGTTGACCCAAGCCCATTCGGGTCGAGTGGGTATATAACCCAATTTAACCCTAATACGACCTCACAAAATTAAAATCAATTTCAGAGCTTTACGACCCCGAAAATACGACTTTGCTACGACCTCGTATTTAGAGTTTGGTTGACTTGTATTTTGACCATTAAAATACAACTTTGCTACCCCGTTTGAGATTTGATATATACAATTAGATCGAGTGTTTTTGAGTGATATATTTGTGATCCTCGTGAAATACTGAATCTAGGTATACTATCTAATCGTCCTATAGTTAACCATGCAACAAGAAAATCAAGAAAATAGAGTTCGAAATTTTTGAACTAGGTTTTTCATTTTTCATTCGATTTTGATGTTTTTGGTTAAAAATAAGGGTTGGGGTATGTTTATCGTTTTAATACAAGTGTATAGAAACGATTTTTACAAGTTTTGGTTGGGTAAATCACGATTTCGTGTTGGGGAAGATGAACAGTGCGACGGACTCGCATTTGGGGTTTTGCTAGCTCATATTTGCGACCTCGTAAATGTCAATTTATTTTGACCGGTTTGACTTTCGAAATACGATGTCGATTTACGACCTGGATCAAATACGTGGCCAAATTGGAAAATACGACCTCGTAATTTAGAGTTTGGTTGACTTGTATTTTGACATTGAAATACGACTTCGTACAGAGATACGACCTCGTATTTTTGACTTAACAGATTTTCAAAAATTATTTTTTTTAACAAAATTTGAAAATGAGTTAATTTTGAATTAAATTACAGGGATAATTTATTATTGTTTAACTAAATTACAGGGATAATTTATGTTAATTGTATTTTAACTTAATTACAGGGATAATTTAAGTTAATTGTGTAGTGTATGCATATGAATTTTGATGTCAATTTGAGTAATTAATTATTTGTTATTGATTACATAAATGACAAGAAATTTCATAGCAGGTCATAATTATGTGATGAACTTCGATGATAATCAGGAAGGAACGTCTTATTATCACGAGATATTTGCCTTCTTCCGAAGATCAAGGATTCATCATGTTCTTACACATTCTCCAGTTATATATTTAGATTATCTCAGAGATTTCTGGAATAATGCTGACTGTGTGAAGGCAGGAGATGTGTATATCTTTCATACCATAGTTGCTGGGTAGCAGATACAGTTCACAGCTGTTGACCTCGTTAACATTCTTAATCTGGGCACAGTTGAACAAGAAGGTGGTGCTACAGGTCTCACCAAGTTCAGACATGAATTCATTCAAGGTGCTTTCAGAAGAATGGGGTTTGCTGCAGATATGTCAAGTAAAACTCTGTTCAAGAAGGGTTTTTATGGCAGGTGGAGGTATCTTGCGCATGTGTTGCTGGTTAGTTTAAGCAACAAGAAGTCTGGTTATGATACATTGAACCAGGAAGCCCAAGCACAGATGGTGGGCTTGGTATTTAACAAGCCATACAGTTTCTCTAAATTCTTTTTCGATGAGATGAAGAAACAGATCAGAGCCACAGGAAAGAGGAGGTTTTTGATGTATCCTCGGTTCGTGATGATGATAATCAATGCTCGACTTCCAAATCTACCTGCTGTAGGAGAAGTGAAGCAAGTGAGCTCGATCATCCGACGTAGTTATGATGAGTTTGTGTCTCGATACCAGAATGATCCAAATGCACAAGATGTTGCATTATTTGGTGCGATCGTTAATGCCAACTACGTGGCACCTGCTGATGAGGTCATATCAGCTTATGAAGGGCCTCAGCCAGAGGATGGTGAAGCTGCTGAGAATGTTGAGCAGTTACATGACGTAGTAGTTCAGGCAGATGCACCAGAAGAGCCTGAAGTTGTTGTACAGGTTGCAGATGATGTGATAAACCAACCTGGAGCCAATCCTGAGATTGTAGATGATCTATTGGAGCAAATGGCTGATCCAGAGGGTGATATTGCTCAAGTGCAAAGGTACAATGCCAATGTTGATGACCTAGTAGATGTGGACCTTGACCGGGACATAGATGATTATGTAGCTGGAGCTGCGGTTGGTTTTGAAGCAGCTAGAGCGAGTGGGTCTAGTACTGAAGAAGCTAGTGGGTCAGGAGCGGGTCAGGCTAGTGGATCTGGTGTGAATGCTGAAGGTAGAGGAAAGGCTGTTGCTGATGTTCAAGCAGACAGAGAGCCTTCTATCCATTCTGATGATGATTCCAGCAGTGATGGAGATGAGGATCCTTACAGGTCTCATGCATTCATCAGAGTTGGATCTAAGATGGTTCCTAAACCTGCTAAGGCAACTCAAGGAAGAAGAAGGAGAGAAACGGATGAAGATTGGGTGCCGGAGCAGCCTATGCCAAAGAGAACTAGACTTGTCAGGGAACAAGAGACTTCTGCTGCTGCTGGTGGTTCACAAAGTGTGCCAGTTGTTACTGTTCTTGAGACTACACAGCCACAACCATAGCGACAAACAAGTGAAGAAACTAATCTTGGTGATCTGCAGAGACAGATGAATGAGATGAGAGGTTTGATCACTCGTTTAGCTGGTGATCTTAAGGTTGTTAGTGACAAGAATAAGTTTTTGGAAGACAAGTTGGACAAGGCCGAGGTGGTAGTGTCCAGTATGTATAAGAAGTATTTGATTCTAGATGAGAAGGTTGTCAAGATGGCAGATGCATTGAAGCAGGGAGTCAAGATCTCTGAAGATAAATTGCATGAGCTTATCGATAACTATCTCAAGGTTAGAGCTGAAAGAGACAGCTTAGGTTGCAGAGGTGATGAGCTGGCTAAGGCAAGGCATGACGATGATCACAATGAAGATCCAGATGCTGCCAGAGCTACTCAGGAGCTAGGAGAAGGTTCTAGTTTAAGAACAGAGACTCAAGGTGAGTCTAGCCAGGCTGGTGTTGCTGGCAAGGCTACCTTAGAAGCTCCACAAGCTCAAGAACAAGTGTCTACAGAGATAAACATGGTAGTTGAGCTTGAGGCACCTCAAATCAAACCCTTTACAGAAGATGTTGACGTTGATCGATCAAACAAGGGTAAGGGTTTGGTAGGGAAATCTGCTGTTGTTGCTCTTGAAACTGAAGATGCTAATGCTCAGGATAGTGAGTCTACCAAGACCGACTCTACCAATAACACTTCTACCGAGTCAGATTTGCATCCTGTAATTGTGCATAGACTGGAGAAGAGATTTGGGTATGATCCACAAGCTCATATGAGAGCTAGGGCAGAGATTGAGGATTATTATTATGATCCAGGATCTATGTGGGATCAAGAGAAAGAACGGTTAGGGTTGACTCATACTCCTTCAGAGTCAGAGTCAGATTCTGATTTCGAGACTGAGACTGAGACTGAGAAGGAGCAGAGCAAGAGCAAGAAGAAAAAGCAGAGGAAGTAGATTGATGACAAAGACAAGACAAAGACATAGGTATGTTAACGTCTAGAAGCTATTGCCAAGGGGGAGTCTGTAAGTGCACATCTATGTCAATAGCAGTCTAGATTGTTTGGGCTTATATTGTTATATGTCTTTGTAATGTGATTGTCATTAATGAACTTAGTATTATACATAGAATACTAGATTAAGTTTAAGTATTGAATGTATAGTAAATCTGCTAAGTGTGAATTGCGAGTTCGCAATTCACAGTGGGAATGCGACTTCGTATTTGCAGGGACAAATACGAGGCTAGAGCGTAAATACGACCTCGTAAATAGGTCGAGCTGGGCCTGAAATACGAGGCCAGTATGCTGAAGCCCAGTCGTGTTGATCCCTATATAAACCGAACCCTAACATGGATTAGGGTTGAACATTTGTGAAATTTCGAGCATATTTATGCAGGTTAAGTCGTCAAAGCTTGTTCCGCTAGCCTAGAGAAGATCTGCGAGGCAGCAGATGATCTGAAGGCTTATTGTTGATCACCAAGTTATAGTGAGGGATTCCGCACCTCAAGATAACTGGAGCAAGCTATTAACGATCCGTACCAGGGGACTTACAGAAAACATGAACCAAAACTCAATATATTCATAATCTAATACCCTAATTCGACCCCATGGAGCTGTGGAACTCATTTGAAGCAAAATTAAACATTACTAACCATAAATACACTTAACCCATTTACACATCAATCTCGAAATACAATTTTTGCACCTAAATCGTTTGACCCATTTGTAAGAACATAAACAAACCCACATTTGACTTTTACTAAGTTTAGACTTTAAATCGGTTGGAATTGATTTGAAACTCGTTTTGTAGCATGTATAGACCTATATGACGTAACCCATAACAAAACTACAATCCACAACCCCATTTCTATAATTAAAAATCGGTTTTGGGTTCGAGTAACCCTAGAAAAACCCTAAATGGGTGTCTTTGACTTTTTAAAACGAATTTGACCCAGGTTTCCCTTTTGTTCGCCCAATAATTAATTAACAAGCATGAAATGATCCATATCATACAAGTTTAACTTACCAAAGTTGCTTCCAAAAGCCAAATCCGATTTTGAGCTATAAACAATGATTTCTTGGACTTTAAAAACCCAAATTTGAGATACAAAGAACTAAAGATGGTAGAGATGATGATTCTTGCATGAACTTTACATGAACAACATTAAATAATAAGGAAATTTAGTGAGAGAGATTGGTGTATGCATTTACTAGTGAGAGAGAAAGAGATGGAGAATGATTGGGTGGAGGAAATGAATGCAAGGGATTGGGTGGGAGGTTGGGATAAGGTTGGGTCAAGTTCTAGAGTCATGGGTCATGGGTTTGACCCATAGGTTGACCCGTCTCTTATCTAGATAAATTAGGTATTCATCACATATCGAGTTACGCAACTAGTCGGTCAATCGACCCGTCAAGCACACTGTCTAGTCATTAAGTCATAAATTGAACTAAACAATATAAATGATTGAAATAACTCGCCAAATTACACAAAAGTCAATCGGTCAAATATTGCGGATTTTACAAAGTCTTAACTAAACGAATCATTTATCAGGAGAAACCGAAACTAGTCGCGAGAGAGTGCAAGAGGGGAACAAAACCCCTCCCTCCTTCCTCTTTCTCTTCATTTCTCACACTCTCTTTATCTCTCTAACTCTCTCTTCCTCCCTTTTCTCTCAAAAGCAAGAACCAAACACCCTCACCATCTTATCTTCTCTTTTCTTCTTCTAATTTTCGGATCTAAAGCTAGTGGTATAACCAAAATTGTTAGTAAAGCATCTAATAATAATAATAATCCTTCAAAGAACCAAGAAATCCCTTTGGTTTCAAGTGTTACCTCATATTTTAGCTCAAAAACCGGATTTGGATGTTCAAGGAACTTTGGTAAGTGTTTTTCATCTTCAAATTGCTAGTTTATGTTCTTACAAGTCTTGGATTACTAGCTACCTATAAAACTTAGTCAATTTTTGGTGTTCTTGAACCATATGAGTCAAAACTAGGTTTCAAAAGAGGGGTTGGTGATTTTGAAAGTGGGTTGTGAAAAGAACCTGATTTTTATGCTTACTTTTTACTAGAAATATGTTGTGTTAAAGTTTGGAGCTTTGATTTTGATGTTTGGTTGGTCGATTTGAGGCTTGAGAAAAGTCGAAATATTGTGATCAGGGGCAAATCTCGCGCCGTGATGGTCACTCCTCGCGCCGCGAGACACTGCAGATATGTCATTTTCAAACGTCCATAACTTTTAAACCGTAAGTCCGTTTTTTGATGATTCAAGCGGCCACGGAAGCGTAAATGAGTCTACTTTCTAATGGTGTAGGCCTCTGAGTCTAAAACATAGTTTATCAAATAAAATTTTGATGAAGCAACAGTGGTCAAGTCCCAGCGAGTCATTGTAAAACAAAACGTAGCGATTCCACCTTGGTTGGATCAAAGACTTATAAAATGGATACAATAAAGCATTTATAGAAAGATTAGGTCAATATCTAGGAGACCTTACATTTTGAGATTCTTTAGGATTTAATGTGACACGTGTATGATAGGTTTCGGCTCTCGTGGACATCGGTTCTACTTCCTTTCATATTGGGATTGTATTGCACGCGTCAGGTGAGTTTCGTAGCCCCTACTATATGTTGTATGCTTTGGGGTGGAAAGATACTCGCTATGTGTTTATGTGTTATGCCGTAGATTTAGCTTATGTTAATTCTACGTGCATACGTTCTTGTGTTAGAACATGTCATAGGTAGACATGTAACGTGATTGATAACGATGTGGATGTAGTTGAACGTATAAGATCGTTGTAGCCTATACTAGGATGATCTCCTGATGTGGTATATGATATTGATGTGTTTATATGATTATATATTGGTAGGTTTTTGGTATGCTTGATGGGTGTTGGTTGGGTGGAGGGTTAGCCGCTGGTACACCCTGTATACATACCCTGCCAATACTTTGAGGGCATATCAGAACCTAGGTCCATTTGGTGATTTAGATAAATTGGAAAGTGTACTCATTGTTAATTGTGAATATGTTCGTTATATGATCGTTTGGTTATTGAACCAAGGTTACAAGTTTGTTATATGATCGTTTGGATATTGAACCAAGGTTACAAGTTCGTTATATGATCGTTTGGTTATTGAACCAAGGTTACAAGTTCGTTATATGATCGTTTGTTTAATGAATCAAGGTTTCGAGGTTATATGTTCGTTATATGATCATTTTATGATCAAATCAAGGTTTCAAGGTTATATGTTCGTTATATGATCATTTTATGATCAAATCAAGGTTTCAAGGTTATATGTTCGTCATATGATCATCTTATGATCAAATCAAGGTTTCAAGGTTATATGTTCGTTATATGATCATTTATTGATCAAATCAAGGTTTCAAGGTTATATGTTCGTATACAATCATTTTATGATCAAATCAAGGTTTCAAGGTTACGTGATCATCTATTGATCCAATCAAGGTTGTATGATCGTTTTATGTTCGTATCAAGGTTATGTGATCATTTATGTTCGTTGTCGTAAATTGTTGATCGTATGAACATGTTATGTGATCCTACGAACTCACCAACCTAGTGTTGACGTTTTTGAGTATCTTTTCAGGTATAAGAGAAATCGCTTGCAAGCTAGGAGTTGATGCCTATAGATGGACCTAAGGATTGTTTCATTGCATTCTAGATCTTTAGACTCGGGCACGATGCCTCGGTTTGTTTTTCCCTTTCAAGGGATTTATATGTTGTATTTTGATTCGTGTATGACAGTTGTTTGTATTAACCGGACATCATATAGATTCTCTGAGTAATATCCATTTGCAAGCTCATTTCAGTTGCATCTCACGTTTTCGTCACTGGTGGGGTGTTACACATTTAGCTCATTTAAGTCAACGGGTCAATTTAAATAAAATTTCACTAAATTGTGAAATTGAACTACATTTAATCACGTTTAATCACGTTAATTACAAGTCAAACTAGTCAAAATTCACAAATGTTACAGGAATCCTTCAATTAGAAAATCAATTCGCATTAACGTTCCTAATGATGATTATAATAAAGGCGGTGTTGTTGGTTTTGGGGTTGTCCTGGCACTCTTGAACCTAAGCTTGTCAAGATTACATGGCATGTTGATGATGATGATGGTGATGATGATGATGATGATGATGATGATGATGATGATGATGATGATGATGATGATGATGATGATGACTTTACCATCCCTTGGCAAGTTGAGGTTTCTACATTAAGCTCGGGGCTTTGGAGAAGTATTAATTACAATCTGCCTCCTCCTAAATTAAGTAGATTGAGATTGCAATCCAAACATGTAGCTGTAGATGGGTTTATTTATTGGCTTTCTACTTATGAGATATTTGAGGGGAATCGTCGTAATATGATTACGTCATTTGACCTAACAACCGAAGAATTCGTACAAGTATACCTCCCCAATAGTTTAGCAAATCATGAGTATTATGTTCTGGATATAAGTACACGAATGGATTCGCTTGTTGTGATTCAAAACGTTGATAATGGTGAGTCATCGGGGATACATATATCTGGTGTATGGAAGATGGAGGAGCATTCTGGTGTGTTTACAAAGCTATTCAACATTTGCATACTAGTTGATGAGCGAACACCGCTATGTAGAGTGCATGGATTTAGAAATAATGGTGAACCTATTGTTGAAGTCTTTAAGAAGTTTATAAAGCGTTGGTTTTATGCAAATGTTAGACGACCATCCTCGGGACGCCGGCTTTATGCATATGAACCCTCCTCGGGACGCATCAAGTTTACCGGGATTGTTGTTAAACGAACTGAATGTATAAATTGTGTGAGTTCCTACATGGAAACTCTTCTTTTGCTTGGTCACCAAGATTGCAAGTTCGATCAGCAAAAGTTGAGTACGGAGATTATTGTAACATCGAAAGGTGTGAAGTTGGAGAACAATATTATTAATAGAGCCGGCCAATAACTAATTCTCTGGCCGCTTTTGGATTAATTGTTCATGCACTTTCTTTATGCTTAATTTCGAGTGAACGGGAATTGCATTCGATAAAGTTAAGTATTTATAAATAAAATAAAAGTGGACATTAATCCATCAAATTTCTTATGAACTTACAACTGTGAACTTTTTCTTTTGGCAAAATGAATCGTTGTTGCAGGGTATTTCAGGCTCGTCTTCAGGCATATAAAATGTACTAGTTTTTTTTCATTTTCATTAACATGAAATCCTGGATTCTAATCATACTGATGTCAGGTGGCAAATGGAAGCTCTCTAGATTACTGGTTAGCATCTAAAGTAATCTTTCTTCTTTTATAGGCAAATTTCAATTAATGAAAATTTCTATTTATCAAGCTCATTGCGGTTTGTCAATGATACAATGAGTGAAAAACACCATTTCTTGCTATATACTTGTCAACTCTAATACTTCGTTTTAGAAAATGTGTTATCTACTTTTTAATTTTCAAAGTTAATGGAGGACGGAAAGCTCTAAACGACCAGTTCAATCCTCTCCGGGCTTCAACGTGATCAGCTTCTCAACTTCTGCCCCGTCTACACAAAGCGTGTGCCGATACTTTTCATCAACCATGTTTGCTATTGCCTTTGCTTTCTTCTCCCATGGGTCCAAACAACTGTTAATTGTGTCAATAAATCGATCATTATCACATGGTAGTACTGTATATATTTCTTTAATTGTGGTATGCAAAAAAGACCGGGTTTTTGTACCATCATCAGGAAGGCCTTCCAAAGGTCCTTTCATGATCAAACACCCCGACGATATGAAACTCAATGAAAACTCTATCTAGTGTTTCCAAGTAACGTTTCAAATTATCAAATATTAGAAATCTTCTTATGTGGGAATATGATATAGGTAAGTTCATTGTTGCATATGCCTCTATGGCATGAAAAGAAGTATTACCTTGGTTGTGCTTGTGAAGCTAGCGCTCTATGCGCCTCCAAGTGCCTACTATACCGTTTAACCACTGAAGTACAGTTTCTTGGAGGTAAGTTGACGTTTTACATTTCTGCACGACTTTCATATGATTAATTATACTGTCAACTATATTTCTCTGCAAGATCAAAGCCAAACTACTTTCTCACGCATCTTGTGGTACATAAAGGAGTATAGTTATGAAGGAACAAAACATTATTTTTTAAACATGTTTATGTACTCATCGACAAAATGGAAATTTCATGTGACATTTTAAAACAATAGTTTCTTGTGCAGAATGTGGAGGGAAATCAAGTTATTGGCCGAACCTAAGCCTGTAGTTGCATCAATGGTTGATGTAGCAGCTAGTGGCGGATATCACATGGCAATGGCATCACAGACTATAGTCTCTGAAAATCTTACTTTGACCAGGTCAAGGTCAATTGGTGTTGTTCAAAGTAGATTACACTATCCTTCAACTTCTTCTTATGTTTTGAGATAGTGATTTGTTGCACTCGTTAATACTCCTAAAACCACATTATATTTGTGTACAATACAAAGTTCAGTTTTTTAGTATTCAAGGATATACGTCAATGGCACTGGATAACATTATTTATTTACATCTAGTGATTACAATAGAACGAAAGTAAAGTTAAATTTGATTTGTTGGAACTATATATACTTGTTTTTCGTAAAAAAAGTTTTCCCTTCAATGGAAAGCAAACTTTTAAACTCAAATTCATTTATAAAATAAATTAAAATAAAGTTCGAAAGAATTTTAGGCGTGTTTGGTTTATGGGTATGGAAATTATAAGACGACTTTTTTTTTTAGTTGTATTGTTAATTATTAAGGGACAATGGCATATATTCTTAAACTAGTCTTTAGCCCGTCCGATGCACGGGTAGTCTCAATAATATATATATATATATCAAAGGGAATCAAAATGATAACATGTGTTAGATGATGATTAACATGTATTGGGTTCAAATCTTCAACATGAACCAACGTTGTCTTCTTTTTCATCTAACAAAAAATAACAAAATATATGTCATATTCTAAATTTAAAAAAGAAAGATGTAAATAGCGAGCAAAATAAATTAATGAGCAAAATAAATTTAAAAGAATAAAACCTTTTGTAAAAGAAGAAGCCATGATCAACCTACAATTGACAACAAAATAAATTAAAAGAGTTAAAAATAACAATAACATAACAATTCAATATGAAATAATGAACAAACATGAACAAAATACCAAAAAATAAATTAAAGTGATTTTGTTGAGAAATTATATGACCATGATTTTTTTTTAAAGATAGAAAGGAGAGAAATGATGGAAAATGATTAATAAAAATTTATTTAGGTTGTATATATAATAACTTCTTGTGAGAGTTTTAAGGATAATATATATCTTTAAAATTTAAAAAGATTTGTTTTGATAGGAAAAGATTTATGATAGATTTTAAATATAATTATCTATTTAATAAAGCAAAAAGGAAAAAAGGAGAGAGCTAGATTAATTAGAAGGGGGAATTAAGACTAAGAAAGGGGATTAGGGGTGTCAAATGTACCCCCAACCTCTTCTTTTAGTTATAATATAGATAGCATTATATTCTACTTTTTTTTAATGGACAGTAAATTTGAATTGTTTTTTTATATTCTCAACTTCAATTTTATCTTTAGCCAGGAAAGTTTTTCGCTCAAACCAAGACTTCTAAATTTCAAATTTTCCTTAAAAGAAATCCATATATTGATTGTTACTCTTAGTTTTACCTAAACTAAAAAACTAAGGCTGCGTTTGGTTCATAGATTTTGACAAAATATGATAGAATTGAAATTGAGTTATATTTCTTATTGCGTTTAATTGGTTGTTCAAATACAAAAAAAGAATCTTATTTTGTTGGAATGTAAACATTCCTTTCATTTCTTTAGATTCCAATTCTTTTATAGATTTTATTTTTTTCATAACCATTGTGTAAACCAAACATGTACTTGATAGTTTGGAAAAAAAGAAAAATACTTTTTTTTATATAAATGTAGGTCCCTAGTTAAAATAATATAAATTAAAATAATATAAAAAATAATAGGTTTCTTTTAACCGAAAATCACCATACATCATACTCATATTAGATGGGCATAAATATACTTGTGTTTCGTAAAACTTCATGTATCAATTTTATGATGATCAAGGTGAAGATATTTTGAAATTTGTTTTACTTTTTTGTTTTACGGTAAGCAACCCCGTGTATTGTCGGCCCATGTAATTATCTCGGCCCATTATACTACACAGCCTACTTTTTTCTTTAAAGGCAGCAACGGATAAATGACTAACATCCTCCACGCGGATGCGCACATGCCGGTTCAACTCCTGACAATGCCCTAAAGGATTTACTCCCCGTATATTAGATGGGCATAAATATACTTGTGTTTCGTAAAACTTCATGTATCAATTTTATGATGATCAAGGTGAAGATATTTTGAAATTTGTTTTACTTTTTTGTTTTACGGTAAGCAACCCCGTGTATTGTCGGCCCATGTAATTATCTCGGCCCATTATACTACACAGCCTACTTTTTTCTTTAAAAGCAGCAACGGATAAATGACTAACATCCCCACGCAGATGCGCACATGCCGGTTCGACTCCTGACAATGCCCTAAAAGATTTGCTCGGTATAACATTACAGTGCGAGGATTCCTGAGACCCGGCCCCCATCTGTAAATAAAACTATAAAACCAATAACCAACCACTTGAGTGTTGAGTCTTAAAACCCTAATCAACTTACTAAAAAATCTGAAAATTAATCCCAAAAAAAAAGAGGAAGGATGTCATACGACGACGTAGAGATAGAAGACATGGAATGGAACGAAGAGCTGAAATCATTCACATACCCCTGCCCTTGCGGAGACCTATTTCAGATCACAAAAGAGGATTTGAAGATCGGTGAAGAAATCGCTCGGTGCCCTAGCTGCTCTCTATATATCACTGTTATATATAACATGGAAGATTTTATTGATCCTAAAATCGATCCCAAAAAACAACAACAAAATCAGCAGCAGCCTGTTGCAGTTGCTTGATTATTATTTATTGGGAATTGAGTATTTTTGTATTGCTTGTTATGATTATTATTATTGTTTTTTGTAATTTTGGAGATTGTAATTTGATACACGTGGTTTTGACTGGCATTTAAAGTTATGATTTTGAGATATTTTTGCTGTTTTTATCTCTTTACATATATACACATATATATACATATATATTTTACTATTGGTGTTTTAATTGTTTTGGTTATGTTATAATTGTTTTGGTTATGTGACACATATATACATACAAATATATGTATTGGTGTTTTAATTGTTTTGATTATATTTTGCTATTGTATGTATTGGACTTTCTTCTTCCTCGATGAATTAGCTTCTACTTTTTGTATTTTGACCTAAAACCAGGAGTGATGGACGTGGCGATTAAATTGCTGCCTCATTAGTAAAGAAAACTGGTGACCGGATTACCAGAAGGTAAATTTTGGATTTTGCTTACATACAATAGCATATCCATTGTAGTGTGCCCTAAAATTGTTTCCCCTAGGATCTATTCAAAGCTGTTACAAATGTTAGTAGCTCAACTTATATGCAGAGTTGTAAATATAGCACATATAGATTATGAATTTGTTTAATTATGATTATTCACATAGGCACCATGAGAGTCACAACTTCTTTAGTACAGATTTAGGTTCCACTAGATTGAAAGTCAAGAATACCATTTAGTGAAATCTAGTCGCTTTGTGGAAATTGTTGATGAATGGCCTATGAATACTCAAGAATACCATTTCATTGTATCTGTTGTCTTTGTGGGGGTGCTTTTACTGTTTTTGATATTGGGCCGACAGACTCATATACCTTATGTTGCCTACTTCTCATGGAAACTTTGAAGGGCGCATTAAGCTTATAATGTTTATGTTCAATTATGTAAATATGCGTCGGTTATAGCATAAGGCTGAAGGTGCTGTAGAGTGTAGACCTCTTACTGCAAGTTTTTTGCTCTTTTTAATGATTTGCTGTTCTCTATTTGCTGTTATGCCTCAGCTGCTAATGAGAAAGCAGGACATTATGTGTAAGCTACAGATAAGT
Source organism: Erigeron breviscapus (assembly GCA_034093135.1). Lineage (NCBI taxonomy): Eukaryota > Viridiplantae > Streptophyta > Magnoliopsida > Asterales > Asteraceae > Erigeron > Erigeron breviscapus. The sequence continues at coordinate 128,100,614 of CM067167.1, forward strand.
TAATCTTGCTGTTTTGCAAATGGGGCTCGAGGTAGGAAGGGCGCTGGTAAGACTTGACCTCTATCAGCTATTATGTTTCATACCCCTATACCGCAATAGTAACTACCAAGGGCATCTCCGTAGACTGCACTGGTTGCTTTTTAGTGCAGGGTCTTGTGCTTATTTCGGTTGCATTAATGATTCCATGAATGCATATTATTTGCTTATATGGTGTCATATAGTAGGGTCACATATGTTTTCATCACTTTTCACTGCTGAGTGCAGATAATCAGACATTTGATATCCATCTCTGCTGTTTGCCTCTTTGTGGTGATATTTTGGATACTGGCTGCGGGATTGTACCCACTTGCTCATGTCAGACAAGTTCAAAGGCTCATTTGTGAATGATTGGCTACGATTTTCTGTTGGTATATCGTCAATGGTAACTATTTATCATCAGGTATGTGATAAGCTGATTATATGAAAAATTAGCTGTTATTTTCGTTTCCTTCATTTGTAGTTCATCCCGATTCTGATGAGTCTGTATCTGACCTGCCCCTGCTGCTGTGAACATTTTGTCTTGCATTTTCTTATTGACTGATTCTATATTCTCCATATTGTAATGCTATCGCTCAATATGCAGTCTGTATTTCATGATGACTGCAATTATATTAATAACGACTAAGCTTTTACCCGGTCCACGAGTATGCTATATTTAGCTTATAGAGGTGGCTAAATGTTACCATTTTTCTTGTAATGTAACCTTGGTGCATAAAAGTTAGAGTTAATTTCATTACATGCCCCTGAGGTATGTCAATTTTTCAAGTTTCGTCACTCTCGTTTTTCTGTATCATTACATACCCCTGTGGTGACTATTTGTATCACTACATACCCCTCACTCTAACGAACGTTAATGTGGCTCCGTTAACCCCCTCGTGTGCATTGCACATGAGGGTATTGTAGTCTTTTTACATGTAAAACAACCTCTCCCTTATACCTTCTTCTTTCCCCTGCGTTCTATCTTATATCTAGCTTTATCTTATCTCTATAATACCTAGCAAAATCCAATCAAAGCTTCAAATAAACAAACATTAATAATCCCACAATAGTATCTCTATCGAACCTCTATCAAGTTGAAAGCTAAACTAGAAAAACTCCAACAAAAACCTAAATGTTTTTTTCTTTTACTTCCAGCTAAAATATAACACAAAACCATAATAATTCTTCCATTCTAATCAATACTCATCAAATATCAATTTCACCAATATTCCCTACAAAGCATCAATCAATAATTTTGCAAATTATATACGTTGATTCATATTCATAGTTAAAAATACATATTTAAGAATCTAACAAATAATTCAGTAAACAATACATAAAAAAGAAGGGTTTTCTGGATCGATGGATCTTGTCTATTTTCTGGGCGGCTTGAGAAAAAGGGTTTTTTCCGCTAGCCTTCTTTCACGTTTGTCTATTTTTCTGGTGGATAGGTTCGTCGGCGAACAAGAAAAGAAGGAAAGAGAGAACAAATGAACGAGATCTAGGGATGACTGTGTATTTTCTGGCGAGGGAATGAAAGGGCCTGCGGCGGTCGGTTTTCCGGCGGCGGTGGGTTTTCCCCGTCGCGGGATTTTCCCAGTGTAAAACTTGCTAGACATTACACCCTCGCTAGAGTTTAAATCGTTGCTGAAGATTAGGAAGAATCGACCCCATCAATTATTGCTATTAAAAAGAAAAAAGATGAGGATATAGGTATGGAGAGATAGATATGTATGTATGTATAGATGTGTGGGACGGATTGATGGTACCATATAGGATATAGATATATATATATCTGGTGATGTTTTGTCAAATATGTGTTTTGTGATGGAGAGATAATTAAAAAGACTACAATACCCTCATGTGCAATGCACATGAGGGGGTTAACAGAACCATATTAACGTTCGTTAGAGTGAGGGGTATGTAGTGATACAAAAAGTCATCATAAGGGTATGTAACGATACAGGAAAACGAGAGTGGCGAAACTTGAAAAATTGACATACCTCAGGGGCATGTAATGAAATTAACTCTAAAAGTTACTTAGATAAAGTAGAGGGCTAATATTGGTGGGGGGAAACAGCTGGTATTGTTTTCTGTAGAAAGATGTCAAAAAGAAAAAGGCAAGCTCTGTATCATTTTCTTGTTTGACCCTGATCAAATCAAAGAACTTTGGTGCTTTGATGTATTTTTGTTTCAATTGATTCTTTCTTTATTCTGAAAACTGATTGCACATTTACTTGATTCTCATTCAAGAAGATCAGATCTCTCTTGAAATCAGGACAGATTTCACAAACTTATGTATGTGATTTTTTTTATATATATATTACTGTCACTCATACAGTCATATATATTACAATCACTCATACTCATGTCCTTTTAAGCTTTGACTTTGCTGCTGCTGCCTCTTTTCAAGGTATTATTCTTTTGCTGCAAATAAATAAAGATGTCCTTACTTAATGAGTTAGAGAGCCTAAGAATAACCTTTGGTGATATTAAAGAAGCCACTAAAAACTTCACTACACTTATTGGAAAGGGTGGGTATGGCTTAGTTTACAAAGGAGAACTCTTACTTTCCGGTAAACTAACCCGTGTAGCTGTTAAGCGACTAGATCGTAACAATGATAATTCTGGTCAAGGGTTTAAGGAGTTTTTAACAGAGATTCAATTGCTCACTCGTTATAAACACCCAAACTTGATCTCCCTCATCGGTTTTTGCGACCAAGACAATGAGAAAATCCTCATTTATGAGCATGCAGAACAGGGAAGTCTAGACCAGTACTTAACTACTGCTGAAAACAGGTCTAAACTGACATGGGTGCGACGGATCAATATATGCGTCGACGCAGCCCGTGGTTTGAATTATCTACATAATGAAGTTGCCAGAAATGAGAGAATTATCCACAGGGATATCAAAAGTGCAAATATTTTGTTGGATCAAAATTGGAAAGCAATGATTTCCGATCTTGGGCTATCAAAATTAGGCCGTGCTAATGAGCAAGACACCTTTCTCATTACTAATGTTTCTGGAACACCTGGTTATTGTGATCCAGAATATATAAGTTCAGGGATCCTAATAAAAGAATCCGATGTCTATTCATTTGGTGTTGTATTATTTGAAGTCTTATGTGGGAGGCTGGGCTTTATAAATGTAAACAATGAACACCGGTTTCTATCTTCATTGGCCCAACACTATTGCAAGATAGGGAAAATAGATGAGATCATGGATCCTGAATTGAAGGACCAAATTGACTCGGATGCTTTAAATAAGTTTTCTAAGATTGCATCTCAATGCTTGCAGAATAATCGCAAACGAAGACCCTCAATGCGTACAGTGGTAAAGAAACTTGAGGTAGCGTTAAATTTGTTGAACATGTAAAGGTTCCCTTGTATTCATCTTCTTAAACAATATTAGTATTTATATTTTTTGCTTGATCTTCCCTGAATTAATTATTTTTGTTGGTACAGGAACTTCAAAAAGCATTGGAATTTCAAGTGAGTTCAAAATTTAATTTGTTTGAATATTTAGAGATACCTTTATGTTTATATATGCTAAATTGACCAAATTATCTTGATTTGCATGTAATGTAATTTGATAAAGCAAAGACACGACACAGACCAGTTAAAAGATGAAATACAAGCAGGAATGGATGGAGCAGTGCCGACAGGAGGTGAACCTCTAAACGGGACAACACATATTAAGCGTAGTTTAGATGACACGCATAACAATCTATTCATTTCATCAACGGAGAAGACTAAGAAGCAAGTGCGTGACATTCACACTTCAGATTCTATGCAGCGAGAGTCCTTATTTAAAGATGACGACGTTGAACCTGATCAACATAAATCAGAACACGTGTTAAAACTGGAGATAGCTAAATTTTCTGATAAACGAGGTTTGTTGGATTTTGTAAGTGTTAAAAGGTTACACATACAACTTGAAATTCATAAAGAAAACGAGGGAGATGGGCTTATTTTAACAAAGATGTCAACGGGTGTGCTCTTAGTGATCTTAGTTTTGTTTGCAAGTTTTGTTACTGATTACTTGCGTCTCAAATATAAATTGTTGTATTAAACAAGTTGGCTATTAGACTCTGATAGTCTGATTTATTATGCATTTATATAATGTAGATTTGTCCATATGTGAATTGTGAACTTACAGAGTTGTATATATAGCACATAGATTATGAATTTGTTTTGTTATAATTATTCACATAGGGACCATCAGAGAAACATCTTCTACAGTACAGAATTAGGTTCAACTGGGACTCTTTACCAGCAGAAATTTTAGCTGACAAGACTTAAGTTGATGTCTTTGAAAGTCAAGAATACCATTTAGTTGAGATATATAGCCGCTTTTTGGAAATTGCCGATGCATAGCCTATGAATAATCAAGAATACCATTTTATTGTATCCATTGTCTTTGTGGGGTTGCTTTTACTGTTTTTTAATATTGGGTTGACAGACTCATATACCTCATGTTGTGTACTGTTGATGGAGGCTTTGAAGGGTTCATTAAGCTTATACTGCTAATGTCCAATTATGTAAAAATGCATCGGTTTTAGCAAAGAGGTGAAGATGTTGGAGACCTTCTATTACTGCATGTTTTTTATTCTTTCTGCTGGTTTTGTTGTCCGTTGTTTTCTGTTATGCCTCAGCTGCATAATGCGAAAGCTGGAGATTGTATATAAGCTACAGTTATGTTAATCTGATGCTAATTTTCAAATGGGGCTCGAAGTAGGCAGGGCGCTGGCAGGACTTTACCTCTATCAGCTATTTTTCATACACTTATACTGTGATAGTAACTACAATGGGCATCTGTGTGAACTGTACTGGTTGCTTCAACTGCAGGATCTTCTCTAACGTCTGTTGTGTTAATGATTCCATGTTAGCAGGATCACATGTTTTGACCACTTTTCACTGATGAGTGCTGATACAGACATTTGATATTTATCCATCTCTACTAATTTGCGGTGATACTTTGAATACTGCCTGCTAGGTTGTACCTACATGCTCATGTCAGCTAATTTCAAAGGCTCATTTGTGAATGATTGGCTTCAATTTTATGTTGGTACCGTCAATGGTAACTATTCGTCATCAGGAATGTGATAGGCTGATTAAATGAAATATTAGCTGTTATTTTCTTTTCCTCCATTTGTAGTCCATCCCGATGGCTGATTCTGATGAGTCTGTATCTGACCTGACCTTGCGGCTGTGAATATGTTGTCTTTCATTGTATTATTGACTGATTATGTATTCTCCATAAAATAATGTTATCCCTCAATTTGCCATTTGTGTTTCATGATCACTGCAATCATATTAATAACCACTAGGTCTACTCAAGACTTGATTGTTGCAGTACATTAGTAGAGATTTGAGACTTGAAATTGAAGGACTTGTCAATTGTTCATGCAAGAGTAAGACTACCCAACATTGCATAATCATTACCATAGATTGTCTAATGAGTTCTTGTGATCTCTGTCTTAACAACTTTAACAGTCAACACTTGTCAGATCGTTAAGCAGTCAAATGTTTATTGGTGTTAATAGACATTTCTCTACAGTTTTGAATAATCCCTCATTTATAATGAGGCCGTATTAAGGTGAAGTACTGATTGATAGCTGGCAAGTTAGATGATCACAATCAAACTAGTTAAGCTGTTGGTTTTGTTAATACTGATTATGGTGGGCTTAGGGATAAATTTTCACAGGATTTGGAGATGCAACAAGTTGGAAGCATGACATCGCAAACGGTTGTTTACTACTTTACCTTATGAATAATTGAAGCAGCGCATGACATGTCATGTGTACGTACTTAGTCGTGTTTGATTAAGTTTTTTCAAATAATTGTTACCATTTTTCTTGTAATGTAACCTTGGTGTGCAAAAGTTAGTTAGATAAAGTAGGGGGCCAATATTGAAAAGCAAAAAAAGCAGGCAGGTATTGTTTTCATTAGGAAGAGGTCAAAAAGAAAAAACCAAGCTCTGCATCATCTTCTTGTTTGATCAAATCAAAGAACTTTGGTGCTTTAATGTATTTTTGTTTCAATTGATTCTTTTTTGCTCTCCGAAAACTGACTGCATATTTACTTGATACTGATTCAAGAAGGTCAAATCTTTCACAAAATTCTTTGTATGTTAATTTTATACATATTCATTTCCCTTCAAGCATCAACTTTGATACTGCCTCTTTTCTAAGTATTATTTCTTTTGCAGTTTTGCCTCAAATAAATAAAGATGTCCTTACTTAATGAGTTAGAGAGCCTAAGAATACCCTTTGGTGACATTCAAGAAGCCACTAAAAACTTCACTACAGTTATCGGAAAAGGTGGATATGGCTTGGTTTACAAAGGAGAACTCTTACTTTCTGGTAAACTAACCAGTGTAGCGATTAAAAGATTAGATAGTAACAATATTTCTGGTCAAGGGTTTAAGGAGTTCTTAACAGAAATTCAATTGCTCACTCGTTATAAACACCCAAACCTTGTCTCCCTCATCGGTTTTTGCGACCAAGACAATGAAAAAATCCTCATCTATGAGCACGCAGAACATGGAAGCCTAGACAAGTACTTAAGCACTGCTGAAAACAGGTCTAAACTGACATGGAAGCGACGGATCAATATATGCGTCAATGCAGCCCGTGGATTGAATTTTCTTCATAATGAAGTTGCACCACACGAAAGAGTTATCCACAGGGATATTAAGAGTGCAAATTTTTTGCTGGATCGAAATTGGAAAGCAATGATTTCAGATCTTGGGCTATCAAAACTAGGCCGCGCTAACGAGAAAGACACTTTTCTCATTACTAATGCTTCTGGAACATATGGTTATTGTGATCCGGTATATATAAGTTCAGGGATCCTAACAAAAGAATCAGATGTCTATTCATTCGGTGTTGTACTATTTGAGGTCTTATGTGGGAGGCTGGGCTGTATACATGTAAACAGTAAACACCGGTTTCTATCTTCACTGGCCCAAAGCTACTACAAGATAGGGAAAATAGATGAGATCATGGATCCGGTATTGAAAAACCAGATTGATTCAGATTCTTTAGATAAGTTTTCAAAGATTGCGTATCAATGCTTGCAGAAAAATCGCAAACGAAGGCCCTTAATGCGTACGGTGGTAAAGAAACTTGAGGTAGCTTTAAATTTGTTGAGCATGTAAAGCTTCCCTTCTGTGCATCTACTAAAATGATATTATGGTCTTTTGTTTTTTTATTTTTTTTGCTTGTTCTTCCCTGATTTATTGTTTTTGTTGGTACAGGAACTTGAAAGAGCATTAGAATTCCAAGTAAGTTCAGAATTTAATTTGCTTATGCTTTTATGTTTATATATGCTAATGCTAATTGAATTGATATCATTTTGATATGCATGTAATGTTATTTGACACTGTGACAATTTGAACTTAAGCGTAGTTTAGATGACATGCAAGACAATTTACTTTCATCATTGGTACAGGAACTTGAAGAAGCAATGGAATCATTGGTACAGGAACTTGGAAAAGCATTGGAATTGCAAGTAAGTTCAAATTTAATTTGTACGTTTGGGTATTTATAGAGATACTTTTATGTGTATATATATGCTAAAGTGAAAGTCTCTTGATTTGGGTGTAATGTTATTTGACACAGAAGCAATTCCCAGACCTGAAGATACTAGATAGAATACAAGCAGGAATGGATAGAGCATTGCCGACAGGAGGTAAACCTCCAAAGGGGACCACACAATTTAAGCGTAGTTTAGATGACATGCAGAACAATGTATTCATTTCATCAAAGGAGAAGACTAAGAAGAGAGTGCGTTACAATATTCACCCTTCAGATTCTACACAGGGAGAGTCCTTAATAAAAGCAGATGATGTAAAAGGTGATCAACATAACTCAGAACACGTGTTAAAATCGAAGATAGCTAAATTTACTGTTAAGGGAGGTTTGATAGATTTTGAAGGGGTTGAAAGGTTAATACAGCTCATGCAACTTGAAAGGTGTAAAAAAAACGTGGATATTGCTTGCCGAATTATGCTTGCTGATGTTATTTCAGTTACTGATAACAAAACCTGCCTCACTCAGTTAGTAGAGAGTAGTAGGGGATTACATGTTTTAAATGAGTGGCTTCAAGAGGTCAATAAGAGGAAGATTGGTGATGGTACTAGTATCAAGGGGAGTAACAATTCCATTGAGGAATATCTTTTTGCTTTACTTCGTGCACTCAATGTGTTGCCTGTGGATCTTCGTGCTCTACAGTCGTGTAATGTCGGGGAAAATTTGAATCGTCTATGTAGGTACAAAAATTCAGAGATTCAAAAGAAATCTAGGAGCCTGGTTGACAAGTGGAAGAGACGTGTACACGACAGCAAAAAATTTGCATCGTGACTGATTATGCTTTCTCCATATTCTAATGCTTTCCCTCAGTATTTCATGATGACTGCAATTATATTGGTAAACACAAGGTATACACAAGACAGATTGTTGCAGTACAATGGTAGAGATGTGAAAATTTGACACCGGGGGACTTGCCAAATGGTAAACTGTTTTTTCTCAGATTGTTGTAGTCGCGACTTCAATTCTGCTCTAAAAACTCCAACATGTATCATGTCTAACACGGTTTTACCTCATGTCCACCCTTCACTTCAGCCAACCCACTTCTATATGGTGAGTAAACATGTCAAAAAGACAGGTATTGTATTCATAAAATGTCAAAAAGATAAAAGCAAGCTCTGTATCATCTGTATGTTTGACCCTGATCTATCAAAGAACTTGGATGTATTTTTGTGTCAGTTGAGTCTTTTTTGCTCTCTGAAAACTGATTGCACATTTACTTGATTCTCATTCAAGAAGATCAGATCTCTCTTGAAATCAGGACAGATTTCACAAACTTATGTATGTGATTTTTTTTATATATATATTACTGTCACTCATACAGTCATACTCATGTCCTTTTAAGCTTTGACTTTGCTGCTGCTGCCTCTTTTCAAGGTATTATTCTTTTGCTGCAAATAAATAAAGATGTCCTTACTTAATGAGTTAGAGAGCCTAAGAATACCCTTTGGTGATTGTAACATTCGTGAAATTTGACTTTGGTTGAACCGTTAATTATATGTACGTTTGACAAATTAATATGTGTTAGGAAATGTATGATCGAGATATTTGTGATTCTAAATGTGTTCACGTGCTAATCAAGGTTAATTGATCGATTTAATAAAATGTTCGATGCGAATCGCGGTATAAGTAAACTAGAAATATAAGAATTTGATTAGTCAATGGGTCAACCCATACCCAAGACCCATGCCCATCAACCCAACCCTATCCACCACCCAAATTCTTGCACATTACTTCCACCCATTTATTCTTTCATCTCTTTCTCTCTCTCCTACTCTTAAATGCAAGATTTCTTACATCTCTCTCTCTCTCTCTCTAAATTTAATGCATCAAGATTTATGTTTCAAGCAAGATTAGTTTAGGGTTTTTCATCTTCATCATCATCCTAACATCATATCAAAAGTTTGAGCTTCAAAATGCAAGGAATCACACAAATCGGGTCAAATTCGGGTTTATCTCTTTGGTTGAAGATTTTGGTAAGGTAAACTCATCTCAAATTCACCAATTTATGTTTGAAATCATGTTTCTAGTTCATCTCATAAGCGTGTTGGTAAAAATCGGATTCTTGGTCAACTTTAGGGTTTCATTAGGGTTTCAAACGGGTCAAAATGAATTCAAGGTCGATTTGGTGTTTTGAAACGAAATGGTAAAATGGGTTATGCTTATTAATGTCAAAATATGTCAATTATACTTCAATTGAGTCTTGGAATCCTTTCAAACCGAATTCTAGACCAAATTAGGGTTTCCAAATGTTGAAATGGGTCGATTGGATAATTGGGTAAGATTTTCATGTATGGATCGAAGGGAGAATTATGTTTATTTATGGTCAATAATGCTTAGTCATGTTTCAAAACTGAGTATGAACCCTTTCAAATCATGTTGGGTCGTAAATTAGGGTTTTAAAACCAAAATGGGTCATATTTCTCCTTGTGTGCTGCTGCTGATCGACCTGGTGCAGACCCACCGTCTTGGAGGCACTGCCAGCGTCTCAGACGCCTCTTGCTGTTGTTTGGCGTCTCATACGGTGCAACCACCGTATGAGACGGTGGTCTCCTTTTGCTAATTCACCTTTACGCTAGCTAGACGCCAAAATCTCCTGTCTTACGGTGGATATTAAGGACCTAAACGCTGAAACTGAGAGTTGTGGGGCACCGTCTAGGACGGTGGTGCCCACCGTCTGGGACGCCCAACCACTTTTGGCAGACCGTCTTGGACGCTGATTCGCCGTTTGCTACGCTGGGCCAGACCAAGTCAGCGTGTGGGACGCTGGGGTTTAGCGTGTGAGACGCCAGCCTCCTAGTGTCGATTTTCTGCTTCTTTCCCTAGCCTTGCTTCCATTCTTCTTGGACCAGGTCTAGCTTTCTATTGCACCCTTGTTTGGTTTCCCTAGTATCCTACTCGAGCCATACGAGTCGTTTAATGATCGGGGTCCAATCTAGGGTTTGTAGTAATACAAAAGATCAGTGAAACGTGAATTAATGTGTATGTATATATGTATAATGATAGGTTGAGGACACGTGACGATTGTTGGACACTCATAATTCGTTCCTAACTTATCATCACTCGGCAAAGGTGAGTTTGTAGCCCCTTTACTTTACGTGTTTTCGGGGTGAAAAGTGTACAATGTGTTTCTTGGTTTGTTTGATCGTTATATGGTCGTTTAATTATTAAATCATGGTTTTATGATCGAAAGTTTATTGTTACAAGGTTATATGTTCGATTAATTGTTTTATCAAGGTTATATGTTCGTTTAATGGTTTAATTCAAGGATATATGCCCGTTTAATTGTTGAATTAAGGTTGTGTGGTTGTTATTTTCTCGTATCACGGTTATGTGATCGTTTATCGATCCAAATCAAGGTTTCAAGGTTATGTGATCGTTTATCGATCCAAATAAAGGTTTCAAGGTTATGTGATCATTTAATGATCTAATCAAAGTTATATGTTCGTATCAAGGTTATATGATCGTTATGATTTTAATCAAGGTTAAACGGTTGTTATCCCGACACTGATTTCTTATTTTCAAAACCTACGAACTCACCAACTTTATGTTGACGCATTTTAGTACACTTTTCAGGTAATCAAGTGAACCAAAGACGTGATGGATGATTGCATTCCATGTGTTAGGATTGAGCTTGGACTTTTGTGGATCCGTGATTCATTGCACCCGTTTATGGGTTATGCCTAGGATCGTTAGCCATCATTTGATCTATTTTTGTAAACTATTGATGGTGTTGTGCTCCTTGTGCATTTATTGATCCGATACTTGTATTTTGAATTGAGTTGTGAATGGAAATGTCCAATCCTTATTGCATATAGTGTTGTCTCTATATAATTTCCATGTCGTGCTGAGCTTTCTTTTAATTCCCCATATTTCCGCCTTGTTGGGGTGTTACAGAATGGTATCAGAGCCGTGGTTGTAGAGAATTAGGTGGAATGACCTAGACTATAGCCATTGCATAAACACTTCATATTTAGCGTGCATGATAGGAAATTATGTGTGCAACATGAATTGCATGGAATGTGTGAAAATTGTTTGATCGGAGTTCGTAGGGTTTTGATAAACTTATTGATTGATGTTCGTAATAGTGTCAGGATACACCGTGAATTTTTGATGTGTGGAATCTTGGAATCATTTATTGTTTGTCCCTAGCAAAGTGAAATGATGACATTAGCGGAGTATGACACTCGGTAACCCTAGAGGAGCCTGATCAACGAATCTATGGTTACCCTATGTCATATGAAAGTTAATGATCTCGTGGATTGCGCATTGCGGATGAGGTATAGTAGGTAACCCGGTGTGTCTAATGAGTGTTGGTTAGGTGGAGGGTTAGCCGCTGGTACACCTGTATACATACCCGACCAATACTTAGAGGACATAACGGAACCGAGTCCCGACATCCATTCAGTATATTAACGGTGTGGAGGGTTAGCCGCTGGTACACCCTGTATACAAACACCTTTAATGTATCGAATGTTGAAGTTAGGTTCGGACTATGCTTTACCCGCCTTGTTATGACTTGACCCCCTTTTATATATGATGTTAATTGGTTTGTGATTGTGTTGTTGATTGTGAATTGTATGATCGATGAAGCCTTAGATTATTGCCATGATAATATCCCCGTAGAGATAATCACATTGTTGCAATGACATAGAAGGATTTAAGTAGAAATTGTGTGTTACTTGAAGGTCGATTTTGATATTCGTGTGTGAATTGTGATAATTAACTTGTTAATCTAACACGTGTGTTCAGGAAAGATGGTTAGACCAAGAAGGGTTAACACTAACTATAGGCGTCAAAACGAGGATGAGGAGCCGGTTGTTCAAGAGAATCAAGGTGAATCGTGGCGGTAGAGGTGGTCGAGGAGGTAGGGGTAATCGAGGGGTCGTGGTGGCCGAGGTGGCCGGGGTGGTGCAAATCCCCCGGTAAGAACCGAGGTTATCACTCAAGCTCTTAATGAGCTTATGCCGGAACTTGTGACCCGAATCTTGGCGGCCATGGATAGAGGTGCATAAGAAGAACCAGAGGACGAAGCGGTTCAAGTGGAAGGTGAGGAGGAGGAGAACGTGAATGTGAATGGCGGTGAGAATGGGAGGGAAGCTTTTGTTGGTCCAAGAATCAACAACACTTACCGACAAGGTTGCATATTCAAGGATTTCAAGGCTTGTGGGGCTCCGGAGTGGAAGGCAGAAGGTGGGGCCACCGGTTGTTTAGAGTGGCTAGAGAAGACGGAAGCCGTTATTGCTAGAAGTGGGTGCACTCATGATCAAAGGGTTTCTCACGCCACCGACATGTTAGGGGGTGATGCACTAGAATGCTGGAATGTGGAAGTGGATACTTTGGGAATTGATCTTGCTAACGCCATACCATGGGAGAATTTCAAACAAATGATTGTTGCTAAGTATTGTCCACCGCATGAAATGAGGAATCTACAAGAAGAATTTACTAGCCTCACTATGAAGGGAGCCGATCATGTGGGTTACACTCGCCGTTTTGACCAACTTTCTAGACTCATACCCCACTTAGTTAGACCTGAAGACCGCAAGGTGGAGAAGTATGTGGTTGGTTTGCCCCATAAGGTGAGGGTACTTGTTTCTCATCCCACCATGCCGATAACCATTAATGAAGCCATTAATCGAACCGCTAGTGTCACCATGGAGCTTGTGAAGGGTGGTGAACTAGGAAAAAATGATAGTAAGAGGAAGGATGTGCCCGAGTCTAGTAGCACAAAGAAAGACGAGAGGCATCATCATAAGAAGCCAATTAGAGGTGGAAGAGTGTTTGCGGCGGTTGTGCCGGCAAGGGAGGCTAACACCGGGGATATTCCTTTATGCCCTCGGTGTAATCGTCATCATAGGTCTCACACTCGGTGTGATGCTTGCTTTCATTGTAATCAAGTGGGTCATATCTCTAGAATGTGTCCTACTAATCCTCGTGCCGCTCCTTTGAATCCTATGCCTCTTAATGTTCGTTATCCCCCGATGGCTCGGGGTACTTGTTACGAGTGTGGTAGCCAAGACCACTACCGGAATAGGTGCCCTAATCTCATTGGCCAACAAGTTCAAGTGACCGTGCACCCGAACCAATTGCAAATTGCCGGTCCCAATCAAAATCGGGGCCAACAAAGCCAACAACAACAACAAGCTCCTCAACAACAACTTGCACCTCGTGGAAGAGCTTTTGCCGTGAATGCGGTCGAGGCTCGTGTGGACCCCAATGTTGTATCAGGTACTTTTCTTCTCAATCACCAATATGCTACCGTGTTATTTGATTCCGGGGCCGATTATAGCCTTATTTCAAATGATTTCATTCCGTTGATCGACGCTAGTCTTAGCCCTTTGTCGTATTACTTTGAGCTTGAAATGGTAAATGGTGGATTGTCTAGAATTAGTCAAGTTGTTCGTGATTGTATGCTAGAATTACGTGACCACCCATTTTACATAGACTTAATGCCTTTTGATATCGGTAGCTTTGATGTGATCGTGGGTATGGATTGGTTGTCGGCTATGAACGCGGTGATCGATTGTGGTAGTAGAGTAGTGAGGATACCATTAGAGAACGGGGAAGAATTAGTGGTCCAAGGCGAGACAACCGAGCCATGGGAAGGGAAAGTGTATAATGTGAACGTTACTAAAGTTGAATTGAAAACCGTGCCCTTAGTTAGAGATTTTGCGGATGTATTCCCGGATGACCTACCGGGTTTGCCTCCATCTCGTGAACTTGATTTCCGTATTGACCTCATTCCTAATGCTTCTCCCGTGGCCAAAGCGCCTTATCGCTTAGCCATGACCGAAATGCAAGAGTTGGCAGCCCAACTCAAAAAGCTTCAAGAAAAGGGTTTCATCCGCCCTAGTCAGTCACCTTGGGGCGCACCGGTCCTATTTGTCAAAAAGAAGGATGGATCGTTTCGAATGTGTATCGATTATAGAGAATTGAATAAACTAACAGTGAAGAATCGTTATCCTCTTCCTAGGATCGATGATTTATTTGATCAACTTCAAGGGGCTCAATATTTCTCCAAGATTGATTTGAGGTCGGGTTACCATCAATTGAGGGTCCATGAAGATGACATTCCTAAAACCGCTTTCCGAACAAGATATGGGCATTTTGAATTCACGGTGATGCCTTTTGGGTTGACCAATGCACCGGCGGTGTTCATGGATTTTGACGATGTACCCCTCCGAATCATGATACGAAGACCACCTAGCACGAAGCTCGAAGATATTAATAATAATTAAATAGCTAAAGATAGCTACAAATTCCTTCCTAAAATATAGTAAATCATATCCAATTATAAAGGGATAATGATGGCAAGCAAATCGGATAAACATGGCAATGATATCCGAAATCCTAACTAGGGTTAAAACCCTAACTTCCTCCCCAAGATTACTCTCTTTTATATAAGGAGAGGAAACCCCATTCATTCGGTATGATTAGAAATCAACCGAATACACATACAACTCATACGATCATGGATCGACCAAAACCCTAACAAAAGTCGAAGAACCTTCGACAATCACAAAACACATATAGTTGGCGTAAAGGAGCACTGTTCCTACCTTCGGGGAATCGCCAACAAATCCTTTAACCTCCACCACCTCTCCATGGACGAAGTCCCTTGCCGGTGTCTACATCCTACATGCGGTTTGGTGCACAATCATTTGGCGCCATCCGTGGGACCACACTGATTCATATCAAAAAACCCACCATTAAACCACACTATGATCTGTCGTACTAAGCTAAAAATATGATAGATCACTGTAAAGGAAAGCTCCGAAAAATATCCTCCAACACCTTTTACTAGAAAAACTTACTCAAATTATTACCTAGGCCTTAGCCTCGTAACTAAACATCAATTAAACCCCATTCCCAAAAACTTAAAGAAATCCAAGTATAACAAAGAACGCTCAAATAGCATATAATTAGAGCCACAAGGATACAATTCTAAGGTTATAACACACAGAAAATGTGAGCCATGGAACATCGAAGGTGGTTGCCTTCGAAACCATGCAGCCCTTTGGGTGTCAAAAATGTGAGACATGGAACCCCGCAGGTGGTTGTCTTCGGAACCATGCATTAATATTCCTAAACCTATAGGAACATAGAACACCCTTCAGAGTCATAAAACGAAGGGGATACCCCTTCGAGAAAACAAACAAAACTAGAAACCCTTTAAAACAAAATCAAACACTTTAAAGGAATATTATATTCAACACAAATATGTACAAAATTGCCATAGCAGATACCCTTCACTCAATACTGAGATTACCTCATAATAATAATAAATAAATAAAGAGGCCAACAAAAAATCGGAAGGCAGTGCCCTTCGAAATTGGCCAAACATTGGTCCTATTAGGACCACAACGTTTCATACTATACATAAACTGAATAAATGGTGCAACCTAGCAACCATATAAGTATTTATTAGATATTATGCTAACTCTTTGATCTCAGCTCACATCTGACAGTTATTTAAATGGCATAATGGCTTAACTACAAAGTTTAGACAAGCTTCGTAATGGCTAATTTATGGAGTTGCTCATATGTGAGTACCGAGGTTTAAAGAAGGCATGATATAAAGGTGTAACACCCCGCCTTACCACAACACAATATTGTCCGCTTTGCCCGCAGGCTCACGGCTTTGTTTCTGGTTGCTCGGGCAAACTTCCCAGAAGGGTCACCCATATGGCATTGCTGCCGCGAGCACGCTTAACTGTGGAGTTCTCCTCTCATCCACAGCCAATGTGCCCAAAACGCGTTGTGTTATGTAAGGCCAATGATATTACTTATAGTCAGGATCACCCTTGTATGTCAGCGATGTATGCTTTCACACCCCCTCAACACAACTCAACGTCCTCGTTGAGTTATGCAAGTGCGTCATACACTCCTGACAATCCCAAAGGTTGCTCTGATACCACTTGTAACACCCCGCCTTACCACAACACAATATTGTCCGCTTTGCCCGCAGGCTCACGGCTTTGTGCGGGCAAAGCGGACAATATTGTGTTGTGGTAAGGCGGGGTGTTACAAGTGGTATCAGAGCAACCCTTAGGATTGTCAGGAGTGTATGGCGCACTTGCATAACTCAACGAGGACGTTGAGTTGTGTTGAGGGGTGTGAAAGCATGCATCGCTGACATACAAGGGGGATCCTGGCTATAAGTAATATCAATGGCCTTACATAACACAACGCGTTTTGGGCGTATTGGCTGTGGATGAGAGGAGAACTCCACAGTTAAGCGTGCTCGGGCGGCAGCAATGCCAAATGTGTGACCCTTCTGGGAAGTTTGCCCGAGCAACCAGAAACAAAGCCGTGAGCCTGCGGGCAAAGCGGACAATATTGTGTTGTGGTAAGGCGGGGTGTTACAAAAGGTCCCACCCTCGAAGGGACCATTCCACAAAAATCACGTAGATATGACCTAACAAAGGTTTGAATTATTTTGTACACGACAAAGAGACCTACATGGCCTACGTCGTAAAACTCATGGCCGAATAAGGTCAGAAAAGTGGTGAACACACCCTCATCTTTAACCATTACGAAGGGTCGCTCCCTATCGTATTACCTATCTTACCACGTACGTATCCATTTACCAATAAAAGACATGCTACTAAGGCTCAATGTATGATAGGGACGCCTACATAACATATAGCCAAATCGTAATTGGAAGAACAAAACCTCCATAACGAAGCATGCACCAACGAAAAGACATGGAAAATACGAAGGTGATCGCCTTCGATACCATGCAGACCGTAAGCAAATGTGAGACACGGAATAATCGAATGGTGGTACCCTCGATACCGTGCATATACGCTGGATGGACCTTCAAATTTCCAGCAAACTTCTATACGACCACACGGAGGCCATATATGTGCCCCCGAAGGTCCAGAGACAACTTCAAAGCAATAAAAAGGTAGCTCGGAATGATGATCTCTTCATAATATATACTCGAAGCCTAAAGAAAGGACTTACGAATAATATAAAGAATAGTTCATCACCCGAAGCCCATAAAAAAGCTTGAAAGAGTCAACAAAGGATAGTGGCCCACACAAACCACTACCAAAATCAGAAAGAGAAAAGGGGATCCCTTGGGAACTTCAAAGAAACCTCCCACAACAACGAGGATACCTCTAGCACCTTCGTAGATAATTACAAGAAGAGAATAGTCATCCAAAGACATCAAAATTGACAATATATGAAGAACATATCCCACGTAACTCTGAAACATCAGCGATGCCTTCTCCACATAACGAGAAGCAAAATTCTTAAAGTCTGCAACATCTGCCCTACATCAAAGGAAAGAATCATAAGAAGATAACCATGTGGTCTACGGAACAAGGACACAACCACATGACAAGTAAAAGTAACGGACATCAAGTTCATTAACGCACGAAGTTACTCAACAAAGCGACACGTAAAAGTCTCGTCAAAGTAGAACAACCTGACGCAACGAAAATACGACCTCTGATATGAAGGATACACCACCGGTTGTTTACATTATGCATAACAAAAAGATGCAAAGAAACATCCGAATTTACACCATTACATCACCAAATCAGAAGCATAACACTTCATGATTATTCATACCATAATAATGTTCTTAATTTCTTCCGTTACGAGACTCACTGATCTCCGTAAATCCACGCCCACTTAAAACTTCATCACAAAAAAGTGAGATTCGAAGATCAAGGGTCCCTAAAACAAAACAGCCGATCTCTAGTAAAGACCATATCAAGAGCCTTCGTGAAAGTACCTTACAAAGATCGCCCACTACCTTATCTCATTTGACAAAAGTTAACATTCGCAAATCACTTTTGCACAAAGAAAGAAAAGTTACCTGAGTAAGTAGCGATCATTAATGGCGAAAAATATTCAAAGGTATAATAACGCGAACAACGAAGCCTCATCCCAACCTTTTGATCAACTATTACCACTTGTCACTCGAATGAAAATATGTAGAAAAGTCAACATTGGATGAGCCTAAAGATCTATCAAAAATTGAGCATCTCTAGTCCTCTGAGCAAAACTTTTAGCAAAGCTTATTCGGACGAAATTGTATGAAGACCGGAGCGTTAGAAGATGAAGAAGTAGAGTCTAAAATCACAGCCTTGGAAGCCTCTAATATTAGACTGGGTGGCTTGACGATGTACCCCTCCGAATCATGATACGAAGACCACCTAGCACGAAGCTCGAAGATATTAATAATAATTAAATAGCTAAAGATAGCTACAAATCCCTTCCTAAAATATAGTAAATCATATCCCAATTATAAAGGGATAATGATGGCAAGCAAATCGGATAAACATGGCAATGATATCCGAAATCCTAACTAGGGTTAAAACCCTAACTTCCTCCCCAAGATTACTCTCTCATATATAAGGAGAGGAAACCCCATTCATTCGGTATGATTACAAATCAACCGAATACACATACAACTCATACTATCACAGATTGACCAAAACCCTAACAAAAGTCAAAGAACCTTCGACAATCACAAAACACATATAGTTGGCGTAAAAGGAGCATTGTTCCTACCTTCGGGGAATCGCCAACAAATCCTTTAACCTCCACCACCTCTCCATGGACGAAGTCCCTTGCCGGTGTCTACATCCTACATGCGGTTTGGTGCACAATCAGATTTGATGAACCGGGTGTGTCGGCCCTACTTGGATCAATTTGTCATTGTCTTCATCGATGACATCCTCATTTACTCCAAAACGAAAGAAGATCATGTCGAGCATTTGAAGAAAGTGTTAGAATTGCTTCGGGAAGAGAAGTTGTATGCCAAGTTCTCAAAATGTGAGTTTTGGATAGAAGAGGTTCACTTCCTTGGTCACGTGGTGAGCAAGGAGGATATTCATGTGGACCCTAGCAAAATCGAGGCGGTTAAGAATTGGAGACGACTCGAGACGCCAACCGAGATTCGCCAATTCCTTGGTTTGGCGGGTTATTATAGACGGTTTATTGAAGGCTTCTCAAAAATCGCCCAACCCTTGACCTTGTTGACACAATGGGAAAGGAAGTTTGATTGGGGTGATAAGCAAGAGCGGGCCTTTTAATTGCTTAAAGACAAGTTATGCGATACACCAATCTTAAGTTTGCCCGATGGAGCCAAAGATTTTGTAGTGTATTGTGATGCATCCGGGCAAGGCTTAGGATGTGTTTTGATGCAACGTGGCAAGGTGATTGCATATGCATCTAGACAATTGAAGGTGCATGAAAAGAATTATCCAACACATGACTTGGAGTTAGGAGCGGTCGTGTTTGCTTTGAAGTGTTGGAGGCATTACTTGTATGGCACCAAAAGTGTGATCTATACCGATCACAAAAGCCTACAACATATCTTTGATCAAAGCGAATTGAATATGAGACAACGGATGTGGTTGGAGCTTTTTAGTGATTATAATTGTGTTATCCGGTATCACCCGGGAAAAGCCAATGTTGTAGCCGACGCTTTAAGCCGAAAAGAACGTATAAAGCCAAGGCGAATTAGAGACATGAGCCTTATCGTGCAAAGGAGTGTTCGTGACTCCATCATCGAAGCACAAAGGTTGGCAACTAGACCGGAGAACTTCATCAATGAAGCATTACACGGTCTAGAAGAGCAATTTGATAGAAAAGATGACGACGGTTTATACTTTGTTGAACGATTGTGGATCCCCGTTCTTGGTGGGTGGCGGTTGAAATTGATGAATGAAGCTCACAAGTCGGGATACTCGGTGCACCTGGGGTCCGACAAGATGTATTTTGACTTAAGGGATTTATATTGGTGGTCGGGGATGAAGAAAGACATTGCAAGATATGTAAGTGAATGCATTACGTGTTTACAAGTGAAAGCCAACCACAAGAAACCACCCGGTTTGCTAGTTCAACCGGTAACACCGGAGTGGAAATGGGAAAATATTGCTATGGACTTCATCACGAAGTTACCTAGAACGAGTAGTGGTCGGGACACCATTTGGGTGATATTTGACCGGTTGACTAAGTCGGCTCACTTCTTAGCCATCCGGGAAGATGATAAATTTGACACCATGGCACGTTTGTACATCAAGAAGGTAGTATCCAAACATGGGGTGCCGATTTCCGTAATAACCGATCGGGATGCCCGATTCACTTTAAAGTTTTGGAAGGCGTTCCAAAAAGCAATGGGTACTCAACTCGATATGAGTACGGCGTTCCATCCACAAACCGACGGTCAAAGTGAAAGAACGATCCAAATGCTTGAAGATATGTTAAGAGCTTGTGTCATCGAGTTTGGTGGCAATTGGGATGTGCACCTCCCTTTGGTCAAATTCTCATACAATAATAGCTAGCATGCTAGTATTCAAATGGCACCGTTTAAGGCCTTGTATGGGAGAAAGTGTAGATCACCTCTTGCTTGGGCGGAGATTGGTGAAAGCCAACTCATTGGACCCGAGATTGTTATTGAAACAACAAAAGTGATCTCACAAATCAAGGAAAAGTTGAGAGTAGGCATTGAACGACAATTGAAATATGCCAATGTGAGACGAAGACCCCTCGAGTTTGAGGTAGGCAATTTTGTTTTATTGAAGGTATCTCTGTGGAAGGGAGTGGTTCGTTTTGTGAAACGTGGCAAGTTGGGGCCAAGGTATATTGGCCCATTTAAGATCTTGGAGCATATAGGCCCGGTTGCTTATCGTTTGGAGCTCCCTCAAGATTTGAGTGGAGTTCATAATGTGTTTCATGTGTGTAATCTTAGATAGTGTTTGGCGGATCCAACACTCCATGTGCCTCTTGAGGAAATTCGGGTAGATAAAATGTTAAAATTTGTAGAAGAACCGATAGAGGTACTTGATCGACAAGTTAGAAGGTTAAAGAATACTCGATACACGCTCGTCAAGGTGAGATGGAAAGCTAGGCACGGGCCCGAGTTCACTTGGGAACGTGAAGATTCTATGAAAGCCAAATACCCTCATTTGTTTAGTGACTAGGGTTTTGATCGAATTTCGGGACGAAATTCCTTTAACAGGGGAATAATGTAACATTCGTGAAATTTGACTTTGGTTGAACCGTTAATTATATGTATGTTTGACAAATTAATATGTGTTAGGAAATGTATGATCGAGATATTTGTGATTCTAAATGTGTTCGCGTGCTAATCAAGGTTAATTGATCGATTTAATAAAATGTTCGATGCGAATCGCGGTATAAGTAAACTAGAAACTATAAGAATTTGATTAGTGCATGGGTCAACCCATACCCAAGACCCATGTCCATCAATACTTAATTATTACTATATGTATAAGAATAAAGTCAGTCAAATCAATAGTAGGCCTCATTCACGAAGCTAGTCTATAAGGGGGGGTATAAGGAAACTGCCTATAAAGTGGTAGTTGAATGGGTGTCCACTCTCACCCACCGCTTCCTTGATTAGTGGAGGGTCGTTAGCCGAACGGGTTTGATAGGACTATATTAATTCTCATTAAAGTATAATGATAATAAAAGTAACTAAACCTTTTATTTAAATCCCAATCTTAGTTACTTTAGGGTAAATGTGAAATTGTATGCTAACCCATGAAATTGCACATTACACTATATAAGTCATTAGTGGAGCGTGTGTGGTTAACCAGCACACTAATAGGGACTAATAAAGAGTTGTAATGGGTATCTCATAAATTGTCATTGTTGATGGAGCGTGTGTGGTTTACCAGCACATCAATTGAGATGATAAATGACATTGAGGTTACCAAGCACATTTGCATGGTTATTCACATCTTGTTTGTGATCCTCGGTATCCCAGTCACAAATGGAAGAGCATAATCTGAGATTAAACATGTCATTGAATAGTTTCAATGAGTCTCAAAAGACTTACCTGTATGAAATTTGCAATTAGATTACAGCATCCATTTTCTAAGTTGTGAATTTCATAGCTGGATCCTAGCCTCGATATTTCAATTTTGAGTTGTTATATTAAGGGTTATTTTTATCTAACTCAAAGTACCTTTCTTTTAGAAATGTCTACCCCCTAACGATGCTTCTGGTTCCTCCTCCTCCAACCACAACTTTTCTTTGTTGAACATCTGCTCAAAGGTGACATTAGATGGCACCAACTACAATGACTGGATGCGCAACATCAAAATGGCTCTTCGTTTCGAGGACAAGGAGTATGTCCTTGACAAAGAACTTGGTGAAATTGACGAAGAGAAGGCCACCCCTGAAGAATTAGCCACCTATAAGAAACACTACGTTGATGCAACAAAAGTTGCTTGCATCATGGTTGCTACCATGACTCCTGAACTGCAAAAATTCTATGAGGATTACTGGCCGTGCGAGATGAACAAGGACCTTATAGAAAAGTACCATAAGCGAGCTCGTCAAGAAAAGTACGAGATAGTAAAGTCTCTCATATCAAGCAAGATGAAGGACGGAGAGTCTGTCAGCGGCCACGTGCAAAGAATGCAACGATACGTGGATCGACTTGTGAGGCTAAATGTGCATATTGATGGGGAGTTGGCCATTGACATAGTCTTGAATTCCTTACCAAGTTGTTATGATCAGTTCATCTTGACCTATCATTTGAACAACAATGAGACCACATTGTCTTAATTGCACAACCTCTTGAGAACAGCTGAAACAGGGATGAAGGGAAAGAGTGATGCCCCCCCTCCTGCTAATACTACCGTTCTAGCCATTGGTCAAGGAAAGGGGAAGAAGAGGAAAGGTCCTCCCAAGCAAAACTGGAAGGGAAAGTCTCATGTAAAAACCAGTTCTGATGTTACCCTGTCTCTGATCCCAAAGAGGCCACTTGCTTCTATTGCAACGACAAAGGACATTGGAAACGAAGCTGCCCAAAGTATCTGCAAGATTTAAAAGATGACAAAGTGAAGCCATCTACTGCATGTATATTCACTATTTCATCTATTAACCCATCATCTTCTAATTCTTGGGTCCTTGATACAGGATGTGGGTTCCACATTTGCTCTGTTTTGCAGGGACTAAGAAAAAGTGAAGATGTGGAGCATGGTAGAATGAACTTAATCATGGGGAATAGGCGATCTTCACCTGTCACCAAGATTGGAGTTTATAGTCTAGTGCTTAGTAATGGTGTTAATTTAGATTTATTGAATTGTCGCTACTCGTCAGAAATGACACGAAACATTATCTCTTTTCATGCATTGTTCAAACAAGGTTTTAGATTTTCTTTTAATGATGAGAATGGTTCTATTTATGCTTATAAGAATGGCATTTTTTATTTCAAAGCTTTACCTTGTGATGGTGTGTATGAAACTGTGATGTGTGTAGACAATTTAGGCACTAGTGTATTTCAAATTGATTCGTCTAATGGTATAGACAAAGCTTGCTTGTGGCATTGCCGTCTTGGACACATTAACAAGAAACGTATGGCTCAACTCCAAAAGGATGGGGTGTTGGAATCATTTGACCTAAGGTCAGATGATACATGCAAATCTTGTCTTTTGGATAAGATGGCAAAATCACCTTTCACTGGATTTTGTGAAAGAGGTGAAGGTTTGTTGGATCTCATACACACAGATGTGTGTGGACCCTTCAGATCAGCCACAAGGGATGCTAATCGATTCTATGTGACTTTTACTGATGATTATAGCAGATATGGTTATATCTACTTAATAAAGCATAAGTCAGAAACCTTTGAAAAGTTCAACGAGTTTAAGCAAGAAGTCGAGAATCAATTAGAAAGGAAGATAAAGATGCTTCGATCAGATAGAGGCGGAGAGTATCTTAGTATCGAGTTCCATGACTATCTCAAGGAATGTGGAATAGTTTCATAATTGACACCTCCTAGGACACCACAAATTAATGGTGTAGCTGAGAGACGCAATCGAACCTTGTTAGACATGGTACGTTCCATGATGAGTCGAGCTTCACTTCCAATCTCATTTTGGGGGTATGCCTTAGAAACTACCGCCCACATTCTTAATCTTGTTCCAACAAAGAAGGTTGCCAAAACACCTCACGAAATGTGGACAGGGAAAGTTCCCTCGTTAGCACATATTAAGGTTTGGGGTTGTGAAGTTTTCGTTAGACGAGAAACTCACGACAAGCTTGAACCTTGTAGTGAGCGATGTGTTTTCATCGGCTATCCACGGAAGTCATTTGGATATCAGTTCTACAAACCTAGTGAGAATGTGGTCTTTGTAGCACGGAGAGGAGTCTTTCGCGAGAGAGAGCTCATATGCAAAGAGGACAGTGGGAGCACCATTGACCTTGAAGAAATTCAAGAGTCAGCCGATGAAGGAACCTCTGAAACCGCTAGGGTTTAACCAGAGGAAAAGATTCCAGTTGAACCCATGGACACTTCATTACCTCTTAGACATTCTAGTAGAGTTAGCAAGCCAACCGAGTTCTATGGTTTCCATATAACTGCAGATGAAGACACGTTTATCAGTGACAATACACTGGTAAATTTAGATGAGCCGACTAACTACAAGGAAGCCATGGCGAGCCCTGAGGCAGCCAAATGGAAAGAGACAATGGACAGCGAGATCAAGTCCATGTATGACAACCAAGTTTGGAACTTGGTTCAACAACCTGGTCGGAAGACAGTTGGTTGTAAATGGATCTTCAAGAAAAAGATCGACATGGATGGTAATGTAAGCACATTCAAAGCACGACTGGTAGCGAAGGGCTTTACTCAAACCCCAGGGATTGACTATGATGAGACCTTCTCACCAGTGGCTAAGATAAAATCTATTAGGATAATGCTAGTCATAGCTGCGTTTCATGAATATGAAATTTAGCAGATAGATGTCAAAACTGCTTTCCTTAACGAAAAGTTGGCTGAGGATGTTTACATGAGTCAGCCAGAAGGTTTTGTGGATGCAAAGTTTCCTAATGGAGTGTGCAAGCTTGAGAAATCCATCTATGGGTTAAAACAAGCGTCTCGCAGTTGGAATCTTTGCTTCGATGAGAAAGTCAAAGAGTTTGGCTTCTCTAGAAGTGAGGACGAGTCCTGTGTATATGTCAAAGTTAGTGGTAGCGTAGTCAACTTTGCAAGATGTTAAGTCTTGGCTTGGAAAGTGTTTCGCTATGAAGGATCTAGGAGAGGCTGCCTATATTCTGGGAATAAGGATTTTAAGAGACAGGAGTAAAAGGCTAATTGGACTTAATCAGAGTACCTACTTGGATAAAGTACTGAAATATTTCGGTATGGAGAATTCCAAGAAAGGAGAACAGCCCATCCAGAGTAATACCAAAATGAGTAAGACTCATAGTCCGAGTACAGATAAAGAGATAGCAGAAATGAGTAGAATTCCATACGCTTCCGCTGTTGGTTCTATCATGTATGCTATGACATGTACTCGTCCTGATGTGTCCTTTGCTTTGAGCATGGTCAGTCGTTATCAGGGAAATCCAGGTAAAGCTCATTGGGTAGCGGTTAAGAATATTCTCAAGTATCTGCGAAGGACTAAGGACTGGGTTCTAGTACTTGGTGGTTGTGATACATTGAGAGTAACTGGGTATAGTGACGCCAACTTTCAAACAGATAGAGACAACTTCTGTTCCCAATCTGGCTGGGTCTTTACCTTAAATGGAGGAGCAGTTACTTGGAAAAGTTCCAAGCAAGACACAGTGGCTGATTCTACTTGTGAATCAGAGTACATAGCGGGGAGCGAAGCATCAAAGGAGGCAATTTGGATGAAGAACTTCATCGGAGATCTTGCAGTTGTGCCAACCATCAAGGAGCCAATGAAAATTTTCTGTGATAATGAAGGAGTGGTTGGTTGCATTGACAAAGGAACCAAAAGATCATGGCAAATCTAGACATATCGACAGAAAATACCATTTTGTCAGACACAAGATAGAAGAAGGTCACCTCGTAGTGAAAAGGGTTTCATCTGAAGAGAATCCTGCAGATTCACTCACAAAGGGTCTGAGTAGGGTTAAACACAATCAGCATGCTAGGAGCATTGGGCTGAGAGATGATGTTAGTTTTAGTAGCTAGATAGTTAGTTTGAAACTTATAACAAAATAAATGTGATTGACTTTTGGTGATTAAATAATAGAGAATTATTTATGAGTTTGTTTACTACCTTTTGGAAAGTGTTTCGCTATGAAGGATCTAGGAGAGGCTGCCTATATTCTGGGAATAAGGATTTTAAGAGACAGGAGTAAAAGGCTAATTGGACTTAATCAGAGTACCTACTTGGATAAAGTACTGAAATATTTCGGTATGGAGAATTCCAAGAAAGGAGAACAGCCCATCCAGAGTAATACCAAAATGAGTAAGACTCATAGTCCGAGTACAGATAAAGAGATAGCAGAAATGAGTAGAATTCCATACGCTTCCGCTGTTGGTTCTATCATGTATGCTATGACATGTACTCGTCCTGATGTGTCCTTTGCTTTGAGCATGGTCAGTCGTTATCAGGGAAATCCAGGTAAAGCTCATTGGGTAGCGGTTAAGAATATTCTCAAGTATCTGCGAAGGACTAAGGACTGGGTTCTAGTACTTGGTGGTTGTGATACATTGAGAGTAACTGGGTATAGTGACGCCAACTTTCAAACAGATAGAGACAACTTCTGTTCCCAATCTGGCTGGGTCTTTACCTTAAATGGAGGAGCAGTTACTTGGAAAAGTTCCAAGCAAGACACAGTGGCTGATTCTACTTGTGAATCAGAGTACATAGCGGGGAGCGAAGCATCAAAGGAGGCAATTTGGATGAAGAACTTCATCGGAGATCTTGCAGTTGTGCCAACCATCAAGGAGCCAATGAAAATTTTCTGTGATAATGAAGGAGTGGTTGGTTGCATTGACAAAGGAACCAAAAGATCATGGCAAATCTAGACATATCGACAGAAAATACCATTTTGTCAGACACAAGATAGAAGAAGGTCACCTCGTAGTGAAAAGGGTTTCATCTGAAGAGAATCCTGCAGATTCACTCACAAAGGGTCTGAGTAGGGTTAAACACAATCAGCATGCTAGGAGCATTGGGCTGAGAGATGATGTTAGTTTTAGTAGCTAGATAGTTAGTTTGAAACTTATAACAAAATAAATGTGATTGACTTTTGGTGATTAAATAATAGAGAATTATTTATGAGTTTGTTTACTACCTTTTGTCAATTGTTTCGCTATGAAGGATCTAGGAGAGGCTGCCTATATTCTGGGAATAAGGATTTTAAGAGACAGGAGTAAAAGGCTAATTGGACTTAATCAGAGTACCTACTTGGATAAAGTACTGAAATATTTCGGTATGGAGAATTCCAAGAAAGGAGAACAGCCCATCCAGAGTAATACCAAAATGAGTAAGACTCATAGTCCGAGTACAGATAAAGAGATAGCAGAAATGAGTAGAATTCCATACGCTTCCGCTGTTGGTTCTATCATGTATGCTATGACATGTACTCGTCCTGATGTGTCCTTTGCTTTGAGCATGGTCAGTCGTTATCAGGGAAATCCAGGTAAAGCTCATTGGGTAGCGGTTAAGAATATTCTCAAGTATCTGCGAAGGACTAAGGACTGGGTTCTAGTACTTGGTGGTTGTGATACATTGAGAGTAACTGGGTATAGTGACGCCAACTTTCAAACAGATAGAGACAACTTCTGTTCCCAATCTGGCTGGGTCTTTACCTTAAATGGAGGAGCAGTTACTTGGAAAAGTTCCAAGCAAGACACAGTGGCTGATTCTACTTGTGAATCAGAGTACATAGCGGGGAGCGAAGCATCAAAGGAGGCAATTTGGATGAAGAACTTCATCGGAGATCTTGCAGTTGTGCCAACCATCAAGGAGCCAATGAAAATTTTCTGTGATAATGAAGGAGTGGTTGGTTGCATTGACAAAGGAACCAAAAGATCATGGCAAATCTAGACATATCGACAGAAAATACCATTTTGTCAGACACAAGATAGAAGAAGGTCACCTCGTAGTGAAAAGGGTTTCATCTGAAGAGAATCCTGCAGATTCACTCACAAAGGGTCTGAGTAGGGTTAAACACAATCAGCATGCTAGGAGCATTGGGCTGAGAGATGATGTTAGTTTTAGTAGCTAGATAGTTAGTTTGAAACTTATAACAAAATAAATGTGATTGACTTTTGGTGATTAAATAATAGAGAATTATTTATGAGTTTGTTTACTACCTTTTGTCAATTGTTTATTATTGTGTTTCATTTTGCATGTTTACTTCCCGAATAATTTGATTATTCGAATTCCACAGTCGATCATACTTTTGGAAGTAAGTAGTGAATAAAGACTGTCATGAATGGATTTGTAGATTGTCTAAAGAGTTTTTAGACATAGCAATGGTATTGCTGCAATGTTCGTGAGTACTTTGAAATGGAGATTTAAGTATTGGATTAACCCACGCTCAGAGAATTACTTCATGGAATTTATCACGAGTAATTCTGAGACGATAATATCTTATAATCTTTAAATGGAGATATATGAGTTGTGGTTTACAAGTCAGTTGTGCATTGATAATGTGTAAACGCATCAGTAACTTGATGTTATAAAACGTATTGTTGTGCATGATTTGATGAGTAAATGGTGCAAGCATATAAGTCAAAGTTTATTCGTTCCTTTTGCCCTAACGGGAAAAGCGATATCTTTGGGCCCCTCGATGATTTGATGTTGACATATAGTGTCGGGCCCGACCAGGACTAAATTGATGTGTTCAATTAGAAGTTCTATGTCATTACAAATCAGAAATCGGGAAACAACGTACTGGACAATGAGATTGATTATGTTCCATGTCTCATGTTCAAATGATATCTTGTAGAACAAAGGATTATATGATCTCTTATCTTAGGACACGTAACTGACTAGGTCAGAGTTCGAAAACAGCTTTTGGAGGCTACAATTTGCTGATCAATTAGGAAGTTATATTGGCAATAATAGTTATTAGACTTATCCAAGTGGGAGACTGTTGGATTAGGTGTCTAAGTCATAACTATAATTGATAGAAGCACAGTCCTTTTGAGTTGCCCTCGAGACTCAAAATAAGTAGAAGTGATAAAGGAGAAGAAAAATTTCTTTTGGGAATTTTGTCCCACATCGGTGGGATAGAAAAACCATGGAGGATATCCAAGACTATAAATAGGGCCTTAGGGATTCATTCTTTTTGCACATTCTTGGCTTGAGTATTCGCCTCCTTCTTTCTCCTCTTGGAAGAACTCTTCTATAGTTCATCCACACTTAGTTAATTTTTGAGTCGTCGGGTGTGATTCCATTAGAGGCACGACAACTAAAAGGTATGTAATCTTATTTATTTATTTATTTTCTTTAGTAATTTTCGATTATTTACTAGGGTATTAGGGTTCTTATTTTATGTTCATAGTTATAGGTTCAATTGTGAAAACATAGATCCTGTTTTAGGTTGCATGCTCCCTTAAAAGTTTAAGTTAGTTTGTAATGCCTAAAACCCATCAAATAGCTGGTACGTTAGATGATCATAATCACGCTAGTGAAGCTGTTGGGTTTGTTAATACTGATTATGGTGGGTTTTAGAATCATGTAGTGTCTGGGGATATATTTTCACAGGACATGAAATTGCAACAAGTTGGAAGCATGACTTCGCAAAAGTTTTTTTTTTACTACTTTACCTTTTGAATAATTGAAGCAGAGCATGTCATGTCATGTGTACGCAAGGGCGCAACTTTTAAGGGGCGGGGGAAAAAAAAAATTAGATCCCGACCCCCCACTGAAAATTTTCAAGCTTCGTCATTGTGCGTACGCACTTAGACACTTAGTCATGTTTGATTAAGTTCTATCATATGGTTATTCCACATCCTTGTAATTTACCCTTTACCCAAACTAGACTAGAGTTCTGCCCGCGCGATGCGGCGGTGTAATGGTGACAGGTTGTGCTGGCGCACAGAGTTGGCGGCGGTGGCGAATATTGTAGGTTATTGATGTAATATAGTTTTGATGAATTGTTGAAATTTAAAATCGATATTGAAATTTAAGTTCAATGTTGAAACTTAAAAGGAGATTTGCTTTATAATATAGTATAGATATATAGATTTAGATAAAATTGAAATGAGGCTTCGAAAGGTCTTGTCTGAGCTAAATCTAGGAAAGGAATTGAATTCTAGCTAGGGACACACCACAACCAATTGACTGAAAATCAAATTTTCTACTGAAGAACAAAGCACATATAAAAGGCTTCATTTTTATCCACGGTTTCGTTTCTAAAGGCTTGCTACAAGTAGCTAAAATGTCGATGGATGATAAACCATTAAGTATGCTAACTACACCTCTTCTAAGGAAAATTTTTAAATTAACTGACTTAAATAGTTGATGTTGGTCGTGGAAATAGTCGGTGGGGAGTAAATAATGGGTCGGTTATCTATTTTAGCTAGAAATTTGTTGACTTCAGTTTTCACAAATTAATTTCTGTAACCTTGTGAACTAAAAAGGGTTAGTGAGATAAAGTAGAGGGATTAATATGATATATTAGATGTAGAAACCCGTTTTCTAATTATTGGTATTAGAGTTAATTACATTTTTCGTCCCTGTGGTTTGCCCCACTTTCACATACCATCTCTGAGACCACGAAATTACTTGTTTCATCCCTGGGTTTGAAATTTCGTTTACAAGTTTGGTCCACGACCCAAACGGCCGTTAAAATGTAGTCACGTGACCTGCACGTGAAGGGTATAATGGTCATTTTTTATGGTAAAGGACCAAAAGCGTAACTAACCCTTATCTACTGAATTATCCAGACTCTCCCTCTTCAAGATCTTCAATACCATCAACAACAAAAATCACCATTGTTATCATCTTCTTCATATACGGATTTTATAATCATCTTCAAAATTTATGTCCAGAAAAATTATATATCCATATTTGTGTTGGATCTAAATAACACATAATATAGATCTATAAAAAAAACACAAACACATACAATATAAATCTATAAAAAATACTATACATATATCCCAAAACTTGAAGTTTCGCTTGCGTGCATTATGTAGTATACATAAACAAAAAAGGCTTCACCAAATTTTTAAAGCTGCTGCGTATCATGATGTCTTCCAAAATAAGGTGATTTCTAGATTATTGTCACCCTCCTCCTTAACTTCTCAAATTCTAATCCACAAATAAAATCATCTTAATTTCTTCCAAATACATGTAACCGTATTATATATTGCTGCAAAACTTAACACCCCGTCAATACCATTTTTATTAACACCCATATATATGTATATACCAGATCTGAATAGAATAGAGGAAAATAGAAAAGAGAGGCGATGGCGGTAGTTGTGTCGACGGCAGCAGCGGAAATCGGCGGGGAGACCAGATCTATACTTATATCCATACATATATATATATACATATCTATATATATATACATATCATATATATAATATATGTATGAACATCCCTTTTAGTTTATTCACACCTCCAGATCTGACATTCACCCGACGGCCGGATATTGGCCGGAAAAGAAGTCTTCGGCCCAAGGGAGATTTTCTATCTATCTTCGGTTGAGTGGGAGAACGATGGTTCTTGTGGTAGTCGTTTCCTCAACTTCTTGCAATGGCCTTAATCTTCCATCTTTATTTGACATAAATGGATGGTTTCATGTATATAGTATTTTTTTGATATATATATATGAACATATATAAAGAGATATATAGATTTAAACAGAGATATAGATGGATGGAAAATATGTATGTACAAATTGTTTTTTTGTTTATCTGTTCTGATAATGGATTAGATCTCAGAAGTTGATTTGACTTTTTATCAATTTTGGTTTTGGTTGGTTTAGATTATGAAGCAGATAACACTACCAATTTTTTAGGATTTGTGTATGAAACCAATAAGGAAGAGATAAATTATAGGTAAAATGACAATTATACCCTCATGTGCAGGGCACATATCTGACTTAACGATTTTTTTTAACGGCCGTTTGGGTCATGGACCAAACTTGTAAACGAAATTTCAAACTCAGGGATGAAACACGTAATTTCGTGGTCTCAGGGATGGTATGTGAAAGTGGGGCAAACCACAGGGACGAAAAATGTAATTAACTCTTGGTATTATTTAGATTAGATTGATTGATTGATTGGTTCTTATTTCATATTGACTTTATTTGTCATTCAAGAGGAACAGATCTGTCTTTTATTTATTTATATAAAATCTATTTTTGTTAACAGCTTAGAGGATCAGATCTGTATTGAATCAGGGCAGACTTCACTACTTTTAAATCTGTGTTCCTACAAGTATTAACCATTGATAACCATTGACTTTCAAGCATCAACTTTGCTACTACTTACTTGTTTTTTCATTCTCATCATCATTTTTTCTTTCTGCTGCATAAAATAAAAATGTCATTTCTTGAAGAGTTAGAAAGCCTCAGGATGCCCTTTCCAGATATTAAAGAAGCCACTAAAAACTTCACTACTCTAATCGGGAAGGGTGGATATGGCTTGGTTTACAAGGGAGAACTCTTACTTTTTGGTAAACTTATCACTGTCGCTGTTAAGCGACTAGATGGTAATGTTTCCGGTCAAGGGTTTAAGGAGTTTTTGACAGAGATTCAAATGCTCACTCGTTATAAACACCCAAACCTCATCGGTTTTTGCATGAGAAAATCCTCATTTATGAGTACGCACAACATGGAAGCCTAGACAAGTACTTAAGTTCTGCTGAACACATGTCTGAACTGACATGGAAGCGACGGATCAATATATGTGTCAATGCAGCCCGTGGTTTGAACTTTCTTCATTACGAAGTTGCACCAAATGAAAGGGTTATCCATAGGGATATTAAAAGTGCAAATGTTTTATTGGATCGAAATTGGAAGGCAATGATTTCAGATCTTGGGCTATCAAAATTAGGACGTGCAAATGAGAAAGACACTTTTCTCATCACTAATGTTTCTGGAACACCTGTTTATTGTGATCCCGTATACAAAAGAATCAGATGTCTATTCATTTGGCATTGTGTTATTTGAAGTCTTATGTGGGAGGCTGGGCTTTATAAATGTAAACAGTGAACACCGGTTTCTATCTTCATTGGCCCAACGCTACTGCAAGATAGGAAAAATAGATGAGATCATTGATCCCGCATTGAAGAATCAGATTGACTCGGATTCTTTAATTAAGTTTTCAAAGATTGCATATCAATGCTTGCAGAATAATCGCAAACGAAGGCCCTCAATGCGTACGGTGGTAAAGAAACTTGAGGTAGCTTTATATTTGTTGATCGAACATGTGAACCTTTCGTTGTGTGCATCTACTAGATATAAATTTACACTCTTTATGTTTTTTTGCTTGACTTTCCCTGAATTGTATTTTTTGATGGTACAGGAACTTGAAAAAGCAGTGGAATTCCAAGTAAGTTCAAACTTAATTTATTAGAGTATTTAGAGATACCTTTATGTTTATATATTTCAAATTGAAATTCTCAATTCGCATGTAATGTAATTTGACACAGCAACGACAAGACACAGACCCATTGTTAGATACAATACAAGCAGTAACGGATGGAGCACTGCCGATAACACAATTTAAGCGTAGTTTAGATGACATTCAGAGCAATTTATTCATTTCATCAATGGTGAAGACTAAGAAGAGAGTGCCTGACATTCACACTTCAGATTCTATGCAGCGAGAGTCCTTGTTTAAACCAGATGAAGTAGAACCTGATCAACATAGATCAGAACACGTGTTAAATAATCCGGAGATAGCTATATTTACTGATAAAGGAGGTTTGGTTGATTTTGAAGGGGTTGAAAAGTTAATACAGCTCATGTTAATTGAAAGTGGCAAACAAAACGTAGATATTGCTTGCCGAGTTATGCTTGCTAATGTTGTTTCAGTTACTGATAGGTTTGACTGCCTCTGTCAGTTTATACAGAGGAGGGGTTTACATGTTTTGGATGAATGGCTTCAAGAGGTCAATAAGGGGAAGACTGGTGGTGGTACTATTATCGAGGGGAGTAACAATTCAATTGAGGAATTTCTTTTGGCTTTACTACGTGCACTAGATCGTTTGCCTGTAAATCTTCTTGCTCTACAGTCGTGTAATATCGGAAAAAGTGTGAATCATTTACGCAGTCATAAAAATTTAGAGATTCAAAAGAAATCTAGGAGCCTAGTTGACACGTGGAAGAGACGTGTAGAAGCTGAAATGAACATTATTGAAGCACGATCTGGTACTCCTAGAGAAGGTGCTTGGCCAAGAAAGTCAGTATTGCCTGAAGTCTCTCCAATTATTCGACAAGTAACTGGATCATCTGATGCTAATGCCAGCATGTCTACTCCACTTCCAAAATCTGGTGGAGGCCTTTCCAACTTATCAGGTTAAACTTAACCCTAAATCTTTTGAGATCCTACACTGCTAGTCACTTGTACTTCTATAATGCTAGCTAATTGATATGAGATTGTCGTTGCATTCTCTAATGCCATTTTTAGAAGATTTAGTTGTTTTGTTTCATAATATAAGAGAAACCTAATGCTATATCTACTTGGTTTATATTATTGCAGTAACAGGCATGAAGAAAGCATTGGATAGCATTCAGCAAAATAGTGTTTAGCAATTGAAAATACGTTACACAGTTTATACTTGATCTTAATGAGGTACTCCGATTACTGGAATTTTTTTTTGTCTTGAGATATGGTAGAAAGTGTTGCCAGTTTAAAATGATTCTGTAGTAAATATGCTCTTTGGTATGAACTTTATAAACTAAGTGTACTTGTGTGCAGTTCGTGTTTTGTGATCGACATTGCAGTTTAGGAATGTATGAAAGTTTCTAAATATTTAAGATGCTTGTTCTGCAATGGAACTGATTTACGGTAGCTATGTAAAAGAACAGAGGAAAAAAGATTCAGAGTCATTTGAAACAATAATTTTTGGAAATAATCTGTTCAAGGATCTAGTAATTATGTCTGTTGAAATCTTTTACGTCTGTTGTGCATTCATTAATATATTATTAGTATAACCATTAATAGTTGGGCTCTGAACAAGATCCCATGAAGAATCTACTGTTGAATCTTTATACTTTTCAGTATAGATGTTAGACCTGAAGCTTGGCGTATGCATGCAAATCCCTTATGTCCTTCTTGAACTGTCTTGATAGTTGCTTGGCTTAACTCCATAACTTTAACACGCTCTGGGCAATCAGCCAATCACCACTGACCGAGTCTTCCAAAAGTCGATTGTCAAACTCGTTTGCCAATACCCAGTTAGTTAACTAGTAGCATAACATTTGCAAATTGGTCTGCACCCATTGGCCATGTCAACATCATCTTCACACTTGCCGCAACCCCTTCCTAGGTTGAGTTCCACGACTTCCACTTCCAACCACAATGAGTCAAGCCTACAGCCCAATTGGTCTTAGTAGTGTTAATTGTTGGGCTCAAACTTTGACTATGAAGTATGAACCACGAACTACAACCCAGTCTTCAAACCCATTAGGGATGAAGCTTAAATCGCTTGCCTTTTCACAAATAATGAAAACAACGTTGCTAAGCTCGAGTGCACCCACCAACAATCATTTTCTCCTTAGCTTGTCTCGGGTGCTTGGTCCCCCCCAATCAGTCATATTTTCCTATACAGATCGTCCATCTTTGAAACGATTCAACGAAGCTACGTAATATGAGTTGCAGGTTGTGTTTTTATCTTTTTAGTTACAGGCGGAGGCGGCTAAAGAAGATGATGTTGACTTTATCTTTAGTTATTATAGTATTTTTTTATATAAACCTTTTATATATGGTTAGTGTGTCAACTTTAGCCCCTATACTTCTTAATTGTTTATTCTCTCTTGGTGGGAAAGCTTTTACATTTTACTAGTATTTTTGTTTTTTCTTATCTATATAGTCTAGTATAATCTGTACGTATTATTTAGAGTTTAGAATATATTTAGAATTAGAATTTATCCCATCTTCTATCACATATAAGTTTACACCCCACTTACATAATAATGAAACTTATTAATTTATTGATTTTAGTTATCACATTTTATAAAAGGAAAAAACTAAATGCAGTCCTTAAAACTATGCTTAAGTTGTATAAAAAAAAAAAAGTTGGATCTTCCATATCAAAAGTTCATCTTTTGATATATATATATATATATATATATATATATATATATATATATATATATATATATATATATATATATATATATATATATATATATATATATATATATATATATATATATATATATATATATATATATATATATATATATATATATATATATATATATATATATATATATATATATATATATATATATATATATATATATATATATATATATATATATATATATATATATATATATATATATATATATATATATATATATATATATATATATATATATATATATATATATATATATATATATATATATATATATATATATATATATATATATATATATATATATATATATATATATATATATATATATATATATATATATATATATATATATATATATATATATATATATATATATATATATATATATATATATATATATATATATATATATATATATATATATATATATATATATATATATATATATATATATATATATATATATATATATATATATATATATATATATATATATATATATATATATATATATATATATATATATATATATATATATATATATATATATATATATATATATATATATATATATATATATATATATATATATATATATATATATATATATATATATATATATATATATATATATATATATATATATATATATATATATATATATATATATATATATATATATATATATATATATATATATATATATATATATATATATATATATATATATATATATATATATATATATATATATATATATATATATATATATATATATATATATATATATATATATATATATATATATATATATATATATATATATATATATATATATATATATATATATATATATATATATATATATATATATATATATATATATATATATATATATATATATATATATATATATATATATATATATATATATATATATATATATATATATATATATATATATATATATATATATATATATATATATATATATATATATATATATATATATATATATATATATATATATATATATATATATATATATATATATATATATATATATATATATATATATATATATATATATATATATATATATATATATATATATATATATATATATATATATATATATATATATATATATATATATATATATATATATATATATATATATATATATATATATATATATATATATATATATATATATATATATATATATATATATATATATATATATATATATATATATATATATATATATATATATATATATATATATATATATATATATATATATATATATATATATATATATATATATATATATATATATATATATATATATATATATATATATATATATATATATATATATATATATATATATATATATATATATATATATATATATATATATATATATATATATATATATATATATATATATATATATATATATATATATATATATATATATATATATATATATATATATATATATATATATATATATATATATATATATATATATATATATATATATATATATATATATATATATATATATATATATATATATATATATATATATATATATATATATATATATATATATATATATATATATATATATATATATATATATATATATATATATATATATATATATATATATATATATATATATATATATATATATATATATATATATATATATATATATATATATATATATATATATATATATATATATATATATATATATATATATATTCAAAACTTTTATTATTATTATATGAATTATTAATGTATATATTTATTTTTTTAAAAAAGTCATAATATATATATATATATATATATTTAACATTTATGAATATTTAAATTCTGGAAATAAAAGTATTACACTTAAAACAAATATTTAATAAAGGGTTTAGCTAAACACTTTATAAAAAGAAGTGTTTTTTTATAACTACAAACCAACTTCGTTGAAAATATCTTGACAACATCTATCGTCATTCGGCCCCCGTCAATAAGAATTTCTGGCTCCACCCCTGCACTTGAGCAAGTCATCAGAGGCACTGCATGGGACATTCCTGTTCCATGATTTCCTAGTTTGGCCTTTTTTACTTGCTTGTAATGGTGTTTTGGTTCCCATAGAAGTAGCTTGTTACTTTATATGGTTGTTTGGTGCTTGTGCATGGAAACTTTTGTGAATTTGTCGGTTTGGCATTCTGTCAAGAGGCCTGATCTTTATATTAATATACATGAACAAGGGTTTAAAGATGTTGGGTTGACTAATTGACCAACAAATCACTCAGTTAAAACACAACAAGCCGGGCAAAGCTTGAGTTTAACATGTTGCAAAACTCGGAAGAATAGGTTGCAAGAAAGAGCGGGTCGATCAGGTAAGCTAACGCGCTTACTGGTTAGGTCGGGTTGTTCTACGAACATTTTGTGTACTTTTTTTCATCCCTTTTGTAGGCTTACAGAGAAGATTCTAGGATGTGTCGCTTTTGTTGTGGTTCTATAATTGAACACTTGTATCTTGTTTTATGTTCTCTGATACCTTGCTCGAGAATTTATTATTAATAATACATACTTTTGCTGTTTAAATATATATATTTAACATTTATGAATATTTAAATTCTGGAAATAAAAGTATTACACTTACAAACAAATATTTACATTGAACGTTTACAAACTCAATTGGAATCAATAGAATTGTTTTTTTTCTTCTTATACATCATTCACTCTCTCCGTTTTATTGCAATATATCATTTTGTAAATCTTGTTTATGTAGATTTGTTTGTAAGTGTAGCCTCATAACAGATCAATTTTCTAGAGATGGTTATAGGAATATTTGTATTGTGTTTTTGTTTATCCTGAAGTAGTTGGTCTTTTTCCAACAAAATGTCAATTCTGGACGTGGGTGGTCCATGTTAACAAGATTTGGATGTAGATTAGCACATCTGAAAATGAAGCTTTGAAAAGGTAACTTTGATCTAATTAGAGATTTGTGACTCTCTATTATCAACTAGTATTCGACTATCTTAGAGCTCAGATAGAAGCCTGGTGAACATGTCCAAATCCCTTCTAGATGTTCCGTCTTTGACCGCCTTAGTCGCAGCTTGGCTTAGCTCCTTAACTTTAACTCGCTCGGGTCTATTAACACTTAATGACTCATCCAACAACTGAGCCAACTTGCCTGGGTCAGGAACGCTCTCAGATCCACCTTCACAAACCCTTAAGCCGACACCCAGCTGGTCAACCAATAGCTTAGCATTTGCATACTGGTCAGCACCCATTGACCATGTCAACATCATTACACCTGCCGCAACTCCTTCCAAAGTCGAGTTCCATCCACAATGAGTCACAAATGACCCCACGGCCCGATTTCTCAAAATCACCAACTGTGGGGCCCAACCTTTGACTATAAACCCGCGATCACCTATCCGATCTATGAAACCATCAGGGATGAAGCTCGAATCACTTGCCTTCACACACAATATAAAATTAACTTTACTAAGCTCCAGTGCACTTGCTAATGAACTCATTTGCTTCTCACTTAATGTAAATCGGCTCCCAAAGCATATATAGACGACAGAGTCATCTGACTTTCTGGCCAACCACCTGAAAAGGTTATCAGGTGGTACTACACTGGACCCACCACGTCCAGTGCTAACCATTGGGCCATGTTCATCAGGAAGTAATGGGCCTATGGCCCAAACCCGACCATGGCCCACTTGTTTCTTTATATGATCAATATAAACACCTTCCATCTCTTCAAATGTGTTGTATATAATTCCCCAACTTTTCATATTAGCCATCATTCCATCCCTAAAAGATTCCATATCCGGATCTCCCTTTTTATAAAAACGCGATAGCGATAGCTGCCACCACTTCAATTCGGGTACATTAGGGATTTCCGGAAAAGAAACCACAAAATTTTCATCTCCGTCATCATTTCTAGCATTAATCTCACCCGCGTCCCGCCATAATGCATGGAAAATGGAAGAACCAAGAGCACCTGAAGGCGAAAAAACTACACGTCGAATACCTAAATGGGTTGCAAGTTCATTAGTCCACCCAAGAAAGAAATCCGAAACAATGGCTACTGGTGGAGAGGGGTGAGTTTCAAACCATTTAACAATGGGCTGAAAATGTTTTTGTGTGGAAATTACTTTGCCAATAAGGGGATGAGGGGATGGGCTTATTTCGGGTTCAGGGAAAAGAAGTTTGTGTAGTGACGTGGGGTACGACGAAACGAGAGGGTCGAGAAGCGAGAGGTTAGCCGTGGTGATGACCATGGTGATGGTCAAGCCGCGGTCGAGGAGGAGGTGAGTGAGGTCTAGTAATGGGATGATATGGCCCGAGCCAGGGAACGGGTAGACTAATAGATGTTTATTATTAGTTGATTGTGTCATGTTTAATTTTTTGAAAGATAGTTGGATGTTATGTTGTTAGGAATGCTTTGATATTTATATGCTAAAAAACGGGATTAAATGTTTTAGAGAGTATGAAATAATTAATCTTCCAATCTATAGAAAGAAAAAAAAAGTTTTCCTCTATACATCATTTTAAAGTGATGTAATGGCTTACGTTTTACGTTTATTTGATTAAAGAGAGTAGACGAATATGGTTTATGATGATAAAGTAAGAAATAATGGACCAGTTTGCAGACATTACACCGCCACGTTGACTAGTGACTACATATTCCATATGAAAATTTAATATTACTCGTATGCACTTGCTAATGAACTCATTTGCTTCTCACTTAATGTAAATCGGCTCCCAAAGCATATATACACGACAGAGTCATCTGACTTTCTGGCCAACCACCTGAAAAGGTTATCAGGTGGTACTACACTGGACCCACCACGTCCAGTGCTAACCATTGGGCCATGTTCATCAGGAAGTAATGGGCCTATGGCCCAAACCCGACCATGGCCCACTTGTTTCTTTATATGATCAATATAAACACCTTCCATCTCTTCAAATGTGTTGTATATAATTCCCCAACTTTTCATATTAGCCATCATTCCATCCCTAAAAGATTCCATATCCGGATCTCCCTTTTTATAAAAACGCGATAGCGATAGCTGCCACCACTTCAATTCGGGTACATTAGGGATTTCCGGAAAAGAAACCACAAAATTTTCATCTCCGTCATCATTTCTAGCATTAATCTCACCCGCGTCCCGCCATAATGCATGGAAAATGGAAGAACCAAGAGCACCTGAAGGCGAAAAAACTACACGTCGAATACCTAAATGGGTTGCAAGTTCATTAGTCCACCCAAGAAAGAAATCCGAAACAATGGCTACTGGTGGAGAGGGGTGAGTTTCAAACCATTTAACAATGGGCTGAAAATGTTTTTGTGTGGAAATTACTTTGCCAATAAGGGGATGAGGGGATGGGCTTATTTCGGGTTCAGGGAAAAGAAGTTTGTGTAGTGACGTGGGGTACGACGAAACGAGAGGGTCGAGAAGCGAGAGGTTAG
Organism: Erigeron breviscapus; assembly: GCA_034093135.1. Classification (NCBI taxonomy): domain Eukaryota; kingdom Viridiplantae; phylum Streptophyta; class Magnoliopsida; order Asterales; family Asteraceae; genus Erigeron; species Erigeron breviscapus. The sequence goes on from CM067167.1 coordinate 128,142,772, forward strand.
CGTGGTGATGACATCGACAATTGGTGTCGAGTGGTGTAAGTTGATGTAAAGATAATAGTGGAAATATTTTATAAGATAAGGACTTAGAATGTAAATTAGCAAGATAAGGGTTTAGAGTGTAAATTAATTCATTAAGGACAAATTTGGTAATCTCTAATAACCCTTTCCATAGGGGGTGTTTATTAAGGGCAATTTCGTACTTTCGTATGTAACTATTGTGTAACACTTTCTATTTTTAGGGGGTGGATAATCTTTATAAAGGAGTATAGATATATTTTTTATACATACACATAATTCAATTATTACATAATATTATAATCCACATACAAATACAAACAAGAAACACTCGGCCGTTGGCCCTGTGCATAAAAATAAAGATAAAAACAAACATGGAGAGCCGACAAATACATATGACAGGATGTTATCTTAACGGCCTTGATGTCGTACAACGCGAAGGAATTTCATTGCCTCGTGATCCCCAAATGATGCGTTAGAAGGTCGGTGTGGCGTGGAACGTATATATGCTAGTTGGTGGTTTTAATGTCGTCATCGAACTTTTTGTATACTTATGATTTACTTTAATTAGGCCTAGAGATTCCACTTTATTAGTGTGAATTACACGCTTGTTTTATCTAACTAGAATCACTAAATTGAAAGGTTGTGGTTTGTTAATTAGTTGGTGTCTGTTCATTAAAAGAAACTTCTCGGAAAAGATATATACAACCATTACGCCTTGTAGTTAAAATGTGTACTCTTTAAAGACCAAAACGTGGATCTTTCATACTTTATAATCATATTTCTCAAAATTCTATTAATGAAAAATAACAATATACTCTTTTTTACTCTAATTTTGATCGTCTATACTAAAAGTGTAGTCTTTGTTTTTTGTCTAATAAAGAATTTGTGAATATCCTAAGACGATATGTTCATATGTAGGGTCAACATACAGGGAATAGTCCGAAATAGATGTTCGTTTGAATTTATTTATTACAAAGATATGCTTTTAGTATTATTTAAGCAAACAAACAATAAATTAATAATTAATCAACGCCACAGATTAACAGATTTACTTATTTTTATGAGCCCATATAACTATGGGCTGAGGAGGAGCTAACATATCTCTGAAGTAAACCCATAAGCAATATGAAGTTATGAACCCACTTAAATGGGCTAATGTAAACCCATTATAATATTGCAAAAGGGCAAAAAGAAAGAAAGAATGAGTGCCAATTTCCACATCACGAAGTAGCCCTTTACTCGTCTCAAACTTTCAAAGTCACATAGATGATGAGTTTATATATTATTTTGTTATGAACTGATATTTGTATTGTACGCCTTGGTGACTGTTTTCTCCGTTTGGATTACTCAACGATGGCGAGCAATTTTTTAGCTCGGATGTAATGGTTTGATTACATTTTTTCTCATAATCGATTTCAACCATTTTGAGCCTCTCCCAAAATCTTTATATAAAACATAACTTAAAATTAATATTTCTTGTGGAAGAACATGACTCCTTGTCATAAGACCATCAATGGTTATTAATTATTATATACCTTAACAATTTAGAGCTTAAAACGACTAAACCAATATACCATTATTAATAACAATCTTGTTCCATGTCCATTTAACTATCTATACTCCTTTATAATAATTATCAATCCCCCTATTTTTGGAAAGTGTTAGAAAATGGTTAGATGCAAAAGTACTAAATTACCCTTAATAAATACCCACTATGGAAAGAGTTTTTTATAAATTACCAAATTTGTCCTTAATGAATTAATTTACACTCTAAACCTTTATTTTAATAATTAACACTTTAAGCCCTTATCTTTTAAAATATTCCACTATCACCTTTACATCAACCTACACCACTTGACACCGCCACCACCAATAATACCGTTACCGACACCACTAGACCGTCATCCCCGCCACCGCCGCCGCATTGCGCGGGTACCATGCTAGTAATATTACATAGTTATCTTCTCTTTTATATATATCATATTGATTGTGAAACGTCTGTAACAGTCGATAATAACATACATCAAGGAAAAATAGAATTTTGTGAAGAAAATTACGATAAAAAAAAATGTATATAAAGTTAAAATGCATATCTAGAAGATGACCCACGTGAGTGGTGGTCACGTGAAAGAGAGAGCGGCGCAACGCCTCCGCCAAACCAACTAGTGGCTATGGCCTACGACTCGGATCGCTAACCACGTGATGTCACCTATCCCTTTTAATGGACTCACTTACTCACCCAATAACAACATTTTATATTCATTTTCTTTTTCCTTTTAGATTCAGATACAAAATTCCAACATTTAGTGTCCTATACTTTTTTTTAATTTAAATGGTCGGACCACCTATTACTTGGGATGACAAAGTTCATTTAGAGGCTAGCTAATACTATAGACTCATCCGTGAAAGACTAGTCTCAGTCAGCGCCACATCAACAAAAAATACTTTTAAGGACTAATCCCCTCAAAATATACCCAATACCAATGACTAGTCTTGAACCCACCAATTATTTAATTCTACCAATTTATTTAAACTTTACACTTCTAACCCTTCATAATATAAATAAAACACATTTTACTTCATTAAAACAAAATCTAAATAAAACACATAACTTCATTAAAAATAAAAAAAATACATTAGAACATAAAAAAAAACAAAGTACAATAATAAAAAAACACAACCTTAAAACTCAAAAAAAAAAACGACATTCTTATCTTAGAAAAACTAAACTAAGCTAAACTAATTGTCGTGAGGACCGAAAAGGAAGCCCTTGTACTCGACCATCAATTTCTTCTTCGCTTCTTTGATGAACCTCTTTTCTTCCTCATCACACTTTGTTTGGCCCATAAACGAAAGAATCGTGTACATGGTGCGCTTCATTTCTTCCTCACGAATCGCCGCCAAAGATTGTTGTTGTTCTTCCAAAACTGCTTGCTTGGTACACCCAAGTCTGCCTAGCCGGGCGGCTAGGTCGGAAGCTGAAGAACGAGCAGACCCCGCATCTGAAGACGCTGAGGTTCGCGAAGCCTTTGCCTTAAAGGGGGGGCGCACATACGTATCCGGACCGAAAATGTCGTTTTCTCCAAGGTTTACGGGCTCGAATTGGGGCTCCTCCTCCACATCACTATCAACAACATTAACAATGTTTCTCCTTTTATGCAAGCTTCGGCCCATAACATCATGAGCGGATGGCGCGAAGAACTTTGGCCTGTCTTTCACAAGCAACCAACACTCGAACATGTTAAACTGAGTGTTGGTTTGAGAAAAGTACTCTGAACGCGCTTCTTCCATGACTTGGGCATCGTTCTCCCCACTAATACGGTGCCCATCATAACCTGCCCAAATTGCATTGAACTTTGAAACTGCTGCTTTGATCTTTCTCCATTTGCTAGTAATCTGATTGGCTCTTCTTGTGTTGTTGGGGAATTTTGCATTGTAGTTTTCTATGATTTCCCCCAAAAAGAATCGCCAGATTGGTCTTTTCCATGTATTGGATCCTCTGAAGCGTCGACCCAACACTCTGTGAGAACTTTCATTTCCAACTCGCTCCAATGTGCCGAGTTTGCAGCTGGTTGTTTTGGTTGTTTGTCTTTCTTAGTGCGTTTAGCCATGGTTTTGACCTTGCGCTTTGGTTGTGTTTCGGGAATGGACTGTGGTGTGAGAGCGGATTGGGGAATGGGAACAGATTCGGGTATGGGAACAGATTCGGGTGTGGTAAAGGATTGTTGTGAAAATCGGGTTGTTGATAAGCTCTTGCCGCCGATGACCCCCATGGTAATAATTAGGGGTTTGTTGCGAAAGTTGAGCGTAATAAGCTGCCATGAATTGTTGAAAACGGGGGTCATTTGGAAGTCGAATCATAGGTTGGAGTGGTGGTTGGTTCAGGAACGATTGATTCATGGCGTTCAAAGCGTTGAAGAAATCATCGGATCTTTGGTTGTTGAAGTTTGACATGATTTGTTGTTAAAATGGATTTGTATGTGTTAATATATCTGAATAAATGAAAGAGTGGTGTGAGTTATGCTTCAATGGAAGTGTATATATAGGATTTTAGAAAAACTAGCCGTTAGGGACTAAAAGTGTCACTTTTTTGAACTGGTTTTGGTCAAAACAGCCGTTACAGGGTGAAAAGACCCGACTCGACTCGACCAAAAGATAGAATTTTTTTTTTGTACTGGCCGTAAATTTATGGCTGAGAGCCGTAAATTTACGGCTTAATTACAACTGACCGTAAAAACCTAGCCGTAAAATTATGGCTTAAATTATAACTAGCCGTAAAAATGAGCCGTAATTTGCTCCTGGATTTTTTTCTTCTCTGAAATAAAGTAACTAAAAAATACAAGGGCCGTAAATTTATGGTCCTGGGACGTAAATTTACGGTCAGGTCTGCACAAAACCATTTTGACTCAAATTTGATTCAAACTCTTTCCAAAGCTCAAATGCTCAAACCAAAACACCAAAAATAGTAAAATCACATATTACAACATAATGGATACATCCGAAACCTTAACCATTGAAATTTACATTAAAACGACCAAACGGGTCGCATTACCCACGTTGTCATCAACCAAAGTCAAACAAACAAGTTTATAAACCAAAAGACCTTCACAAGATGTAATTTGCAGAAACATACCAAAATAAAGTTTTACCAAAATGACAAGAGTATCATGAGCCATAGAGAGGTGGGATAACTAAGTGTCTACACAAAATACCATTCTTCATCGAATGGTCATATACCTTCCAAGACTTCTAGTTCAACTTCCTATCAACAATCTTCAATTCAACCAAGACTTAGTTCCCTCTTCCGGAACTACCTATAAAAAGGGTAAACAACTAAAACGTAAGCGAATGCTTTGTGATATACTTGCATAAATTTACATATACGAAGGAAGGCAACGCACAAAGGACTATTACATGTAGCCTATGACACGTCGTGCCATACCTACATTCTCACCTTTGTACTTTAACGCATTACATGGATCCATATAAGCTAAATCAACACAATCAATATCACATACATATCATATCAATAACTTGGGATTCTTAGGCCTGATGAGCGTTCATTTTGTGATAAATTCCCCCATCAAAAGGCCACATTTCAATGTCTAAAATGAGTTAATATTCCGGAACTATTGGTACTTAATGGATTCGATATATACGCTGTTTAGCAAGGAAAATGCTTCGAGACATCAAGGCTTTCAGGCAAGACGAGGGTGAATCACTAGTTGATACATGGAAAAGGCTTAGGGAAATGATAAGGAATTGCCATGGGAATGGACTAGAAAAGGACGAGATCATGGAGATTTTCTTCTATGGTTTAACCAAGAGTTCCCAAAAGGATTTAGACCTAGCCGGCGGTGGTAACTTTTTGTACAAGTCTACCAACGACGCGTACAAAATGATGGAGGATATGGTGCAAGCTAGCTTAGCTCGAGATATGGATGACAAGGATCGAGAAAGGAAGACGAGAAGGACCGTGGCTAGCATTGAAAGCAGCTCCGACAATGAGGTAATTCATGAACTTAAAGATTTATCTAACCGTTTTTCTGCTTTTGAAGATAGGTTGGAGATTATGGACAAAGACCTCAAGGTGATTGCACACGGGGGCAACAATTGCGGAGGAATGCACTATACCGAGGATTGTGAAGAGGAGGCTACCGAGCAAGTCAATTTTGTCCAGAACCAATACCGAGGAGGCTATCAACGAGGACTATTCCAAAGAAACCCCGGTAATTCTAACTTTAATTATAGTTATGCTAGAAATAATTTTGGTTTTTTTCAAAATAGGTGGCAAAGGAATAATGGTCAACCCGAGCAACCGAGAGCAGAGAATGAAGTCAAGGAGGATCCGATTGCCAAGCTCATCACCATGATGGAGAGGTACATGGAGATGAATGACCAGAGGCACGACTCCTTGGACAAGTACACGAGGTTTTTGAATGAGAAAATTGCTAACCTTGACCATAAAGTTGATGCTGTGGTGAGAGATCAACAATCCGCTATCAAGGGTTTGGAGAGAAAGCTGGAGAAATGGATGGAGCAGGTGCTAAGAAGGAAAATTGGTCTTCTTGCAAGCAATGCACAAGCCAATCCAAAGCCGAACCCTCAAGGAGGCCCGAGTGCGAGTCAAAAGTACCAACCACCATTGAGGCGAAACGAGAATGTGAACGTCATGTTCACTAAAGGTAATGACTCTACTGAGCTTTCTAATGATTTTTGTGAAGTGTCCAATCAGGTACAGGTCATACGGGAGCCAAACGGAGAAGAAACGAGCAAAAACGCAAAACTGGATTCTGCCCAGACTCCACCAGCGCCGCTGACTGCACAGCCTAGCACTACTGGAGAGGCCCAGCGCCGCTGAAGGCTCCAGTAGTCCAGATTCACGAGAAACTTCATTTTCAGCTGTTTTTCGAGGAGATGTCGAGACCCAATTCACCTCAAAGTGCAAAATCAAAGATGGGGACGACTCAGACAGTAGGGATGAAGTTCAAGATCCCGAGGCATCGGATGACGGGACACAGCTACCGCAAGCATCGGAAGATCCAGGAAGTTTTCTTATTCCTTGCACTATTAATAATGAGTACTTTTCATGTGCATTAGCTGATTTAGGGTCAAGTATTAATGTTATGCCTACTGTGACTTTTGAGAAACTTACCCTTTGTTTGCTAAAACCCGTTAACATGAGCATTCGGTTAGCCGATCAGACTTTTAGACATCCCAAGGGGATTGTCGAACGAGTCCATGTCAGGGTTAAGGAATTAGAATTTTGGACTGAGTTTGTTGTGCTTGATTCGGTAGATGAGATAGTGACACCCCTAATTTTAGGACGACCATTTTGCATGTTGCGGATGCTATCATCCATGTCCTTAAACAAGAGATTTCTTTAGCTAATGGTCAAATAAGAGTCAATTTGCCTATTTTAGACTCTAGGGATGTCGACTATGATGAAATGTGCTTCAATGTTGAAAATGAGCATGATGAGGAACCCTTAGATGCCTACTATTGCCTTAGGAATTTAAGTAGATTTTGGTATAACGAAGGCATAGATATGAGAGCTAGGTATGGAAAAGGTTTAAGTGAGTTACATAGGGAAACTGATCTTGAAAAATTAGAGAAAATCTTAGAAAAAACCGAAAAGGGGATAGAAAAAGGTAATATGATACTAGTTAAGGTAAATAAGTTCCTCGACAACTTAGGATGGAATGACATAAAAGACCAAGCTTTAACTAGGTATAACCCTTATTTGTCCACCTCTGCCTTAGGAGACCCGACAATTTTTAAGGTTCATGGTGCGATTCAAGCATATTTAGGATGTGAAGCTTTTATAGATGCTAGAGCAACGTTGAACATACTTCCCTTAGATCATCAGATAAGATACGTTAGTAAGGAATTAGGGAAAGTAGTTTGGGAGGACAAAGTGATCTACCTTTTTAGGAATGTTAAGATTAGGGTTCTAGGATTTGTTAAGAATGTAGTGGTTAACATAGATGGACTGAAATTTTCGACAGAATTCTTTATTGCAAAAGAAAATGTGGTCACTAGGAATAATGTGATTTTAGGGCAACCCTTTTTAAAGACCGCATGTGCTGACATAAATGTCGAGTTAGGAGAGTTGATATTACAGTCTGGGATTAATATATTAAAGGTTAGTAAGAAGGACATAAGTAAGGATAATCCCTATGGTTTTGACTGTAAGACTAAGGTTTGTCAAGGACAAGGAGAAAGGATGAATATCGAGTCATATTTGGATAATCAGGCTCGAACTGATGACTTCCACCATGTCAAGGTGACACTCTACCGCTGAGTTATATCCCTTCCCTGCCCCGCCGAATCGGAAAAATTGGGTGCTATCATATAGCTTTGTAAGTCCCAACTCAAGAGATGTACCACTGAAGACACCTCTATGTCGATGGTGAGATTACTTTGCAATATACACACTGATCTGGAGACGACCAGTTGCAGTATGTGTATACCAGGTTATTGGTTAGATTACTTATTAAGGTGACAATATGTAATAAGTAAAGACAATGCAATAAATAAAGTACTTGTAAAGTAAATCTGGTGAGACGATATGTAATTTTTCAAGTGTAATTTATTTATTATCTTTAAATAAATTACAAGGTTGTTGCGGAACCAAGATAATACAATAATGTAAATATCCTAACAACCTATGAAATACAATCGATCTAATACTTGGAAATTCTCTTAACAATCAAAACACTTAGAGTTGTGAAATGTTCCTTTTTGCGATTGAGAGAATATTGCACAAGTTCACCAAGAATATGCAAATGTCTGAATATGCAAAGTTATTTCTTGGTTGTGCAAAGACCTCTATTTATAGGCAAAGTTGACAGTGGGATGTCAACTTTGGCCGTACAAATATGGTTGAGAGCATTTAAGGAATTGCATTTAATTCCTTGAACATGCTTGATAAAGTAAGACATAAAGACACTTTATCCAACCTGCTTTATGTACTTTTGTACTTTAAACATAGACAATTGCTATTGTCCGGTTAATAGTACATAAAGTAAAAAGGTCTTCCTCGTAATCAGTGTAAAGCTTTGTAAATGCTTTATACTGATGATCTCCAGTTTCGATCTGGTTAGAATGCCAACTGGGCTTCGCTGCCATTGTCATTCTCTATATTCCACTTGTTGTCTTCGACTTCAACTGGAATGCTTCAGACCTGGTCAGATCTCAACTGGAGGAAGTCTTCAATGGCATCAACTGTATACTGGCCACTGGACTTCATATATTTCTGGACAAATCTTCTGGTCTCCAGATGCACCTGGAGACGCTCCAGTTTCATCAGTAAAACTGGACCTAACAAATTCCCCCTATTTGTCCTGAAATATTGCCAAGTCTTTTCAAGTTTTGTTTCTATACAATTATGAACTTGAAGGACTTGTTTGACTAAATCTATCTAATTTTCCAAGGCATTTTTATAGATCATCAAATGCCTTGGGTATTTCTTTTGAGTATGTTAGATTTAATCTGTTATCTATCTTGTGGTTACAATCTGGCAACTTGTATATACATGAATTGAAACTTACAAAAGTTACTAGAAAGTAAATAAAATTACAAGTAGATAACTAGAAGAAGAACTTATACAGATGGCCCTTCGCCAGTTCTCCTTCTCTTGTTTAATGAACCAATAGGTTGAGAGTCTTCAGGGTCAATCCCCAGTCTGTTCTCCAGATTTTCTTTGTGTTGGATCTTGCCCTTTAACAAATTTATCCAAGCTTTCTCAAACCTATTCTTGGTCTCTTTGGCTTCTAAAAGTTGACCATCTCTACCCATTCACTGAACCCATACTGAAGAACTGATGGATCGTCAGTTGTCACTAGTGGCCCTCTAGTGTAGCTGACTTGCACTCTAAACATCTTGGTGCTGGCTTCACAATAACACTTACACCATTGATCTTGCCATTGTGTTTTCTCTTAGCCATTATTGATGAATAATAGGCTCTGGCTTCAAATTCATTGGCAATCTTGACAGATCCAGCTAAGGCAGAATGCACAGCAGCCTTTATATCATCATTGGACACATCTCCAGTTGGTTCAACAAATGTTCTTAAATCAACATCTCTGGGCAATGGTTTTCTTTTTGGTTGTGCCCTTGGCTTGGGTGGATTCAATACCTTTTTCACAATCTTTTGAACATTTTCCAATCTTCTTTGAATCCCACCAGCCCTTATTTCCTTTGCCATCTCCACTGATACATTTATAGTTCTGGCATCAAAAGAGACTTCATCATATGGATAATCCCTATCAAGCTCAATATCCAGTCTTTTCATTATTCCACCCATGATTCTTTGATCATTCTTGATTCTGGCATATTGTTCCAGTGAGATGCCCAACAAACCAGCATCTTGTGCATAAAGGACTCCTAAATCTTTAATTTGTTCTCTGGCCAGCCTTTGGTCTTCTTGTCTTTTTCTTTTTCTTTCTTTAAGTGCATGACCAATTGCTGCCAGAGTTTTTGAGTCACTTTATGTCACTGGAGGGAGTTTATCAATGTTACCAGTTTCAAGCACACTGGCGTCAGTACCAGTTGCTTTCTCTTGTGTATCAGTGGCTAGCAGGGCAGTTTCATCAGTTGCTTTGCCCTTGCCCTTATCATCATTCCCCATATCACCAGCATCATCAAACTTTCCTATCACATGCTGATTAGCATCACCAGCTACCACTATTTTCCTTTGATCAGTTGTATGCTGACCAACATCCGTACTGGCAGCAACAATAACAACTTGCCTTTCACTTGAAGTTGGTGCAAGGACTGCACTTCTTTCCCCCTTGGCAGCGTCTAACCCAGCACGAATTGCCTCCCAATCTTCATTGCTACTGGAAATTTTCTTAGACTCTGCCACGATTGCATGTCCTTGCACTCCTTGAAAATTGTGCACATCATTCTGAACGATCTCCATAGATGGTTGGTCTCTCTAGACTGGGTCAGCACATTACCAACAACTTGTGCCTGACCAGTCTTCAGATCTTGTAACAACTGAGCATCTTCAGGAGAGAGACCAGTATTCATAACTTCCTTTTCTTGTACCTCTTCTTTTTCTTTCAAGCTTGCAACTTCAGTGGCCAGTTTTTCAATCAACGTGGTATGAGCAGTTACTTGGGTGTTCAGAACATTTATACTACCCCTCAACTGGTTGATCTCAAAAGTTAGTGGGGCCAGATCAACCTGAGGAGGTGCAATCTTGGTGATTTCAGACATCACCTTTTCAATTAATTGTGCTTCCCTGGCAGCCAAGGTATCTTCTATCTTTTGCCCAACTGAAGTTGCCATATGCTGCCCAAGCTCAGTCACATTGAGACCAGGTCTTTCAACCAATTCCTTGACCTGTCTTTCAATTTCCTTCAAATCAACTGCAGATGATCGTACAGTGTTACCCAGCAAGTTGGAGATTGAAGTGGTGACTTTTATTTGAGTAAGGTGAAAGGCTTCCTTTAGTGAACTGGGCAGAGTATTGAAACTAGTGACCAACTCATTGAGCTTGTTAAACATCAAGTCTTCATTTGCAGTAAACTTGTTTATCCCCGGGTCCACCACTTTTTGATTTGTAACACTTTCTTTATTGTAACTGGAGATAGACTTGGCGTTTTTGTCAATTGTCTTTTGAACATCCTCCACCCTTTGAATAAGGTTTCGGATGTCGTCTTGGAAAGAGACAAATTGACTGTCCAGTGACGGAGGAGAAGGTGTCACTAGATCGGCAACATGTGTTACTAGAGCAACTGGAGGAGGCACATTAAGGGAAGCCTCAACAGTTGACTGGACAGTAGAGAAAGAAATAGAACCAGGAGTTAGGTAAGAAAAAGGACGTTCAGAGAGATCAATGTGTTGGACATGCTGAGAATGCTCAGGTGCGTCCAACGGCGGCGGTGGTGGTAGCATGTGTCTATTTCTAGACACAAATAATGATGATAGTGATGGTGGATATGTTTGTGGAATTCTTTGTAGAGATAGTAAAATTGAAATTGAAGCATCTGGAGGCGAGACAAGAGATGAAGTGTCTTGATCTTGTACAAAAGAATCAAGAATCTTAGTGTCTGAAGCAGTTCCTTCAGTGTCCGAAGACTTTATCTGGATTTCACCTTCATTAACATCCATGTCCAGATCCATTAATGTCTCTGGTGGCTGAACCAGTTGTCCAGTCTCCTGATGAACTTGACCAGTTACCTGGACAGTTGCATCAGTTGTTGGCTCAGTCGTGGTGACATCATCGCCAAGAATAGAGGTCATTGAGGTTGCCTCAGTCACGATTGCTCTATCCTCAATCATGACATCACTGGCCGAAGAGTTTGGAACTTCAGTCTCCAGTTGTGATTGGCCAGAGACATCATCAGTTCGTGCAATAGAAGTGTCAGAAGTTTGGCCATGGACACTTGTTTGTGCAGACTCTAACTCTATTCTGGGTTGGGCTGACCCAGTATTTTCTTCACCACTTCCTCCTACAGAAATTGCGGAAGTGGTTGCTTGCAAGTTTTCCCTTTGACTATCTCCAGCATCCTGTTGGGAGGATACTGAAGGGTTGGCTTGGGTACTATTGTCAGTGGCTCGTACTGACCTACTCCTAGTACGTTTGGATCTTGGAGCCGTTGGGGAAACTGGAGGACCTGTTTGGAGGCCTCCAGTTGGTTCTGTAGGAACTGACAAGCTGGAACTGGCAGGGTTAGACTGTTGTTCAGGCCCAACAACTGTCATAGTGCCAGAGGTCGAACCGGTGGGTCCCTCATTGTTTTGAGGCCCGTCCAGTTGCCTTTCCGACTCACCTGGTATTGGTGCATCGGTTTTTGCGAATGCCAGCCGCATTCTTTCAGGAATCTGAACCTCTCCAGCTTCAGATACCAGAGAGTCAAGATTCCTTAACAAATCTGGGACAATGAATAGTGAAGTTGTATTTTTATATTCTTCACTGCCCAGGATAAGTTTAAAGCAGAGAGAGGGATACTTGGAGAAAGGGATGCAAAGTCCCTTGGTTCCCTTCAGTTTCTGCACTAGACTTCTGAATAGTATATCAGCAAAGTCTACTCTCAATCTGTTCCACAAGCAGTATGCCATCTCTGCTTGTGAGTTAATCTGGTCCAGTCCACCAGAACTCCCACCCATACTCTCTACAAGATGTATGAAGAAGTACCTCCAGGATGGTGCGAGGCCCTTCATAGTCCTGGATCCTTTTATTTTTAGGACGCCATTCTCCATACACTCATTGTGTCCCATTTCAAAGAGTGTTTGGCGAAAATTCACATTTTGAGAGATAACAACTGGAGATTCTCCAGGTCTCCAGTAGTTGAGATTTAGGGCATCTCTCAATGTCTCTGCAGTGATGGTACACTCAACTGTTCCATTTTTAAGAGTGAAGATGATGGCTGAACAGTTTTCATTGAGTTTGGCAGTGTACCAAAATTCACACAAGTAGCCGTGAAACATTTTGCGTGGATTTGCATAGAACGATGAGCCGATGGGAGAATCCTTCAAGAATTTTTGGATTCTTCCAATAAGTGTATCGGCCCCTTGCTTTCCCATCAAACTAGCCATCGGATTGTTTGGATTTAGTTTGATTAGATTTGGGTTTGATGGGGCACCAGATGCTTGCTTGACATCTGATGGAGGAGCATATGGGACAGTAAGTAGATTTACATCTCTACTTCTGGATGATTTTGGTGCCATTTTTCTACAAGATGAAAGTGAAATTGAATAGAATTTGGGAATTAGGGTTTGAGATTTATTGAGCAGAGAGAGAAAAGAAGTAATCTTTGATGATTGGAATTGAATGAGAGAATGTGAAAATGAAGTAAATGTGTTTCGGAGTAAATAAGGGATATTTATAGGCAAATGAATTTCCCAATGAAATATCAAGAATATTTTATTCCCCAAACTCAAATTGATTAGATATTTTTATTAGTGAAAATTTGAATTTTGAAGGTAAAAATTAATTCTCCATGTCAGCATTAAATGCTACGACGGTTTAACTTCCCCACGCGCCCACTAACTTTTCATATTCCCAATAAAAGTGTTTACATTTACAAAAATGACCTTGACACGTCATGTGACAGTTGTGAGTGGGTTAAAACACTCAAGTACCATCACGTGTCACAAAAATGTCCTTGACACGTCATGTGACAGTTGTGAGTGGGTTAAAACACTCAAGTACCATCACGTGTCACAAAAATTGACCAAGTATTTTACAACGTTATGAAATCTGGTTGACCACCAGTTTTAAGACAAGACCAAACATGTACACTGGAGGATTAGTCCAGTGCCAGTTTCAACTGGAGAGTTTTCCAGTTACAATTTTTCAAACAAAAATAAGTTTTAGTCAGAAAAATATTTTTTGAGTCTTTCCCCCTAAAATGATGATCCATAAATCAATTAGTGCCAAGATAGTATCACAAAGGCGTTCGATAGCCTGGCGAGCAAAGATTATATGGATCTCTTCAACTGGAGAACTTCATCAGTGTCACTAATGCGTTCATAACAAGATCTCCAGTTTCAAGGATTTAACATTCCCAGTTCACTGATGAGATGTTTAAAAGTTTTCTCATCAAGAGGTTTTGTAAAAACATCAGCGAGCTGTTTGTCAGTGGGGATGAAATGAATTTCAATGTCTCCTTTCATAACGTAATCTAATAACCTCCAGTTGTTGACTTTCTATCTATCTTACAACCTGCATGATCTGAATCTGAATAACTCATTAGATCTAACCCTGAGCCTTTGGGATACCAAAGACCAAGGCTAGGACACCCTTTCAGGTATCTGAAGATGCGCTTAAAAGCATGCAAATGTGATTCTTTTGGGTTAGCCTGAAATCTGGCACATAGACATGTTGCAAACATTATATCTGGTCGACTGGCAGTGAAATACATCGGTGAACCAACCATACCATGATATTCAGTGGTGTTCACCGGTTTGCCAGTTGGGTCAGTGTCCAAGTTTAATGGTGCTGCAATTGGTGTGGTTTTAGAAGGGATTGAATCATATTTGTATTTTCTTAACAAATCTCTGACATATTTTTCTTGGTTTATGAAAATACCATTTTCAGTTTGTTTAATCTGAAGACCCAAGAAAAATGTTAATTCTCCCATTAAACTCATTTCATACTCAGATGACATGATTTTAGAAAACCTTTTACACATTGCATCATCAATTGACCCAAATATAATGTCATCAACATAAATTTGTATCAATAAGATATTACCTTTTTCTTTCAAGATAAACAAGGTATTATCTATTGCACCTCTTTGAAAGCCATTTTTGAGAAGATGTTTAGTTAAAGTGTCATATCAGGCTCTTGGGGCTTGTCTAAGACCATACAAAGCTTTGTTCAGTCTATATACCCATTGAGGATGCTTCTCATCAATGAAGCCTGGAGTCTGTTTAACATACACTTCTTCTTCCGTCCCATTAAGGAACGCACTTTTGACATCCATCTGGAAGACTTTGAACTGCAGGTGGGCTGCATAAGCCAAGAAAATTCTGATGGCTTCAAGTCTAGCAACTGGAGCAAAAGTCTCATCAAAGTCAACGCCCTCTGCTTGACAATAACCCTTGGCAACCAATCTGGCTTTGTTTCTGACAACATTGCCATCTTTATCCATCTTATTTCGGTGACAGTCCACGATTTGCAATACTTATATTAAATTATCTAGACAAGAAAATAAGTAAAGAACAAGAACAAGAGTAAAGTTCAAATACAAGAATCTATGCAAGTCTAATCATATGTATAATTGATTTAAACAGTGAATACATGGTCGATATTACAACTTGTCTTACAAGAAAATAAATGAACATACAATTGTTTATGTTTAGACTAACTAGAAACTTAAACAATTTTAAAAAAAAATATAAGTGACACACACTTGTGGTGACAAACACAAAGTGTTTGTGTTGCGGCTGTGTTGCTTTATTACGGGGAGGAATTAGGGCAACACAGCCTTGGTTGATAGTGATAGGATGGTGGTTGTCGAGATCTCTTTGGCTTGAAGTACTTGCGACAGACACCCTTTGTCTTCTTTACCAAATCGGGTATGAGAGAGAAACCCTTCTCTTTTGGTCCACCTGCATCTTTGCCTTATAAGGTAAAATACAGTTGGAAGAACCACCATGTGACTTTTGTCTTCTTCTGATTTGAATTCTTCCCGCCTTGACTTACAATTTGGAAAGAAACCATCCGCTGTGAAGAGTCACTGGACTCGCTGATGACTTGCTGATGAAACACATCAGCGACCAAGTCTGGTCAGCGAATCCTTGACTCAACAATCTCCCCCTATTCGCTGAGGAGACTTGCTGAGTGAATAGAACTTAATAAGAAAATATTACAAGTGTGACAAAGATGTTTTATAACCAGAAATTTGTGTTACATGCTGACATACAAGCATTTGAAAAGTAAAAACATCTATTGTCTAGCTGCCTGCTCCCACATGTCTTCATTTTTGATGATCCTTAGCGAGGGATCAGCTTGTCGATGTGGCAGCAGCAACTCATGATCAATCAAGTCAATGAAAGACCTGTTGTTTGTGGTGTCAGCACACCTTTTTCTGATGGCCAGCAAGAAACCAACTGAAGCCTTCCCAATGTCACTCACTCTGAAGAAGAGTTGTTGATTCTGGAAGTTGGTATAGAACATACCAAATGGGTTTTCAATTACTAATCCTTCTTGGAACACAACTCTTGGAGGCAGTCTTGTATCCAAGGTAGCATCTCCAGAGATAGGGGGAAGATCTACATGCACCATCTGGTCATCTCTCTTTCTCTTCAGAGTAGGTTGCTTTCTTGCTGCTGAAGAGGACTGTGCTGAAGGACGCCTTGCTGCAATGTTGCCAAAGTACTTTCTTAGTACTGGCACATCAGCTTTCAACCTTCTTTCCATCTCTCTGGCCTTTGTGAAATAGCCATGGATGAAATCCTTCAGTGGAGAGTAACTGTGGGCTGTTTTCTCTTTGATCAGCTCATGGACTTCAAACCATTCAGTAGCCCCCAGATTTGGTCTTTGCACATTCTTAAGATGTGAAATATGACCATCTTCTCTTTCAACTCTTAAGTTCGTTTCAGCTCCAGACTTAGCCAGATTTACACCCACGACAACTATCTTTTGAGGCAGCGTCCTTCTAGACATATTCCTTATAAATTTCACCCTTTCTTCAACAAGCTTTCCTTTCTTTTCCAGCAACCTTGCTTCAAGATCAGCTTGTTTCTTTTGATAGACTGCAAAGTAACCGGAAGTTTCCAGCAATAGAAGTTCTTCAGCATCAAGCTCTTTTCTTTCTGCAATGGCAAACTGTTTAATATATTCAAAGTCCTTCCTCTCATTTTCTTTTTCTTGCTTTTTTCTTTCAATTTCAGCAAATGCTTCTTCTTGGGACTTCTTATTAGCTTCCAGAGCAAGATCAGCAGGAATGGTAATGGCTGCTGATGAAGAACCCTCTTGACTAGCTGGATGAGAAGTGGGAGGTTTCTTGAGAACCTTAGAGAGTTGCTTTCGTTGAGCATCAGTCATGGGAGTAACAACTGCTTGACTGACAAAGCGTCTATGGAAGATAGGAAGAGTTTCATTCGACCTGTAAGTAGCCATCTCAGCAGCTATCCCAGCTTCCCACGTAGCTTTCACAGCCTTGGGATCATTTGGATCAACAAATTGTTCAGCTTGCTCCCCCTGAGCAGCGGCTGGAATGATTTGTAGCTCCCCCTCAACATTTGCAGGGGCTTCTTCTTCATTTATAATATGACACTCCCAAGTGACAGCATTCACATTTTCAGTGACTTCCTTTCCATCAGCAGGAGTCACTACAACAGGAGCATTCACTTCAACCATTTCACCAGCCTCAACATTGTCACCAGCGGGAGGCACTTCTTTTTCATTTTCATTTACGACAACTATTGCCATTTCAGCTTCAGTATTTTCAACTTCATTTGTTTTGGCAGCGGTAACGGCAACAACTTCATCAATCTTCTCCCCCTTGGAAGTTGCATCACCAGCAGCAACTTCCACCACTTGTATTTCCTTCTCAGTGGCTCGACCAACCAGCTGCTGAAGCAAACCCTTGATTTCCCCCATTTCTTTTTCAAGTCGTTCATTTCTTTTCC
Organism: Erigeron breviscapus; assembly: GCA_034093135.1. Lineage (NCBI taxonomy): Eukaryota > Viridiplantae > Streptophyta > Magnoliopsida > Asterales > Asteraceae > Erigeron > Erigeron breviscapus. Next base: position 128,160,385 of record CM067167.1, read on the forward strand.
TGTCGAGTTCTGTAAAGGAAGCATAAGGCTTGGGGAGATCATAAATTTTCTTTTCCAGAGATGAGATAGCAGAGGCTTGCTTTTCAATTTGTGCCTGCAGTGGGGCAATCAATTCATGAACTTTTTGAATTTCAGAAGCAGCTGCTATGCTTGAGGAAGCAGCTCTTCGTGCAGCGTAAGTGGGGCTGCCCTCTGAATAGTTGTAGCCTTAGCTTTAAGAATTTACTGATCACGGTTAAACACGTTTTGAGCCAGCAGATAAGCTCGTGTTTGATTGTTAGCCAGTGTCTCTGTATTAGACTTGATAATATCAATGTCCTGGATATTTTCATTTTGTTTTTCATACAAGCTGGTCAGAGTTTTGATCAGCTGATCATCTTCTTTGTCTTTTATTTTGACCAGCTTTTCAGCAGCCTTTGTGAGATCCAAAAGACTCTTTTCAACCTTTTCAAGTCTTTCACTTGCTGATAATGGAATTCGAACAGGAATGAGTTGCTCTTCAGCACTTGTGGATTCTGTGGCAACATGGACTTGAGCAGTTGTTTCATTTTCAGTGTCCATGTCACTGGTCTGTTCCTCAGTGGGTGCTACCACATCAAATTCATCAGCATTCAACCCGTCCAAATTATACTCATCATCATCAGTGGGTTCATCATCTTCCACATCTTCCATCTCTACTACATCATCAAGTGTTTCAACATTCTCACTAGAGATAACTACTACATTCCCAGCACTTGCGTTTCCATCAACATTTTCATCATAGAAAAAGCTTTCAGTGACATCTTTGTCTCTTTCAACATCACTTACTTTAAACCTATTAACACTACCAGCACCTACACTTCCTTCAATGTTTTCAGTATTTCCAATATCTATGTTACCAGCACTCACATTCTCACTAGCAACCATAGTTTCACCAGCATTAACCTCAATATTCGTTTCTCCTTCAACTACACCACTTCTTTCCAAATTAACAACATCATCTCCATCCCCTTCATTGAAATCATCATAACCAGCAACCTGCCCTTTATCAGTAGTGGCATCTGCACCAGCAATACCAACTTCTTCTACATTGTCATCATCTTCTTCATTCCCACCTTCATAGTCACATAGAACATCCAGTGCTCCACAATCATCAGTAAACATTGAGGCTGTACCCATACTGGTAGCAGCTGTAGGAATCTTAGTCGCTGTTGAGACATTTTCTGAGGCAGAGAAATTTAAAGGATTTGGAGAGAGAGGTGCCTCAGGTTCAGCATGCTGCTGCACTATGTGTTCATCAGCAGTAGAGATTGCTGGTTCTTGAATGATTGAGAGATGTGAGGATTCCAAGCCCTTGATGGTTAAACTTTTTGCTACTTTCTGCTTCCTTTTTGGGACAGCAACAGGTGAAGTTGGAGCAAAAGTCTTTATAGACTTTGTTCTTTTCCTTTTTGTTGGCTTGGCAACTTTAGGTGCTTCAAGCTTAGTGTGAGTGCCAGCAGCCATACCAGATGGTGCTGCAGATTCACTGCCACCAACCTTTTTGTAGATGGAGGGATAAGAAGAGAAGAGTACCTCTTTCATTTGAGGAGTGAGTGCATCATACTTTTGATCGAAGAGTTCAGCATCACAAGCAGGTTGCTTGTATACTGATAGACCAATTCTTGGTGGTTTACACACAGTAGCCCCAAACTGGTTGTACTTTTCCTTCAGCGCTTGTTTGAAAATCAGCGAGAGGAATCTTGTAAATGGAATTGTATGGGAGCGATTGCTGGCTTGAACCTTTCCCTTCAGGTCTTCGAAGATGACTGAAGCGAAGTCAATAAACCTCCCATGAGCCAAAGCATGAATGATCTGCATGTTGGCCGCTGTTGCTTGATCATATGACCCAGAATTGCCTCCCAAGCACTGAATCACATGAGCGAATAACAATCTTCATACACCAGGAAGATGTTTCTTGATGGGGTTGCTGGGCACAAAAAGAGGAGGGTCCACATCTGTCCCATAACCAATGGAAGGCAACCATTCCTTCCATTGTTCAACAGTCGCTGGATCAACAAATGGTTTTTCTTCAGTTTGATCAGGGAGACCAAGAGCAGCTCGAATGATCTTGGGTGTGATTGTGATAGTGTGCTGCTTTTTCATCACAGTACCAGAGATTGCGTCAATACCTACCTGGTAATCACATGTCCACCAAAATTCCCTAAGAAGATAGACATACATATCTTCTGGGTCAGAATAGATTGCACTTTTAACAGGACATGCCTTGATAAAGTCAAGCATTGTTGATAACCTTTAATGCCCGAAGGCACATCAAGTGAGCCAAGGTAATTGTTTGATTTAATGGCAATTCTCTGGGCTTGGAATGTGACTTTAGGAGAAGGAGCAATGGTTTCAGGATCAAAGATTTTTGAGTGCATATACAAGGGAACCTTTTTAAGGGCCTCTTGTGTAGCAAGATCCTCAGCAGATAATTCAACCAAAGTGGATGATTCAGGTTGTTCAGTGGATGGAGGATCTTGACTTTGAGATTTTGGAGGATTTTCAGAAGGTTGTTGTTCAATTATTTGAGGTTCAGAAGATGAAGCCATTGATATGAGATATGAAGAAGAAGATGAACGATTATGAAAATGAGAGGGTTTGTAGAGATTTTGAGAGAGAATATGAATGTGAATAAGAGAGTGAAAGAAAAATGAAAGAAAATGGAAGCGTAAAAGATGGAAACTGAAGAGATTTGGGTATATATGAGGTGTGGATGTGGGCCCCCACTTCTGCAAAAGTGAACCGTCACATACACTCTCTCATACGTAATAAATAGATATACGTATATATAATATATTTAATACAAAAAAGAGGTAGTTTTGTATTAAATAAATATAAAATGTTAATAGTTAAATAGAAAAATACATTTAATATACGCATGTGAGTAACGTATAAAAAGAGTTTGATGTGACAACTTGTACCATAATTTCAAAGGTACTTGAGTGATTACGGCGTATACTGTGTACAAGTTGCCCATTAGGGAGAAAATCGAGGTAACCATTTGAATTTCAATAAAATATTCTACTTAATACATGGTGTATATACTTCCACATAAAGATAGTTAGAATGGAAGTATATCCGCTGAAAATTTTAGAAAATCTGGTTACCTTATTTAGAAAAAAGAGTTTCAGTCAGCGACCACACAATAGATGTTGGTCGCTGATGAACAATACAGTTTTTGGCAAACTGTCAGCCATCAACGGATTTAATGAGTCTTTACCAGAGCCGTTTGCTGCTGGACTAGATGAAGACTTTTAGCTCTTCATTGATTTTATTTTGTTTTTTCCCAAAGCAACAGGGACTAACGGATTTGGTAAGTCTTTACCAGAGCCGTTTGCTGCTGGACTAGATGAAGACTTTTAGCTCTTCATTGCTTTTATTTGCTTTTTTCCAAAGCAACAGGGACTAACGGATTTGGTAAGTCTTTACCAGAGCCGTTTGCTGCTGGACTAGATGAAGACTTTTAGCTCTTCATTGCTTTTATTTGCTTTTTTCCAAAGCAACAGGGACTAACGGATTTGGTAAGTCTTTACCAGAGCCGTTTGCTGCTGGACTAGATGAAGACTTTTAGCTCTTCATTGCTTTTATTTGCTTTTTTCCAAAGCAACAGGGACTAACGGATTTGGTAAGTCTTTACCAGAGCCGTTTGCTGCTGGACTAGATGAAGACTTTTAGCTCTTCATTGCTTTTAGGTTCAGCGAGCAAGACACACTTAAACTCGCTGATGATGGTTTTCACTCCAATAGTCAATTTTCAACTTATAAAGGGAGATATAAGTTGAATTTTAGCAAGCATGACATGTCATGTCGCTGATTTACCATTCAGCATTCCCAACTTGCTAACCAGATACTTAAATCTGGTTTCATCTAAAGGTTTAGTGAATATGTCAGCAAGTTGGTCATCAGTGGGGATGAAGTAAATTTCAACATCCCCTTTCATGACATGGTCACGAATAAAGTGGTACCTAATGTCTATGTGTTTGGTCTTGGAATGCTGAACAGGATTGTGTGTGATAGCAATTGCACTTGTATTGTCACACATTTTGGGAATCTTAGAAAAATCTAAGTCATAGTCAGCGAGTTGGTTTTTCATCCAGAGGACTTGTGCACAACAACTCGCTGCTGATACATACTCTGCTTCAGCAGTGGGGATGGACACTGTATGCTGTTTCTTACTAGACCAACTAGTCAGCTCCCCCCCCCCAACAGTTGACATCCTCCACTTGTGCTTTTCCTATCTAACATGCAACCAGCATAGTCAGAGTCAGAGTATGCAACTAAGTCAAAACTGGAGTCTTTGGGATACCAAAGACCCAGAGAGAGAGTACCTTTCAGATACTTAAAGATTCTCTTAACAGCTAGAAGATGAGATTCCCTAGGAGAGGCTTGATATCTTGCACATAAGCAAGTAGCAAACATAATATCCGGACGACTCGCTGTGAGATACATCAGCGAGCCAATCATTCCCCGATAGTGAGTGGGGTTCACATGCTTACCATCAGGATCAGCATGGAGATTATTTGGAGGAGACATAGGAGTGGCTTTAGGAGTGACATTGGACATGTCAAATTTGGCCAGCATGTCTCAAATGTACTTCTCCTGATTAATGAAGATGCCATTTGGGAGTTGGCGAATTTGAAGACCAAGAAAGAAAGTCAGCTCACCCATCATGCTCATCTCAAAAATGAGAGAACATCAGTGAGCTGAACTTGGTGCAAAGTTTCTTGCTGGGGGATCCAAAGATGATGTCATCCACATATATCTGAACATAAAGTACATCAGCACCCTTTCTATAGATAAAGAGGGTGATGTCGATGGATCCTCGCTGAAACTTATTAGAAAGAAGAAAGTCAGAAAGAGTATCATACCAGGCTCTAGGAGCTTGTTTAAGACCATAGAGTGCCTTATAAAGACGATAGACATGGTGTGGCTTGGCTGGATCTTCAAAACCAGGTGGCCGCTTAACATAAACTTCCTCATCGAGTTTTCCATTTAGGAAAGCACTTTTTACATCCATTTGATATACAGTGAAGTTTCTGTAAGCAGCATGTGCCAAGAATAAGCGAATTGCTTCTAGACGGGCCACTGGTGCAAATGTTTCATCATAATCAACACCTTCTTCTTGAAGGTATCCTTGTGCAACCAGCCTAGCCTTGTTACGAGTAATAACACCATCTTCGTCCATTTTGTTCCTATAAACCCATTTAGTTCCAATGGGCTCTTTGTCAACAGGTAAAGGAACAAGAAACCAGACATGCTGTCTTTGGAACTGGGTAAGTTCCTCTTGCATTGCCTCTACCCAAGAAGGATCAGCCATTGCTTCCCCTATATTCTTAGGAGTAATCATTGACAAGAAGTTCACATAGAGACAAGTGTTTCTTGTCAGTGAGCGAGTAATGATCCCCTGATTAGGATCACCAATTACTTGGTGAGCTGGATGACTAGAAGTCCATTTAAGTGCTGGAACACTTGATGAACCTAGTTGAGTGTCAGCGGAAGCTTGAGAGATGGGAACAGAAGAGAGATCATTATATGAGGATAAGTCAATGGTAAGAATGGGTTTAGAAGGTGTATGATCAGCTGAGCCATTCATCTGAGTTGAGTTATCATTGATGTTGGAGTCATCAGCTGACTCCATTTCATCAGCATTAGTTGATGCATCATGAAACTCTTCCTCAGCATAATCATCATCATGCTTGTCATCAGCCAGTGATCTAGGTTTGGCTGAGGCAGCATGGATTGATCTTAAGATAGGCTCAATCGAGTAGATATGAGCAGCAACTTGCTCTTGTTCAGCATCAGCTGAATTATCCTGTGTGGCATGCTGATTATTTTCAGGCAGCGAGCAAGGAGCATCAACAAATGAGTCAGCGTCCTCAGTATGAGGAACAGCAAGCTCATTGAAAATGACTTCAGAAGAAGAAGGTTGAATGTCCTTAAGGGCAGATGAACTTTCATCAAAAGTAACATGAATGGATTCATCTACCTTTTGAAGACGAGAATTGAATACTCTAAAGGCCTTGCTGATGGAAGAATAGCCAAGAAAGTAGCCATCATCAGCTTTAGGATCAAATTTACCTAAGTGATCCTTGTTATTAAGAATGAAAACAAGACATCCAAAGATATGGAAATAATTTATTTGAGGCTTTTTTCCTTTCAAAACCTCATATGTTGTCTTGTCATGCCTTTTAACAATGAGACATCTATTTTGGGTATGACAAGCAGTGCTGACAGCTTCTGCCCAGAATTTACTAGGCAAAGAAGATTCACTGAGCATGGTACGTGCTACCTCTATTAGTGTTCTATTTCTTCTTTCAGCAACACCATTTTGCTCAGGGGTTCTAGTAGAAGAGAAGTTTTGTGAGATCCCTTGATTAGCACAAAAGGACTCAAGAGTGTGGTTTCTGAACTCAGTGCCATGATCACTTCTGAGTTCTTTAACCCTTATGCTGTTGAGATTCTCCATTTTCTTAATGAAATTGATAATCTCTTCAGCAGCATCACTTTTGGAGTGGAGAAAGAGAGTCCAAGTGTATCGTGAATATTTATCCACAATCACTAAAGTGTATCTGCTACCCTTTAGACTTTGGACATTCACTGGACCAAAGAGGTCCATGTGAAGAAGATGAAAGCAACCCTTTATAGAATTGGCTTGCTTTGTTTTAAAAGTAGATCTATGGCTTTTACCCTTTTCACAAGCACCACAGAGTCTGTCTTTTTCAAAAGAGAGATGAGGAAGACCACGAACAAGGTTCTTTTTGGCCAGAGAGTTGATTGATTTAAAATTCACATGCGACATATGCTTGTACCACAACCAATTGAGTTCAGCTGCTGACTTGGCAAAGAAACAAGTCTCACTGCCAGTCTTGACAGGAGTCAAGTCAACAAGATATACATCTCGTTTTCTTGGAGCAACCAAGACAACTTCCTTGTTTACATTGACAACAGTGCCTTGATGCTTATCAAGAATCACTTTGTAGTCAACATCACATAGTTGGCTTATGCTTATAAGGTTATGTTTCAAATCATTTACATAAGCAACCTTAGTGAACTTGATGAGACCATTAGAGAGATGTCCATAACATTCAGTTTGTCCAGTGGAATTATCACCAAACACTACAGTAGGGCCAGCAGCCTCTACATAGTTATCCAGCGGGGTCTTAGAGCCAGTCATGTATTTTGAACAACCACTGTCCAAGTACCACACTCCTTTTCCTAGAGAGCCCTGCATGGATATAATAGAAGGATTTAGATGGGTTCACTATTAAACTCGCTGACAGCTAGATCAGCAGAGTTAAACGGAACTGCTTCAGAGTTTTCCTTTCTAGCTTGAGTAGAAGGGTAAGGAGGAAGAGAATCTCGAGGAAAGGTGCCATAAGATGATTCATCACCATCGAATGGTGTTATAGTGTTTCCACTATCAAGGAAGACCATGTTGCTGACAACATTTGTGTCACTGAACTTAACTATGTTAGTTGGTTCACCAAACTCATTGGGTATTACCCTTTGTGAATGAGGAATGGATATATGCAGAGCTGAGATGAAGTCAGCAATGTTTTCCTCAGTGAGAACAGTTGTATCTCCTACACTATTTTCAGGTTTAGCAGAGAAAGGGCTCTCACTGACCATAGTGGAGGAGGAAGCAGCTGTTGAGGAAGGAGGATTGGGTTGAATGACAACTTCAGGAGCATCCCTGGAATTATCTTCATCACATTCAGAGGCAACATGACCTCTGCTGCCACATAGGTAGCATTTTTTACCAGAGGTGCTGCCCTTTTGGTTCTGAATGAGGAATTCCTTCAGTTGAGAAGAAAGATCATTAACACGCTGAGTGAGCTCGTTAATTTGAGGGTCAGAGGAGGAAGATGCCCTTTTCTTTTGCTTTGACTTATGCTTGTGCTTAAGTGTCAGCTGAGGCATCTTAGGAGCAGGACCCAAAATGGACTTTCCATTTGGATCCTGAGATTGAGAAGTAGAGGGATTTTGTGATCCCTTAACTACACTCCAAGCTTGTTTGACAGCAGGATGAGAGGAAGAAGAAGGACCCTGCTGCTGAGACTGATGCATTCTTTTGGGAGTGATCAGTATTGATTGCTGATTAGGAGTAGCTGACCTCATTTGCCTATGAGGTAGATACTCCCTCTTTGGAGTAGTGGACCTTACTTGCTGATGTGGCAAGTGTCCTCTCAGAGGAGTAACAGTTCTTACTTGCTGATGTGGCAAGTATCCTCTTTGAGGAGTTGTAGACCTATTTTGAGAATGAGGCATTCTTCCTCTTTGAGGAGTGATGTGCCTCATTTTAGAAGGAACAGGCATAGATTGGGGTGCCTGCTGATGGTGCTATATATCAGTAGGTTTGACCAGAGAAGGTTTTATTTGCTGATATCGAGCATCACCGAACCTGACGCGTCTTTTCATAAGACGCTCATGCTGATCAGCTTTACTGTCAGCATGGGAAGGAGCTTGCTGAGAAGATGAAGTAGATGGTTGAGAGACAACTTGTTGCGGTTGCTGACTAATAGGATTAGCATGCTGAGGCGTGCTGTAGTCATAAGGGACATCAACTTTACTTCTTTTGAAGGGTTCAGCAGCTTTGATAGTAAGCTGCTGAGGAGCGACGGGTTTGAAACCATCACTAGCAATGTCACCTTCAAAAGATTCCCCAGAAGAGTATTGAACTCTTCCTTCATTTGGCATCATGCCAATAATGGGAAGATGAGGATAGGGATTACTTATGCATGCTGAAGAGCTTGCACCATTAGCCTCAGCGGAGGTAGATGGGTCGCTGCAGGATGAAGAGGTTGAACCAGCTTCCATTTTAGTATGATAATCATCAAGACCCCTAATGAAATACCATTTCTTCATCTCCTCAGAAGACATAACTGCTGACGGGGGGATGGAAACTTCAGGTTTCACATCATCAGCGAACAAGTCAGAGAGAGTGGCAGCCGCCTCAAAGTCACCGCCTATGACTGCCTGGACTTGGGCAGGGACTTGTTCATTTAAGCACTTATGATGAAACCTAGAAGCTTTTGACCAAGATGTCACAATCTTCTTTAGGTTAACGACTTCAAGTTTGAGTTTTTCATTCTCAACTTGAAGTCTCTGTGCCAGCAACTCATGAGATTGGAGTTCAACATGAACATTCCTCAGCTCATTAAGTCTTTTAGATTTATCACTTAACTCGAAGCAGACAGAGTCAAGTTTAGACTGAAGTTCAGCTCGTATGGATTCTACAAACTGAATATCACATGATTAGGACTCAAAGATTTTAGATTTGTCCTCACCAGTGGCTGCTGAGTGAGCACATACCTTTTTGATGGTGACATTTACCCACTGACTGGAGGAGACTTGATCTTTTGTCAGTGCATCTCCATCAGCAAGAGCCAACAGACACATGGCATCAACATACTCCTCACTGTCTGAATCATCTGATTCAGCCCAGTCATGCTCTTCAGCGACCAGACTTTTAGCTGGTGTTTTGGCCTCTTCCATTTCGGCCACTTTCGCCTTGAGTTGGTAGTACTTGTTCCTGTACTCATCAGCAGGTTTAGAAGGGTTAGGTTTAGGAGCATCAGGAGTTGGAATAGCAACTCTGCACTCCTTTTGGTAGTGTCCCTTCCTACCATATCTCCAGCACTCTTCTTGAGATTTATCAACAAGAGGCTTATATGGAGCAACCGACTTACGGTTGTTCCATTTTCTGGAGTACCTATTTCCAGCGACTAGGGCAAATTCCATGAAGTTGCTGAACATCTCTTGTTTCTCTTCAGCATCAAGATCATTAACAAGATATTAAATAGAGGGTGGATGATTAGAGGGGTTGGCACCAATATTAAGATTAATGGGCTCAGCAGAGACAAGGGCAAGGGGGTCAGTTACAGAATAAGCAGAAGAGATATTAGAAGAAGATGAAGAAGAAGAACCAGCACTTCGTCGTGCATCAGCAGCAGCTCTTAAGTTTTGAGCAAGTGCCCTCTCTTCAAATTGAAGCATACCAAAGAGAGACTCTAAGTCAAGAGTCTGAAGCTGCTTGGTGGTTCTTAAAATTTGTCTTAACCCTTGCCACTTGATAGGTAGACTATCAATAAACTTGTGGCACACTTCAAAAGTGTCATGGGTTATGCCCATATTCGTCATATCATTCAGCAACCCTTTGAATCGGGTATAAGTGCTGTCAAGACGTTCATTAGGTAAAGAAAAGAAATTTTCATAAGCTCGTTTAAGATCAATTCTTTTAGTAGCAATTGTGTCAGCAGTACCTTCATACATGCTGCACAATCTTTCCCAGACTTGTTTAGAAGTGGGATATTTGATGACGAGTTTCATGATGTCAGTGGGAAGGGTGCTGACAATCATGTTTTTGAGTCTAGAATTTAGATTTACTAGCCTCCTCTCATCATCAGTCCATTCTACTTCTGGTTTGACCATGTCAATCACAATCTCAGGAGCATCAGCAGTTGCTCCTGGTGTTCTTTGTACCAGAGTGGGTACATATGGACCTATGGTCAGTATGGACATAAGATATGGTTCTACACCCACGATGTGTAGTAGCATCCATCCAAGATCCAAAGTCCTCAGGCTCGAATCTTGGAGGAATTGACACGTAACCAAAGTCACGTGTATTCACAAGAGTGGGTACAACAGTCATACTTTTGTTTTAAGAAATGATAAGAAGGTTTTGATAAGGAAATAAAAAAAGAGAAAAGAACAGTACAGAATTTAAGAAGAATACAAGTATGCAAACAGATCTTGTTTCAATAGATTAGAAACAGTGGCTCTGATACCACTTGACAGTCCACGATTTGCAATACTTATATTAAATTATCTAGACAAGAAAATAAGTAAAGAACAAGAACAAGAGTAAAGTTCAAATACAAGAATCTATGCAAGTCTAATCATATGTATCATTGATTTAAACAGTGAATACATGGTCGATATTACAACTTGTCTTACAAGAAAATAAATGAACATACAATTGTTTATGTTTAGACTAACTAGAAATTTAAACAATTGTAAGAGAAAATACAAGTGACAAACACAAAGTGTTTGTGTTGCGGCTGTGTTGCTTTATATAGGGTAGGAATTAGGGCAACACAACCTTGCTTGATAGTGATAGGAGGGTGGTTGTCGATATCTCATTGGCTTGAAGTACTTGCGACAGACGCCCTTTGTCTTCTTTACCAAATCGGGTATGAGAGAGAAACCCTTCTCTTTTGGTCCACCTGCATCTTTGCCTTATAAGTTAAAATACAGTTGGAAGAACCACCATGTGACTCTTGTCTTCTTCTGATTTGAATTCTTCCCGCCTTGACTTACAATTTAGAAAGAAACCATCCGCTGTGAAGAGTCACTGGACTCGCTGATGACTTGCTGATGAAACACATCAGCGACCAAGTCTGGTCAGCGAATCCTTGACTCAAAACCATCTGGTACCAATGGGTTCTTTCTTCAACCCTGGTGGACAAGGAACAAGTTCCCATACATTGTTCCTTTCGAACTGGATAAGCTCTTCTTGCATTGCTTCTACCCAGCTTGGGTCTGCCATAGCCTCGTCAATCTTCATCGGTTCAATCAGTGATAAGAAGGTGACATTTAAGCATTGTTCGCTTGTGGCTCTTCTAGTCTGAACCCCTTTACTGGACTCTCCAATAATCTGATCAATTGGATGTGCTTTGGTCCATTTAGAGTATTGACTAGGACGGTGAACAACAATATCAGTGCAAGTCACCAGAGGATCCTCTTCAGTTGTTGCTTCTGGAGGAGGATCAGCCCAAACCACTTCAACATCCTCATCAGAGTCAATGAGGTCATGATTTGCATCATGAAATTCTTCAGTTAAAGGCATATCTTGAAGAACTGGAGAAGTTGGAGGAGTTTGAACTGGTGCTGATATTGGAGTGGCACGAACATCTGATCCAATCACCAGTTTTTGTGGTAAATTAAAACTGATGGAAGGATAGAATGAAGTGTCACTGGCTGTTTTCTTCTTTGCAACTGGTTCCACGTCATTGTGACTGGAAACATTGTCTGGTGAGGTATCTGACTGATGAACTGGGTCAGATTCACCAAAACTGATCGGAACAACTGGAGAAATATCAAGGTTTGGTCTTTTATTGATTGCTTCATTTGATTCATCAAATGTGACATGAATTGACTCATGAACCTTTTGAAGTCTGTAATTATAAACTCTAAAGGCCTTTCGAATATCTGAATAACCTAAGAAAACACCTTCATCAGCTTTTGCATCAAATTTCCCTAGCTGACTGGAATCGTTTAAGATATAAACTGGACAACCAAATACATGAAAATATCCAATATTTGGTTTACGATTCCTAAGGACTTCATAGGCAGTCTTCTTGTGTCTCTTGATGTAGACTGACCGGTTTTGGGTATGGCAAGCTGTTGCCACTGCTTCAGCCCAAAAACTGGTAGGAAGACCAGATTCAGATAGCATACTCCTGGCAGCTTCTATCAGTGTACGATTTTTCTTTCCACAACTCCATTTTGTCTGGAGAGTGTGCTGATGAGAAGTTCTGGGAGATGCCAGTGTCAGTGCAGAATGATTCAAGAGTTTTATTTTGAAATTCTGTTCCATTATCACTTCTCAACTGACAAACTTTTCGAGTGTATTTGAGTTCAATTCTCTTGATGAGAGAGATGATTTCAGCAGCAACATCACTTTTTGATCTGAGGAATACCACCCAACAGAATCTGGTGTATTCATCAACTACAACTAGAGTATACTTCTTTCCAGCTCTAGTTTGAACATTCACTGGACCAAAAAGATCCATATGAAGCATGTGAAGAGGTTCAGTGATACTGAAGTTTTGCCTTGTCTTGAAACTGGCCCTTTTCTGCTTGTCCATCTCACACCCTGGACATGACTTTTCCTTTTTAAAGGAAACTGGAGGTATCCCATCAGCCAGTTGTTTTCTAGACAACTTGTTGATGTTTTTGAAATTGAGATGGGATAACCTTTTGTGCCATAACCAGTTGGTGTCCTCATCTGCCTTGGTATAGAAACACTGCTCTTTTGGAGCTGGTTCCATATCCATGATGTACACATTGCCTTTTCTTGGAGCAATCATCACCACTTTCCAATCCTTGTTAAATATGGTGCCTTGAGCAATATCGAACAATACCTTGTATCCATCATCACAGAGTTGACTGACACTGATCAGGTTATATTTTAAACCATTTACAAATGCAACTCTGGTGAACTGGACTTGTCCATTATTGATTACACCATATCCTTCAGTTTTTCCATATTCATCATTACCAAACGTCACTGCTGGTCCATCTTGGACAGTGAACTCTTCCAGCAGGGGCTTACATCCGGTCATAGTCTGGCCATCTGCGTTGTCCAGATACCAGGTGTTCTTCTTTCGATCGCCATGCACAACCACAAAAATCATTAGTTCTTTTTGTGAACCCATCTTTTCTTGATGGGTTCACTGGACTCTCCCTGGGAAGTCATAGTTGATTGTTGTGGTGTTGAACTAGAGGCTGAATCTGGAGCATTTTTATCAGCTCCAGGTCCAGGAGTAAAGATGATTGGTTTGAGAGGCTTCTTCCCCTATTTCTTCTCAGATTTAGTTCTATATGGAACATTTTGTTTTTGTTTTGAAGGGGTATTAACATTTTGTTTCTCAACTGAAGAAGACGAAACTCCTTCCAAAATTTTGATTCTGGCAGTACAAGTCTAAACCTGCCTTGACAACTGTTGGAGTTGACTCTCCAGTTTTGACAAAACATCATTTTCAATAGGCAGTCGAACCTTGGACTTAGGTTCAGCAAGGATTTTGGTCTTTTGAGTCTTGGGCTTCTTAGACTTTTGAGGTAAAGGTTTATCACCGGCAACCTTTTTAACTGGAGCTTTAGCCTGATCAGCTCCAGTTTTGACCTCAGATGGGGTGGTCTCAACAGATTCAGTTTTAACTGTCTCAGGCTCATCATATGGGGTTTCTTTCCTGAGACTTTGTGGCAAACTGTGGATTTCTGGCATGATGACTGCCATGTCAACATCACCACTGTTATATGCCTTTTGTTGTTGGGCATGTGTTCTAGTGGCAGCATCATAATTTAATCCTGATGATTTCATCCAGGATTTGATCAGTTTTTGTTCTTTTTCCAAAGCAGTTTTTAACTCTTGGTTTTCCAGATTAAGAGTTTCACATTTTAAAACTGACTCTTTGACAGCCAACTGGACACTTTGCAAATTTAAAAGTTGAGGTTTTAAATTATTCAATTCAGTTAGAACTGTTTCTAAATATCTTTCATTGTTAGTTCTAACAGTTTCCACAAAAATCAAATCACTATCAAATGATTCAGCAAGGTCCAGTTTCAGTTCAGGGTCAATTTGATTGTCATAATCACATACCTTTTTCAATATGATGTCCACCCATCTTCCAGTGATGACATCATCCTTCACCACATGTTGTTGTTCTTCCAAGGCCATGAAACACATGTCCCTTTCCTCTTCATCATCAACTGATGAGTCATCAGAGTATTCCCATTTGTCAGTGGTTTTTGCAATCTTGCATTCATTTTGGTTTTTATCAACAGACAAAAGGGCAATCTGGGCCTTAAGCTTTTTATACTTAGCTTTATAGCTATCATCAAGCCGATTGTTGGTAGGGACAGGGGGACCAGTTTGATTGTTCATCTGACTAGATCTACATTCCTTCATGAAATGACCTTTCTTGCAACACTTATAGCATGTAAGATTGGTCTTATCCAGAGAGTTGGAGCTGGAAGCATTGTTGGAACCATTAAATCTATTAGATTTATGCTTAAACTTGTTGAAGGTTTTAGCAATCATGGCGACCAGATCATCATTGTCAGTTTCATCACAATTATCACTTATTTCAGTGGTCAGGCCAGAGTTCAAGAAACTGTTTAGCATCTCCTTCATTGAGTGTGACCGGACACTCTCTACAGATATTAAAGCAGCACAAGGTTTCTCACTTAAACTAGCAATTTTGGAACTCTGAGCATGGTTTAAAGCATCCTGCTCAGCCACAAGTCTTTGTGCATTGTTATCTTCAATGAATCTGAAGGCTCCATAAAGATATGCAAGAGTGTGACTGTGCAGGGTCTTACCTTGTCTTAGGACAAGAACCATATTTGCCCATTTTGAGGGAAGAATATCACAAAAATTTTCAAGAAGAATATCCTTATCCTTCTCTACACCCATCCCTCTCAGTTGATTAATTACACTGGTAAATCTGGTATAAGTACCAGTCAGGCTCTCATTGGGTAATGCAAATAAGGATTCATACTTCTTGTTTAAAGCAATTTTTCTGGTGACAATGGTGTCATCACCTCCTTCAAACTGAAGGACCAATTCATCCCACATTGCCTTGGCACTGGGGAACAACACAAGTGTTGGAATAAGGTCTTCAAGAACAGCCCCAAGGATCATATTCTTGAGCTTGGTATCCAAGTCTACAAGTCTACGATCCTCATCTGACCAATGGTCTTCAGGCTTTTCTCTAGTACCCCTTCTAAATCCAGTAGGATCAAGAAACGGACTAACCCCATGAGACATGGGTATATGTGGTCCATCCTTGAGGATTTTCAACATATACCTCTCTATCCCACCATAATGCAAAAGCATTCTGGCCTTCCATGTACCAAAGGCCTCACTGTTTCCATTGAACTTGGGAACAGGAGTATTAGAATAGTGTACATGGACATGCCTAGGGGCATTAGGAGGAGGAAGAGGGTTGTTATTAGCATTTTGATTAGGTTGTGCATTATTAACATTTTCATCTTGACCAGAACCATTCTCACCTTCAGTAGTAGTCATCTAAGCAGATCTTAGGCAAATATGTTAGCCTTCTGCTCTGATACCACTTGTAAGTCCCAACTCAAGAGATGGTACCACTTAAGACACCTCTATGTCGATGGTGAGATTATTTTGCAATATACACACTGATCTGGAGACGACCAGTTGCAGTGTGTGTATACCAGGTTATTGGTTAGATTACTTATTAAGGTGACAATAAGTAATAAGTAAAGACAATGCAATAAATAAAGTACTTGTAAAGTAAATTTGGTGAGACGATATGTAATTTTTCAAGTGTAATTTATTTATTATCTTTAAATAAATTACAAGGTTGTTGCGGAACCAAGATAATACAATAATGTAAATATCCTAACAACCTATGAAATACAATCGATATAATACTTGGAAATTCTCTTAACAATCGAAACACTTAGAGTTGTGAAATGTTCCTTTTTGCGATTGAGAGAATATTGCACAAGTTCACCAAGAATATGCAAATGTCTGAATATGCAAAGTTATTTCTTGGTTGTGCAAAGACCTCTATTTATAGGCAAAGTTGACATTGGGATGTCAACTTTGGCCGTACAAATATGGTTGAGAGCATTTAAGGAATTGCATTTAATTCCTTGAACATGCTTGATAAAGTAAGACATAAAGTCACTTTATCCAACCTGCTTTATGTACTTTTGTACTTTATACATAAATAAATGCTATTATCTGGATAAAGGTACATAAAGCAAAAAGGTCTTCCTCGTAATCAGTGTAAAGCTTTGTAAATGCTTTATACTGACAATCTCCAGTTTCGATCTGGTTAGAATGCCAACTGGGCTTCGCTGCCATTGTCATTCTCTATCTTCCACTTGTTGTCTTCGACTTCAACTGGAATGCTTCAGACCTGGTCAGATCTCAACTGGAGGAAGTCTTCAGTGGCATCAACTGTACACTGGCCACTGGACTTCATATATTTCTGGACAAATCTTCTGGTCTCCAGATGCACCTGGAGACGCTCCAGTTTCATCAGTAAAACTGGACCTAACAAGCTTTGTATCGGCTAAGTTCACGAGTTGGAGATAAGCGGACTCGAACCGCTGACATCCGCCGCAGGGTAAACCACCGCCTCTCAGGTCCCCCGACATTTACATTCGATATAACCCAAAGGAACCGGCCCCGGCCGACCCCGTTTTCTTCCTCAACCTAGTTCCTAGGCCGAGTCCGGCTGAAGACTCGTTAAACTTAGCGCTTCTTGGGAGGCAACCCAAGCCGTATTTTTATTTTTATTTTTTTTATTTTTATCTTTTTAGGAATATGTGACTAATTGGAATTAAGTGAATTGTTTTGAATATTATCATTTGTGACCTGTTTTGTATGAGATATATCTTTAGAATCAAAGATACGAGCTTTCAATAGATCAAGGAAACAAGTAACTTATTGCAATCGTATTCGTTTTTATGTTTTAGCTTGTTATTTCCATTTTTATATTTTGATTGAAGTGTCCAGTAGTATTTCGTTTTGAAGTCTGAAGGATAAGCTATGCACTTGGCCAAAAGCTGAGTGTGGGGGAGTGCCGGCATCGAGCCGTGGAGGAAAGTCAGACGTCGAAGCAAGTACAGGAGGCACCAGCGCCGCTACTGGACATCCAGCGCCGCTGGGACTGCATCTGGGCAGCCCAGCGCCGCTGGACCTGCACCTGTGCAGTCCAACGTCTCTCCTACATCACCAGCGCCGCTCAGAGCTCCAGCCCACACACCAGATCGCGAAAAATCCAAAAAAATCAGAAAAATACAAAAACAAAAAAATCAGAAAAATACAAAAATACAAAAAAATCAAAAAATCAGAAAATACCAAAAAGAGAAGAAGATGGAGAAGCAACAATGGATCGCCATCAAATGGAGCCGACTCAACCTTTGAGATCTACATCATTCACGGTCGCTCCACATATGCCATCTTCAACAAATAATGCAATTTAAGCCAGGGAAGTTTCGTAAATCCTTTATCTTTTCGTGTTTTTCCTATTACCCTTTCTGTTATGTCATGTTTAGTACAACGAGGACGTTGTACAATTTAAGTGTGAGGGGATGGAATAGGAAAAACCCGTGGTTTAATTGTTTGAAAAATCATAAGTTTTCTACTACTTAATTCATGCAAATTTAAAATATTTCTTATGTTGAAAAACATTTTGAGAAACAAGCTTTGCAAGTAGACAAAAGATGACGATAATTAAGCAACATTAGCTTTGGTAGATGAACGGTTAGTTAGGACTTTTAGTTTGACTATAGATTTGTGGCTGTTCATTTTTCCAAATGGATTAGAGCTTAGACTGAAACTGTATGCGATTATGTTTGCCATAGCACACTTAACCGGACTTTAATATGCCTAGCAATTGGAACTGTCTAGTTATTAGTATAGGTATATTAATTGGACTTAAATGATATAAGTGCTTGTGTAGGAACTAGTTTAGACGTATGGTTCGCCTTAATTCTTACACTATTAATTGTAAACTAGTTGCATACTGAGTAAGTGTATGAGTCATATGGGGTCTCTGATAATGTCTATTGCATGAATAATGTAGAAATCTTAAGAAAAGGAAATCAGTAGATTAATAAAAGAGTTCAAAGAACTATTAACGAGTAAAATTTATACACATCAAGTTATGTCGCTTTGCGCGTGGGAAACCACCGACCTGTCACCGCTGTCTTGATGTAAGGTATAAACTCTAACCATTAGTTGAGTTATGTCGCTTTGCGAGTGGGGAACCACCGACCTGTCACCGCTGTCTCAACTATTAAAGATGATAATATCGTATAACTGCTTTAGTGTTTAGCTAGCGAGCATGACTTTAGTGTGAGAGTATGTCTAAGTAGTGAATCACAAGTACGACAAATAATAAGATATAAATGCCTTTCTAGTAGCTAGTAGATCTGATTGCTATACAAACTTTAATGAAGTGCTTAACTAGTCAGCAGAAAGAAGTAAGATTGAGCTGTAGGACATGTGGAATTATAGAACGGTTTTAAAGGTATTAACACTAATATAAGGTTAACTTTTAGTTTTGATTGACTGATTATCTTTACCTCTATCTATAGCTTACTGATTTTCTGTTAAAGCTTTCTCAAACCATTTTGCATGACTAATCTTTCAAATGTTTTAAAAAAAAAGAGTAGAATAACTTGTACACTTAAGTTGTCCGCTCATCAATGTTTTATTTTCTTGGACTATTTGCTTGAGGACAAGCAAAGACTTAAGTGTGAGGGTATATGATGAGCGTTCATTTTGTGATAAATTCCCCCATCAAAAGGCCATATTTCAATGTCTAAAATGAGTTAATATTCCGGAACTATTGGTACTTAATGGATTCGATATATACGCAGGTTCACGGAATATGCGAGTGAGGGTAAATGGCATCAAGCAACTCAACTTGGAGGCCTATGAGGTTACAAGACACAAGGAGGTGATTCGGGAGTCAAACGAAGCAAATCGAAGAGCAGCAGGAGCTGTCAGCGCCGCTGGCCCAAGACCAGCAGGCCTCAGCGCTGCTGGGCCCATCCCCCAGCGCCGCTGGGCGGCCCAGATCAGCAACCGACTTTCGCCTCTATTTAAGTGAAAGAAACCCTCAAAACCCTAAGGGAGAGCCGATTCAGCAGCCCTAGCCGCCACCTACAAACCCTAGGTCGACTTTGCATATTCCAAGGAGGTTTTGGAGCTTCTAACACCTTCCGATCTTCATCTTCTACCTAGATCTATCTCTTTTATTTACTTTCAGTTGGTAAACAATGTCTTTCATCTTTTCAGACTTTTTTATTCCTTTAATAATGGTAGGCTAGTAGGCTGAATACTTGTTTGGATCAATGTGATCATGTAGACGTTTATTTATTTTACTTTATTTGTTAGATGTGTTGGGGTGTGTTTTACTGTTTATCGTAGATCCATGTTTTACTAGTTCTTCATATTATTATCGGTTCTATATCTGCATGTATTGATTTAATTTTGATGATCGGTCTATAATCATACACTAGGATTAATACATAAAGATGGAAAACACTAGTCGGTCTATAACTAGATGTAAAAGGTGATTCACTTATAACCGAGGGATCCAGAACCATAGTAATTAGGACAAATTGAACATGATGCTTAACAATGTCAGACGCGATCCAGTGACATGGAAACGTGCACTGTGGTCACCGGAGGGAATTATTATCTGGTCATGGCTTAAGAGCCGGGTATACTAAAAGATGAATTAGTAACACAAACTTAGGTGATTAAAGCTTAAACAATGAATCTAACGAGAATTTGTTTAAAGAGTAGTGTGAGTCTAGGGACAACACTAGTTACTTAGGCAAAGTGAATCTAACGAGAATTTGTTTAAAGAGTAGTGTGAGTCTAGGGACAACACTAGTTACTTAGGCAAAGTGAATCTAACGAGAATTTGTTTAAAGAGTAGTGTGAGTCTAGGGACAACACTAGTTACTTAGGCAAAGTGAATCTAACGAGAATTTGTTTAAAGAGTAGTGTGAGTCTAGGGACAACACTAGTTACTTAGGCAAAGTGAATCTAACGAGAATTTGTTTAAAGAGTAGTGTGAGTCTAGGGACAACACTAGTTACTTAGGCAAAGTGAATCTAACGAGAATTTGTTTAAAGAGTAGTGTGAGTCTAGGGACAACACTAGTTACTTAGGCAAAGTGAATCTAACGAGAATCTGAGCCGTAATTAAGTTTCCAACTGATGTGCTAAATCGAGTTTAAAAATTATAAACTAGAAATACCTAAAAACTCACTACTACACACTATCGGGCAGTGGACCCGATCGTATGCAATATAGTTAAAGAGTAAGTCCAGGTTCGTTCACGGGGATTGGTTTGAATCAAATGTTTAGTAAAATGGTTTGGAAAAAGGGTGTTGCTTTGATTCTCTCTTCGACAAGAACTTTTAAAGACAAAACGGATAAAGTAAAGGTAAACTCAAACAATAATGGTAAAGATCATCCACCTTGACTTCACTAGACTTCAAACATGATTGCTTTCAATTAAGACCAAATTCATTAAGAGTTGACAAGATAATCATGAAAGGATAAAATGCTCGCGTGGTACCACCAACCGTTACAAAACACGTTGACAAAATTATTCCTTATATTAAAATGACATTCACTATCATACCATGAACTAGTGATAATTGCTCATAGACAAGCAACCGTTGAAAATCACATATGCATTCGACTAGTACCACTAACGAAGAACACACATGCCACCAATATCAAATTAATACAAATAAAGGAATTAAATCATCAAGATCACGACACAACGATAATTGAAATCATCTCTTTGAATTAAAATATATAGCAATCACATCATTCATCTAGTTTCATCAAGGTGGACAATTGAAAGATTAGCCACTCATGATTAAAATGAAATTACAATCAAAATCAAAGAAGAACATGATTTACCAATTGTTTGAGGAAAAGAAATTGCAAGACAATAAGGTAGATACGATCTAGATGGGTGCACGTGAATCTTCAATGAATCGGGAGAAGATGAAATCTTGAATTGATCCTTTGAAGTATTTCCTCTTAGTGCAGCTCCTAGAAAGAGTATTTGATTACTTGGTAATTAGGTTGTGAAAACTATTTATACCCCCTCTCATTTTGGTGCAGAAACTGGCCAAAAACCCTTCAGATCCGTCCCTTCACTGCGGCGCAGTGGGCGTGTGATGCCCCCACTGCGTCGCAGTGCATATACACTGCCACATTTGCTCTTTTGTCAAAGCTGACTGCGGCGCAGTGGGCACATGTACATCCCACTGCGTCGCAGTACAATCTTACTGGTTTGAGCTCCCCTTCTCCCACTGGCTGACTGCGGCGCAGTGGGCCTTGATCACCCCCACTGCGTCGCAGTGCAAATATACTGGACTCGAAGCATAATTCCCCAAGGATGACTGCGGCGCAGTGGGATAGTAACCTCACCACTGCGTCGCAGTGCGAATACACTGGTCCGAAAGCCACACATCAATACTTGAAGATTTGCATAATCTCTAACTCTTTTCACGTATCGAACTCTCCAATCAACTTCATGGCCTCAAAATTATTCGAAATTGCACCAAATGGAAACGTCACCTGTTTAGAACCTGAAACCACTAACAAAACCATAAACGCACCAAATGCCAACAAAATCGCCTAAAAACATATAATAAAAAGGCCAATAACGATGTGGGCGATGGGTATAAATTGGTCATATCAAACCCCCCCACACTTGAGCATTGCTTGTCCTCGAGCAAATCCAACATTTAAAGAAAAAGTAATCCTTGGCAAAGAAGCTAAATAACAATTACGAGTATCAAAAAGAAGCAACACCACGTATGTCAATGACAAAGAAGTTGGATGAAGCAGCTTTAATCTTAAATGAAAACCCGAAATGTTTGACAATATCTGAACAATCCACAAGCCTCAATAACACGACTATGCACAAGTGAAACAAATGAACCAATCAACATCATTGAACTCCAACAAACTTACTTTTGGGGTTGAAAATATCAAGAATCACTCATAGCGCAGTCGTGATGCATATCTTACCATAGGCTTGAACAAGGATCATAGCTCCACCGACATGGCGTAAGCACCAAGTACATCATCAAAATATGGCATATAGGTTGGTTGTATAGTAAGGCTAAGGTATATGTAATGGAAATTTACCATGGGTGAGGGAGTGTAGGTTAGAAACGAAAGGAAACAATCAAATGTATAAGGTGAGTATAAAATATGAACAAAATAGTCTAATCAAAAACCCGTACCATTGATTGCCAACAAACCATGAACCCATAAATTGCTCATCCGCCAAGACACCTCAAAAATACCAAGCAAACTCGACACCATTGTGGTGTATCAACTTCAAACAACTTAAAAACAACCAAACCCTCCAATCTTAACGATACATCACAACTCTAGACATATAAAAATGAGAAGTACCCACTAGTAGCCCAAGTTCTTCATTTTATTTTTATTTTTAATTGAAATCAATCTTACTCTACTAGTAGGCACCCTCTTACAATGATGAACCATGTCTAACACATTTACTTTCTTTTGAACAATCCAACACATTCCCGAATACGTAAACTAATCTACGTCTTCCCCCAATTCAAAGCATAATCCAATCAATCAACCACCAAAACTCTCACAAACCGTCCAACAAACCAATGACAATCAATGGCCCCCCAGATTAGACTATCGGTATAGTAAGGTATAATTAGGTGAAGTTTACATAATTGAGGGGATTTATACAATGGAAAAGGCTAAGTTAAAAAGATGTATATGTAAGTGAGTATAAGTATAGTAAGGGTATGAATATACAAAAGGAGAGGTGAAAATAAAGAAAGAAAGAAAAGAATGGGTCAAACCTATATGCCAATTCGTCATCCGATGTACTTTTATCACAAAAGTGATCTCATTGCGGTCTCGTCACGATCACAAGGCCAAGTTCTAGCTCAACACATCACCGGCACACTCAAATCAAACAAAAGAACCCGGAAATGGAATAAATTAACCTCAAATTCGCACATCTTAGTGCAGAGTTCGAAATGGAACCCTTACTCCCAAATAAATCCAAGAGCCTAAGAGAGGGACAAATTACAAGGCAATCAAACCAAAACCGTAAACACCTAGCACATCTATATATGAACAATGAATCTCACAACTTTAGGTGTTTGGGAAATTTTGAGTATGCAAGTAATGTTATCAATCCACAAGGATAAGCCCAATAACCGTTCAGAACACATTTTGCCGATTAAACTTTTACCAAGGAAAAGAATTTGTAGTAAAATTGCTCATTAAATTATTATGAATTAAGTGACAAAAGCAATTTACCACAAGGACAAGCACAACTCAAGTTTTTTTTTTTAAAAATCACATCAACCTCTATTATCCCACCAAATTGACAACACCGATTCCAAACATGCACATCACAGTGAAGAGCTCAAAATAGAAACTCCTACCCTTGGATAAAATCCGAAGGCCCATGAGAGGGACACATCAACAAAACCGGTAGAAATCTCAATGGCAAAACAACAAAAGTGATGTACCCGGTAGCTTAAATCTATTTGCCACCCCCCCACACTTAAGATGGACAATGCCCTCAATGTCCATATTCGGTCAAACAAAGGTAAATAGGGGTAAGCACAATAGACAGAAAGAATGAGAACACATACCGGATAAAAGAACTGTGTGTGAACAATGTCAATAAAGATGCCAATCAAAAATATAGCGCTGAACTTACTGCCAGCATATGCACATGACATCAAAGTGAGCTACTAACATGATCACACAATCAAACAACTCCAACTGGTCCTCCCCCCACACTTGGGTTCCACTAGGTATTGCCATCAAACGGATAGACCTGTCCAACCTCAAATAGCAAGCATAACCAAATATCCATACAAAAATTAAACTAATCTACAGTCTCATGCAGAAAATTAAAGAAGCAAAAAAAAAGAAAAGAGTACAAATGTTTCATCACCCCGTAGGGTGGATACCAAACAAAAATAAATGATTAACAGTCATCCAAATCATAACCAAGCACATATGAGTCTCATTACACCACATGATCATCATCACTGAAACTGGCCATGATAGCCATAGGGAAGTCCGGATGTATCAAAAAGGTCGGTAACCCAAGTGCGCTCCCCCTCCTGACCGGAACTAGAGGCACCAACATCTCCTCCAGAAGGTCCACCACCAAAGCCCGATCCAGATCCTGCAACAAAACCAGGTTGAAAAGAAGATGATCCACCAACGAATCCCCCAGAACCATCAGCATCACCACCAGACGGTCCACTAGTCCATGGTCTCCAATCTGCGCTAGTACATGCATCAACAGAAGACCTGCCTCCAAAAGA
Source organism: Erigeron breviscapus (assembly GCA_034093135.1). Taxonomy (NCBI): domain Eukaryota; kingdom Viridiplantae; phylum Streptophyta; class Magnoliopsida; order Asterales; family Asteraceae; genus Erigeron; species Erigeron breviscapus. Next base: position 128,185,073 of record CM067167.1, read on the forward strand.
CCCAAACTGCACAGGACCATGAGGAGATCCACCAAGATCATGTGGGAAGAAAGAACCCCCTCCCTGACGATAAGTCGGAACATGAATAGGTGGTGGTGAAAATTCGGGGATAGGAGTATCAGGAACGAACGGCTGTCCATGGTACTGAGCGTCCCACATGGGCTGATAGTAATCAAGGGTATAGTTGGTGCGGGTCTGCTGCGATCCTATCCAAGTCATATCCTGGTCCATGCGCCGCTGATAATCATCAAAAGCTTGGCGGCTAGCCTGCTGCCCATCCATAATCTGCTGCAGCTGGGACCCTAAATCAGTCAAGTCAATACTAGGACGGCCCCGCCTCCTCTGAGGCTCCTGAGGGGCGTCCTCCATCTCATCATCATCAGAATCCTCCACCTCAGGAGGCGGTGCAGCGATAACACCAGTATCGTCCAACAACCTAGCCTGCTCATTCTTCTTCGGCTTCTTCACTATCTTGGCGATGATCAACTCCTTCTCAGTTAGATGCTCCTGACTAACCGGCAAAGACAATCCCTCATGGCATACATCAGTATCAAACACCCCCATCCTCTTGTAAATACGGGTGATAAAATGCCCAAGCACCAACCTTGAATCCGAGTGATTCACCATCCTGTCCAGAACAACCATCGGGGCCGAGGCAAACCTCCTCGGTGCCCCCTCAGTAAACAACTTAATCAGCCATAAGTCTAGCTGGTACGCCTTGTCCCAATGGGTGGACCTCTGTACCAGAAACGTTACAATCATCCTATGCAACATTCGCAGCTTGACACTTCTAATCTTAGACACACTACCAGAGCCACTAGAGGGCCAATCATGTCCCGAAATACGAGTCCAATACTGAGTTATTGACTCACCATCCCCCAAATCCTGCTTCACATACAACCCCTTTCTCAACAATGCCCTAAATTCCTGACTATCTAACTGGTTCCTCGTATACATTCCACAATAAAAACCAAATTCCGGAATAGATAACTTCCGAAGCTGTCCCCCGCAGAAAAAAGTTACTACCCTCTCTTCAAAAATATCGTTGACCTTATTAAGGTCCTTGGTCAACTTCAAAGTAGAATAAAACTCAAGACAGAGTTCACGAAAACATGGTTCCCGATTATGGAAAATGTTATGCCACATATCACAACTAACCACCCGTTCACCGATTGGAACCTCAATACGAAACCAACGACGGATGTCCTCCTGTAACCCATAATTTCTAGCAAAAATTGGGTCAAGATATTTTGGAGGGCAAACTACCTGTCGATGGAGAGCAAAGAGATTGTTCAAAAAGTTGTTCTTATGGGGCTGCCTAGCCCCATCGAACGCTAACCATGCGTGTGCTTCATCCATTTGGTTCTCTCCAAACTTCAAATCAGGTATTTCCGGCTCTTGCCTAGCCCTCTTGGATCCAGTACCGCTTCCCTGACCAACCTCCATCTGCCTTCTCTGAGATGCGGACTGTAAACACACCCAATAAAATAAACAAACAAACATTAGACAAACGGAATGCAAAACTGACATAACACAAATCTTTCAAAACAACTCCTGGACAGAAAGTTCCCACTGCGGCGCAGTGGGCCTGGGTGGTCCTCACTGCGTCGCAGTGAGGCAAAATACAAGTTTAGTCCAGAAGGTTTCCACTGCGGCGCAGTGGCACACATACACCACCACTGCGTCGCAGTGGCTAGGGTTTGCTGGGCAAGTACTTGGTGTTCATAATAACCTTCAGCAACAGGGGTACAATCAAACCAACAAACTACTAAATTTTAACAATGTAACAACAACTAAGCGAGCATTAACCTCCCCCACACTTGTCCATCAAAAACCCCAAAAATTTTCAAAAACCTAGTTTAAGCTATCTCAAATTTGGATGAACAAGTGTTTAAATCGAAAAATTAAACACCACATTGGTACCAACAGCCCGTAACTAACACAACCCACTAATTAATTTGAAAATTAACACCTAAAAATCAAAAATCAAAAATTGAAGAAAATAAAAAGAAAAGTCAAGATAACATACCTCTTTTCCCATGATGATGATAGAATGCTAGTAATGTAGGAGAAAAAGAAAAAGAAGAATGCAAGAATGGTGAAATACTGGGAGAAATTGAGAGCAAACTACACTGATAAGAAGGAGTGGTGAAAAGTAACCCAAGTTTTGACTGGCAATAATACATATAGATCTGGTTGACCGGTCAAAGGGACCACTGCGGCGCAGTGGTCATCAGACTCCCCCACTGCGTCGCAGTGGGGCATATTTGCTCCCAAGTCCAGTATAAATGGACTGCGGCGCAGTGGGCATATTCACCCCCACTGCGTCGCAGTGAAGACTCACTGGTCTCAACCCTCCAGTTTTTCCTTAGAAAAATTTTTGAAAATATACTTACCACCATCCGCATGACCTCAAAATTGCACCTGCACATTTCTTGACAAAACAAAATCAAACTGACTAATTAAATGAAAATAAAATAAAATGCAACAAAAATAACACGGGTTGCCTCCCGAGAAGCGCTTAATTTATTTACGAGTCGTTAGCTAGACTCGACTACCTTTCAAGGCTCGTATTCAAAAATGGGGATCTCCTCGATTATCCCATCCACTTGTTCTTCTTCCAAGTATAACTTCAATCTATGACCATTTACAATGAGAGAACCTTCACCATCTCTCTTGAACAGTTCAACATATCCCGACGGATAAACATGCTTGATTACAAAAGGTCCTATCCACCTAGAAGTAAGCTTAGGCTGCTTGATCTTAAACTTAGACAGAAACAACAAAACCTTAGCTCCTACTTTAAATTCCTTTCTACGGATCCTTTTGTCATGGTAAACTTTGGTCTTCTCCTTGTAAAGCCTTGAATTTTCATATGCACCTAACCTAAGCTCATCGAGCTCATGAAGTTGCAACATCCTAAGGTCACCGGCTTCCATCATATCCAAGTTTAAATTTCTCAAAGCCCAATATGCCTTATGCTCAATCTCAATGGGAAGACGACAAGTCTTACCATAGAGCAACCGGTATGGCGTGGTGCCAATCGGTGTCTTGTAAGCCGTCCTAAATGCCCACAAGGCGTCATCCAACTTCTTTGACCAAACCCTAGGGTTATCTCCTACCGTTTTCTCCAGTATTCTCTTCAAAGCCCTATTGGTGTTTTCTACTTGTCCACTAGTTTGTGGATGATAAGAAGTAGAGAAATAATGCACAACACCATATCTTTTCATGACCTTAGCTAATTGATTATTTGCAAAGTGGGTTCCTCGGTCACTAATTAAGGCTCTAGGGCAACCAAATCGGCAAAACAATTGTTTAAGGAAATCAATCACTACCCTAGCATCATTCGTGGGCAAAGCCTTGGCTTCGGCCCACTTAGACACGTAGTCAACGGCAACAAGAATGTATAGGAACTTGTTAAACGGTGGGAATGGTCCCATGAAGTCTATACCCCAAATATCGAAAACCTCACATACCTGAATGCTCTGTTGGGGCATCTCATCCCACTTAGTAATGTTTCCTTGCCTCTGACAGATGTCACAAGTTTCCACCAAAGTTTGAGCCTCCTTGAAAATGGTGGGCCAATAGAAACCTGCATCAAACACCTTTTTACCTGTAACTGAAGGACCGTAATGACCTCCAGTTGGACCATAGTGACAAGCATCCAGAATCTCCCGAGTTTCAGCTCCTGCTACACATCTTCTCACCATCCCATCTGCACAAACACGAAACAAGTATGGGCTATCCCAAAAATAGTATTTGGCATCGGAAATGAGCTTCTTCTTCTGTTGATGCGTAAAGTCATTTGGTATCTCACCTGCAACCAAATAATTAGCAATGTCTGCAAACCAAGGAGCATTATCAGAATTAGATATAAACATTAAACATTCATCAGGGAAGTGATCATTGATCTCCCCATCACGAAGTTCCTCCCGGTGAGGATCTTCCAAGCGACTCAAGTGGTCGGCAGCCAAATTTTCAGCCCCTTTCTTATCCTTGATCTCAATATCAAACTCTTGTAACAACAAGATCCAACGGATAAGCCTGGGTTTAGCATCTTGTTTGGAAAACAAGTACTTTAGGGCTGAATGGTCCGTAAAAACTATGGTCTTACTTAGAACAAGATATGATCTAAATTTATCAAAAGCAAAAACCACGGCAAGCAGCTCTTTCTCAGTTGTAGTGTAATTTTGCTGGGCGGGGTTCAATGTTTTGCTAGCAAAGTATATGGGCTTGAAATGCTTATCGACCCTTTGTCCAAGCACGGCTCCCACAGCAAAATCACTAGCATCACACATCAATTCAAAGGGCAATTCCCAATCCGGCCCGACCATGATAGGTGAATTGGTCAACTTTTCCTTTAGCACCTGAAAAGCACTTAAACACGCATCATCAAATACAAAAGGGACGTCCTTCTCCAACAAGTGGGTCATCGGACGAGTAATCTTAGAAAAGTCTTTAATGAAACGGCGGTAAAAACCGGCATGTCCAAGAAAACTCCTTACCCCTTTCACATTGGAAGGCGGGGGTAATTTGGCTATGACATCAATCTTAGCCCTATCAACCTCTATCCCAGCCTTAGACACTTTGTGACCTAAAACAATACCTTCGGTCACCATGAAGTGACATTTCTCCCAATTTAAAACAAGTTGTGCCCTCTCGCACCTTTCCAACATCTTATCTAAGTTATGCAAGCAAGTACGAAATGAGTCCCCAAAAACCGAGAAATCATCCATGAAGACCTCCATGGAGGTTTCAAGCATGTCCTGGAATATAGCAATCATGCACCTTTGAAAGGTGCCCGGGGCATTACATAGACCAAACGGCATTCGCCGATAAGCAAAAGTGCCAAAGGGGCACGTAAAAGTGGTCTTTTCTTGATCCTTTGGATCAATGGGTATTTGAAAGTACCCGGAAAACCCATCAAGGAAACAAAAATATTCATTACCTGCTAATCTCTCCAGCATCTGATCAATAAAGGGTAAAGGAAAGTGATCCTTTCGGGTGGCATCATTTAGCTTACGGTAGTCAATACACACCCGCCAACCCGTTATAGTCCTAGTAGCCAAAAGTTCCCTATTCTCATTCTCTATAACCGTCATACCCCCCTTTTTGGGCACACAATGAACAGGGCTAACCCAAGGACTATCAGCAATAGGGAAAATAATCCCTGCATCTAACAATTTAATCACTTCTTTCTTAACCACTTCTTTCATATTAGGATTTAGCCTCCTTTGTCGCTGGACAACGGGCTTAACATCATCGATAAAATCAATCTTGTGCTGACAAAAGTTAGGGCTAATACCTGGAATGTCGGTAGTCTTCCAAGCAAAAGCCCGCTTATGGGCTCGAAGCACGGTCAAAAGAAGTCCTTTCTCGTCACTCGATAAGGAGGACGAGATAACCACTGGTAGAGAGGATTCACCTGCCAAGTAAGCATATTCCAAATGGGCAGGCAATGGCTTAAGCTCCAAATCTGTAGGTGGTAAATCAACAGAATTAGGTACCAATGAGCTTCCATCAGCGACAACTCTCTCAAAGCTCTCATCCACTGGAGGTGTCTCCTCCAAGCTAAGTGCCATAACCTCAGCAAACAAAGCATCATCCGAAATTTCTCCAGCTCCTAGATAAGCAATCTCCTCATCTCCCATATCGGTCTCCATTAGCTCCTGAAATTCTCTGTCCAAAGCATCATCAATCACATCAATCCTGAAACATGACTCATCATTAGAATAAGAATGCTTGATAGACCTATCAACATTAAAAACAATCCTATCAGTACCCACTCCCAAAGAAATCTCCTTATCCTTCACACGGATGATAGCATCCGCGGTATTTAGGAAAGGTCGTCCAAGAATAAGGGGTACTTGAGCATCCTCCTCCATCTCTAGAATAACAAAGTCAACTAAGAAAACAATATGACCCACTTTGACTCTAATATTTTCAGCAATCCCCATGGGATACTGAAATGAGTGGTCGGCAAGCCTAATACTCATGCGAGTCGGGCGAAGGATTCCTAAAGCCAACTTACTCCAAACCGAGTAAGGCATCAAATTTATACTAGCTCCTAAATCGGCTAAAGCCTTACAAATAATGGTTCTAATAGAGCAAGTAATCAGAAAACTCCCTGGGTCTTCAAGCTTAGGAGGTATGCGGTTCTGCAAGATAGCAGAACACTCGGCATTTAGAAAAGTAGCTTTTGCCTCCTCCATCTTTCCTTTATCCGTCACAAGTTCCTTAATGAACTTGGAATAGTGAGGCATCCCCTGTATCAAATCAACTAAAGGAACATTAATATGAACATTAGAAATCATTTGAACAAACTTGTTATATTGTTCCTTTAGTTTAGCCTTCCTGAACCGTTGTGGAAATGGAACTTTTGGTTTATAAGCCTTAACCTCGGGTTCCACAACCGGTTCTGGTGGAGTGACCGGAGTCTTCACGGTCGGATTCTCCTCCATCTCAATCTCCTCTTCAATCTCAGAATAACAAAGTCAACTAAGAAAACAATATGACCCACTTTGACTCTAATATTTTCAGCAATCCCCATGGGATACTGAAATGAGTGGTCGGCAAGCCTAATACTCATGCGAGTCGGGCGAAGGATTCCTAAAGCCAACTTACTCCAAACCGAGTAAGGCATCAAATTTATACTAGCTCCTAAATCGGCTAAAGCCTTACAAATAATGGTTCTAATAGAGCAAGTAATCAGAAAACTCCCTGGGTCTTCAAGCTTAGGAGGTATGCGGTTCTGCAAGATAGCAGAACACTCGGCATTTAGAAAAGTAGCTTTTGCCTCCTCCATCTTTCCTTTATCCGTCACAAGTTCCTTAATGAACTTGGAATAGTGAGGCATCCCCTGTATCAAATCAACTAAAGGAACATTAATATGAACATTAGAAATCATTTGAACAAACTTGTTATATTGTTCCTTTAGTTTAGCCTTCCTGAACCGTTGTGGAAATGGAACTTTTGGTTTATAAGCCTTAACCTCGGGTTCCACAACCGGTTCTGGTGGAGTGACCGGAGTCTTCACGGTCGGATTCTCCTCCATCTCAATCTCCTCTTCAATCTCATCATCATTAGCTCCTGAATCCTGAACATCTGAAACAACCACATTAGGCATAGTAGGAGGGTCATAAGATTTACCTGTACGAGTTGTGATGGCCTTGGCTTCCTCATTACGGGCTTGAGGTGGAGTGTACTTCTGCCCCGAATTATGTCCTTGATTCGGTCCCATGCTAAACTGAGGCTTCGGATTCTGTTGAGTATTGCTAGGTAAGGTACCATGAGGCCTAGAAAGTGCAGCCATCCTACTCTCAAGATCCTTAAAGTTCACACATTGATTCTTCATGTTTATCTCAACCTTGCCATCAATCCTATCCAACCTCTCATGCAATGCTTTCGTGTCATCCCGAATCATCTTAATACTAGTGTTAGTTTCAGCCTGATTACTTACCAATTGTTTCATCATTTCCCTCAACTCGGCATTTGGATCGGCATTAGAAGAAGAAGAAGATCCAGATCCTTGTCCTTGTTGAGTTTGATGTTGTGGCTGACTTTGAAAGTTATCCCTTTGCCATCTATTTCCTGAAAAACGAGAGTTGTTAGTAGGAAAAGAAGAGTTATAAGGAGGATTACCTGAAGAACGGTTCTGGAAACCGGTATTGCGCGGGTAGCTCCCTTGTTGTTGATTCTGGATGTAACTCACATCTTCGGGTCCCCGATTGGGACAATCTTCAGAATAATGCATATTACCACAATGGTCACATCCATCCGCTACTACCTTTACATCCCGTTCAATGGCCCCAAACCGACTCTCTTGCATAGCAAATCCCTTTTCCATGCGCTCCGATAGCGCTCTAATCTCTCCTATCATCCCCGAATCATGACTAGCCTCAACCTTTGCAACTCTACCTTGGCTAGTACCTTTCTTTAACCTTCTCTCATTCTTCAAAAATCTATCATCATCCATATTCGCATTGTCCTTTGCCATGGACTCCAAAATTTCAAAACCTTCATTTGGTGTGATCTTGTTGAAACCACCCCCAAAAGCATATCCTAATTCCCGCTTAGACTTCTTATCTAGGCCATCAAAGAAGAGCTCAACATATTGCTCCTTAGTCATGTTATGGCCCGGGCAATTCCTTAACATCTCCTTGAATCGGATCCATGCATCCACTACATCTTCATCTTCATCTTGAGCAAAAGACCTAATCAAATTTTCCAACTTCCTTTGAGTTCTAAGTGAGTAGAACTCACCAATGAAAGCTTGCTTGAGTTGGTCCCAAGTTGCTATGGAATTTTCCGGGAGATCGTTAAACCAATCAAGAGCATCACCGGTAATGGACATTGGAAATGTCTCAAGTTTAACGGCATTCATTTGGTTGTTCCCATATTGGTATAACCGTGCCAACTTCTCAAACCTTTCCAAATGTTGATATGGATCCCATTTCCTTTTACCGTCGAATTGTTGCTCCTCAATGCTTTTAAGATGATTACCCTTAAGATTGAAATCATGACCAATGGCTGGAGGTCTTATAGGGCTACCACGGTTGGCAGGAATAGTACGAACCCTCTCGCCATACCGTATATCATTCGGGTCCCTTTCTTCATCTCCCATTGTCTCCTCTAACTTAACTTCAAGATTGAAAAATTCTTCCAAATAGAACCCCTCCTCGTCAGAATCAGGAGTGGGTCTAGCAATAGGTGAGAATGGTGTTGGTGTTGTGTAGTTAAACCTACGTCTTGTTGGTGTTCTCAAAGGACTATTAAGAGGTAAACCTGAAGACCGCAAGTTCATCAACCAAAAAGTAGACCTGCAAAACACAACTAACCAAACACGTCAACTGCACCTGTGATAAGCAAAGAAAAGAAAAACTAAACTATAAAGCAAGTAACTTCCTCACGCACGAGGAAGGATCAAACCACTAAATTAACAACTAAAACAGCGCACAATCCCCGGCAGCGGCGCCAAAAACTTGATGTGCTAAATCGAGTTTAAAATTATAAACTAGAAATACCTAAAAACTCACTACTACACACTATCGGGCAGTGGACCCGATCGTATGCAATATAGTTAAAGAGTAAGTCCAGGTTCGTTCACGGGGATTGGTTTGAATCAAATGTTTAGTAAAATGGTTTGGAAAAAGGGTGTTGCTTTGATCTCCCTTCACTGCGGCGCAGTGGGCGTGTGATGCCCCCACTGCGTCGCAGTACATATACACTGCCACATTTGCTCTTTTGTCAAAGCTGACTGCGGCGCAGTGGGCACATGTACATCCCACTGCGTCGCAGTACATATACACTGCCACATTTGCTCTTTTGTCAAAGCTGACTGCGGCGCAGTGGGCGTGTATGCCCCCACTGCGTCGCAGTACATATACACTGCCACATTTGCTCTTTTGTCAAAGCTGACTGCGGCGCAGTGGGCGTGTGATGCCCCCACTGCGTCGCAGTGCATATACACTGCCACATTTGCTCTTTTGTCAAAGCTGACTGCGGCGCAGTGGGCGTGTGATGCCCCCACTGCGTCGCAGTACATATACACTGCCACATTTGCTCTTTTGTCAAAGCTGACTGCGGCGCAGTGGGCACATGTACATCCCACTGCGTCGCAGTACATATACACTGCCACATTTGCTCTTTTGTCAAAGCTGACTGCGGTGCAGTGGGCACATGTATGCCCCCACTGCGTCGCAGTACATATACACTGCCACATTTGCTCTTTTGTCAAAGCTGACTGCGGCGCAGTGGGCACATACACATCCCACTGCGTCGAATAATGCATATTACCACAATGGTCACATCCATCCGCTACTACCTTTACATCCCGTTCAATGGCCCCAAACCGACTCTCTTGCATAGCAAATCCCTTTTCCATGCGCTCCGATAGCGCTCTAATCTCTCCTATCATCCCCGAATCATGACTAGCCTCAACCTTTGCAACTCTACCTTGGCTAGTACCTTTCTTTAACCTTCTCTCATTCTTCAAAAATCTATCATCATCCATATTCGCATTGTCCTTTGCCATGGACTCCAAAATTTCAAAACCTTCATTTGGTGTGATCTTGTTGAAACCACCCCCAAAAGCATATCCTAATTCCCGCTTAGACTTCTTATCTAGGCCATCAAAGAAGAGCTCAACATATTGCTCCTTAGTCATGTTATGGCCCGGGCAATTCCTTAACATCTCCTTGAATCGGATCCATGCATCCACTACATCTTCATCTTCATCTTGAGCAAAAGACCTAATCAAATTTTCCAACTTCCTTTGAGTTCTAAGTGAGTAGAACTCACCAATGAAAGCTTGCTTGAGTTGGTCCCAAGTTGCTATGGAATTTTCCGGGAGATCGTTAAACCAATCAAGAGCATCACCGGTAATGGACATTGGAAATGTCTCAAGTTTAACGGCATTCATTTGGTTGTTCCCATATTGGTATAACCGTGCCAACTTCTCAAACCTTTCCAAATGTTGATATGGATCCCATTTCCTTTTACCGTCGAATTGTTGCTCCTCAATGCTTTTAAGATGATTACCCTTAAGATTGAAATCATCTCTTTGAATTAAAATATATAGCAATCACATCATTCGTCTAGTTTCATCAAGGTGGACAATTGAAAGATTAGCCACTCATGATTAAAATGAAATTACAATCAAAATCAAAGAAGAACATGATTTACCAATTGTTTGAGGAAAAGAAATTGCAAGACAATAAGGTAGATACGATCTAGATGGGTGCACGTGAATCTTCAATGAATCGGGAGAAGATGAAATCTTGAATTGATCCTTTGAAGTATTTCCTCTTAGTACAGCTCCTAGAAAGAGTATTTGATTACTTGGTAATTAGGTTGTGAAAACTATTTATACCCCCTCTCATTTTGGTGCAGAAACTGGCCAAAAACCCTTCAGATCCGTCCCTTCACTGCGGCGCAGTGGGATAGTAACCTCACCACTGCGTCGCAGTGCGAATACACTGGTCCGAAAGCCACACATCAATACTTGAAGATTTGCATAATCTCTAACTCTTTTCACGTATCGAACTCTCCAATCAACTTCATGGCCTCAAAATTATTCGAAATTGCACCAAATGGAAACGTCACCTGTTTAGAACCTGAAACCACTAACAAAACCATAAACGCACCAAATGCCAACAAAATCGCCTAAAAACATATAATAAAAAGGCCAATAACGATGTGGGCGATGGGTATAAATTGGTCACATCACCAACAGTCTAGCAAGTAGGTAGAATAATATCCGGTCGTATCATGAGATCTGAGATGCCAAACAAGTATTTTAATTTTATTACTGTTATTTGCTTTTTCAAATCTTTTTCAGACTAAGCCTCTCGCTGAATAAGCGGTTGCGGCTTCTATTTTACTTTTCAGTGTTTATTAGTTTTAATAGAAAATCGTGACAACCCCCAACCGCTAGAATTACACATATTATTAGATTAGGTAGTGCAAACGTCCCTGCGAACGATCATGTACTTATCACTTACTATACTGCACTTGACCGGGTCCTCTGCCCGTAATTGTGTGTTTAGTTTGAGATATTTACTTGTACAACATTTTTATAAATTTAAATACGAAAAACACCCATCAAAGCCCCATATCTCATATCACATATCAAGAGGTTCTTAGGCCTCATAATTCACATATCAATGGTTTCTTAAACCTCATACAACATATAGCCCCTACTTAGGCTTAACACCAAATCGATTTCCATATACGGATTCCACCATCATATGGTAATCGACCCGACACATACATAAAGATATGCAAATATACTCACCTCCTTCGCGACTCGAATCAACAACTATATAATATATACAATGCACAATTTCAAGCTTATATATATATATATATATATATATATATATATATATATATATATATATATATATATATATATATATATATATATATATATATATATATATATATATATATATATATATATATATATATATATATATATATATATATATATATATATATATATATATATATATATATATATATATATATATATATATATATATATATATATATATATATATATATATATATATATATATATATATATATATATATATATATATATATATATATATATATATATATATATATATATATATATATATATATATATATATATATATATATATATATATATATATATATATATATATATATATATATATATATATATATATATATATATATATATATATATATATATATATATATATATATATATATATATATATATATATATATATATATATATATATATATATATATATATATATATATATATATATATATATATATATATATATATATATATATATATATATATATATATATATATATATATATATATATATATATATATATATATATATATATATATATATATATATATATATATATATATATATATATATATATATATATATATATATATATATATATATATATATATATATATATATATATATATATATATATATATATATATATATATATATATATATATATATATATATATATATATATATATATATATATATATATATATATATATATATATATATATATATATATATATATATATATATATATATATATATATATATATATATATATATATATATATATATATATATATATATATATATATATATATATATATATATATATATATATATATATATATATATATATATATATATATATATATATATATATATATATATATATATATATATATATATATATATATATATATATATATATATATATATATATATATATATATATATATATATATATATATATATATATATATATATATATATATATATATATATATATATATATATATATATATATATATATATATATATATATATATATATATATATATATATATATATATATATATATATATATATATATATATATATATATATATATATATATATATATATATATATATATATATATATATATATATATATATATATATATATATATATATATATATATATATATATATATATATATATATATATATATATATATATATATATATATATATATATTCATATATCTGTATTCATATATATATCATATTATATATATATATATATATATACTTCTTTAAAAATATATATTATATACACACATATATATATATAGTTAAACTTATCAAGCAACTCAATACAAACTAGGTTTTACAAGAATTTGGGGAAAAACTATGCATTATTCACTTTCTAGCAAAATCCCCAAATTGGGTTACTTCAAGAACCCTAATTTCTCATAATAATCAAAACTAGGTTATAAGGATTGTTACCTCAAGGATTCAAGAACAACAATTCAAGATTTTAAATCCCAATTCTTCTCTTTTTCCCCTATGTGTGTTGACACACACACTAACACCACACACAATTCTTCCCAATTTAATTCTTCACAATAATATGCTTGCTATGATTTCAAGTAAATGATTTTAGATGATTGAAGGATTTGAATTTGATATGGAATAGAATTGAGTAGAAGATTAGAGAAGGAAGGAAGAATAAGTGGAAGTATGTATCACAAGTTGGGAGGATGGATGGCAGCCCCTTTTCAATTTTTGAGGGAAATATATCCGCTATCGCTTAAAGTTCCAACTAAATTAACCCCGTAACCAAAAATAAAATACTAGGAAATTATTTTAATGTCAAAACTATAAAAAGGAGTTAATTTCTTTACCTTAAAAACTTTGGGGTGTTACACATGGGCCTGTTTTGCCAAACTGTGAAACTTTTTTTTTTTTGTCTTCTTCCTTGTAAGTGACCGTTGCATTAAAAAAGAATAAAAAAAATAAAACGGAGCATAAACGTTCGTCCCTCCTGGGAGAACGAATGGAAGGGACGAATCATGCGAACGAATGGGGGACGAGTCCCACCCAATGGTGTGGACTCGTCCGTCCCTTGCGAACGAGTGGGGACGAACCCATTGGGGAGCCTCTTAGTAAAAAGTATAACTATGATATTTATGTAATAATTTTTTAATATACACAATACAATTAAACTATTATACAATATTTATTATATAAAAATATATTGTTGTATATAGATTATTATTCTGCTTGTTACACGGGAAAATATATCTAATAGTATTAGTGTACATTTTCGAAGATGTGAAGTGGTAGACATTATATATCGTAAGTTGTAACTCAGTTGTAATTTCTAGAAAATATAACTATTAGTAAATACTAGCATGGTTACCGCGCAATGAGGGGTATTCGTGGCGACGACGGTGTGGTGGTGGGGGACGACTGTTGGTGGTAGAGGCGGTTCCGAGTGGTGTAGATAATTGATGTAAAAGTAATTGATGTAAAGGGTTAGTGAGGATATTTTAAAAGATAAAGTACTGATAGTGTAATAGAATCATTAAGGATATTTTAGACAATTTCCCCCATATAACTTTTAACCTAAGGCTATTCTTTTTAAAATATAGTATAGATGTTATTAGGAAATGGTTAGATCAAGCTATGCGATATATAAACATTCACCCGAATATGGAATTGTAGTTGTAAACTATTTGTATTGCTAGGATGATTTAGTAAGATATATTGGGATCCAAAAATAAAAATGCAAGTATATGACAAGGTGGAACACTCTTATGCCTAATACGATTAACATTTTTATTTGGTAGACTTTTACTTGACCGCCTTCCTACTCGGAACAATCTTGCTAACAAAGGCATTGATGTCCTTTCGGTATTGTGTCCGCTTTGTTCTGAAGATACAGAAACTACACACCATCTTTTTCTGATGTGTAGTATTGCTAATGAATTATGGCATCTTATTATTGGATGGCTTGATATTATCCCTTGGTTGTTGCAAGCTAATTCTTTGGCAGAAGCTCTCGAGTTTATTGATGATATGCATATTAAGTCTAGTAAGAAGCTTTGCATTGAAGCAATCTTACTTTGCATGGCTTGGTTTAGTATTGAAATGGCCCCGGGCCAAAATCGGCCGAGCTTCCTTTCTGACTCAATTGTGTCACAATGGTTTGTATGAGATTCTATCAGGTGTAGGAAACTTCATATCTCGTGGGATGAATGGTTTAAAAACCCACTTCTATCGTTGTAGTTTTGTAGGTGTCGATTGTGATTGCTATGGCTAATCACGGGTTTTTTTGGTATCGTTCCTTGAGACTTATTTGGGTCAGCATAAAAACACTAAAGAGTGAAAACTGTTGGTTCGGTCTTTGTTTGTGAGAGTTTTTCTCGTGTCTCGCTTCGTAATTGACACGAGTTTTTTGACCCTTTTTGTTCACATCGCAGTTTAAGTCTCAAGATTGTATCTATGGTCGTCGTTTCATGTGTTGATCTCCTAGATATTGCAATTGTGTTTGTAACTCTATTTAACATCCAGTACATTGCTAGTTGCATGTCTGTTTATTTTTATAATATATTGTCGTTCTAAAAGAATAATTGAAAAGAAAAATAGATAAAAATCAACATTAATGGTTGAGCTAGAAAAATAAATTTCTTTGAAAAAAAATAATAATAAAAATTCAAGGTGGCATATTCATAAATTAACTTTATAAAATCATATTATTTATTTAAGGAAAATGATAATGAAGAGTCGGCCCTGATGGTGGGCCAGCTGGGCGACAGCCCATAGCAGCACATTAGAGGTGGGCAGCAACGTGAAAGTCTAAGGTATTCATTCTGGGCTCATTTCGTTTGAAATTCATACTGGACAGCAATGGTTATATGGTTTAATATTGCTGTTGGTATATACCAATTATTGATTATTGGCCGACTAAAAGAGTAAAAGTACAAGAAAAGTGAAACTATAATTGATTTGCTGTGTGGATGTATATCGCAATAGCGCTGAAGATATAAAAAGTGAAGTATGGATGCCGGAGAAGATAGAGTGTGATATTGTATGGTTGTAGGCTAGTAGGCTTACGTAGCCGACTCAAAACTAGTAAGAAATTATTTTATATATATTTTAAGGGAAATGATTAATCCTCCTAACTAATATCTTAAAAATCCTCCTATGATGATATGTGGAAAAATCAGAGGGCAAGTGTAACACCCCAATTCTAAACCCAAAATACGGAGTGTCACGATCGAATCTAAACAATAATACAAGAGTGTTATCCAAAATTTTCTCTTAATATTTTTACAATCATCGTCATAGCCTAATATAATCCTCAACCTTGATCTTTAACAAATCCATTATGCGCGGAAGCTAGCTAAAAGTCCAGATCTTCTTCCTTTCTTAATACCTGCCGCAGGGAAAGAAAAACTGCGGCTGAGCCAATTGCTCAGTGCGCGGATACAACAAAGGTAGATACAAACAAAAATATTTTTTTTGATAAACAAGTCATATGATGCGAATCAAATAAGTATTACAAATGAACATGAACGAAATGAGAGCTGAAATGAACTAAGAAGTCAAAGGGGTATGAATAGTCGGGTCCAAAATTCCGACGCTTGCATATCAAGTATGTTAGATATGACAAACACCGGCCGAAATTCCAACACTTGCATATCAAGTATGTTAGATACAACAAGTATTGGCCGAAAGGTGCACATAGGACTGCAGATCCATATGTACCAAAGGTGAATGAGGAGTTGGCACACACCCCAATCACAATCCAAAACACAAACACAAACTAGGGTCAACCCATACGCCCCCTAACACCATTATACGGCCAACGAAGAGGAGACGCCGTAACCGATCACACTGCTACGGAAGTGTCGCGCCATCAGTGCCACAATGACGTGCCTATGGTACCCCCATAGGTGGTTAATAACCCGCATACCCAGAGTAGATAATCAAAAAGCTAAATAGAAGCTCATAACAAAGGAACCAATAATTCAGGTTGTCACAATATCAAAGGCACATATAACATGGCAGCAAATGAGCAAATATAATGCTAATCTAAGGATACAATAACAAAGAGCACTAACAAAGATGCCATATCAAATAGATCAGATCAATGAAGCAAGTAATTGATAGAATCAAATAAGGTCATACAAGAAATATTTGCAGGCAAAGCTATGACAAGAATCAAAGAGGACCTTAAAGACAAGGTCAGATAGTCGTACAATTATAGAACGCACAAGGAATTCAAATCATAGTTTTGATATTTTAAATAAACAAGAATCCGTACCTCAATAATGATCTAAAACTTTAAAGTCTTAACGGTCACTGAATCCAAACAATATCTACATGAAACGATTTATATGATTTAGTGTTCTCTTTTTGATGTTATTATATCCGATGCTTTAAAGGCTTGTGTTATTAAACATAATCAGTTCCTCGTATTTACCAGTTTAATTTTCGTTGCCTATATATCATGCCATATTGACTCTGTACTCTGTTAAAACCTGAATTTATTATAAAAGGCTTCTATTGTTTGTCTGTATCAAAATATGTATAACCATATTTGCATTAACTAGTTTATAAAGAAGGCCATATATTAGTCTATGCAAATTGGTCTAGTAGATATAAATATATACTTATATATAGTGAAACAAAATTGTGACAGCAAACCTATATCGAAGAATTCATTTGACCTTATATAATAATACGGAGTATAGCTTAAATCAGATATGCATCCTTTATTTTAAAATTGACTATATCAGATTAATACAACAATTAGTCATGGCATGATTTCTTCTTTGTTAATATATATATATACCATATAAGTACGCCATTAAAACCGACTTAAAAGCTCGACTTTAGTTTTTCTGCTTAGCGACTTAGAATCAATATATTTTTACATAAATATATTGTTTGATTATGATTAACTACAAACACTACTAGAAAAATAGCCTTTAATGACACCTAAATTATGACACACGCATTTTAATGACAAGCAAAAACGTGTGTCATAAAAATACTGTCATAATTTGTAAAATCTGAAGGGTTTATGACACGCAATTTTTGGTGTCATAAAAAAAGGTAGTGTAACACGGGATACACTTTCTTTGCGTGTCATCCCTGGGTGTCGTCTTATAACTTTGTTACAAAAGCTTATATTCCCACTAAAACAAAAAAAACCTCAAAAAAACCCCTAAGTGTCGACCCCAATCGTTTCCTCTCTCAATCTCTCCCCTTTCATTTGCAGCCACCATTCGTTTCACCAACACCAAGGTCGCCGTCATGGATTCAGATGTGTAAATTGGGTAATCGACGCCGCCGTGAATCGGGTAATAAATCTGTTTTCATTCAGATCATAAATCTTTCAAATTTTCTTTTTAAGATTTGGGGGTTTCATCAATATATATGATTATAAAAATTTATTTTCCAAGTTTGTTGTTTTTGATATTTTGTTTTAATTTTCAGATCTGGAGTGAAGATATATGATATTTTGTTTTAACTTTCAGATCTGGATCTACTAATATATATTTGTACTGTTAATTACAGAGTTAATCTGTTGAATTTGTTATGTTTGATTTTAGGAAGAAGCGGCCGAGGCAAGTAGATTTATCGGAAGTTATCGATTTTAAATCTATTTCAGAATCCTTTGATGATAACGATGAACTTCCGAGTGGCGTATCGAAGCTTGAATGTCGATTCGATAGCCCGGTTTTCTGCTTGGATGATTGCCCTGGTATGCCTCATCCTTTTATCATTCTGATTTAGATTAGTACTTGTTTTTGTTCTTTCACCTAGCATATGTAACTAATTTTGACTACATTGTCTCTCTGTATATAAACGATTTTATTTTTTTCGTTTGCTTAATGTAACCGACCTTTATTTTGTTACGAATGCAGGTACGTGACCTTTTATAGCTGCTAAAAGTGTCACGTAGTATGCAATGGTGACGAAATAAAAGTTTGTTACATAAACGCTAAAAATATAATGGAATTAGTTTTGTTTGTAATAAGTTCTTTGTTTATAAAAATGACGATGAATGCATATTATGTTAGTTTTTGTTGCATTTAGAACAGTGTTTTGTAGTCATAGATGGGCTTGTTCTGAAGAACTTGATTCATCAGTAAACGGAAGTACAATTAAGTCGGTATCTGCATCTGTCCTGTTACGGAAGTTAAGATGGAGTACTCTTGGTCTGCAATTTGATTGGTCAAAGGTAAACGTTTTGTTACCATCCTTCACATTATGCAACTTGTTGTTGCCTTCTTGGGGTAATGTCAGGGGGAAGTTAAATGTCCGCTCCACACTCATAAGACATCTTTAATTTCAAGATAGTAACTAAGAAATAATCATATTTTGTCAGTTTTATGAATGCGACATGTAATGGCTAGAATGGTATATTTGGGTGAAAATATCTTATTTGCTATGTTTATGTAAATCGTGATTTTATTATCACTTTATGGTATTTGTTAAGGTGCTCTCTTATGGTGACTATGCGGAAGTTTATTGCATCTAAGTAGCATAAATCTTAAGTTGTGGGCATATCTAGTTTATAAAGAAGAAAAAACGCTCAATGAAACAGTCAGAGCACCACACATTTGTTTCAGCATTGTGACATTATTTGTTTGTTCCTAGTTGATTAACTCCAGATATGTCTGTGCAGAGGAGCTATAATGTTTCACTCCCCCACGACAAGATCCCGGATGCACTTTGTCAACTAGCTAAGAATATGGCAGCTCCTGCAATGCCAGTTGGAGAAGAGTTTCGCCCAGAAGCTGCAATTGTTAATTACTTTGGGTCAGGTACTACTTGCATTCTAACTTTCCTAGATTTAACATCTTTATTTTGATATCTTTGATTAATATGATTGTGGTCAGTAATTATCGAAAGCCCATATATAAAAAGTACTGTACTTGATTAGTTTTCCCTTGTTTAAATTTATGTCATGTAAGGTTAGAGAATTAGACGTGTTTAGAAAGGCCCTTTTGACTGAAGATAGAGAAATTGAACAAAAGGTTATTATTGCCATTTTGCCTTCTTAATTATATATACAGCTAACCTTCTACTGAACAGTCTAACCATTACAAAGTAAGAAAGATTGCTTATGGTGCAGCTAACCTTCTTAAATAATAAATGTATGCGTACTTATGTTGCCAATTTCTTGTAATACATATATTGAATTATTGATCACAGATGGACTGCAATTACTCAGCTTGCTCACCATGAGATGATCTTCGTGCCAATTGGATATACTTTTAGAGCTGACATGTTCGAAATGGAGAAGGCGAAAGGTGGAAGTCCATATGGTGCAGGTACTTATGCAGGGGATGGGTCAAGACAACCATCTGAGCTCGAGTTGCAGCAAGCTTTCCAATCAGGGTAAGCACATTGCTACCGTCGCCAAGAAACTCAAGGGAAGCCCGTGATGTGCATCTAACTCACTGAAACAATGTCAAGCTAGATACAATTAGGTTACCTGTTACTAACTTGTGGTTGTATGAAACACATTGTTTTGATATATATGAAATTCGCTCTTTTGCTATTTGTGTATTTATTTGTATTATGAGATTAACTGTTATTTAATGTGTGGATATTAGTAATTTTATAAAAAAAAAATTTTAATTTTTTTTGAACCATGACACGCAAAAAAGGTGTCATAAAATAGTGTCATAAAAGTGTGTCGTAAAAGGGTGTCATAAAAGCGTGTCATAAATTCATGACGCGCGAAATGCGTGTCATAAAGCTTTATGACGGGTCGATTTATGACACCAAAAAGCGTGTCATCTGACCCCTTTTATGACACGCAATCGGTGTCATTAAAGGCATTTTTTCTAGTAGTGAAATATATTAGCATGCTTTTTAGGTTCTATTAACGTAACTTATCAATCTACCGATGAACTCCATATTCATTGTTCATTACATGAATAGTGAATTTTTAGTTTTCGAAAACCGTATAGTAATGAACCAGAATTATATCAGAAGCAAATACATAAAATTGATATATAATGAGGCGATCGATTATACCTTCCAAGATAGACGCAGGCTCCAAAATAAACCCGAAAAGAACTGGAGAGGGTCTTGCACGAATGATGTGATCGCTAATGATACCCACGATACGAACTCCTACTGTTATCTCCCTAATGATACCCACGATCTCTCGTATATTCCTTCTACTTTCTATTTAGACGTGATGTTAATTATAATTGATGTACTATATATTAAGGTTTTAGGTAAAATAAAACAAGTATTAAAGTAAAATAAATAAAACAATAGGTTTATCCTTCACTGAAAATCATCGTGCATCATAAAAATCATCGTGTATCAATTGCTTCATGAATCTTCGTGCATCAATTTAACCATGATCTAAGGGTCAAGATCTTGTCTTATTTGTTTTACTTTAATACTTGTTTTACAATACTCAACCCCTATATATTAATTATGAATGATCGAATGTAGGCAGCAGAGAGTTTCTAACTGGAGATAAAAAAGTTTGTGGGAGTGAATATATATACATAAGAGACTTGAATAATAACTCATCTAGGAGAATGAGATATCGATCTGAAAGTCGGCCGTATTTTTAGTGACTTTTGTTATTGTTGATAAGTCCATATGTGCTTTTAGTTTTAAACTTGATCACCTAATCTCTATTACATTATAAAACATTTGTTTCCTTCAAATTTTTTTAACTTTTCAACTTTGTACACCTACGAATGCATAATGTACTATACATCTATATACATCTCAACCACTCATTTTTCTCTCTCCTCCATAAATCATTTTATTCATCTAATTCATTCAAAATCTTTTATCTCAAAAACCGTACATCGATAAATTATAAAAATTATATGGATGTTCTTAAAATTTCATGCTATTTCATTAGAGATGTCATTCGATATACTTTCGACGAATTTTTAAATCCTAGGGCGAAGCCCGTACGACTAAGGCATTTGGCTATCACACTCTATGACATATCACCTCCTATGACCTATCACACTCTATGACCTATCACCCTCACCATCTTACTGCCGCAATGCGCGGGTACTTTCTCTCGTTTCTATAATGTTTATCCATAATATTTGAACATCTAGCAATTATTATTTTAATGCTCCATAGTAAGATAAATAAACAACTAAAGTTACGTACTTATTATTGTTAAAAACTTGGGGTATTATAGCAAGATTAGGAAAGAGAATTAGTGAATACCACATGTCATCTTTTTATAAATTTAAGAGGATTTTTAGGCTAATCTTTAGAAGAATTTATCATTTTCCATATTTTAAACACAAGGAATTATATATCAAAAGTCAAGAGATACAGAGTGATATATTTGAAAACATTGTTCGTTTTATCTTTATATTATTATCTATTTTATGCTATAAATTAATTCTTGTCATCTATAAGCATGATTAAATTGTAACACCCCAAGCCGGAGCTCGGAATGTCACGGAAAACACATAGCACCCGGTGGAATTACAATAGAACTATCTAAATGCAATTATAGATTCGGTGAATCCAAAACATAGTAAAACGAGTAACAAATAGCTATCAAGGTCTACATAATAACATCCAGAGATGACGAACAAATCCTAAGTATAATGCAAAAGGCAGGCTAATGAATCCTTGATCCATGAGGTCCAAGTCCGGGTTAGACAGCAAGCAAGCAACTAAACTCCACGTCCTGGGAGTACCTGATTACCTGAAAAGTGTACTAAGCACAGTCAACACAAGGTTGGTGAGTTCGTAGCAATGGTCCATAAAGAACCAACGACAATAATCACAATAACGAGTAGAGGCTAGGCATGACTTACAGCGAGCCTCTAAGCAACACAATATCGTCCAACAACAAGATTACACAAGACAACAATGTGTAATGAGAATGCACAAATGATATATGAAGCAATGCAATGCCAAATGCATGAATAGGTCAACATGCCTATCCTATGCGTGAACGCCGGTCACTAATGCAACGATACCCTTCTGTCATCGCAATGAACAAGGCTGTATCTCAAAATCATCGAGATATATATGTCTATATACTCGGGGTCAGGAACTACATCCAAAATGGGTGCATACATCTATGCACCAGGATGTCGGCAATCCCCTGCCGAGGGCTCATCAACAATGTATGCAATGCTTACAATCAAATGTAAATGCATGCTCATGAACCAACAATCAATGTACAATGAACCTGTGCCACCCAACCAATATTCCTCAAACATGCTCAGCAATCAAAATACGACAACCATAAGTCAACAATCGATAATCGTAACGGGGCACACTTGTCAACAGAGGGACATATGCACAACATATGCATCAATCAAAATTAATCCTTAATCACAATATAAACCAACTATACGTACATATACTTCAGAGGATTTTACTTTCTTCGAGTCCCAGATGCTTATGTATAGGGTCACCCGCAGCCTTCCCACCACATCTAAAACCCAATGAAGGCATAACCGACTTCCATGTATGTACGTCTATCCTAATGTATAAGTAATACTTAACGAAAACACAATCCAAGTCAAACAAACGAAAAGGGCCGTCACATCAATCCAACAATCATGTCAAACAATCAATAGATACAAGTAAACACGCCAGGTTTACACTTTTCAGCCCGAATCCCAAGCGGGTAGGGAGATACGAAACTCACCTTGATTGGTTATGAAAGATAAGATCGATAAAAAGTTAAGTTATCTCCGTACGAAGTTCACCTCGCGTCCAACACCTAAATATTGATCATATACATACACATTAACACGCATGAACACATATAAGTAACTTAACAATTTCTCGACAAAACCCTAATTAGGTTTCCAAAATGCTTTCCGACGCTAAATGACTTCTACGACTCTAAATCAAAGTTATATAAGATAATAAGTGAATTAGATTAAGGCTCGGCGCGTAAAACGGTCTAGAAAGTCAAACTAGGTCAAACAAGGAGCATTCCAGAAAACAACGGCCGTAACTTACGGCCAACAGGGGCGTAGGTTACGGCGGCCAGAATTAGGCAGGCGTAAGGTACGGTGGCAAGGGGCGTAAGCTACGCTAGGCCAAGTCTGGAGGGGCGTAAGGTACGGTGGCAAGGGGCGTAGCCTACGGTCCTCTAGAAAATACATTTTTGGCGTAAAAGTTGGCGTAGACAGAAACATTTTGGCGTAAAAGTTGGCGTAGACAGAAACATTTTGGCGTAAGGTCGAAATTGAAGTTAGGGATAGGCGTAAGCTACGGCCCCCATGGGCGTAACCTACGCCCAAGAAAATACAACTAGCGTAACCTACGGCCCCAAGGGGCGTAGGTTACGCCCCATACTGGGCAGCAACTACACCAGCAGCAACCAAGTGCAGAAAAACGAACCCAAAACCCCCAAATTCAACCCAACCCACACCAAAACGATTTGTAACCCATTTTGAAGCATCACTAAACATCAATGACCATAAATACACATAACCCAACCCACAATTTCGACCAAAACATCAAAATCACTCATGAATCGTTCCAACCCTAACCCTAACCCTAATTTCCCAAAATCGCCATTCGACTCGATTCAAGACTTGCAACTGCACCAATTTAACTAGAAACAAGTAAATGAACATAAATAGAAGTAAATGGGATGATTTAGACTTACCAAAACTTCCTTTCCGAGTTAAAACCCAAATTAGGTCGAAATGGGCAAAAATGCAAGAACTTCTATCTTGATTCTTCAATATGACGAAATTGAGGTATAGACGGTAATGATTCTTGTGTTATAATCGACCCACTACTAGTTTGATGCAAGAAAATGTGGAGAGATTGAAATGGTTCTTTTACTTGAGAGAGAAAGGGAGAAAGAGATAAAGAGAGTGTAATGAGAAATGAGAGGGAGGAAAAGGATAAGGGGGGGGGAGATGGGTCTTGGGGGCTGGTGGGTCATGGACTACCCACGGGCCGACCCGTTTCTCCCACAAGCCATATAAACAATCATTTACACTACCAAACGCCAACGACATATTAACGACTCGACTAACATACCGCTTAGTCATAACATCATAAATGGGCCCGAATTACTTCATTCAATAAGTTTGTTAGTCAAATTACACAAAAGTCAACGGGTCAAAATTCGCGGATGTTACAAAAAACACTTAAGTAGGTTAATGATTCTAAATAATGAAAGTAGATTTTATTATCTAACGATGAAATAACTAAAGTTTTTGCATCAAAAAAATGCATGTAAACATCATTATAGGTGATTCGTACTTTGTAATTCTAATTCAAAATTTATTTTCTCAAGTTGTAATTCTAACTCAAAATTTATCTTATCAAATAATAAATCTATAACTTTTTTTATATGATTAATTAAAACTAGGATGATAATAAGTTATCTCGTTTAATAAGGTTCCAAAACTTAAAATCTTTTGTGCTATAAGTTCTCAAGATGGGCATATTTTTACGCCGAGCCCTGAACATCTAAATTCTCAGGAGCGACGGTTGTCATTAATAGCTTATTACATGCATAAAAACTAGTACTTTATACATTAAAAACTACCCCTGAATTTTCGCATGAAAAAGTATAAATTTTAATGCACATAATTAATTTATAATGATAACCCTAAGAGTTGTCATTAAAAAACATTAAATTCTTAGAGAAAATTACATTTTTGGTCCCTCAACTTGGCAAGATTCACAGTTATTGCCCTTAAGTGAATTAATTACAAAAAAAACCCGGAAGTTGGTCAATTTTTTCATTTTACACTCCGCTACTAGACGACGTTTATTTGGTCAACTTCAGGGTTTTTTCTATAATTAATTCACTTAAGGGAAATAACTGAAAATCCTGTCAACTTGAGGTAAAAAAATGTAATTTTCTCTTTTTTATAATATTTTTTATTTTGTTTTGTTACATAAGAATACGGAAAACGCCATAAACGCGGGACAAGGGGACAATTTTTTTTTTTTTTTTTTTTTTTTTTTTTTTTTTTTTTTTTTTTTTTTTTTTTTTTTTTTTTTTTTTTTTTTTTTTTTTTTTTTTTTTTTTTTTTTTTTTTTTTTTTTTTTTTTTTTTTTTTTTTTTTTTTTTTTTTTTTTTTTTTTTTTTTTTTTTTTTTTTTTTTTTTTTTTTTTTTTTTTTTTTTTTTTTTTTTTTTTTTTTTTTTTTTTTTTTTTTTTTTTTTTTTTTTTTTTTTTTTTTTTTTTTTTTTTTTTTTTTTTTTTTTTTTTTTTTTTTTTTTTTTTTTTTTTTTTTTTTTTTTTTTTTTTTTTTTTTTTTTTTTTTTTTTTTTTTTTTTTTTTTTTTTTTTTTTTTTTTTTTTTTTTTTTTTTTTTTTTTTTTTTTTTTTTTTTTTTTTTTTTTTTTTTTTTTTTTTTTTTTTTTTTTTTTTTTTTTTTTTTTTTTTTTTTTTTTTTTTTTTTTTTTTTTTTTTTTTTTTTTTTTTTTTTTTTTTTTTTTTTTTTTTTTTTTTTTTTTTTTTTTTTTTTTTTTTTTTTTTTTTTTTTTTTTTTTTTTTTTTTTTTTTTTTTTTTTTTTTTTTTTTTTTTTTTTTTTTTTTTTTTTTTTTTTTTTTTTTTTTTTTTTTTTTTTTTTTTTTTTTTTTTTTTTTTTTTTTTTTTTTTTTTTTTTTTTTTTTTTTTTTTTTTTTTTTTTTTTTTTTTTTTTTTTTTTTTTTTTTTTTTTTTTTTTTTTTTTTTTTTTTTTTTTTTTTTTTTTTTTTTTTTTTTTTTTTTTTTTTTTTTTTTTTTTTTTTTTTTTTTTTTTTTTTTTTTTTTTTTTTTTTTTTTTTTTTTTTTTTTTTTTTTTTTTTTTTTTTTTTTTTTTTTTTTTTTTTTTTTTTTTTTTTTTTTTTTTTTTTTTTTTTTTTTTTTTTTTTTTTTTTTTTTTTTTTTTTTTTTTTTTTTTTTTTTTTTTTTTTTTTTTTTTTTTTTTTTTTTTTTTTTTTTTTTTTTTTTTTTTTTTTTTTTTTTTTTTTTTTTTTTTTTTTTTTTTTTTTTTTTTTTTTTTTTTTTTTTTTTTTTTTTTTTTTTTTTTTTTTTTTTTTTTTTTTTTTTTTTTTTTTTTTTTTTTTTTTTTTTTTTTTTTTTTTTTTTTTTTTTTTTTTTTTTTTTTTTTTTTTTTTTTTTTTTTTTTTTTTTTTTTTTTTTTTTTTTTTTTTTTTTTTTTTTTTTTTTTTTTTTTTTTTTTTTTTTTTTTTTTTTTTTTTTTTTTTTTTTTTTTTTTTTTTTTTTTTTTTTTTTTTTTTTTTTTTTTTTTTTTTTTTTTTTTTTTTTTTTTTTTTTTTTTTTTTTTTTTTTTTTTTTTTTTTTTTTTTTTTTTTTTTTTTTTTTTTTTTTTTTTTTTTTTTTTTTTTTTTTTTTTTTTTTTTTTTTTTTTTTTTTTTTTTTTTTTTTTTTTTTTTTTTTTTTTTTTTTTTTTTTTTTTTTTTTTTTTTTTTTTTTTTTTTTTTTTTTTTTTTTTTTTTTTTTTTTTTTTTTTTTTTTTTTTTTTTTTTTTTTTTTTTTTTTTTTTTTTTTTTTTTTTTTTTTTTTTTTTTTTTTTTTTTTTTTTTTTTTTTTTTTTTTTTTTTTTTTTTTTTTTTTTTTTTTTTTTTTTTTTTTTTTTTTTTTTTTTTTTTTTTTTTTTTTTTTTTTTTTTTTTTTTTTTTTTTTTTTTTTTTTTTTTTTTTTTTTTTTTTTTTCTTTTATTATTTTTTGTTTTTATAACATTTTTATAAATTAATAAACTTAAAATATAAGGGGGAGAGGAGTCATGCCTCCCAAAATTCCATCCCTCCCAAATCCCACCAATCAAATACCTCCAACTCAATTTTCTTTTTCAACCCTCCCAACCATCCCTCCCAACCATTTTCAATGGCATTCATGACCTTCTCAACCCTCCCAAATTTTGTTTTGTTACATGAAGAATACGGAAAACGCCATAAACGCGGGACAAGGGGGACAATATCTGGGCGTGAGTTGGCCACGTGAGCATCTCCACTTTCTTTACGGTTTCTCTAGCACGTGACTCTCCCCGCAATTCAAGGTGTATCACACTCACTATCATCCACACATTTTTATCCAATTATCAAATCTTAAGACTTACATAAATTGTTTAAATAAATCCTTTAATTTTTAATTTTCTTCTTTTAATGATTAAGCTAAAACTTGTAGCACAAACAAACTCAAAATGTGTGTTTAATAGTAGAAAACTTTAGCAAGTACTGTAGGTGCAATTAAATATAAAGTTATCATCTTAGCATTAAAATCTTTTAAATTTTTGTTATATGATTATTATTCGGGCGAAAAAGTAAAACTCATCGAATGAAAAAAATCAAAGGTTAAATTAGACCTAAAAAAATGATGCTAGTTGTTGACTCTTCTTATAAATTGTGATAATTATAGAGCATAGATTAAGCTTTCATAAACCTTGAGTTCTTTTACTTCTATATATATTTTACAATTTTAGATAAGATACTTAAAAGTGCTAATGATAGCAATTGGAAAAATGTTGATTTAAAAGGTTCGAGATATTTAATTTGTATAAGATGGAAACCTATTTTGTGCCATTTTAGACTATTGAAAGTGAGGCACTAACACATGACGACGTCTTTTGTTATGTGATGGTTCCCTCCCAAGAAGATGTCTCTCCTTTTCTTCGTGGGAGTAAGATTCCTCTTTTGGGGCTTCATATGACACCTTTCAATTTTCTTTTATTATTTTTTGTTTTTATAACATTTTTATAAATTAATAAACTTAAAATATAAGGGGGAGAGGAGTCATGCCTCCCAAAATTTCATCCCTCCCAAATCCCACCAATCAAATACCTCCAACTCAATTTTCTTTTATTATTTTTTGTTTTTTTTTTTTTTTTTTTTTTTTTTTTTTTTTTTTTTTTTTTTTTTTTTTTTTTTTTTTTTTTTTTTTTTCATGACCTTTCAACCCTCCCAAATTTTATTTTTTTTTCTTTTTCATTTAATTTAATCAAACACTTTCTTTTTTAATAAAAACTTAAATATTTCATTAAAATTAAACTAAACATTACATAAACATAAATTAAAAAGTACATAACAGCATAAACCGAAATTTAAATTCTACATGATAACGAAGACAACTAAATCAAACTCGCAACTGATGGTGGCTGCATCGCTGGATCGTCAAGGTATGATAAGTCTAAAGCCGATACATGCGCCGTGAGATCATATCGGAGCCGATGATGCACGTCCTCGTCCTGTAACTCCCGGTTTGCTTCCGGGTTATAAACTATTGGCACCGGTGGATCCATAATATGAATCGGTGATATTGCCCGCCCGTTGTCTTTGATGATCATGTTGTGTAGTATAGTACACGCAGCGACGACTTTTCCAATCTTCTCCTTTGTCCATAGCCGGAGGGGACGGTCCAAAATCTTCCATTTTCCCTTGAGAACACCAAACGCCCGCTCAACATCCTTTCTTGCAGCCTCTTGTAGTCTTTTAAATTTCTTTTCATCTTGTTCCACTGGATGCGGATAAGCTTTAACAAACGCAGCCCACCTAGGATAGATTCCATCGGTAAGGTAGTAACCACGTTTGTAATCATGTCCATTTACGCTAAATGAACTGTCTGGCGCGGATCCATTACGCTCGTTTTGAAACAACGGCGACTGCTGCAAAACATTGACATCGTTGTTTGATCCAGCAGGACCGAAAAACGAATGCCAAATCCACAAGTCATACGAAGCAACACATTCAATCATAATAGTAGGTACCTTGTGATCACCCCTCGTGTATTGCCCTTTTAAGTGTTTAGGGCACATCCTCCATTCGATGTGTGTACAATCAAGACTACCAAGCATTCCTGGAATGTGGTGTCTTTCTTCATGAGCTTGTGTGATGAGAGCAACGTCATGAGATGTCGGCCTACGTAAGAACTCCTTTTGATATAAATTGATGACCGCATCACAAAAGTACTCCATGCTCTCGCGTCCCGTTCTGGCAGCCATACATAAATACTCGTCATACGCGTCTGAAGGTTCACCCGTAGACAGTTGCTTGATCGCCGATGTGCACTTTTGAAGAGCCGTGCAACTTTTTTTACCCCGTGCGTCGTACCCCTCTTGAAAGTAACTAAATTTAGCTTCAATATCACCAACAATCTTCAAAAACAACCTCTTGCTCATGCGAAAACGATGACGAAAAAATGGTTCGTCAAACTTTGAGTCTTCAACGAAGTAGTCACGCATTAGAATCGCGTGAGCTTCTTCTCGGTCTCGATCGATATACCTACGAGTGTCGGAAGAGGTGCCGGTATCTTCAAGCTCGGCGTACACTTGATTAAAAAACTGAAAAGTACTCCCCGTAGACGAATCGTCTAACTCCGGTGGAACACAAAATGAAGAAGATGAGGAAGAGGAATCCATTTTTTAGTAATGTGGTGTTTTTTTTTGTGAAAGTGTGAAGATATGGTTTTGTTTGGTGATTGTTTTGGTTAAAATGAAGTGTATATATAGATAAAGAGGTAGGAAATTTTTATTTTTTTTTATAATTAGCTTGCAACGGTCAAAAGTGGGCTGGACCCC
Source organism: Erigeron breviscapus (assembly GCA_034093135.1). Taxonomy (NCBI): domain Eukaryota; kingdom Viridiplantae; phylum Streptophyta; class Magnoliopsida; order Asterales; family Asteraceae; genus Erigeron; species Erigeron breviscapus. The sequence goes on from CM067167.1 coordinate 128,215,477, forward strand.
ACCTCCCACGCTCCCCCACGCTCCCCTCCAACGGTCGGCAATCTTCATCCCTCGCAGGGCTTAAAGCCCGCTGAGCTCCATGCCGGCTTCATGCCGTTTTGATGGCGCCGGTGTTCTCTCGGCGGCATGGCCATGCCGGCTTCATGCCGTTTGCCACTCCTCTCCCCCTAATTAAAAATACATTGATCTTTTACAATAAAACTCAAAAACAACTAAAAATACTAATTAGTAAACTAACTAAATGTAAAAAAAATTGCTTTTTTTGTTTGGAGCCGTTGGCAACGGCCAAAAAGGGGTTGGATCGAAGAGTTTGAAGGCGGAAGATATGTGTCGGATGGAACTTTTTTAATGCAAATGTATACAAATAATGCTATCGTGCATTATAAGAAAATTATGAACTTCCTCATGTATAACATATAAACAATGTATATTTTGGGTCGTAGGAAACTAAATTTATAAATAATAAAAAAAAAGCAAAAAGAGGAAAAAAAAGGATAAAAATACCGATACCACGTTAGGAGGGGGTGGTGGTGTTTGGTAGTTTGGTGCCAAGTAGCCATGTTGGTGTGAGGGCTCGGTGTCGGTGCTTGCATCCTGTGACATCCATCAAAATTTCATTCAACAGGATTCTTAATTGAAATCAATTAAGATGTTCTTCGCTTAATTTCCAAAGTAATTTAAGTTATTTAAGGCATGATTAGGTGAGCAAGTGCATGTTTAAACTTTCTAATTGATTATATGAGTAATCAATCTATTGTATGAACTATTTTAGCACGATTTAAAACCCTGATGACGAGCAACTAAGAAAATAAAAATGTTATATTCCGTGAAAAATCATAAAATGTTTATTTTTCGCGTGAGTCTTTCTCGTATGGACTTAAGACTTAGGGAAACCTAATATCTAGTGTTTCAACACTCGATTATGATTTTTAATTCATAAAGTAATACACTAGAAAAATCGGAAAATTTAATTAATCCCGTGAATAGTAAGGAGGTTAACTAGTTAGCTTTACTAGATATTTCTTAAACCATTAGGTTTTGAACACATCACCACTTTCTATATCCTTTCACCACATTTTGAACACATCACCATCTTTTATAAACATTACTCTTAAGTTTATAAAAAGCTAGTATATATTTTATATACTTACACAAATTATATAAACATATTTAACTAGATATTTGTTCTAACCATCACAAAATGAACACATCACCTATTTCCTTTTACTTCCACCACAAATCCACCACATCACCACCTTGCTAAACAAGCATGAATCACCCTTCCATACCACCACAAACCCACGGCCACACCACCATCCAATTCACTATTCATTTGTCTAAAGTTTTACTATAAATACAAAGCTTAGGTTTCATTCCAATTTGCTAATTCACAGCATCAAACTTTCTCTTGAATCTCTATCATTACAAGATCAATACTTGTTCAAATTCAAGCATATCTCTCACAACCTTTCATCATCCCAAGCTTTTGATTCAACCAAAGTTGTTTTGAATCCGTTGGTTTCGAAATTGTAAACACGGCGTTGTTATCGGGAATTCTTTCAAGAACTTATCAAAGCCTAGTTATAATGGCCACATAGAGTTAGGATTATTCCATATTCATCAAGTTTACAAGTCCAAGTTATAGTCGATTCTCTCAAGATCTTCTTTGGAGCTCATTCCTATATCGTTACTTGATCTTAGAATTTATAATTCTCCAAACTTGTAAGTGTTTTTATGAAACCTTACTATATATTGCCTTATGATTATATGACTATATGTTATGTATTGAAATGCTTGTCAACTTATTTTATTGTAACATCCGAGATTTTTGACCTTTTGGCTTGAGTGTAATTTGACTAATCAAATCAATTAATAAAATAAATTAGTTCATTTCGAGACTAAACGACAGGCAAACGTGTAATGGGGCGCTTGACTACTAATTGGACGATGCGATAATAGACGACGACACGACGACGATCTAAATGAACTACAAGTATAGTTGGGTCGACCCATGGGGCTACCCATGACCCATCAGCTTTTAACCCAACCCTTTCCCCCTTATCCTCCCATTTTCACCACAAAACCCAAATCTCTTTCTCTTTCTCCTATCTCTCTAGCAAGAACTCCCTTCTCTCTCTTAAATTCTTGTATCTTTTTGGTTGTTTAACTTAAATTAGAGATAGATAAATCATCACTATCATAATAACACCATCATATTGGAAGATTGAAGCTTCAAGCACAAGGATTCATTCAAATTCGGATTTTTGACTTAATTGGTGTTTGGAATGGATTTAAATGGTGGGTTAAGTGTATTTATGTTGTAAACATCTTTTGTTGCTGCAAAACGAGTCCCATAACTTCATAAGCCGAATTAGGGTTCTTGGGGGTGAAATTTTAGGGTTTTTGGTCGCCATTTCTGCTCCTGCTGCTGCTGTTCTGAAGCTGCCCAGCAAACGGCGTACCTTACGCCCCTTCCAGGCGTAGCTTACGCTGGTTGCTTCTTGTGAGACCGTAGCTTACGCCCCTAGTGACCGTAGGTTACGCCTCGAATTGTTCATACGCCAAATGTTTCTGTTTACGCTGCATGTTACGCCAAAACCATCGATTGCAGGCCACCGTAAGCTACGGTGGAGCTGCCGTACCTTACGCCCGTTCATTTCTAGTCACCGTACCCTACGCCTGAATGAGACGTACCTTACGCACTTTTCACCCTGGAACTGCCGTAGCCTACGGTGGACACCACCGTAAGTTACGGTGGTGCTGTTTGCTGTTTTCCTTTTTGACCTTCTGGACCCTAGGCTTGCACCGGGCTTCGATCCGAACCAGCACACAACCTCGTCAATGGAGTATTGAGTCTTGGAAGTCACTTTAACCTTTGAAACGCTTATGAAACCCTAGCTAGATTTCGTAACCTCAAGTGATATATATATATGTGTATATATAGAAATACATAAATGGACATAAATTAATAAACGACTCGGGATTATTCTTAAACGACGTTCATCGGGTTCAAACCTACTCTTGGCCTTACTAGTTACCGTGTCGAGACTTAGTAGTTGGTTGAGACCTTGTAATAAGCTAAAACCTAATTAAGGTTTTGGCAAGCAAAATGGAGTATGTGTATATATAGAAATACATAAATGGACATAAATTAATAAACGACTCGGGATTATTCTTAAACGACGTTCATCGGGTTCAAACCTACTCTTGGCCTTACTAGTTACCGTGTCGAGACTTAGTAGTTGGTTGAGACCTTGTAATAAGCTAAAACCTAATTAAGGTTTTGGCAAGCAAAATGGAGTATGTGTATATATTTGGATATAAATGTTAATGTGTACGTATGTTAATAATATATAGGTGGTGGACGTGAAGTGACTATTGAACGGCTTTGACTCGACGTTATACCAAATTAATAACATCTTTTGCCGATCAAGGTGAGTTTCGTAGCTCCCTACTCAATCGAGATTCGGGCTGAAAAGTGTACAACTGTTGTGTGCTTACGTGTTGATTGTGCATATGTTTGAGTGTCTTGGGTGATGACATTGTTTATTAAATGGACTTGATGACGTGCAAATACGTGATTGTTATATGACTAATGTGTGTGCGCGTTGGTTGATTATTAGGTTAGTTGTGTATATATGGAAGACGGTAATACCTTTGAAAGGTTGGAGATGTGGTGGGAAGGCTGCGGGTGACCCTATATATAAGCATCAAAGGCCTTTCAAAAGTGGTATCGTACGAAGTATATACACATGGTGTTATTGGTTATGTGTGGACATTTGGAGTACATGACGTGCATTTGAGTACATTGTGCAATTGAGTACAATGAGGTACATTACGTGCAATTGAGTACAATGAGGTACATTACGTGCAATTGAGTACAATGAGGTACATTACGTGCAATTGAGTACAATGAGGTACATTACGTGCAATTGAGTACAATGAGGTACATTACGTGCAATTGAGTACAATGAGGTACATTACGTGCAATTGAGTACAATGAGGTACATTACGTGCAATTGAGTACAATGAGGTACATTACGTGCAATTGAGTACAATGAGGTACATTACGTGCAATTGAGTACATATGAGGGACATTGTTAGACATGTTTGGCATTATAGAACTTGTTAGATACTTATTAATATCATTATTACTTATCCTTGTTTACCACGCGTATTCTGACTACCTTGAGTAGTTCATTTTGTGAATACACGTGTGAGGGTCATTGATGGACATTGATTGGCTAGGGGTTGATTGAGTATGATTGACTTATCTATGATTAGGATAGTTGTACATACATGGAAGACGATATTACATTTAATGAGTTGCGGATGTGGTGGGAAGGCTGCGGGTGACCCTATATATAAGCATCAAAGGCCTTTCAAAAGTGGTATCGTACGAAGTATATACACATGGTGTTATTGGTTATGTGTGGACATTTGGAGTACATGACGTGCATTTGAGTACAATGAAGTACATTACGTGCAATTGAGTACAATGAGGTACATTACGTGCAATTGAGTACAATGAGGTACATTACGTGCAATTGAGTACAATGAGGTACATTACGTGCAATTGAGTACAATGAGGTACATTACGTGCAATTGAGTACAATGAGGTACATTACGTGCAATTGAGTACAATGAGGTACATTACGTGCAATTGAGTACAATGAGGTACATTACGTGCAATTGAGTACAATGAGGTACATTACGTGCAATTGAGTACATATGAGGGACATTGTTGGACATGTTTGGCATTATAGAACTTGTTAGATACTTATTAATATCATTATTACTTATCCTTGTTTACCACGCGTATTCTGACTACCTTGAGTAGTTCATTTTGTGAATACACGTGTGAGGGTCATTGATGGACATTGATTGGCTAGGGGTTGATTGAGTATGATTGACTTATCTATGATTAGGATAGTTGTACATACATGGAAGACGATATTACATTTAATGAGTTGCGGATGTGGTGGGAAGGCTGCGGGTGACCCTATATATAAGCATCCAAGATTCCTTAAATGTAAAGTCGTATGAAATGTAGGTGCATGGTGTTTTGGTTGAGTTGGTGGTCAATTGAGGTGCAATGTGTGCATGTGCATTATGGGCATGTTTGAGGTCATAGTTCTTGTTTGATACTTATTGTTATCGACACCAATCGTTCTTGCTCATTATACGTATTCCAGTATTGTATTTTGCGATCAATGAATGCATGTGTGATTAGGTTGTGTTATGAGCCAACCTAAATTGAGTACTTGTGCCTTTTAAGGACTACGGTAAGTGTGTTCCTTGCTCCTTATGCTTGTTCATATTGTGATTGACCTTGGCATTTGATCCTTGTCATTTGCTCCTACGAACTCACCAACCTAGTGTTGACCTTGTTTAGTACACTTTTCAGGTATTCAAGAGAATCTAAGATGTGTCGGTTGATTGATGCTAGTGCTAGAGCTAGAGCTTGGGCTTGGACTTACATGGATCCAGGATTCATTTGCCCTTATGTTGCAATATGCATTATGTACTTGTTTGTGGATGTTGGATTCACCGAATCCCCTTTATTTCATATAGTTCATGTTCTACGATAATCCCATGCATACGCTATATCTTTTCGGTAGTATTTCGAGCCTAGCTCGGGTGTTACAGAATGGTGGCCCATGCGTGGTCGTAGAGAATTAGGTGGTTTGACCTAGACTACGGCTTAAGTAAAAACTCTTCATATAGCATGCATGATTAGGAATTTTGAATGCAACGTGAATTGTATGAACCTTGTAAGTGTACACTAAGAGTTCGTAGGCAGGATCGTTATACATAATGAAATGAGTACATTTGGACAATGCGTTGGCTTGAGATGAGTGCTATGTGATCAACGTGTTGTTTTGTGACGAGTACAATGTGAACAATGTGTTATGTTGTGGCAAGTACAATGTGATGAATGTGGTAGCATGAGTACAACTTGGTTGATGCGGACAATGTGTTGTTGTGTGATGGTCAAGTGCATGAGGTCAATGTGGTTATTTGAAGTCAATGAGGTCATGTGCATATTGTTGGATTGTTGTTATTGATTGGTGCTAATTGATGATTTAGGGCAAAATGAAGTTATGGTGTTAACTTGATGTAACATTGTAGCAACCATAAAAGAGCCCGATCAACTATTTTATGGTTACTCGGTGTTATAACAAGTTAATGACATCACGGATTGCACGCGCTTGGCTTAGGGTATAATAAGGAACCGACATGCTTTATGGAAGTTGATTGGGTGGAGGGTTAGCCGCTGGTACACCCTGTACACAAACCCGGTCAATAACTAGAAAGCATGTCGAATTCGGATTATACTTTGAACCATTCGTGTTAGTTACTCAGATTGTATAATGTGGTGAATATGAGTACTTGATTTTGATGGTGGACAATCATGGTAAACTGGACATGAGAACATGATAGATAATGATTACTTGAGAACTTTGATATATTGTCCTTAGCGTAGGGATATGAAACACGTATGATATGTTGGTATGATAACATGATATATGATAGTTACTTGAGAACATTTATATGTTGGCCTTAGTGTAAAGACATTGAACATGTGTAGTGTATCGACATTAAAGCACTAACTACTAGTGCGACTAACACGAGAGCAATTGTGAGACTACTCCCCGGGTCATGAACTCTAGGGCTATTACTATGGTTGGAGATTTGATGGTGGAATGACATGTTGTTTCGTATGATTGAGTAACATATATGTTATGCATGCGCGGGTATGTTAATCGGTAGGTACTTGCAAGAATGAATTGGTGTACTAGTTTGCTGGTCTTAACATGTATAAATTAGGTTGTTAGGCTAATTTGTGTACATGAGATAAGAGAATACGGTGATGCATGTATAAACATTTACTAGATGGACAATTCTATGAATAAGAGTGGTAGGCATCTTTAATAATCTGAGTATGCCCAAAATCTTACTGCTTAACTTGCTTATAAGAACGAATCGGTAATGACTGATAATTCACGCATAGTTGTACTTAACGTATGAAAAACCGCATATATGACTCGGTATGCGGAAATAGTTGATAGAACATGTAAAACCTTACCCCCCTGACTTGGTTGCATGGATGAATAGTTAGGATATGTGGTAGAGTAAATGTGGATTCCATGATATCCTAATTGTTGAATATGCTTGAAATTTCATTGCTCAACTAAATTGGTGAACTAAATCGTTAGGACATGATAATACATGTGTCGAGGTAATTTGGAACCTTGGGCAATTGTGTGTATAAGTTGCCATGCTAGCCTAATTGCTTTAATATCTCAGCACCCTGTTGCCTAACTGCTTATTGAATACATAGTTAAGAATTGAAGATGCATGCGTAGATATAAATGGTCATGTGGGCAATTGTGTGTATAAGTTGCCATGCTAGCCTAATTGCTTTAATATCTCAGCACCCTGTTGCCTAACTGCTTATTGAATACATAGTTAAGAATTGAAGATGCATGCGTAGATATAAATGGTCATGTGGGCAATTGTATGTATAAGTTGCCATGCTAGCCTAATTGCTTTAATATCTCAGCACCCTGTTGCCTAACTGCTTATTGAATACATAGTTAAGAATTGAAGATGCATGCGTAGATATAAATGGTCATGTGGGCAATTGTGTGTATAAGTTGCCATGCTAGCCTAATTGCTTTAATATCTCAGCACCCTGTTGCCTAACTGCTTATTGAATACATAGTTAAGAATTGAAGATGCATGCGTAGATATAAATGGTCATGTGGGCAATTGTGTGTATAAGTTGCCATGCTAGCCTAATTGCTTTAATATCTCAGCACCCTGTTGCCTAACTGCTTATTGAATACATAGTTAAGAATTGAAGATGCATGCGTAGATATAAATGGTCATGTGGGCAATTGTATGTGTGACTGGTACGACCATTATAAATTACTCGACTAAGTTATTTTTAATATATGATTTACCCAGTAACATGGAGATTATAAGTATAGTAGTAATATGATGATGAGAACTTCGTTGTATTATACGCCCCTAAGATTGAACCTTAGGACAATGCTTGAGTAACTAAAGTGGCATAAAAATGGATGAATAACCATGGAAACAACCGCGATGCCATTGATGAGAATGACAACGAGTACATAACGATTTATTTTGAGCATCTATACAACTATAAACTTTACTATGCGTGAGAAGGAACGACCTTGGTTAGGCTAACCACAGATTTGAGCAAAAAAAAAAAAAAAAAAAAAAAAAAAAACCTTAAAAGTCTACCCAACATGTAAAGTGTGCGCAAAACACGAGCGTCGCAGGAATGGAGTTGAGGTGCAAAATAGTATTGGGCGGTATATATACACGTACACGACTGGTAAGGGTTGATCTAATTGGACGCCTAGCTTAAGGCGCAACCGAGAGATCCTAAACAATGGGAACGATGAGCCAATTGAGTGCCATTGTACGAGTCACACGTGAGATGTGAGAGGCTTGAGCCCTTATAGTGTACGATTCTCAAATCTTTTAAGCCTAAACGAATCCCTAGATCGTTGCCCATCACACAGAAGGTGGTGCCGTCAAGATTGGATGTCGTGGACACGAGCCCTGCCATTGCCAGAATGGAAGACCGGAGGTGAAAGCAAACGTTTGACTTCAGTGATTGAGCCGCCGACCAATGGGTGAAACATGTCACTAGTGCGCTAACTATAAGTTAAATCGTCATAATAAGTGTTACCTGTCTACAACAAATTGCACTTAATGTTAACCGCGATATGTATATATATATATATACAACAATAATAAATAATAAATTCCTGGACACTGACAACAAACTCGTTTGAGAAAACGGAAGTATAACCCGGAGATCGATGAACCATGGCGAGAGGCTTTCACACTTGGTATGAAGGATGCGTGCGGTGTCACCCGGTTCTAAATAACCTAACGGGCTATAACCTAAAAACTTGTTTCATAATACGGCTCCTTTGATCGAATGAATTTTTGGCTAATAAAATAGTAGGATGTTTTGAGATAGATGTGATGATTCTAAACGAAAAGACAAACGAATCTTTGGTAAACATTCCTAGAGATTTTCAAAGATTTAATTGCGTAACAAATTGTAACTTAAGAAGGAGTTCTTTTAGCGAGGGAATCAACTATGGCGTGAACGTGATGGAATGATCAGAATGGGAATGGCATGTGAGTGGAAGCTCAAGCTGCCCGATAGTACTAAACGGAGTCACGTGCTACACGTGGCGAGAGCGGACAACATTAGCAATATTTGAATCGTTTGAGAGCGAGAGTTGTTGTAATTTCGATGAACCGGAAGGAATCTTAGGTAGCGAGGTCAAGAAGCTAAAGAACAAACGCTACACTAACTTCGGAGGTTGGACGATACACTAGGCGCGGAAACGAGTTCACTTGGGAGCGAGGGGACCATGTAAGGGTTAGATACCTAAAACTGTTTAACAACTAGGGTTTGCTGAATTTCGGGACGAAATTCTTTTAACGGGGGAATAATGTAACATCCGAGATTTTTGACCTTTTGGCTTGAGTGTAATTTGACTAATCAAATCAATTAATAAAATAAATTAGTTCATTTCGAGACTAAACGACAGGCAAACGTGTAATGGGGCGCTTGACTACTAATTGGACGATGCGATAATAGACGACGACACGACGACGATCTAAATGAACTACAAGTATAGTTGGGTCGACCCATGGGGCTACCCATGACCCATCAGCTTTTAACCCAACCCTTTCCCCCTTATCCTCCCATTTTCACCACAAAACCCAAATCTCTTTCTCTTTCTCCTATCTCTCTAGCAAGAACTCCCTTCTCTCTCTTAAATTCTTGTATCTTTTTGGTTGTTTAACTTAAATTAGAGATAGATAAATCATCACTATCATAATAACACCATCATATTGGAAGATTGAAGCTTCAAGCACAAGGATTCATTCAAATTCGGATTTTTGACTTAGGTGGTGATTTCGGTAAGTAAACTTCGACTTATAATTATCATTTCATGTCTACAATCATATTCTAAGTCAAACCCTTGGATTTGTGGGTCAAAAATCGGGTCAAAAGCAATTTTAGGGTTTATAAGCTTTAAATGGGTCAAGATGATTTTTAGAGGATTAATTGGTGTTTGGAATGGATTTAAATGGTGGGTTAAGTGTATTTATGTTGTAAACATCTTTTGTTGCTGCAAAACGAGTCCCATAACTTCATAAGCCGAATTAGGGTTCTTGGGGGTGAAATTTTAGGGTTTTTGGTCGCCATTTCTGCTCCTGCTGCTGCTGTTCTGAAGCTGCCCAGCAAACGGCGTACCTTACGCCCCTTCCAGGCGTAGCTTACGCTGGTTGCTTCTTGTGAGACCGTAGCTTACGCCCCTAGTGACCGTAGGTTACGCCTCGAATTGTTCATACGCCAAATGTTTCTGTTTACGCTGCATGTTACGCCAAAACCATCGATTGCAGGCCACCGTAAGCTATGGAGTATGTGTATATATAGAAATACATAAATGGACATAAATTAATAAACGACTCGGGATTATTCTTAAACGACGTTCATCGGGTTCAAACCTACTCTTGGCCTTACTAGTTACCGTGTCGAGACTTAGTAGTTGGTTGAGACCTTGTAATAAGCTAAAACCTAATTAAGGTTTTGGCAAGCAAAATGGAGTATGTGTATATATAGAAATACATAAATGGACATAAATTAATAAACGACTCGGGATTATTCTTAAACGACGTTCATCGGGTTCAAACCTACTCTTGGCCTTACTAGTTACCGTGTCGAGACTTAGTAGTTGGTTGAGACCTTGTAATAAGCTAAAACCTAATTAAGGTTTTGGCAAGCAAAATGGAGTATGTGTATATATAGAAATACATAAATGGACATAAATTAATAAACGACTCGGGATTATTCTTAAACGACGTTCATCGGGTTCAAACCTACTCTTGGCCTTACTAGTTACCGTGTCGAGACTTAGTAGTTGGTTGAGACCTTGTAATAAGCTAAAACCTAATTAAGGTTTTGGCAAGCAAAATGGAGTATGTGTATATATAATACATAAATGGACATAAATTAATAAACGACTCGGGATTATTCTTAAACGACGTTCATCGGGTTCAAACCTACTCTTGGCCTTACTAGTTACCGTGTCGAGACTTAGTAGTTGGTTGAGACCTTGTAATAAGCTAAAACCTAATTAAGGTTTTGGCAAGCAAAATGGAGTATGTGTATATATAGAAATACATAAATGGACATAAATTAATAAACGACTCGGGATTATTCTTAAACGACGTTCATCGGGTTCAAACCTACTCTTGGCCTTACTAGTTACCGTGTCGAGACTTAGTAGTTGGTTGAGACCTTGTAATAAGCTAAAACCTAATTAAGGTTTTGGCAAGCAAAATGGAGTATGTGTATATATAGAAATACATAAATGGACATAAATTAATAAACGACTCGGGATTATTCTTAAACGACGTTCATCGGGTTCAAACCTACTCTTGGCCTTACTAGTTACCGTGTCGAGACTTAGTAGTTGGTTGAGACCTTGTAATAAGCTAAAACCTAATTAAGGTTTTGGCAAGCAAAATGGAGTATGTGTATATATAGAAATACATAAATGGACATAAATTAATAAACGACTCGGGATTATTCTTAAACGACGTTCATCGGGTTCAAACCTACTCTTGGCCTTACTAGTTACCGTGTCGAGACTTAGTAGTTGGTTGAGACCTTGTAATAAGCTAAAACCTAATTAAGGTTTTGGCAAGCAAAATGGAGTATGTGTATATATAGAAATACATAAATGGACATAAATTAATAAACGACTCGGGATTATTCTTAAACGACGTTCATCGGGTTCAAACCTACTCTTGGCCTTACTAGTTACCGTGTCGAGACTTAGTAGTTGGTTGAGACCTTGTAATAAGCTAAAACCTAATTAAGGTTTTGGCAAGCAAAATGGAGTATGTGTATATATAGAAATACATAAATGGACATAAATTAATAAACGACTCGGGATTATTCTTAAACGACGTTCATCGGGTTCAAACCTACTCTTGGCCTTACTAGTTACCGTGTCGAGACTTAGTAGTTGGTTGAGACCTTGTAATAAGCTAAAACCTAATTAAGGTTTTGGCAAGCAAAATGGAGTATGTGTATATATAGAAATACATAAATGGACATAAATTAATAAACGACTCGGGATTATTCTTAAACGACGTTCATCGGGTTCAAACCTACTCTTGGCCTTACTAGTTACCGTGTCGAGACTTAGTAGTTGGTTGAGACCTTGTAATAAGCTAAAACCTAATTAAGGTTTTGGCAAGCAAAATGGAGTATGTGTATATATTTGGATATAAATGTTAATGTGTACGTATGTTAATAATATATAGGTGGTGGACGTGAAGTGACTATTGAACGGCTTTGACTCGACGTTATACCAAATTAATAACATCTTTTGCCGATCAAGGTGAGTTTCGTAGCTCCCTACTCAATCGAGATTCGGGCTGAAAAGTGTACAACTGTTGTGTGCTTACGTGTTGATTGTGCATTTATATGTTGCCTCGGTTTATGACATAGTTCGATTGTGCATACGTTTGATTTCTTGATTGATGACATGGCTTGATTGTGCATACGTTTGATTTCTTGATTGATGACATGGCTTGATTGTGCATATGTTTGAGTGTCTTGGGTGATGACATTGTTTATTAAATGGACTTGATGACGTGCAAATACGTGATTGTTATATGACTAATGTGTGTGCGCGTTGGTTGATTATTAGGTTAGTTGTGTATATATGGAAGACGGTAATACCTTTGAAAGGTTGGAGATGTGGTGGGAAGGCTGCGGGTGACCCTATATATAAGCATCAAAGGCCTTTCAAAAGTGGTATCGTACGAAGTATATACACATGGTGTTATTGGTTATGTGTGGACATTTGGAGTACATGACGTGCATTTGAGTACATTACGTGCAATTGAGTACAATGAGGTACATTACGTGCAATTGAGTACAATGAGGTACATTACGTGCAATTGAGTACAATGAGGTACATTACGTGCATTTGGTACGTGCAATTGAGTACAATGAGGTACATTACGTGCAATTGAGTACAATGAGGTACATTACGTGCAATTGAGTACAATGAGGTACATTACGTGCAATTGAGTACAATGAGGTACATTACGTGCAATTGAGTACAATGAGGTACATTACGTGCATTGAGTACATTAGTGCAATTGAGTACAATGAGGTACATTACGTGCAATTGAGTACAATGAGGTACATTACGTGCAATTGAGTACAATGAGGTACATTACGTGCAATTGAGTACAATGAGGTACATTACGTGCAATTGAGTACAATGAGGTACATTACGTGCAATTGAGTACAATGAGGTACATTACGTGCAATTGAGTACAATGAGGTACATTACGTGCAATTGAGTACAATGAGGTACATTACGTGCAATTGAGTCCAATGAGGTACATTACGTGCAATTGAGTACAATGAGGTACATTACGTGCAATTGAGTACAATGAGGTACATTACGTGCAATTGAGTACAATGAGGTACATTACGTGCAATTGAGTACAATGAGGTACATTACGTGCAATTGAGTACAATGAGGTACATTACGTGCAATTGAGTACAATGAGGTACATTACGTGCAATTGAGTACAATGAGGTACATTACGTGCAATTGAGTACAATGAGGTACATTACGTGCAATTGAGTACAATGAGGTACATTACGTGCAATTGAGTACAATGAGGTACATTACGTGCAATTGAGTACAATGAGGTACATTACGTGCAATTGAGTACAATGAGGTACATTACGTGCAATTGAGTACAATGAGGTACATTACGTGCAATTGAGTACAATGAGGTACATTACGTGCAATTGAGTACAATGAGGTACATTACGTGCAATTGAGTACAATGAGGTACATTACGTGCAATTGAGTACAATGAGGTACATTACGTGCAATTGAGTACAATGAGGTACATTACGTGCAATTGAGTTCAATGAGGTACATTACGTGCAATTGAGTTCAATGAGGTACATTACGTGCAATTGAGTACAATGAGGTACATTACGTGCAATTGAGTCCAATGAGGTACATTACGTGCAATTGAGTACAATGAGGTACATTACGTGCAATTGAGTCCAATGAGGTACATTACGTGCAATTGAGTACAATGAGGTACATTACGTGCAATTGAGTACAATGAGGTACATTACGTGCAATTGAGTACAATGAGGTACATTACGTGCACACGTGCAATTGAGTACAATGAGGTACATTACGTGCAATTGAGTACAATGAGGTACATTACGTGCAATTGAGTACAATGAGGTACATTACGTGCATTTGGGTACAATGAGGTACATTACGTGCAATTGAGTACAATGAGGTACATTACGTGCAATTGAGTACAATGAGGTACATTACGTGCAATTGAGTTCAATGAGGTACATTACGTGCAATTGAGTACAATGAGGTACATTACGTGCAATTGAGTACAATGAGGTACATTACGTGCAATTGAGTACAATGAGGTACATTACGTGCAATTGAGTACAATGAGGTACATTACGTGCAATTGAGTTCAATGAGGTACATTACGTGCAATTGAGTACAATGAGGTACATTACGTGCAATTGAGTACATATGAGGGACATTGTTGGACATGTTTGGCATTATAGAACTTGTTAGATACTTATTAATATCATTATTACTTATCCTTGTTTACCACGCGTATTCTGACTACCTTGAGTAGTTCATTTTGTGAATACACGTGTGAGGGTCATTGATGGACATTGATTGGCTAGGGGTTGATTGAGTATGATTGACTTATCTATGATTAGGATAGTTGTACATACATGGAAGACGATATTACATTTAATGAGTTGCGGATGTGGTGGGAAGGCTGCGGGTGACCCTATATATAAGCATCCAAGATTCCTTAAATGTAAAGTCGTATGAAATGTAGGTGCATGGTGTTTTGGTTGAGTTGGTGGTCAATTGAGGTGCAATGTGTGCATGTGCATTATGGGCATGTTTGAGGTCATAGTTCTTGTTTGATACTTATTGTTATCGACACCAATCGTTCTTGCTCATTATACGTATTCCAGTATTGTATTTTGCGATCAATGAATGCATGTGTGATTAGGTTGTGTTATGAGCCAACCTAAATTGAGTACTTGTGCCTTTTAAGGACTACGGTAAGTGTGTTCCTTGCTCCTTATGCTTGTTCATATTGTGATTGACCTTGGGCATCTCTGGGGTATACCAACGGAGTGGATTGTAGTTGACAAACGGTTTGCAATTCGCATTCTAAACGCAACTTGGTTCACGTCTGGATACTACACGTCCCAACGTCAACCCTAACACAACTTGAAATATAATGCTGGTTTTTCCTATCATTTAAAGAATCTCTTCATTTTATAATTAATACATTTTTGTATTGATTATAATCCTACTATTTAAAGTATCTCTCCTTTATATATTAAATATATATACACACTCGTATTCGTCTCCGAATACATTCCGTATCAATTCAAAGAAATACTATCAAGTGTCTCTTTATTCTCATTCATATCTTAAGCTAATTGTTAGCTTATTATTTGCATTTCAACAAAAGCTTTTTAAGGATTTCTATAAAGATAAATGAGATATCATTTATAAATATTTCAAGAATAAATTACAAAGGTTATTGAAAGAACCCAAAACCAGTTACGTTGACAAACGTATTAATAGATAAACATTATAAGATAATTTAAGTCTAAACCGAGAAGTAAATCAATCACATTATGTTTAGGGATACGTACTTTTGCTAGTTGACTTGCTCGTCATCATTGTCATCATCAACATTTTACGTTACTAATCAATCACCGAGCTAAGGTGAGTTTCATGGATCCCTTTTTAATATTTTGGGCTGAGAATACACAACTGTTTTTATGGACACAATTGTTTAAAAAGGTCTATGCTTATATTGTTACTATGCTCTTGATTGAAATCCCCTATTGAACTTGAACCGAGAAATTTGCAACGTGAATATTATAAATAGTACTATTTGGGTTGACACCCCTATCCGGGTTAGTCGCGCTAACTTGTCTAACGGATATATAATATTTGAATGATATCGTGACTGCATTGAGCATTGGCATCACAAGAGGGGTATGACACAACATATATTATTGTTAAGGTATTCGGTTTCAAGGTATAAGCATAGTGTGACATGGATTTGCTGAATCCATACTTTACATAGATTTGCTGAATCTATATTTTTATGATATATGTAATGCATGCATTATCATATGAGAAAAATCTTGTGATCCATGGTATAATACATTTACTCTATGAACTCACCAACTTTATGTTGACGTAATTTAAAATGTGTATTCTCAGGTACTTGAGCTAGATGACGCATAAGATAGATGCATACTTTTGGAGTCACAATTGCATACTAATGGAAAACATATGGAGATTTCTTAGTTTATATTATCATGTTTAAATAATCTCATTTGTACTAGTTGTAAACTCAGTTATCACTTTGTGATCAATAAAGAAAATCTTTCGGATATATTCTAAAAATGTCTCATTCTAGAGGTCATTTGTTATAATGTGTGATTTGTTTACGAATATTGTTCACACCTTCGATTCCGCATTTTGGGGGTGTGACACATCCCACACCATACACGCTACTCTTATCTAGCATGTAATGTTAAAAATAGTATCTATAAGACTACAACAAAAAAGATAACTTTTATGTATTGTTAGTAAAAACAATGATGGACCTTTTCTTATTAAGTATGTAAAATGACTAGTTATTATATATGTTATTTTAGTAGTTAAATTCTTATCGATCAAACTTATAACTTCGATGGTTGGTAGCACTATTGATAGGATGTTTGAAGTTAGAACTATAAGATAAAACCACTTTTTTCCTTTGTCACAATCAATATATACAGTTGGCTTAAGATACCAAAGTAACCCACCTTAGCATATGATACATCCAGATGTTTTTAAATAGAAATATGTGTTTGTTAACTTAGTAAGGCATCTTTTTATCTGGCCGATCTTAAGTTTAAGTACATTCTTTTATATTATTGATTAAAATAAAAAGGAGGAGCGTGACTTTATTAAATTAATCTTTATTAAATTAATCTTCTCAGAAGGATAAAATATTAATTAACTTTATTAAATTAATCTTTATTAAATTAATCTTTATTAAATTAATCTTTATTTAAGTACATTCTTTTATATTATTGATTAAAATAAAAAGGAGGAGCGTGACTTTATTAAATTAATCTTTATTAAATTAATCTTCTCAGAAGGATAAAATATTAATTAACTGATCCCTAGGAGGATTTGCTTAAGAAGAATTTCCATCTTACATGGAACTGTCACATTCATTTTAATATTATTATGATCATTTTTAATTTTTATTAATTTCTAATAACACAAACCAATGTAAGAATCCGTTAATGTATATCCAAGAAGTGTTCATATATGTTTGAATCGAAGGCAAACATCTTAGATTACCATAGTGGATCTTTTTTTAAAAAAATTAAAGTTTCATTATTACTACTCGTATCATGAACTTTAAGTTATTTTAAAAACAAAATAAGTTATTCGGGTCTTTTTAACTTAGAGTTATGTAACAATTTGTTCGTTTTTAGTAGAAAGAAATTCAATATGGTGAATTTAATCATCTATAACCATAATGGTTTAAGCTAAAAGAGGATTTCGTGATGACACATTGTTTTTGTTTGGAGTGATTATTTATAAAATATCATTAACTTATAATGTACGTATTAACGGTGCTATTATTGTCATGAAATGGGAAGCCATGTTACAAATAACTTATTAATGGTTGGAATGTTGTCAACTCAGTGACATAAAGTTGCTTAAATGGGAAGCCATGTTACAAATAACTTGTGACTAAAAATATGTTTTTTTCTTTTGTTTAACTGAATATTAAAATAGGTTTTAAATATAGATGAATTGGCTAACGGCTTGATGCATGAACCTAATGTATTATTGACTTATTAAGATTCAAGATTAACTTAATATTTCTAATATAGTATTTTGATTTTCTAAGATACCACAATACATAGTTGTTAAATTTTGTACTGAGACACAAATCGAATCGAGTCGAATCCAATCAAATTAAGAAAAAAAAAAGAAAATCAGATATATTCTTACGAGTATCTTGGTGTCGATCAAATCACAAGTCGATAATTACCATCGATATACCACCATGTCTTTGATAGTACACGATCGAATCACAAGTCGATAATACCATTGATATACCACCATGTCTTTGATAGTACACGATCGAATCACAAGTCGATAATACCATTGATATACCACCATGTTTTTGAAATTTCATGAATGAATCTTGTAACATTTGCATATTTTGACTCGATTGACTTGTAAATTTGACGTGTTTAAACGTGACTAAAGGTAATTTAGGTTACATGATTTAATGAAATTTTATCTATTTTGACCCGTTGACTTAAACGTGCTAGTAACTAACTAATTTAGTTAGTCGAAATAGCTTAATACTTGTTTGAATTGGTTTGTGATCGTTGTGCTCCCCGCTCCCCCGCTTAAGCTCATTCTAATGACTTATAAGGCTAAGGTGAGTTTCGTAGCTCCCTACTCAATTGAGATTCGGGCTAAAAAGTGTACATACTTGTTTGATTGTTGATTAATTGATTGATTGATTGTTCGATTGACGTATAGACTTATTGCTCGATTGATTATGCTTGCGATTATGAATATTTGTTGTGATTAGGATAGTTGTATATACATGGAAGACGATGATGCATTCAAAGAGTTGTAGATGTGGTGGGAAGGCTGCGGGTGACCCTATATATAAGCATCTATGGTTCCTTGAATGCAGAGTTGTATGAAGTGTATGTACATTGTGTTTCTTTGGTTGTTTGATCGTTATATGGTCGTTTAATTGGTGAATCAAGGTTGTATGATGGTTATGTGTTCGTATCAAGGTTATGAGGTTCATTAAATGATCCAATCAAGGTTTCAAGGTTTTGTGATCGTTTAACGATCCAAATTATGAGATCATTTAATGACCCAATCAAGGTTTCAAGGTTTGTGATCGTTTAACGATCCAAATTATGAGATCATTTAATGACCCAATCAAGGTTTGTAAGTCCCAACTCAATAGATGGTACTACTGAAGACACCTCTATGTCGATGGTGGAGTTACTTTGCAATATATGCACTGAACTGGAGACGACCAGTTGCAGTGAGTATATACCAAGTTCTAGATAGATTACTTATTTAAATGACAATAAGTAAAGAACAATGCAATAATACAAATAACTTGTAAAATAAATTGATGAGACAATATGTAATTTTCAATGTGTAATTTATTTATTGATGTTAAATAAATTACAAGGTTGTTGCGGAACCAAGATAATACAAGAATGTAAATATCCTAACAACCTATGAAATACAATTGATCTACACTCGGAATTTCTCAAGACAATCGAAACACTTAAAGTTGTGAAATGTTCCTTTTAGCGATTGAGAGAATATTGCACAAGTTCACCAAGAATATTGCAGGTATGCAAAGTGTGAATTCTATCGAAGTGTATTCGAAGAAGTAATATTCTTGATGTGCAATGACTTGTATTTATAGGCAAAGTTAACATTGGGATGTTAACTTTGGCCGTACAAATGTGGTTGAGATCATTTAAAGAATAGCATTTAATTCCTTAAAAAGTAGTGTAAAGTCGCATGATAAAGAAACTTTACTCAACCACCTTTATGTACCTTTTTGCAATTAAATAATAAGATAAATCTTATTATCCGGGTAAAGGTACATAAAGCATAAAAGTCAATTCCTCGTAATCAGTGTAAAGCTTTGTAAGAGCTTTCCACTGATGGTCTCCAGTTTGTAACTGACTAGAATGTCAACTGGGCTTCGCTGCCATTGCCATTATCTATCTTCCATTTGTTGTCTTTGACTTCAACTGGAATGATTCTTCAACTTGGTCAGTTCTCAACTGGAGGAAGTCTTCAGTTGCGTTGACTGTACGGTGCAACTGGACTTCAATATATTTCTCGACAAATCATCTAGGTCTCCAGTTTCACTGGACAGTTTCACTGGACAGTTTCACTGGGTCTCCAGGTGCAACTGGAGACTGGCCAGTTTACCAGGTGAACTGGTCCTAACAAATTCCCCTATTTGTTGTCTTCGACTTCAACTGGAATGATTCTTCAACTTGGTCAGTTCTCAACTGGAGGAAGTCTTCAGTTGCGTTGACTGTACGGTGCAACTGGAGACTGGCCAGTTTACCAGGTGAACTGGTCCTAACAAATTCCCCTATTTGTCTAGAAATATTACCAAGTCTTTTTCTAGTTCTTGTATCTATACAAGTGTGAACTGGAGAGACTTGTTCGATTTAAATCTATCTAAGTTTCCAAGGCATTTTTATAGATCAATAAATGCCTTAGGTTTTTCTTTTAGGTTTGTTAGATTTTAATCTATTATCTACCTTGTGGTTACAAACTGGTAACTTCATTTATACAAGGAAATGAAATTTATACAAGTTACAGAATGTAAAACAAAATACAAGTAGATAACTGAAAAGAAAGAACTTAATGAGATGGCCCTTCGCCAGTTCTTCTTCTCTTGGTCACCAAAGAAATAGGTTGTGAGTCTTCAGGGTCAATATTCAGCTTTTGCTCCAGGTTTTCTTTATGTTGAATCTTGCCCCTTAAGAAGTTTACCCATGCTTTCTCAAACCTATTCTTTTGTGTCTTCGCATCCAACACATTCACCATTTCCACCCATTCACTGAACCCATACTGCATAGCACCAGGATTGTCAGTTTTAACCAGCGGCCCTCTGGTATAACTAACTTCAACTTGAAAGACTTTGGTGCCTGGCTTGATTGTTACATTGACACCATTGATAGTACCACTATGTCTTCTGGTTGACATGATCTGGGAGTAATAGCTTCTAGCTTCAGATTCATTTGTTATTTTTATACTCCCAGCACCAGCAGCCAGTACAGCGGACTTGATGTCTTCATTAGATACCTCTCCGGTTGGTTCAACAAATGTGCTAAGGTCAGCATCTCTTGACAGTGGTCTTCTTGGTTGTGGAATCCTTCTTGGTGGATTCAAAACCTATTCTTTTGTGCCTTCGCATCCAACACATTCACCATTTCCACCCATTCACTGAACCCATACTGCATAGCACCAGGATTGTCAGTTTTAACCAGCGGCCCTCTGGTATAACTAACTTCAACTTGAAAGACTTTGGTGCCTGGCTTGATTGTTACATTGACACCATTGATAGTACCACTATGTCTTCTGGTTGACATGATCTGGGAGTAATAGCTTCTAGCTTCAGATTCATTTGTTATTTTTATACTCCCAGCACCAGCAGCCAGTACAGCGGACTTGATGTCTTCATTAGATACCTCTCCGGTTGGTTCAACAAATGTGCTAAGGTCAGCATCTCTTGACAGTGGTCTTCTTGGTTGTGGAATCCTTCTTGGTGGATTCAAAACCTTCTTCACAACCTTCTTAACATTTGCAATTCGTTTAAGAATCCCACTGGCCCTATTCTCCTTAGCCTTCTCCACTGAAATGTTCAAGCTTCTGGCATCGAATTCAGCTTCATCCTCAGGATAGTGTCTGTCCAGTTCAACATCCAGCATTTCTTTCAACTGGTCAACTATCCTGGGATCATTTTTAACTCTGGCATACTCCTCCTTAGTGATACCCAAAAGATTGGCATCACTCATATCAAGCAACTTGATCTGTGCAAGATGTGCCCTGGCTTCAACTTGGTTTCTTTGTTTCATCTTCTTTCTTTCTTTAATATCATTGCCAAGTCTAGCCAGTCTTCTGCTATCACTATCTGAAACTGGAGGAAGTATATCAGCATTTCCAGTTTCTAACATTACATCAGTGGCCGGCTGGGCAGATGCATCAACAGCTAAACCTTTTCCCTTATCCAACACATTCCCCCTAACATCTTGCTCACCAGCTTCAGTACTGGTAGCTACAACCATTTCTCTTCCAACTTGACTTCCAGATGAAGTTCTTCCAGGTGCAACTGGTGGAAGGACTGCACTTCTTTCCCCCTTGGCAGCATCTAGACCTGCCCGAATACCTTCCCATTCAGAGGGGTCAGATGGCAACCGGTCAAGAGGCTGCCATGATTGCATGTCCTTACACTCCTTGAAAATCCCACACATCATTCTGAAAGACCTCCATAAATGGTTGGTCTCCTTTGACTGGGTCAAAACATTGGCAGTAACTTGTTCTTGACCAGTTTTTAATTCATTTAGGATCTTGGAGTCTTCATCCAAACCAGAGACAACCTTTTCCTTCACTTCATCATCCTTCTTCTTCAAATTCTCTACTTCAGTTGTCAGTTTATCTAAAGATTGAGCATGTAGAGATACCTGGGTGTTCAAATTCTCAATGCTACCTCTCAACTGGTTGATCTCACTGGTGAGTGGGGCCAGATCAACCTGAGGAGTGGCCAGCTTGGTGATCTCAGACATCACCCTTTCAATCAATTGTGCTTCTCTAGCACCCAGCGTATCCTCTATCTTCTGACCAACTGAAGTCATCAACTGCTCTCCAAGTTCAGTCACATTTAGGCCAGGTTTTTCAACTAATTCCTTTACCTGCCTTTCAATCTCCCTCAAATCTACTTCAGATGTTCTTACAGTGTTGCCAAGCAGATTGGAGATTGACGTTGTGACCTTGGACTGAGTAAGGTCAAAGGCTTCCTTCAAAGATGTTGCCAGATTATTGCAGCCAGTGACCAACTCATTTAGCTTTTTGAACACCAAGTCTTCATTAGATGAAAACTTGTTTATCCCCAGATCAACCACCTTAATGTTTGTCAAGTGATCCTTGTGGTATCTGGAGAAGGACTTGGTGTTTTTGTCAAGTGTCTTTTGAATCTCCTCCACCCTGGTAAGAAAGTTTTGGAGATCGGCTTGTAAAGAGACAACTTGACTGTCCAGTGACGAAGGAGAAGGTGTCACTGGACCAGCAGCAGTTACTACTGGAGCAACTGGAGGAGGCAAACTTAGAGAAGTCTCCCCAGTTGTCATACCAGCAGTTGAAGAAATATTAGGAGTGGTAGTAGAAGAAAGGACTGGAAAATCAAAGTGTTGTTCATGCTGAGAATGCTCAGGTGTGAACAACGGCGGCGGTGGGGGTGGCATTTCTCGAGCAAGTGAGAATTGCCCAGTTGGTGAATCGTTATAAGATGGGAATGGTATATCAGTAGGCACATTTTCTTGGAGTGGTGAAAGTGAAATTGATGCATCTGGAAGCGAGACTGGAGATGAAGGGTTTTGAGCTTGTACAGAAGCCTCAAAAATCTCCAAGTCTGTTTCAGTTCTTTCAGAATCCGAAGACTCTATCAGGATTTCCTCGTCATTAACATTCATGTCCAGATCCATGAATGTAACTGAGGGCTGACCAGAAGGATCAGTCTCCAGATGACCTTCCCTAGTTTCCTGGATGGGTGCATCTGTTGGTGGATCAGATACCGAAGTATCTTCACCAGGGATAGATGTGATTGGAGTTGCTTCAGTTATGGTTGCTCTATCCTCAACCACAACATTAGACGAACTGGAGGGTCCCTCATTATTTTGAGGCCCGCCCAGTTGTCTTTCTGACTCACCTTCAATTAGTGCATCAGTTGAAGCGAATGCCATTTGCATTCGTTCTGGAATCTCGACCTCTCCAGCTTCAGATACCAGAGAGTCTAAATTCCTCAACATATCTGGCGCAGTGTACGGTGAATCTGTACTTAGGTATGCTTCTCTGCCCAGAATATGTTTAAAACAGAGAGAGAGAAACCTTGAAAAGGGGATACAAACACCCCTTGTGCCCTTCAGCTTTTGTACCAGGCTTCTAAATAGAATATCTACAAAGTCCACTCTCAATCCGTTCCACAAGCAGTAAGCCATCTCTGCTTGTGAGGAGTTGATCTGGTCAAGACCACCAGAACTCCCACCCATACTCTCCACCAGGTGGATGAAAAAATACCTCCATGAAGGTGTAAGACCCTTCATGGTCATCGCACCCTTCGTCTTCAACACACCATTCTCCAAGCACTCCTTGTGTCCCATTTCAAGAAGGACTTGGCGAAAATTTATATTTGAGGGTAAGACGACTGGAGATTCACCCTCTCTCCAGTAATTGAGGCGTAAGGCATCCCTCAATACGTCAGCGGACAAGGTACACTGGATTGTTCCATCCTTTAATGTGAAACTGATGGAGGAACAATCGGAAGAAAGAACGACAGTGTACCAAAACTCACACAAGTAGTTGTGAAACAACTTGCGTGGGTTTAGAGAGAATGAGGGTCCTATTGGAGAATCCTTCAAAAACTTTTGGATTCTACCAATAAGGGTATTGGACCCTTGAGATCCTTGTAAGCTTGCCATCGGATTATTGGGATTGAGTTTGATGACCGAAGCATTACTAGGAGCACCAGGTGCCGGTTTGACATCTGGTGAGGGAGCATATAGAACAGTCAAGAGATTTACATCTCTTGAACGGGATGATCTAGGTGCCATAGGAAAATGAAAATGAAATTTGGGAATTAGGGTTCTTGATTTGTGAAGCAGAT
The DNA here is from genome assembly GCA_034093135.1 of Erigeron breviscapus. Classification (NCBI taxonomy): domain Eukaryota; kingdom Viridiplantae; phylum Streptophyta; class Magnoliopsida; order Asterales; family Asteraceae; genus Erigeron; species Erigeron breviscapus. The sequence continues at coordinate 128,240,152 of CM067167.1, forward strand.
TTAGAAATGAAGCAATTTTGATGATTGGGAAGTAAATGAAAGAATGTAAGAGAAAGAAGTAAATGAGTTCGGAGTAAATAAGGGTATTTATAATGGATTCAAGATCCCAATGAAATACCAAAAATTATATTTTATTAAACACAATCCTTTTTGTAGATATTTTCACAAAGTAAGTTTGAATTTTGAAATAAAATAATAATTTGTCATGTCAACATTAAATGCTACCATGTCAGCATTAAATGCTACGACGGCTTATCTTACCCACGCGCCCACTCACTTTTTCTTTTCCCAATACAAACAGTTGTCAAGTACTAAAATGGCTTTAAACACGTCAGATCACGATACCAAGTGGTTTAAAACACTCGAGTACCATCACGTGTCACAAATATTGACCAAGTATTTCTAACGTTATAAAAATAAGACAAGACTGAATCTGGTCACTGGAGGATCAGTCCAGTACCAGTTTCCAACTGAAGAGTTCTCCAGTTGCCATTTTCAAACAAAAACGAATTTTAGTCAGAAAATTATTTTGAGGCCCGCCCAGTTGTCTTTCTGACTCACCTTCAATTAGTGCATCAGTTGAAGCGAATGCCATTTGCATTCGTTCTGGAATCTCGACCTCTCCAGCTTCAGATACCAGAGAGTCTAAATTCCTCAACATATCTGGCGCAGTGTACGGTGAATCTGTACTTAGGTATGCTTCTCTGCCCAGAATATGTTTAAAACAGAGAGAGAGAAACCTTGAAAAGGGGATACAAACACCCCTTGTGCCCTTCAGCTTTTGTACCAGGCTTCTAAATAGAATATCTACAAAGTCCACTCTCAATCCGTTCCACAAGCAGTAAGCCATCTCTGCTTGTGAGGAGTTGATCTGGTCAAGACCACCAGAACTCCCACCCATACTCTCCACCAGGTGGATGAAAAAATACCTCCATGAAGGTGTAAGACCCTTCATGGTCATCGCACCCTTCGTCTTCAACACACCATTCTCCAAGCACTCCTTGTGTCCCATTTCAAGAAGGACTTGGCGAAAATTTATATTTGAGGGTAAGACGACTGGAGATTCACCCTCTCTCCAGTAATTGAGGCGTAAGGCATCCCTCAATACGTCAGCGGACAAGGTACACTGGATTGTTCCATCCTTTAATGTGAAACTGATGGAGGAACAATCGGAAGAAAGAACGACAGTGTACCAAAACTCACACAAGTAGTTGTGAAACAACTTGCGTGGGTTTAGAGAGAATGAGGGTCCTATTGGAGAATCCTTCAAAAACTTTTGGATTCTACCAATAAGGGTATTGGACCCTTGAGATCCTTGTAAGCTTGCCATCGGATTATTGGGATTGAGTTTGATGACCGAAGCATTACTAGGAGCACCAGGTGCCGGTTTGACATCTGGTGAGGGAGCATATAGAACAGTCAAGAGATTTACATCTCTTGAACGGGATGATCTAGGTGCCATAGGAAAATGAAAATGAAATTTGGGAATTAGGGTTCTTGATTTGTGAAGCAGATTTAGAAATGAAGCAATTTTGATGATTGGGAAGTAAATGAAAGAATGTAAGAGAAAGAAGTAAATGAGTTCGGAGTAAATAAGGGTATTTATAATGGATTCAAGATCCCAATGAAATACCAAAAATTATATTTTATTAAACACAATCCTTTTTGTAGATATTTTCACAAAGTAAGTTTGAATTTTGAAATAAAATAATAATTTGTCATGTCAACATTAAATGCTACCATGTCAGCATTAAATGCTACGACGGCTTATCTTACCCACGCGCCCACTCACTTTTTCTTTTCCCAATACAAACAGTTGTCAAGTACTAAAATGGCTTTAAACACGTCAGATCACGATACCAAGTGGTTTAAAACACTCGAGTACCATCACGTGTCACAAATATTGACCAAGTATTTCTAACGTTATAAAAATAAGACAAGACTGAATCTGGTCACTGGAGGATCAGTCCAGTACCAGTTTCCAACTGAAGAGTTCTCCAGTTGCCATTTTCAAACAAAAACGAATTTTAGTCAGAAAATTATTTTGAGTCTTTCCCCCTAAAATGATGATCCAGAAATCGATTAGTGCCAGGATAGTATCACAACGGCGTTCGATAGCCTGGCGAGCAAAGATTATCTGGACCTCCTCAATTGGAGAACTTCATCAGTGTCACTGACGCGTTCAATAACAAAGAAAGCTCCAGTTTTAAGGATTTAATATTCCCAGTTCGCTGATGAGATGTTTAAAGGTTTTCTCATCGAGAGGTTTTGTAAAAACATCAGCTAACTGTTTGTCAGTGGGGATGAAATGAATTTCAATGTCTCCTTTCATAACATGATCACGAATGAAATGATACCTGATGTCAATATGCTTTGTCTTGGAGTGCATCACTGGGTTGTGAGATATAGCAATTGCACTGGTGTTGTCACAAAAGATTGGGGTCCTTGTATACTTTTGACCATAATCTAGTAACTGGTTCTTGATCCAGAGAATCTGGGCACAGCAACTAGCCGCAGAAATGTACTCTGCCTCGGCAGTGGACATAGAGACTGAAGTCTGCTTCTTGCTGGTCCAACTTACCAGTTTTCCTCCAAGGAAATGAAAATGAAATTTGGGAATTAGGGTTCTTGATTTGTGAAGCAGATTTAGAAATGAAGCAATTTTGATGATTGGGAAGTAAATGAAAGAATGTAAGAGAAAGAAGTAAATGAGTTCGGAGTAAATAAGGGTATTTATAATGGATTCAAGATCCCAATGAAATACCAAAAATTATATTTTATTAAACACAATCCTTTTTGTAGATATTTTCACAAAGTAAGTTTGAATTTTGAAATAAAATAATAATTTGTCATGTCAACATTAAATGCTACCATGTCAGCATTAAATGCTACGACGGCTTATCTTACCCACGCGCCCACTCACTTTTTCTTTTCCCAATACAAACAGTTGTCAAGTACTAAAATGGCTTTAAACACGTCAGATCACGATACCAAGTGGTTTAAAACACTCGAGTACCATCACGTGTCACAAATATTGACCAAGTATTTCTAACGTTATAAAAATAAGACAAGACTGAATCTGGTCACTGGAGGATCAGTCCAGTACCAGTTTCCAACTGAAGAGTTCTCCAGTTGCCATTTTCAAACAAAAACGAATTTTAGTCAGAAAATTATTTTGAGTCTTTCCCCCTAAAATGATGATCCAGAAATCGATTAGTGCCAGGATAGTATCACAACGGCGTTCGATAGCCTGGCGAGCAAAGATTATCTGGACCTCCTCAATTGGAGAACTTCATCAGTGTCACTGACGCGTTCAATAACAAAGAAAGCTCCAGTTTTAAGGATTTAATATTCCCAGTTCGCTGATGAGATGTTTAAAGGTTTTCTCATCGAGAGGTTTTGTAAAAACATCAGCTAACTGTTTGTCAGTGGGGATGAAATGAATTTCAATGTCTCCTTTCATAACATGATCACGAATGAAATGATACCTGATGTCAATATGCTTTGTCTTGGAGTGCATCACTGGGTTGTGAGATATAGCAATTGCACTGGTGTTGTCACAAAAGATTGGGGTCCTTGTATACTTTTGACCATAATCTAGTAACTGGTTCTTGATCCAGAGAATCTGGGCACAGCAACTAGCCGCAGAAATGTACTCTGCCTCGGCAGTGGACATAGAGACTGAAGTCTGCTTCTTGCTGGTCCAACTTACCAGTTTTCCTCCAAGGAAATGACAACCACCAATTGTTGATTTTCTATCTATCTTACAACCTGCATGATCTGAATCTGAATAACCCATTAGATCTAATCCTGAGCCTTTGGGGTACCAAAGACCAAGATTAGGACACCCTTTCAGGTATCTAAAGATACGCTTTACAGCATGTAAATGTGATTCTTTAGGGTTAGCCTGAAACCTGGCACATAGACATGTTGCAAACATTATATCTGGTCGACTGGCAGTTAAGTACATAAGTGAACCAACCATACCATGATAGTCAGTTATGTTAACTGGTTTGCCAGTTGGGTCAGAGTCCAAATTTAATGGTGCTGCAATAGGTGTGTTTTTTGATGGGATTGAATCATATTTGTATTTTCTTAACAAATCTCTGACATATTTTCCTTGGTTTATGAAAATTCCATTTTCAGTTTGCTTAATCTGAAGACCTAAGAAAAATGTTAATTCACCCATTAAACTCATCTCATACTCAGATGACATGATTTTAGAAAACTTTTTACACATTGCATCATCAGTTGAACCAAAAATAATGTCATCAACATAAATTTGTACCAATAAGATATTACCTCTTTCTTTCAAGATGAATAAGGTATTATCTATTGCACCTCTTTGAAAGCCATTTTTAAGAAGATGTTTAGTTAAAGTATCATACCAGGCTCTTGGGGCTTGTCTTAGACCATACAATGCTTTGTTCAGTCTATAAACCCAATGAGGATGCTTCTCATCGATGAAACCTGGAGTCTGCTTAACATAAACTTCTTCTTCCAATGTTCCATTTAGGAACGCACTTTTGACATCCATCTGGAAGACCTTGAACTGCAGATGGGCTGCATAAGCCAGAAATATTTTGATGGCTTCAAGTCTTGCAACTGGAGCAAAAGTTTCATCAAAGTCAACACCTTCTGCTTGACAATAACCCTGGGCAACTAATCTGGCCTTGTTTCTTACAACATGGCCATCTTCATCCATTTTGTTTCGGTAGACCCATCTGGTACCAATGGGTTCTTTCTTTAACCCTGGTGGACAAGGAAAAAGCTCCCAAACATTGTTCCTTTCAAACTGGACGAGCTCTTCTTACATAGCTTCCACCCAGCTTGGGTCTGCCATAGCCTCGTCAATCTTCTTTAGTTCAATTAAAGATAAGAAGGTGACGTTTAAGCATTGCTCACTGGTGGCTCTTCTAGTCTGAACCCTACTATTTGGATCTCCCACAATCTGTTCAATTGGATGTGCTCGAGTCCATCTAGTGTAATGACTAGGCTGGTGCACAACAATATCAGTGCAAGTCACCTGGCGATCTTCTTCAGTTGCAGTAGCTTCTGGAGGAGGATCAGTCCAAACTACTTCTACATCCTCATCAGAGTCAATGAGGTCACGATTTGCATCATGAAATTCTTCATTCAAAGGCATTTCTTGAAGAACTGGAGAAGTTGGAGTTTGAACTGGTGCTGATATTGGAGTGGCACGTACATCAGATCCAATCACCAATTCTTGTGGTAAGTTGAAATTGATGGAGGATAAAATGATGTGTCACTGGTGCTTTTCTTCTTCTTAACTGGTTCCAATTTGTTGTAACTGGAAACATCTTTTGGTGAAACAGCTGACTGATGAACTTGGTCAGTTTCACCAAAATTGATTGGAACGACTGGAGTAATATCAAGGCTTGGTCTCTTGTTGATTGCTTCAGTTGATTCAGCGAATGTGACATGAATTGTCTCATAAACCTTTTGGAGTCTATAATTATAAACTCTAAAGGCCTTTCGAATATCTGAATAACCTAAAAATACCCCTTCATCAGCTTTTGCATCAAACTTTCCAAGCTGACTGGAATCGTTTAAGATATAAACTGGACAACCAAATACATGAAAGTATCCAATATTTGGTTTACGATTCCTGAGTACTTCATAGGCAGTCTTCTTATGTCTCTTGATGTAGATTGACCGGTTTTGGGTGTGACAAGCAGTTGCAACTGGAGCAAAAGTTTCATCAAAGTCAACACCTTCTGCTTGACAATAACCCTGGGCAACTAATCTGGCCTTGTTTCTTACAACATGGCCATCTTCATCCATTTTGTTTCGGTAGACCCATCTGGTACCAATGGGTTCTTTCTTTAACCCTGGTGGACAAGGAAAAAGCTCCCAAACATTGTTCCTTTCAAACTGGACGAGCTCTTCTTACATAGCTTCCACCCAGCTTGGGTCTGCCATAGCCTCGTCAATCTTCTTTAGTTCAATTAAAGATAAGAAGGTGACGTTTAAGCATTGCTCACTGGTGGCTCTTCTAGTCTGAACCCTACTATTTGGATCTCCCACAATCTGTTCAATTGGATGTGCTCGAGTCCATCTAGTGTAATGACTAGGCTGGTGCACAACAATATCAGTGCAAGTCACCTGGCGATCTTCTTCAGTTGCAGTAGCTTCTGGAGGAGGATCAGTCCAAACTACTTCTACATCCTCATCAGAGTCAATGAGGTCACGATTTGCATCATGAAATTCTTCATTCAAAGGCATTTCTTGAAGAACTGGAGAAGTTGGAGTTTGAACTGGTGCTGATATTGGAGTGGCACGTACATCAGATCCAATCACCAATTCTTGTGGTAAGTTGAAATTGATGGATGGATAAAATGATGTGTCACTGGTGCTTTTCTTCTTCTTAACTGGTTCCAATTTGTTGTAACTGGAAACATCTTTTGGTGAAACAGCTGACTGATGAACTTGGTCAGTTTCACCAAAATTGATTGGAACGACTGGAGTAATATCAAGGCTTGGTCTCTTGTTGATTGCTTCAGTTGATTCAGCGAATGTGACATGAATTGTCTCATAAACCTTTTGGAGTCTATAATTATAAACTCTAAAGGCCTTTCGAATATCTGAATAACCTAAAAATACCCCTTCATCAGCTTTTGCATCAAACTTTCCAAGCTGACTGGAATCGTTTAAGATATAAACTGGACAACCAAATACATGAAAGTATCCAATATTTGGTTTACGATTCCTGAGTACTTCATAGGCAGTCTTCTTATGTCTCTTGATGTAGATTGACCGGTTTTGGGTGTGACAAGCAGTTGCAACTGCTTCAGCCCAAAAACTGGTGGGAAGACCAGATTCAGATAGCATACTTCTGGCTGCTTCTATCAGTGTGCGATTCTTTCTTTCCACAACTCCATTTTGCTCTGGAGAGTGAACTGATGAGAAGTTTTGAGAGATGCCAGTGTCATTGCAAAATGTTTCAAGTACCTTATTTTGGAATTCAGTACCATTATCACTTCGCAACTGACAAACTTTTTGAGTGTACTTGAGTTCAATTCTTTTGATGAGAGAGATGATTTCAGCAGGTGCATCACTTTTGGATCTGAGGAATACCACCCAGCAATATCTGGTGAATTCATCAACCACAACTAGAGTGTACTTCTTTCCAGCTCTAGTTTGAACATTCACTGGACCAAAGAGATCCATATGTAGCATGTGAAGAGGTTCAGTGATGCTAAAATTTTGCCTAGTTTTGAAGCTGGCCCTTTTTTGCTTGCCCATCTCACACCCTGGACATGGCTTTTCTTTATTAAAAGAAATCTGGGGTATCCCATCAACCAGTTGTTTGCGAGACAACTTGTTAATATTTTTAAAATTAAGATGGGATAATATTTTATGCCATAGCCAGTTGGTGTCCTCATCAGCCTTGGTATAGAAACATTGCTCTTTTGGAGCTGGTTCCATATCCATGATGTACACATTTCCTTTTCTTGGTGCAACCATCACCACTTTCCAATCCTTGTTAAATATGGTGCCTTGTGCAATATCGAACAAAACTCTGAAGCCATCATCACAAAGTTGGCTGACACTGATCAGGTTGTATTTCAAACCATTCACAAATGCAACTCTCTTGAATTCGACTTGTCCATTATTGAGCACACCATATCCTTTAGTCTTTCCAGATTGATCATTACCAAACGTCACTGTCGGTCCATCTTGGACAGTGAACTCTTCAAGCAGGGGCTTACATCCGGTCATAGTCCGGCCAGCTGCGCTGTCCAGATACCAAATATTCTTCTTTCGATCGCCCTGCACAACCACAAAAATCATCAGTTATTTTTGTGAACCCATCTTTTCTTGATGGGTTCACTGGACTTCTCTACAGAAGTCACAGTAGATTGTTGTGGTGTTGAACCGGAGGCTGCATCTGGAGCTTTTTCACCAGCTCCAGGTGCAGGAGTAAAAACGATTGGTAGTTGATACTTACTCCCCTTATTTTTACCAGATTTTGTTCCAGATGGAACATTCTTATGTTTAGGTTTTGAAGGGAGTGGTTTAATATTTTGTTTGAAAACTGGAGGTAATGAACCTCCTTCCAGATTTTTAATCCGGGCAGTACAACTCTGAACCTGTCGAGATAAAAGTTGGAGTTGACTTTCCAGATTAATCAAAATATTATTTTCATCAGGCAACTGAACCTTGGACCTTGGTTCAGTTAGAGTTTTAGTCTGTCGGGTCTTGGGCACCTTAGACTTTTGAGGTAAAGGCTTGTTACCAGTGGCCTTTTTGACTGGAGCTTTAGCCTGTTTGGCTCCAGTTTTAACCTCAATGGGGGTGGTCTCAATGGGTTCAGTTTCAACAGCTTCAGGTTGATCATAAGGTGTTTCAACCTTGAGAGCTGGAGGCAATGCATGAAGATCTGGTATGAGAGCTGCTATCTCCAGATCTCCAGATTTCCATGCATTCTTCTAGGCATCGATAGTTCTTGAAAATGCATCATAGTTTTTACCAGATGCTTTTACCCATGACTTGATAATCTTTTGTTCCTTTTCAAGATCAGAAAATAGTTTTTGATTATCAAGTTCTAAAGCCTCAATCTTTAAAACTGACTCCTTGAGAGCCAACTGGACACTTTGTAAATCATTAAGTTGTGGCTTAACGTTGCTCAGTTCAATTAAGATAGTGTCAAGATACTTTCACTATCAGCTCTTACAGTTTCCACATAAGCTAAATCACCACTTAGTGATTCAGCCAGGTCCAGTTTCAGTTCAGGGTCAACCTGATTATCATAGTCACATACCTTTTTCAAGATGATGTCCACCCATCTTCCAGTGATGACATCTTCTTTTGCCACATGCTGCTGCTGTTGATTTTCCAAGGCCATGAAACACATGTCCATTTCCTCTTCTTCATCAACTGATGAGTCATCAGAGTACTCCCATTTTCCCTCAGTTTGTGCCATTAAGCACTGATCCTTTTCGTTTTCCATGGACAGGAGGGCAATTTGGGCCTTAAGCTTCTTGTATTTAGCTTTGTAGCTATCATCAAGCCGATTGAAATTTGGGACAGGGGGGCCAGTTTGATTGTTCAACTGACTAGATCTGCATTCCTTCATAAAGTGACCTTTCTTACCACACTTATAGTAGGTAAGATTGGTTTTATCCAGAGAGCTGGAGCTGGAAGCATTGTTGGGGCCATTAAATCTTTTAGATTTATGCTTAAACCTGTTAAAGGTTTTAGCAATCATGGCTACCAGATCATCATCGTCAGTTTCATTACAACCATCACTGTTTTCAGTGGTCAAACCAGAGTTCAAGAAACTGTTCAACATCTCCTTCATTGAGTGTACCTGGACACTCTCTGCAGACATTAAGGCAGCACAAGGTCGCTCAGGTACACTAGCAACCTTGGAACTCTGGGCATGGTTCATGGCATCTTGCTCAGCCACCAGTCTTGCAGCATTGTTATCTTCAGTGAATCTGAAGGCTCCATAGAGCGATGCAAGAGTATGACTGTGCAAGGTTTTACCTTGTCTCAAGACAAGAACCATGTTTTCCCATTTGGAAGGAAGAATATCACAAAACTTCTCAAGAAGAATATCCTTATCCTTCTCTACACCCAAGCCTCTCAGCTGATTAATGAGGCTAGAAAATCTGGTGTATGTACCAGTTAGACTTTCATTGGGCAAGGCAAAGAAGGATTCATACTTCTTGTTCAAGACAACTTTCCTGGTGACAATAGTGTCATCACCTCCTTCAAACTGAATAACTAATTCATCCCACATTGACTTTGCACTGGGGAACAACACAAGTGTTGGAATTAGATCTTCACGGACAGCTCCAAGGATCATGTTCTTGAGTCTGGTGTCCAGATCAACAAGTCTACGATCCTCATCAGACCAATGGTCTTCGAGATTTTCTCTTGAACCTCTTCTTCCAGTTGGATCAAGAAGAGGACTGACCCCAAGGGACATGGGTATATATGGTCCATCCTTAAGGATTTTCAACATATACCTTTCAATCCCACCAAAATGCAAAAGCATTCTAGCCTTCCATGTACCAAAAGTCTCACTGTTTCCATCGAATTTGAGAACAGGAGTGTTAGAATAATGTACATGGACGTGATTTGGGGCAGTAGGAGGAGGAGGGTTTGTATTAACATTTTGAAAAGGTTGGGCATTATTATTCAAGGGGGTTTCACCTGAACCAGAACCATCTCCACCTTCAGTAGTGTTCATCTTAGCAGATCTAGGCAAGTTTATTAGCCTTCTGCTCTCATACCACTTGTAAGTCCCAACTCAATAGATGGTACTACTGAAGACACCTCTATGTCGATGGTGGAGTTACTTTGCAATATATGCACTGAACTGGAGACGACCAGTTGCAGTGAGTATATACCAAGTTCTAGATAGATTACTTATTTAAATGACAATAAGTAAAGAACAATGCAATAATACAAATAACTTGTAAAATAAATTGATGAGACAATATGTAATTTTCAATGTGTAATTTATTTATTGATGTTAAATAAATTACAAGGTTGTTGCGGAACCAAGATAATACAAGAATGTAAATATCCTAACAACCTATGAAATACAATTGATCTACACTCGGAATTTCTCAAGACAATCGAAACACTTAAAGTTGTGAAATGTTCCTTTTAGCGATTGAGAGAATATTGCACAAGTTCACCAAGAATATTGCAGGTATGCAAAGTGTGAATTCTATCGAAGTGTATTCGAAGAAGTAATATTCTTGATGTGCAATGACTTGTATTTATAGGCAAAGTTAACATTGGGATGTTAACTTTGGCCGTACAAATGTGGTTGAGATCATTTAAGGAATAGCATTTAATTCCTTAAAAAGTAGTGTAAAGTCGCATGATAAAGAAACTTTACTCAACCACCTTTATGTACCTTTTTGCAATTAAATAATAAGATAAATCTTATTATCCGGGTAAAGGTACATAAAGCATAAAAGTCAATTCCTCGTAATCAGTGTAAAGCTTTGTAAGAGCTTTCCACTGATGGTCTCCAGTTTGTAACTGACTAGAATGTCAACTGGGCTTCGCTGCCATTGCCATTATCTATCTTCCATTTGTTGTCTTTGACTTCAACTGGAATGATTCTTCAACTTGGTCAGTTCTCAACTGGAGGAAGTCTTCAGTTGCGTTGACTGTACGGTGTAACTGGACTTCAATATATTTCTCGACAAATCATCTAGGTCTCCAGTTTCACTGGGTCTCCAGGTGCAACTGGAGACTGGCCAGTTTACCAGGTGAACTGGTCCTAACAAGGTTTCAAGGTTATATGTTCGTTATGATCGTTATATACATTTTATGACCGTTATGTTCGTTATATGTTCGTTATAACCAAATGAAGGTTATATGTTCGTTATTCGTTTATGTTCGTTATGATCGTTATGTTTCGTTATGCTCGTTGTATATGATTGTTTGGTTATTAAACCAAGGTTACAAGTTTGTTACATGATCGTTATGACCTAATAAGGTTATATGTTCGTTATATGCGTTATAACCAAATGAAGGTTATATGTTCGTTATATGTTCGTTATATGTTCGTTATAACCAAATGAAGGTTATATGATCGTTTGGTTATTAAACCAAGGTTACAAGTTCGTTACATGATTGTTATGACCTAATAAGGTTATATGTTCGTTATATGATCGACATGTTCGTAATATGGTCGTCTATTGATCGAATTAAGGTTAAACGGTTGTTATCCCGACACTTGTTTCCTATTACTTACCCCTACGAACTCACCAACTTTATGTTGACGCATTTTAGTACACTTTTCAGGTAAGCATGTGGATTAAAGACGTATTGGAAGTTTCATTGCATGCTAGGATTGGACTTGGACCTTTTCTTGGATCCGTGATTCACTACCCCCGATAAGGGTTATGTTTTTGTATGAGCCGAAACTAGTATTGTTAAATGTTTTGTATGGATTATTGAATCCTATCTATGCATTTAGTTTTGCTCTACATAATTTCCATGTCGTGATGTGCTATTGGTGTAACCCTCATGATTCCGCCTTGTTGGGGTGTTACAAATCTCTAAATATATATAAAAGAGAAACTTAATTCTAAAATTGAGAACTTTGGATCCTTGGATAAAACTCAACTTTTAGATCCTTGGATAAAACTCAACTTTTAATTAGAGTCATTAGATTAAAATGCTATGTCATATACCTTTTATAACTTTTTTAGATTTAATTTTAATTTAATAAATTCAAATATAGTCATTAATTATAGAAAGTAAATTTCTACATTTTATAATTATAGAAAGTAATTAAATAATAATATAATTGTTCAGTGGTTCAGTTTATAATTTGGGTAGAAATCAAAACCAAGAAAAACTAAATTATTCTATTTTCATGGTTTTTGGTTTTTAGGTTTGGTTTTTTCTCACACCTAATACTTAGCTTCCATATATGAATTTAAATATATTAACAGTTATTATTAATTTTTTTGTTTCATGAAAACTCTCAGATGCAAAAAATGCTATTAATAGACAAATAAATACAATTACAAATTTTAAAAACTTACAATCTCATAAATCTTTCCACCATCTTCATAATGATGTATAAAACTTGAAACCCTTAGGAGCAAGGGTGCAGAGCCACAACTTGATAAATTGGCAAGTTTTGGCAAGTAAGCCAGCCAATTAGAGGTCGTCACGTGGCCTATTGGTTTTCTTTCCAAAATTTGCCAAAACATATGGTGTTGTAAAGCCAATTGTTGCCAATAATTGCAAAAAAGCCAATGCCGGAAAATTAAAAGTTTGCCGTAATTTAGAAAAGTGACCGTTTTTATAAAAGATAATACTTGGGCTCAGAAATTGGGGGTCGAGAATTCGTAAGTCGAAGACGACATGGCTGCCAACCCGAAGGTTTACCCCGCCAAGATACGTCCCGGATCACCCGAGTCTCATTTTTACGAACATTTTGTATCATCATCGCCCATATAACGTAACACCGGCAACCTAATTATTTAACGATATCATCACCGACATAATACTACTTTTCCGGCCACCTATTGCTTTAATGGAACAAAAGACGACAACACTACCACGGAAAAAATCTGGCAACGCTAACGCTAAGTTAACACTACCAAGCTAATCACAAACATGCAACTAACGGCAATATTAAAGGTAAATATACATATAATCATAAGCATAAGGAGCAGCAGTTAACCGGAAAACCCAAAAAGGGCTCGCCGGAAAACGGAAGCAACCAGAAACCCCAAAAAGGGGTCACCGGAAAACCGAAGCAACGTTACCAGAAACCCCAAAAAGGGGTAGCCGGACAACATGCAGCAACGGAAACCAGAAACCCCAAAAAAGGAGGTCACCGGAAAAACATGTAGCAACAGTAGCAACAACCAGAAACCCCAAAAAAGGGGTCACCGGAAAAGTAGCAGCAGCCATACAAAGGAGCCGATGAAAAGTGCCAACTACACCCTTGCCAAACAATTATTTGGCCGTAAAAATGAACGTTTTGGCCGGTGACGAAAAGAAACCCCAAAAAGGGGTTTCAGATCTCGTCAGAATAAGGGTATTGTACGTTAGGAGCATCGACAAGTCGTTTCCGGCATGGATTCCGGCAATAGAAGCCAAGAAAACCATAGTATTTGCCTCAAAATCGAAAACCCCCAAATAATAATAATTTAGGTTCGCTCCCAACGTTCAAAAGGATCGGCCAAATATGACCGATATATATAGCCGATGCAAAGTGCCGATGTTTACCGATGGATAGGGTACAATGAAGCCAAAGAGCCGATGAAAAGTGCTGGCTGCACCTTGCCCCTTATGTTTGTTAAATATGAAGATTAGATTTTCACTTTCTATAAATGATTTTTTTTTCTTTAATTTTAGCTGAAATAAAAAGAAGAATTTAAGAAAAAGTCTTAATTTTAAATTCGAAAAAGACAGATAGCGAGGGGAAGTAGCACGCTGCACGTGATCACCCATGTAACTTTACATGTCACATGAGCTACAATAGTATAATTTTTTAAAATTTAATTTAAATATTACAATGGAATTAATAATTATTCATGAAACGTTCATAGAAATTAAATTAAATTAAATTAACTAATTAATTTTTTTTAGAAGAAGGATCCCGAGCCCAGAATGACTGACTCTCTTTGAAGCTAAACTTGAGAGGGTGGATTAATAAAATGAGAGTATTTAAGAAGTTTTAAGTTCGATTTTAAATATTCAATTCATATAATTTAAAAATCGGAACAAGTTAATTTGCCGTTCTATGAAAACTTTAGTAGTTATATTACTTAAAAAACATTATAAATGATAAAAATATATTCTTTAGGTGTTAAGAAAAATTTGTCACTATTAACTTTTTCTAAGTTTTTTTTCAACTCTAACCACGATGCTCGAACAATATATTTTGTTATCATGTCTTTTATCTTCTAAAATATTTTCATTAACCTTTTATATCAATTAATTTTACATCAATTATTTACACCACTCGATGCCGCCACCACCACCGTCGCCCCAACCACCACACTGTGACTGGTGCCATGACCACTGCCGCATTGCGCGGTACCGTTTTAGTGATCTCCTTAATATAAATTGCAATCCAAAAGTTGATAATAAGGAAAAACATATAACTCGTATTGTTTTATTATTCTCCAAGTAAGTTAGTATTAAAGACTAAACGTAGACTGTTTAAGAACCAACCATATCATCCATCTCTTCAAAATAAACACACACACACACACACACAGAGAAACACGTACAAAGACACATGAGGTTCCTGTCTTTTATCACATGTTCTTTTGTTTCATTATCATCACTATCATCATCATATTTATAACTCTATAATATTATATAGTATGTTATAACCACATATCTTATTATAATTCACATAGATAGATATACTATATATATAATTCGATCAACACTCAGAATTCTAACAGCAAGCTTAGCTGAATTCCGTAAACAGTTAATATTAATTCCGTATTCAGATCGAATTAAGGTAAGTAATTAATACATCGTTTTCGATTATTTTTTTGTATATATATATGTCTTAGTTTTATACTCTCTTTTGTTTATTGGCACCGTAAACGTTTAGTTTCATGCAATATAATTCTGTTGTTGAAATTTTAATATAAAAGTGATTGGAATTTATATATATATAACAGAATTGCGTATATACATATAGATTTCTCCAATTCTCCACCGATCTATAACCTTTTGCTAGAAATATATACTGTATATAATATATATATATATATATATATATATATATATATAATATATATATATATATATATATATATAAGCTCTGATCGATAAGTTTAATTTGTTTTCCAGCGATCCATAGACTAACACGAATCCGTTGGAGATCCAAAATCTGGGAATTAAACAATTAAGCTCTTTATTTTAGCAGTGGCCGGGGAAAAGATATATGGAACTGTCTAACCCACATGCTTTTGGAGCCAAAGGTACCATAATAATAGAGTAATTGAAAAAGAAAAAAAAAGAAATAAATTTCAGGAATGTAATTAATTACAAGTAGTTAAACACTAGTTTAATTAACTGTATGTGTTGTGGATATTTTACAGGGGTAAAAAAGCCCACGCGTGACTTTCTTTCACTTTATACATCTGAGGATCAGCAAGATCCCATCTCCAATATCCCAGGTAAAAATTTTGAACCCCTTTTTTTATTCAACTATTTTGGGTTTATTTTATGTACCATTAAAAGTAATTTTTCGATGAAAGTTGAAGTATATGAATTTTGAGATTTAAGAATGATGGAATAGTGAAAACTTTAAGAAAAAGTAGAGGTTTATTTTGTGCTTTAACTCATCTCGAGTAAACTGTTCTTAGTAAGTGTTCTATATGAGTAAAACAATATACATGACAATTATATTTTTTATGTAAAACAATTTATTGAATGTTAATAATAAGTCTAAAAAACTACTATAATCAACAAAATTCGAAAAATAATAGGTAATTTTAAATTAGATGGGCCACCGTTTTAACACCACCAATGAAAAAGTTGCTCTCATTATGTTTGGACATGCACTACCTCTTGAACCGTTTAACTTGTTACACATATAGTAATGTTTATTTGGAAAATATTAAATTGATGACCAATAGGTTGTAAAGGAATTACTGATGTCATTTAGATAAATGTTAGTGAGACAAAGAGATAAGAGATGGTATTTGTTTGTATTATTTTATTTATAAAACTTGGAGTAAATGTTTGGATGATATAAATAAAGACAAAATAGACTAATATAGTTTGTTGTAATAAACAATAAGTACAATAATTGTTATTTTTGATTTGACATAATGCCACAAAATAAAATATTTTTATAAAAACAAATATACATTGACATCCAAGCGAGTTTCTAGTCATGTCACGAACACATGTGCAAAACAATTGATTTACCATTTTATGTCATTCATTTTGGGCATTAAATTGCACCAAGAATTTCTTCTTTTTTTCCCCCACCAAATTTGATTAATATATTAATCTAGTTTAATGCATGTGTTATACAAAGATATTGAAATTAGTCATAATCTTTAATTTGGACGTACAAAAAACCCAAGGGATAATCCGTATTGAAATTTAGTGTTTTGATTAGAAATGATATTTTTACATTAGAATATTTAATTCGATATTTTGATGCATACATTAAAAAAGTTTTTGTTGGATAGATACATGAATTTGATTAGCATGTTTTACCATACAAATCATCCTAGACAACAATCTTAAATCTTTGTGATTTTAATGTGTTTGTTTTTTATTTTAAGTTGGAATATATAATTATATAATTGAATGACATGATACACAATATGATTTATGATGATGTGTGTGATATATGAAAGTATGATACTATGATAATATACATACAAAGAAAGTAGGCCATGAGTTTGGTGGTACCCGTGACATCTATATTGGGCCTAGACATGGTTTTGGTGGGCCACAAATACCATTTGGATTTTACTAGCCTTGGCTGATATGGAACATCCACCGGCCCACCCCCACGGTGAGGGAAGAAAATGTTAGCAGGCTTTTCACATAAATGATATGGTATTGGATTTGATTTTTTATTTTTAATTTTATAACATGGAAATTCCAAGATATATAACTTTGGGGCTCATTATACTTTGATTGCTTCAAGTTTCATATGACAAAATATGGGAGTTTATCAAGCTATGTAGATTTGGTAAAACATTTGGAGTTGAATATGTATTAATACAACAAGTATTGGTTTTTTAGCAACTGTTCTCATGAACAGCTAGAGAAAAGTTCAACCTTGTAACATTAATTACGGTTAAAAGAACATGCATCAGGATTTGAACCTATTACCCGTTTCTATCTCCATCTGATTTTATTTGTCCAAACAAAACATAATTTAAGATGTTAATAATTAATGAACTTTTTATGCTATAAAATGTCATTTTAATATTTCATGTATGCAACATAAATAACATAATGTGAAGCTGTTGACCTTATAACTTTTTGAACCAAGTTTCATGTTTTGTTATGTTTTTTTTTTGTTCTCCTCTTTTAGATGATTACCTTAAAACTCAAGACTTCTTGCGACCACTGGAACACGTTGGGAAGAATGTTGGCAATGAAGGGTTGTCTATTGAAAACTCGAAGTCTTTTACACCCCCAAAAACGGTGGAGCATATACTTCCTGGGGGGGTGGGGACTTACAGCATTAGTCACATTTCATACGTCAATCAAAATCAAAGCCAAAAGGTACCAAAGCCTCAGGGGATTGTGATATCGGCTACACAATCAAGTAGTAGCGATAACAACGATGAAAACTCAAACTGCAGTTCTTACACCGGCAGTGGTTTTACACTCTGGGAAGACTCTAATGTAAACAAGGGAAAGACAAGGAAGGAGAATATTGTCGGAACTAAGCATACTATGAGAAGTAAGTTTATTGTCTTTTTTTTTTGTTTCTATCTAGAGGTGGCAATTTCACTCACTTACTTGAGGGTGTTTGGGATCGCGTTTTCAAGTGATTATTTGGTTTGCATAACGCACTTAATGAAAAAAAGTGTTTGACAAAAAAATTGATTATCTGTGTTTTTATAGAGACAGAACGTAGTTTTGAAAAAGCCAAGGTGGGACATGCCTTTTCAAAATGCAGTTTTTAAACGCAAAATCTATCTTACAAGCGCAAAGACATCCCCTTAATACTTATATGTTGTCTCAAACAAGTTGAACTGGTTAAAAGTTGCCTAAAGTCTTAGCATTTAACGCATACTCTTTGATCAATTTCAACTGGAGTCCTTTTTGACCAGTGAACCAATTCTCGTAATGTTGTTTACAGATGAGGGGATGAAGATTGGAGTGCCATGGATGACAACTGAGCAGCCATCACAGTCATCATCCATCCATAACCATCCAAGCACAACCTTCAGTTCTCTCTCGTCCTCTCAGTCAGTCATATTCCTTCCACTTCTATTACGTCTTCATATATTCTCACTCTATTGTATGCAGCCAAATTAACAGTCTTTGATGTGAATATGCACTTATGCAGTCCCACATCAGCTCCTAAAAATCGATATGTTGACACGCTGAAGTTTGGTAAGGGTGTTCAACAGGACGAAGACAATGATGAAGTGTTTGTAATCAAGAAAGAGCCTACCTTCCAAAATAAAGAAGCTGTAAGAGTTGACTCTGCAAACCATGATCAAAAGCCCAACAGCCCGCGTTCAAAGCACTCTGCTACAGAACAGCGTAGAAGAAGCAAAATCAATGACAGGCATGTTTTCATATATTACATTTCAGTTTTTATGTATGGTGCAGTTTCACTGAGGGTGACTTCTTGTGTACCTCATGTAATCCCAGAGTTGACAAAATTAGTTATGAATGGGGGTCAATATGGGTTGTGTTTAATCTCAAACGGGTAAAATGGTTTAGATACAAAAGCGAGCTAAAAGTGAACGTTTCAAATGGGTCGAGCCACCTAATGCCTATTATTAATGCATATGACTTCCTAAACTGAGTTTTGGTCTTCTTAAATGTAACCAGATTTTCAATGTTGAGAAGAATCCTCCCCCACGGTGATCAAAAGAGAGATAAGGCATCATTTTTGTTAGAGGTATTTTAAGTGATACCCTTTTCCAATTATGTGATAATATTTGGAAACTATAATCTACATCTCAAGACATATTCCTTTTTTTATTTTTGATTTAACATCCATTATATATTCTAGGTTATTGAATACATTCAGTTTCTACAAGAAAAGGTGCACAAATATGAGGATTCGGGCCAAGGATGGACCAACGAGCCACCGAAGAAGATCCCATTGGTATAAACCCCTCCCAAGTTTAAATCTCTAAGTAACTTATAAACTGTGGGCTACTAATTATTTTCATCATTGTTTTAAGTTGATACAAAGATTATGGGGACACAGTATTTAACTTGTCTATTTTATCTGCCTTGTTCCTAGCAGAATAATGGACCAACCATCAACATCGTTGATCAACCACAACTTCCAGCAAGCTCTCTTGATGCTTTCAAGGAAACCGGGCAACACCCCGTGGCCTCTCATATACACATTTCCACTCCTGACACGATAACCACAGCCTCACAGGCTCAACCCCAATTATCTTATAGCAGATCATGTAAAACTGACTACAGTATTACAAGTGACAAGTTGAAAGATCAAGAAATTATAACTGAAAGCGGGACCGTTAGCATCTCAACTATCTACTCCCAAGGGTTAGAATCTGTACCATGTCCTCTTTTTATCACAATTCTCTCTTAAGAGAGGTGTCAAAATGGACGGGTTGGATAATAGACGGCGCAGAACCAACACATTTGTTTGTCCCTTTCCCCCAGGGTTTCAAATTAATTATATAATCAACATGTAACAAAGAGCTTACTATTAAAAATCTAATATAGTTTTTTTTATGGACCAATTATTCCTAATTAACACTGTTTTTAAAGTTTCCCCATTTGACCCGATAAAGAATATATAACATATACCAACCCGTTTTAGGTAAATACGTTGAAACTGCCACCCATGCCGTCAAGGAATAACATCATTTTCTTAAAAACAGGTTATCTAGTGCTCTTACGGAAGCGCTAAAGAGCTCAGGGGTGGATTTGTCACATGCCAACATCTCCGTAAAAATTGATCTTGGAAAAAGATCAAAGACTAGTACACTTGATTACTTACCGCCCAATCTAAAGGTACTTGCTTTAACAACTTTTAATACCAAGAAAAATCTTGGTAAATACTAAAATCATTAATCATGTACTAATCCTGTCTGTTTTTACTATAGGAAAACGAGACGCCTTCCATTGATCAATCATTGACGCGTTCTAGTGGTGAAGGATTTAAGAGGTTGAAGACTAGCAGATACTAAAAGATAGTATAACAAATTTAATTCATTTTATTTATTTAATCATTTATTGATCCTCATTAACATTATTTAGGATCATTCATGTGCTGTTTTTGTGTTCAAGATATAATATAATGTACATGTGGTTTATTGTTGAATTTTGTTATATTCCTTTTTCATTTAGATTTTGTGGAGCTGACATTTGATAAGATGAATTGTACTATAACGTTTTGAGATCACTTCACCTCTATCACTTTCGTTATATTATCCGAAAGATTTGTTCTTAGGTTTAGTGTTCATCAAGCATCGAACCATCGACAACCTCCACAACTATTCTTCGTGGTTGATTATCGTCTATCCACCACGATCTACATACATAAACATGAACCCGTTAAAAAAACCGAAGGACTTGGTAGCCCTTGATACAAACAATTGTAAACAAAACAAACAACCTAAGAATCCACAAATTCTAAAACCCACAAACACAATTATGATCCACTTCCATGAATATGTAGTATCCACTTGTAACTCAGTTGTGAGGAGTTCAATCCTCTTTATAGTCACAATCTCTCAAAGTTATTATTATAGTTCAAGAATAATAAAAAAAAATACAAATCCATTTGTTAGGAGTTAGGACCACAAATATGTTCTTTTGTGCTAGTAAGATAGTCCTTGTCTCCTTGATGTGTTCCCTCTTTATGTTACTGTTATTGTTTTTACCATAATCAAGATAGCTAACTTCGGAAGTAGATGTGCCATTCGGGTTCTTTTCAAGGATTCGAGTTTCCTCTTACAATCGAAGGTGTTTTAAGAATGATCAAGTGTAAAGTCTTCTAAATTGTGCATCGAATTTTTGTACTTTATACGGGTTATGAGGTATAGAGTGTACGGCCTGGGACCAAAATAGAGGGGATCAAGGGGGTTGCGCCCTCTTATGGGGTCCAGGGTTGACGCCCCTAGGGGAAACGCTCACAAAACAACAAATTGACACCACATAGCTGGTTATCTAAACTTTTACTTACAAGTGGTACGTTCTATCACTTAGAAAAAGGTTGGTGTTTGTGAGATTGCATGCAGGATGTTGATACCCCAAAACCCATCTCCCACCACGGTACTGCATATGGGGCGATATTCCCATACGGTAGCCGTCTCGTCCCACGTGCACTCCCTCCAGCCTAACAAGATTGAATATCGTTAACCCATGTTTCTAAAACTGATGACAAACTTTTGAATACATTAGATACATATGGTACCATATAATATGTAAGGTCTTAAACTAACGTGAGAAATATTCTTCCCAGATACATTTATTTAGGTTCAATGATGCCCACACGTTCTTATTATAAATACATACACAATATATAATTAACAATCGTATATACACTATAACAGTACAATAATTATTGGGTTTTTTATAAGCATTGCATTATTTAAACATATCACAATCACACCCTAATAAAGATACTTATGTAGTCCCCAAAAAATCATAAACAATTCTCCTTTGACACATAATGTAGCCACCAAATCATACCAAAATCTGCTTGTTGCCAAATTCCATTAACAAAAACGTAAATTGCAAATTTTATATAGAGATATGATTGAAATGAGCAAAACAAATGTGTAACTTTGAGGTAAAATCTATAAGTTCTAGTTATAAATATGCGGTATAACCCCGAAATGTCAGGGAGATTTCTATACAAGAATAGTAATAGTTGACTATGGTGATACGTTAGAAAATACTAACATCTTTTTTGCTCGTGCTAAAGATCTTCTTAATGGGTCTCCAATCCCTTGATTCACGAGCTTGTACAAATTCACGCCAACTGCTGAAGGTGATGGACAAAAATGATGATACGAAAAGGCATCATCACATAATATTTACACGTTCGTCTTCTGAGGGCTGCTGCAAGCATTCTTCTGGATTAGCATAGAAGTAGTCTTCTTCTTTTGGTCTATCTGGTATAACCAATCTTTTCGTGGGGTTACCCATGCGTTCTGCATGTGCAGCCTTGACAGCACTAGAGAACTCATCCCAACTCAATGATTTACTTGTATATTTGTCTATTAGTTCAACCAATAGTCTTCTATCCAATAATATTGTTTTCTTGAAACCCAAATATCTGAACAAAGTATATAAGATTCTTGAGTCCTTACAACACAACTTGAAAGATGCAGTTCTTGGCTAAATCCATAATAGAGCAAAGAGCAAAGCTTGCTTCTTGTTAGCGTTTCAAATCTTTTTCTTTTTTGTGTGTGTAAAAGCAGATATATGATCAATGAATGGGTCAATCCAGGTTGTATTTTAATGTTAATGGTCAAAATAAGAAATATACACCATAGTAGCAAACAAAAATGTGTCATATGAATTGAACAAATTAAACTGGTCAAAAGATACCAAAACAATGTTCTAAATTGTTCTATATAAAATACTCTTAAATTATATTATTACTCGTATTCGATATATAGTATTTGTAATCATATATAACAAGTAACTATTCAAGAAAACCAAAAAAGTAAGAGGGCTGAGTGTGTTAATGAGTCTGCCCGATCTAACCCATTTGAACCTACTCGTTATAAATTATCCGGTTTGAATCGTTACCCGACCAGCATGTTTCACCACATCTATTTAAATGGTAAAAGTAAGCATAACGGTACCTGCGATGACCTTCTACAACTTTGGCCATGTTTCCATCATAAGTTGGGACAAAAATATCACTTTCGAGTGATACAAGATAGTCTAATGCTGCCATTTGTGACGAGTGATTCTGAAAAAACTGAAGGTCGTCTGGCCCCAATAAAGTCTCTTTTCTTACCTGTCACTTATATATTAATCAACCCGACATATAAAAGAGACAAAAAAAACAGCATGTGTTTTGTATACTTACCAGCTTTGGGTAGGCGGCTGCAAGACTAGCCATTCTCCTTTCTCCACCATATATTTCACCAGCAGCGATATATATCTGGATGTCATGGTCAATGTCTAATGCCCTTAATGCAAGAGCGGTTTCTTCAGGAGTCAAAGGGCATAGACCATCTTTCCTTTTCAAGTCAGAATTAATGATCTTTTCTTTCCACCAAGGGTAAGCATACCTGCCAACATATGAATATTAAACACACCGTAAGAGAATGTTACTAAAATTTAGCAATGACGGGTTTTGTATAAAGATGGTCAAACCTCATTCGGGTCAATTCTTCCACCTCTTCATCATTGCATCCTTGAGTACAACCAGAAAATGCTAACATGTCCATTTCATATCGGAGGTGAAGCACTAGAAATGGTCCATTTTGTCTCAACAGGTTAACAACCCGTCTACCCAACTCCTCAATCTGACTAGTGAATCTCAGAGCTTTGAAATTTACTCGGCACCTGAGCTTCTGAAGGCTAATGGGCTGACCACTATTGGCAAGTCGAGCATCGGTTCTATTCAAATGCAAAACTTTAAATCTTTGAATTAAAGGAAGAATCTGCATATAAACAGACATAATCTTTAAGCGGCATACATAAAGATACAACATATACCATCAAACTGAAGGTAAAACAAGGAAAATTTTGTACCTGGTTGTGGTAGTATGAAATATCAGACCAACTAACAGGAGGCATGGTATGCACAATTCCTAATTCCACTTTTTTTCTAAGCCGTATAGGTAGCTGTTTAAGTATCCGGACTTCATCTCTCAAGGAGGTAATGAAATGATCAACATCAAAAATGTCCTCAAACTCACTGCCATTTAAATAGGGACGATATTAAGTCGCCTATCATGATTCTATAACACAATACTAACTAACTAGTAACCAAGAATACCTTGGATCAGCCCAGAACGAAGTTTTATCCAACTCAGGAACTATTAGTGTAACATTCAAGTATCTTGCAATTGCAACCATATCACATATCTACATGAATTAAAAAATAATGGAAATGATAATCAATTAATTTGTTTCTACGTAGACAAAAATTAGGTAGAAATAAATCTTGAGGATTCAAGCTAAATACTCACAGCAGCTCGCATTTGATTAAGTCCTCCATTACAAGAAATCAGTAAGTAACCATTGTTCTTGTAAACCCCTACATACGACACAAAATGCTTTTAATATCATGACCGAGGTGAATCTTTCATACAGACAAACACATAAATCGAAGAAATAACAGAAACAGAGCATAAATAGAAAGAGTAAAGAATATTGAATATATTAGCACAAGTAGAAACCTCCAATGGATTCTGTAACAAGAAAGAAAATAAAAAACCAAACTAATGACCAATGAATACAAGTTATCTTTAATTTCAACATCCATTTTAAACAAGGAAAACTGATGATACAAGTACGAAAGCCACAAGTACAAAAAGGATTGTGGATTGAAATAACTTTTAGGAGTATTTATGCCGTATCCTTCTCAAACCACTCATTAACTAAAGACAATTTCTTTATGCAAATGGGTAGCCTTTATCACATCTAGATATATGTATAATGCAAGTTCTAAATATAGAAACCATGCACTTTTACTAAGATCCACAAAATTTCTAGTCTCCTTCCACATTATCTTCTATCATGTAATTATTCATGTCGAACCTTCCTTGGATTCCTTAACACTCAAATCTTTCACAAGATAACTACATCAAATCCTAGATGTTATGACTAAAGCGGATCGGGCAAACTACGCCAAAATGTATCCAATTATCCATGTTTTGCTATAATATTTATCTGGCTGTCAACTTTACCTTTTGAGGTCAGGAACTTCCGTTTCTGTATTCCTGTATGCATCTGACATCTTATATCTTAACAAACCGGGGACATGGAATCTTATATGGCTCCCACGTCTACAAAAATCTTAAAAAATTGAGACTACCTGTTATCTGATAAAATAGGTCACCTAATACATACAATAGCACTACATTGAATGATTGACTCATTAAAAGGGTTCATATATAGGTTAAATCCTTCAAATGTATCCAACTTTCAAATATTAAGATTCTATGTATCCATTAACCATTGGTGTTTACACTCATGTGGCAACTTATTTGAATGTCACGTTACAACTTGTAAGAATGTTATTTCAGCAAGTATACCGCCAGATACATACAATAGCAATTCTTGAAGTTTGAATACATACAGAAGAAAAGTTCTAAGTTTTGTACATCTAATCGACTTCCGTTACATATCAAACACCTATCTTATCACATATACAAATTTCATCATCCAAATCAGCAAAAATACCAACATATACATACATACATACATACATACATACATACATACATACATACATACATACAATAACAATCCTAAAAACCAACACACTTTATATAATAATAATAATCATCACAAAAAGTAGCAAAACACAACAATATTATATAAAGAAACATCGAAAAGTAGCTTACTTTTCGGGGGAAGAACTCTAGGAACAACACTTTGCAACAACTTAACATCTAAAGCACTAGAATCACCACCATTAACAGAAGAAGAAGAAGGCCAATCTTTTTTCAAAACCAAATTATATCCAAAAAAACTATCTCTTAATGCACTTAATTGAACTAAACAAGTCCAAAATAACACAACAGTTGTACTCCTTATTATCCATACTTTTATCTTACTTGTTGACCTTAAATTTAACTTTTTTACTTTCTCAACTCTTATTTCACCAAACCCTTTTAACCCCATGTTCTCAAACACTAAAAGCTATACATACATTTACCTATATCTATATATATCTATATAGGTCTATTTTTTAAATGGGTAATCAATAAAAATGATGGGTTTTTAATTGAGATGTATAATAATGAAGTGAAATAGAAACAATGTGTGTAAGTTTTTGAATGTATGTATATATATAACTATAGTGTTTGTGTGTGTGTGGCCGGATATTGAAGAAAAGTCGCCGGAATAGTGGGTGTCGGTGGCCGGCGGCAAAGAATATGGAGAGAGAAAAAAAATAAAGAGAGAGAGGGAGAGGGAATGGAGTTGTGTGGGCGTTATTACCCACTCTTTCTAACTATATTCTGTTTGGATTTTATGGATAAATTATTATAATTATTGTTGCAAGTATAATTATAAATTATAATGAAATATTAATAATCAATATTATAATTTATAGATTGATAGCAATGTTTTCTCAATGTGTATATTATGTTTCTTGTATAAAAATAGTTATAAGTAGACTTAGTGTGTGTAAGTAATATTATAAATGATCTCATAGTGGTAACGAAAAAACAAACCATAATTCAAAGAGCTATAATTGAGCAAAATTTGTGATGATATTGTTTTTTTCTAACAGAAAATCTTCAATAGAAAGTATAAAAGTGATTTATAACATGTTTTTTAATTTACATAACATAATGAGAAAAAAAAATTACAACATTTTATGATGATAAAGCATGTATGAAATTATTAAATGGCTTTTGACATGATCACATGATTTCTCGATTGTTTTAGTGGATTTCTTGCGATAATGCAAAAGAGAAGGTGGAAAAGTGTTAAGTTAGGTTTCTATTGAAGTTTATTAATTTTACAATAAAATACATATTAATGTTTTATAAATAATGAAGAGTATGGTTCTTTGATCAGAAATACATACAAATTAGAATTTCCAAGTGTTTTCTAAAAAAATTTCTAATAAAACGTGATCAAATTGAAAAGTTTTCCAGCTAATGGAAAACAACATTTTGATGTTTTTTATTTTCCATTTTTTTAAAAATTTGTATATGGAAAGTTAAAAAATATTTTCTACAACTAAAGACTTCCAAAGAAATTGAAAATGATAAACTTGAATATTAAACTGCATTACATGTTAAATAAGTGTAAACAAAAGTTTTAAGGTGAAATAATTGCTAGATTGCATTCCAGGCATTTGTGTAATTTAAAAGTAGTAGCGGACTAACGGGATAGATTGCCGTTTTAAAATAAAAAGAAAAAAAATAAAGTCGACAAGTCGAGTAATGTCATTTCAGAATTTTAATCAAGTAGAATACAAAATGTTAAAAGGTGGGATTGACAATTAGATATAGTCGAGCCACTTTAAATCACACTACACTTTAAATCACACTATTTGTTAGTTCTTTTTGAACTTAAGATTGATTGATGAGACTTTGTAAAAGGTCTGTGATGAAATGTGACAAAGAAAAAATTTAATACAATTATCTCAAACTAGAATAATTCAAGAAAACAACCTTGTTCTAAATACATTGTAGAGGTCTTGCACCACAATTAGGAGTTATAAGAATATTGACATGTTCAGAACCAGTTTTGTTTTTATTGTAGATTGTAATATGGGATGGTTGCATTTGTAAAATAGGGCTGTAATATGGCCAATCTTATGCAACACACCTGTCTTTGTATTTTTGTTAAAAACTGATAAGAACAACAACCACCTATTTTGTCTTCAATTGAGAATCATCTTAGAATAAAACGTCGAACAAAAAAAACCATATACTCTTTTCTCTAATACGAACAAATTAGCAATGAAATGCTTCTAATTGACGATAAACTAAATTTGGTTATAAACAATTACTACGCATTTACTCTAGTTAGAAAATAAACCTCAACAGAACTATATATATATATATAATATATATATATATATATTATATATATATATATATATATAGATGAATAAAACGTACAAGATAACGTCATTTTTGTCTATACTTTTCATGCATATATCATGTATGAACTGCCTGGGTTCTTTTTCCGTTTAAAGCTATAGCAGAAAAATTCAAAAACATCCATTATATAAACATTAATTAATAATTAAGGTCATGGGATAAAAAAATACAAAAAAAAAACCACTTTAAGAACATATATCCTAAACAAATGAAATAATCAACAGCTTCGCAGAACTCCGAAGGGAACAAATCACCAGGAATAATATCAACCCCATACGAATCAAATGATAGATAATGAATCTCATTCTGCCAATTTGTCATTTGGCTTCATTCACCCGATTGCTTTATCTCCTCATTGGAGCAGTAAGTGGTAACCCGCTTCAATTCTTCTGCAATAATACAACAATAGCACAGCTTTTGAATAGAGAAATGATAATATCCACCTAAAAAACCTTCCTATGGATCCTCCTTTATCTACATGATCATCACATGTGTCATCAACTTATTCTCATTTAGTCACTTGATTATCCAATTTCCATACGTTATGAGGATATATCCAACTCTTTGGCAATATGATGCAGTTTTTGGAGGTAATGTAATAATAATATACACACTTGCAAAGTTGCAATAAACAAATTTTCAGAAATAAATAGATTTCGATTTTGAAAGCATCTGCCTCTGTTTACCACTTTACCCCCTTACTAGTTACAGTTCCTCTGTTCCCAAAAGAAGACACGGCGGGCCATTGCCACTTAGGTGAAAAGTTGATACTCATATTAGACTGAGAATATCATTAAGATAAGGCTGTATACTTTATTAGCACATTAGACATCAGAAATATTATTAACATACGGCCCTAATAACAGGTCAAATGGTTAAACAGCCAAGCAGGTCGTACGTCGCATAATGCCTTTAACCTATAAAATCTACTTATTTATTCAATAAATTTATATTAGTATTATCAGTGATTTGTTCTTGAAATAAAATTTAATGCATTAACTGTTTACTGTTGGTTACTAACTTTGATTGAAAAAAGGGTTGGCAAGTAGACTACAATACGAACCCAATTGGACTTGTTGCCCAACATACTCACCAGCCCATTGTGTGTGCCACCTATAGTCTTTCAAATAAAAACATCTCATAGCTACATTCCAGAACTGGTATGTGTCTACCTAGGCATGAGGGTATGTATGTCATTTTCCTAGAGCTATGGTGTCTTTCTATACTTTCTAGTTTCTATGTTTCTATTAGTGTCGTAGGTAGAACAAAACAAGTATAGCTTCTAATGCGGGTCATAAGTGGAAACTTGTTGAGTGTGTTAGCATATAAAGAAGAGAGTACGCATGAACTAATACACCGATGATATTCTCCCTCAATCTATTCTCTGTGTATTGTTCTATTGTATGGTCTTCATTGGAACTGATTTTCTCATTTTCAACCATTGAACCTGTTCTTGGTCTTGATCATAATAAATAAGTGACTCAAATCTTACACAGAAAAGATAATTCCTAATTGAGTCATAGTATAAAATATTCTTTGACTTGATTTAAATATTTAAAACTACTTTCTCTAGAAAGGCAATTATACACGAACCCACACATATTTGTCCTCCATGGAACTAGAAACCACAACCTATTGGTTAATGGTCATCACATACCCCTAACAGCCCATGGGTGATATCTGAAAATTACTATGCCGGACAAATAAAGATCAAACATTTGTCTATAAATTGTAAAGGGAGTAGTAAACTTTGGTCTATAACTATAATAAATCCACAACAAAATGAGAGGACCCTGATACCATAGTCTAATATCAATCAGGTTATTTAGAGACATTAGCTATAAACTCAAATTATATGTTCCAAATATATAAATAATTAAAAATATACATATATATATATATATATATATATGAAAAGTGACCGGCAAGAGATCATTCTTACCAGATTATAGTTTGTCAAAATCATCATCATCCAAGCCATCATCTCCGTCATCTGGAAAGACAAATAAGTCATCGACATGTAAACTCCAAAAACCGATCCATCAATATGGAGAGGTACCCGTTACCAATGCAGCTTGGGCCCACATGTGAAGTTGAGAGACACGGGTTCGATCCTTAGGGATGCCCAAATCATGTGGGTATTAAGTGAAGGTATTTTACCGGCATCATAACCCTTACGGGGTGGGATGATGGGATCCAATGTGGTTCCGGGGACAGGGTGCCCTCCTTTACCCTTTTTTTTAATATGTAATCTCGAAAATTAAAATTAAACAGAAAAGTTTGGAATCCAAGTAAAGAACTATATGTCTAATTCTTAGCCATGCATGTAAAAAGAGACATGACCAGAAATATAAGCAAGGCACCTTGTTTAGAATCTACTTCCCTAAAAAGTGAATACATACATGATTGGGATTATCATTTTAGAGAGTTGTTGCTAAAAAAGCATCTCATGAAAATATGGTGATTAATTTAACTTCAAAAGATTTAGAAGTTTGTGGTATAAAGTAGATTTGACAAATTTAACCCACTTATATGACAACGGGTCATATCTAGTGGTATTCACTGATAACGGGTCAAACAGAAATAAACAAATAACAAAACGGAAAAGAGTCAAATGCCTCCACAACATACCTGGGCCTTCATCACTGTCACCAAGATCTCCCAAGAGAAAGACATCTAAATCTTGGTCAACCGACTTTGTTGTAGTGCTTTTAGTATTCTGATTTTCTCCACTTGATTCTGCTTTGGAAACAGTTTCAGCTTTGGAACTCCCCACTGTAGCCGCCTCTTCTTTCACCTTTTCATCGGATCCTTTATTCTCTTCCTCTTCCATGTAGCGTTTTTCATAGCTGTAATAATCAATATATAAAATTAGATAGATGACCAACAATCATTTCTATACAAAACAGATCTCCTAAAGAACTCAGGAAAAGAATGTAACAAGTACATTGTCCAAAGTTTATAAAAACCTCGAATCTTGTCCTTTGTGAAAAATGAGAGGGACAGTAAAGATAGGTTACTCGTGGAGCCGTGGAGGTGGTGACAACTGACAGGAAAGTATACATTAATAATGATATAGGTTACTTACGGAATCACATGACTATTTACTAGGAGAAAATATATCCTCCAGAATTTCCTTTCTCTCATGACCCGTGGGCACAACTCATACCTCAACTTTGAGATTTCCTGCAATACAATAGTAAAATAGAAGGGACATTAATAAACAACATGATTGCAAGCTAGATAATGCATGCATTCATTCGTTCTCACTGATCTACCAAAAAGATAGTGCATCGGTACATAGTTTAAATCAACCTTAGATATCTATAACTGTATCCAAATCAACGCTACTTTGGCACGCATTTTGGATCAATTCGTTTAAATCTCTATTTTTACAAGGACCAGAAAGAAACGAGACACTGATTTCTAAGATCATCTTCCCACAACTCAGATTCAGAAGTCATAACAAGATGTGACATCCAAAACTGATTGTTAAAATATCCAAGTCATTTTTCATTTACTTTAGCAATATATAATTGATTTAAATTACACGGCTATGTGTGTTCAAAGATTTCCTTTAGTTGACCAAATGTGGCATTATAGACACAACAACAAAACAATAGCAACGATAAGGATACCAAGTCCACATATATGCGGGGTATGGGGGAGGTAAGATGTGGACAGCCATACCCCTACTTTAAGGTAGAGTCTGGACGACAAGACATTATAAACAACATGATTGCAAGCTAGATAATGCATGCATTCATTCGTTCTCACTGATCTACCAAAAAGATAGTGCATCGGTACATAGTTTAAATCAACCTTAGATATCTATAACTGTATCCAAATCAACGCTACTTTGGCACGCATTTTGGATCAATTCGTTTAAATCTCTATTTTTACAAGGACCAGAAAGAAACGAGACACTGATTTCTAAGATCATCTTCCCACAACTCAGATTCAGAAGTCATAACAAGATGTGACATCCAAAACTGATTGTTAAAATATCCAAGTCATTTTTCATTTACTTTAGCAATATATAATTGATTTAAATTACACGGCTATGTGTGTTCAAAGATTTCCTTTAGTTGACCAAATGTGGCATTATAGACACAACAACAAAACAATAGCAACGATAAGGATACCAAGTCCACATATATGCGGGGTATGGGGGAGGTAAGATGTGGACAGCCATACCCCTACTTTAAGGTAGAGTCTGGACGACAAGACATTATAAACAATGATGCTTAAATGAACTAACAATTACTTTAAATGCTACAACCAAATTTAGAAACAAAACCAACCCAAAGGTTGGGCTATCTTCGACACATGGTATCCAAGGAGCTTTCCAATAGCATTTGAAGACAATGGGGTATGCTTTAGAATTAGCAAAGAAAACTTTGGCATTACACAAGTCATTTGTACTCATAATACAATCATCAGAAGAAAAACATAAATTTTAGCATACACCATGTACATATGAAGAGGATCAAAGGAATTTGGAAAAATGTTTATCGCCATAGGAATGTGATGTTAGTTTTCAAACAAGCCCTTGGGCATTAGCTCAAGTGGTGGGGTATTATCCCCTCTTGGAGTAGATGAAGGTTCAAACCTCTTTAAGAGCATAATTGGTGTATTTATACTTAGGAATAGATAGATAGTTTGCTGTTAAAAATTGGTAAAGCTTTAAGAGCTTTTGGATGGTGTTGTTGGGTCTAGCCCCAGATGCGCTACTCGGTAGTCCATTTCTTGTTTTCAGAAAAAATCAGGCCTCTAATAATTACTTTCAACTTATGCAGTTATGCTTCTTTAACAGGTCGAAGGCTGGTACACTTTGCCAGACAGAATTGTTCTTCAAATGCCAAGCAAGTAGGTTTTAGCATTATAACTAATCCATAATATCTTGGGTAGCTACTTAAGTTCTTAAAACTATTGAGCAATAATGTTGATAAGTCAGAACATGTAGGCCTGACTCCGTCTGCAGTTGTTTTGCTCCACGTTGAAAGGAGCCAGAAAAGAAACAATCCAATTTCATGCAAGTTATAAACAAATGTCATAATTTAGCCATTTTTCTTCCACTTGAGACATGATTCCAAAAGCAAGATATCCAACTCAGTTTGAACAATAGCTCATACACAGTTATCAAGAAACCAATAAAGCTATAGAGGTAGCTAGTAGGAATATTCGGAGAGTAAGAGAAACATTAAGCAGCTAGTTGACTCATTTTCATAGTGTTACTCTCTGATCCCAGAAGGATACAAGAAGTTACCTTTACAGTCGAGAGAACAAGTTTAGCATGGATTTCTTGAAACTTTGTAAGATCCTGCCGAACATTTGAGACGGTAGGAACATCAGACACTTCTGTGTCATCTGCACGTTACATAAACTACTCCAATTATAACCTTCATATACATCACCTATGGAAGGAACTTTAAACACATTTGAAATAAACATAGCATGAAAAATACATAAGCTGTTCCAGATCTTCAAAATGTTTATTAGTTACTACCTACCAATTGAGTTGCAAAGAAAAGGGCAAACAAGATCTACAGTCTCAATAGATGCAGCCGAATGGGATCGAACGGCATGACACTGGTATAAGTTAATCAAACACAACATTGTACCAAATTTTTTAGACACACTTGTTCTCCAAAGTTTATAACTTTTTACCTAAGATGTATATAAAGTCATACCGCTCTGATCCCTATAGATCCTACACAAATGCACGACGACCAAACGAAGGAAGACACAGGCTCCTATAGATGCAACAAACGAATCACAAAATATCTTACACAACACATCCGACACCAATACACTTCTCAGCTCAACCTCCAGTGATTTCTAACAAGTTAGAACAGCCCTAACAACACACTTAATCACTTCATCTGGTACACCCGTTTTCCTGCAATTCCTAATTTGTTCTATTACATAAATGCATTTATTTTCTGAGGCCTTTTATGAATTTTAGTCGATAATGAGGGGAACTATAGTCCTTGGACTACTCCTTGAACAGTCTCAGCCCTTGGATCCTCTAAACTATGACCAAAACACCTCTTCCTCTCCAATGTCAAACCTTTTTATAAGTTTATTAACTTGGCATGACATCAAGTTATAAACCTTGTATATTTATGAATGGAATAGACATATTCAATTAAAAAACCAACCTATAAACCTTGTAAATTTATGAATGAAGTAGACATTATATCATGAAAAGGTTCAAAAAAATGAACCCTTCTCAAGCCATGTCTTTATAAACCTAATCGTCTTCATAAACCTAATCATGCATCCTATGGAACTTCAACTTATAAACCATTTCAACTCATTATAAACCTATCACTGTGGATGCTCTTACAACATAAACAAACACAATCTTACCCACACTAAGACAATTACACAACAATATGCATGTACAAAGCTAGTGTTTCATAATAGATGCAATAAGTCTACTAGTCAGAAACTCAGAATACGTAACGTCTTCCATATTTCTAAGTAATGTACCATCATAAACAAACACACAATCTTACCCACAATAAGACAATTACGCAACATCATGCATGTACAAGGCTAGTGTTTCATAATAGATGCATTAACTCTACTCCTTATGATAGGGAATGTCTTCCATCTTTCTAAGTGATATACCGTCACCATTTAATCTACCTGCCGACTCTAACACTTTCTCTCACACTTCACCCTAGAATAAAATAACACTAACATTAAAAGCAAATCAATCCCTCTTCTACAACAAAATGTGTATCTATCTATATCTATACGCAGTATATATATATATAACTATTAAACAGCTTACATCTCTAACACCTTAAATAAGTTCAAAACCACACAATGTCATTAACTAATCTAATACATATACAATTTCATTTTCAGATGCATTTCCTTTGATATATACATACATACACACATATATCTATACATTATATATTATGCATAAATAAACAAAACTAGTACCTTGTAACGGAAAATCGCGAAACGTATCGATTGTAATCTCCTTAACAAACTCTCTCAACTCATCGGTAATCCCAAACCTCTCCAGATCCACACCGTTATCATTCGCCGGCGCCGCCGCAGAATCCGACGGAACAACGAATTGAGAGATCGCTGCAGCCGGACTAGGTAACGGAATCTGAGACTTGATCTGATCAGCACGTTTGATCGCTTCAGTTTTGATCAAATCAGCTTTTTTAGAAGCTTCAACAGCGATCTCTTTAGAGCGTTTGGAAGCTTCTAGAACGATATCGGAGATTCTAGAAGATGATCCGATTGTGAATTGTTGTGATTTTTTAGCTGCTTCTATTGTGAATTCTTGTGATTTTTTGGCTGCTTCGATTGTGAATTCTTGTGATTTTTTGGCTGCGTCTTCTGCGAATGTTCGAGCTTTTTGCCAGAATTCCATTATTATTATTTTGATTTTATTTTTAACAATTGGAGGTTTTTTCAATGGCGATTTGTCAAAGTGAAAGAATGAAGATGGGGGATAGAGTATCAGAGTGTAAACAGAGAGGGATGCACGTTATTACAATTTTTTTATTTATTTTTCACTAAGATGTACGCCATCGAAACGTGTATGTTCGTTTGTTTGTTTATTCGAAACATAAGCCTAGAAACGAACAAAATATTTACAAACGAGACGAAAGCTCGCGCGATACGGCGGGAACAGTGGTAGTGATGGCGGTGGTGCCGGTTGTGCCGGTGTGGTATTGATGGCGACGGGTGATGGTGACGTTGTGGTTATTGATATAAAGTTAATTAATATAAAAACAGTATTGTAGTTTTTTTAAGGGTTGGGGGATAAATTTAATAAATTATTTAATTAAGGGCATTTTACGTATATAAGTTAATTATAAAAGAAAGTTTTTGAAAAAGTAGGAGTATTATGGGTTTTTTAAAGACTTAAAAGTTTATAGAGAAAAAAGGTTGTTTGCTTTATTAAGTAGTATATATAGTTTCGTAATTACTAGTCATA
The DNA here is from genome assembly GCA_034093135.1 of Erigeron breviscapus. Taxonomy (NCBI): domain Eukaryota; kingdom Viridiplantae; phylum Streptophyta; class Magnoliopsida; order Asterales; family Asteraceae; genus Erigeron; species Erigeron breviscapus. The sequence goes on from CM067167.1 coordinate 128,276,074, forward strand.
TACTCTATAACCATATCATATCGCGCGAAATGGTCTAATGGTGACGACTGTAGTGATAGTGACGGTGACAGTAACGGTATGGTTATTAATTTTCCAATAGCAAATATAATCTCCATATAAACAAATGATAATTAAGAAAGAAACTAAATTTCTAGTATATAAAGCAATAAGGGTGTAATTATAAAATCAAGTTATGATTTTTGAATGTAGCTTAGTCTAGTGTCAGACGACTTTTTTACGAATTAAATTCGAATAATTCTCTACTTGACTACCTCCTTGACTTACACATATCGTTTCTTTACGTATTTATTCGTTGGGCTTTTTCCCTTCATTTAATCCAATGAAACCCCAGTTGTGAGAAAACCATTTCTGTTCATTGGGCTCTTTCTTTTATTTGATTCATTTGATTTAGAAACCCAATAGTCGCCCAAATGGTTTACACTTAGTAATTGGTATTCTTGTTGTCGAGTTGTATATCTGAAAATCCACGTTTGTTCAGGGAATTAAGTTGAAGAGAAAAGAAATCTTATATGTTGTTCAGCAAGTGAATTTATTACTAGAGGGCTTCCCGCATGATGTAGCGAAGGCGATGGCGGTGGCAACTGCGACGATAGAGGTGTGGTTATTAATGTAAAAGTAATTGATGTAAAAGGGGTATAGTTAAGGGTTGAGAGATGTATTGTAAATAATTCATTAAGAATATAATATATATAGTGGAAATATTTAGATTAGTGAATAAAGTTAGTTTGGAGATAGGGTTGGAAAATATTTTGAAGATATTTTAGGTAGATATAGTGTGTGGGTTAAGAATGTGTTAGGTCCGTTTGGTTCGCAGAATATTTTAGAAGGAATTTGAATATGTCAAAGGAATTGGAATTTGATGGAATTGGAATCTGAATGGATTGGAAAGTGATGGAATTGGAATTTGAATGAATTATAATCTGTATCTGTTTGGTTGACCGGAATTAAATGGAATGGAATATTCATAATAGAATTTAATTTTATAAAAATAATAATAGTTTATAAAATAATAATAATAATAATAATAATAATAATAATAAAATAATAATAATAATAATAATAATAATAATAAATAAATAATTATATAAAATATTATTAGGTTTTTTTATAAAATAATAACTTTTTATAAAAAAATATTAAATTTTTATAAATAATAACTTTTTATAAAAAAATATTAAATTTTATAAACTAACAATATCTTTTTATATAAATAATAATAATAATAATAATAATATAAATTTTATTAAAAATTTATATTTTTTTATAAAATAATAACTTTTTATAAAAAAATATTAAATTTTATAAACTAAAAATTTTTATAAATTTATATAAAAATATATTAGTTTTTTATAAAATAATAGTTAATAAATATATTTTTATATAAATAATAATAATTTATAAATTTTATAAAATTTATATAAAAATAAAAGTATTTTTTATAAAATAATAACTTTTTATAAAAAATATTAAATTTTATAAACTAAAATTCTTTTATAAGTAAAATATTTTTTATATAAATAATAATAATAATAATAATAATAATAATAAAATAATAATAATAATAAAATAATAATAATAATAATAAAATAATAATAATAATAATAATAATAATAAAATAATAATAATAATAAAATAATAATAATAATAATAAATATAGTTTTCAAATATATAGTTTAATAACTATATTAAATATTATCAATAATAATTATAGAGTTACTTTTATCAAATTTTGAATTCCATTGGAATTTCAAACATTCCATCCATTTTGCTAAGGAATGTTGAATTCCTTCATTTGATGGAATTTGATGGATTCCAATTCTATTTTCTTACGAACCAAACACCTCATGGAATGGAATCTGATATCCATTCTGCCAACCAAACAGGATATGGAATGGAATTCAGATTCTAATTCCATCAGATTCCTGAGAATTCTACGAACCAAACACCCCCTTAGGTAGAAAGTTTATAAAGAATATGAGATAGTTTGTTTTATAAAGGAATAAAAATAAGAAAATGATAATGACAACTTATTACATGCTTAATAACTTGTACATTATATATTAAAAACCACCCTTGAATTTCCTAAGAAATATAAATTTTAATACACCAAAATAGTTTTTAGTCATTAACAAAACCCTTTATCTATACTATCTAATAAAACAAACCACCCTTTTTTCCCTTAAACTTTCTACCTTTGAAAAACCAAAAATACCATTCTCCTTTATTCACTAATTTAAACATCTTCATCTAATATACCTATAATACCCTTAATGAAATAATTTACAGTATAGATCCCCCAACACTTAAAATAACTACAATACCACCTTTAACATCAATTACTTTTACATTCACCACCATCGTCGCCCCCATCACACCGTCCCCACTGCCGCCCCCACCACCTCCGCCATCATTACCCCCACCGCCGCTGCATTGCGCGGGCATAAGTCTAGTTATTATATAATCTCAAACACGTATCTAAAATTTTGGATAGGTACACACAAATACACAATGTTGGTATACACAATACAACAACGTCGTTTAACTTTTAAGATTGGTCATGACATATGAGTTGTATTCATTTAAAAATAAGTATTTTGGTGAAAACCAGAAAACAGATCTGGACCGTTGGATCAAATCTAATCTAAGGCCACAATCCTTTAACAAAAAAAACACGGAGGGGCAAAAAGGTAAATTTACACAGTCTATATAAACCGAAAAAAACACACTGTTCCTCCTTCATTCTCGTTTTCTCCGGCGATGAAACCCTAACCTCGCCACAAACCACCACCGACCGTCCTCTTTATTACACTAATACTGTTAATCGACGTCGGTAATCAGCGTCAAACAATCTCCCCGCCGTCATCTTCATCCTCCTTCGTTCTATTTGTCCGATTTCGTATTGTTAATCGTCGCCGGAATTCAACATCAATTAACCTCGCCGTCGTGAATTAAAACAGTAACTGATTTCGTATTGTTAATCAATGGAGGAAGAAGATGTGATAAGCGATGAAGAAATCGAACAAATAATAAAAGGTATGTTAATCTGAAATTACAACAAACAATTCATCTGAAACACAAGATGTTTACGGTTACAGTCACATAATTGTTGATTAATCTGAATCAGTAGGTGTTTCTATTGCTTAATGACAGTTAGATTTTATGGAATCAGGTTATTATTCGTAGTTTTGAATAAAACTGGTTGATCATCAATATGCTTAGAATGTGAAACACAATGTGTTTGTGTAGCTTAACGTATTCGATGAAAGTAGGATTGTATGGAATCACATTATTATTGCTTAAAAATCGTATTTAATTGCTTAATCCGTGTTTGCTCATGAACTGTTTGATCAATGCCTGAGAGAAATTAAATTGTAGGTTTGTAATTGATCGGATTGGATCAAGTTGATCCAGATTCATTTATGAATAATGAATATATTTCTTAATATTATAGAAACTAGGTTATTACAATAGCGATCTGTGGCTAAAAGGACATAGGAGATTGTATGCATTGATATACACTAGGGGGACTTTTGACCAGTTTCTTTTTTTGGCTATTGATTTGCTCCATATGATCTGCAACTGCTCATATCTGTTGTGGTTTAATAAGTTAACCGTCTTGTGATGTTAGGGCCATACTGTTACAAGGAATTTAAAATCAGATGGACGAGTAGATACAATACAAGTGCTGCACAACATGAATGAAGGTACAATAATACAGTATATAGTAATGCATTCATCAGGATTCATGACATTGAGTAACCTTATGTGTTTGTTTTGGGGCCGTGTCAGATGAGCTTGGTGGATTTGGAGAGGCTTGGAATGGAGAAGCTAGAAAGCATCTACCAGGGTGGAGTGGTGGAGTTAGTACTCATGAAGGTACGTCTAAATTGCGTTAACCTTCACTATATGTCAATTAATAGTGATACAATAATGTTTCTTGTTATATATGTTGTAGTGATGGGAGGGCCGAGAAGAGGTGGTTGGGCACAGCCTTCACCTGAGCAGTCAGGAAAGGACTTGGGTGTGAGAAGGCGGCCAAATAGTGGTAAGGACAGTCAGTTACCTAAGATCAGGAGATTCTGAGATGGTCGGGGTCACTAGCTTTGTAGATTGTTGAAAAGAGCATGTCAGCTTGTATTTTGTTCACATAAATATTGGTGAATTTCTTGATGGATATGGTTATAACTAGATGATGAATTGAAATCCTTCTGAGCTGTTGCTCTGTTCGACTTTCAGCAGCCCGGTCCAATCAGGTAATAATCATGATCCAATTTGAGCAGTGCATATAACAACATATCAGTCTATATAGTTTAATCAGTGTAGAAAATTCAAAAATGGTATGTAATATCATTTATATGCAAAGAGAAACATATTTTAACGATGCCAAATCATGGATTTTCGATAACCATACAATACAACAAGATCACCCATTTCATTACGGGGCAACAAATGATCATTGACACACCATTGTAATGCCAAAATAAGCTGGTTGGCATGTATAAAACTTAAATGTAATTTTTTTAACATGTCTTGCAAAACAGGGGTTCCTTCGCAATTATAACATATGATTCTAAATTTCCATTAACTGGTCGTATTCCATTCTTATGATGATAGTAATTTTGTATCTATACAAAAGTAGCATATGTTGTACCTTTACGGTCGCAAATACTAAAGTATAGTTATCACGGACATTGTTTTTAGGTTTTCAATTTCATCTGGAACATCAATGAAATTCCAGAAAGAAACCAAAAAAGAAGAAGGAAGAAACTATGGCAGACATGCTTGGGGTCTCGAGGCCTGGCCAAATCTTCGTAAATTACCCACCAGTCGGATCATACAAAGGCTGTGCAAATGATAGGCAGGTCATGGGCGGCAAAGAGTTTGGAATAAAAGAAAGCCAGAAGAGAAAGAAGAACTATAGCAAGTGTGGAGGTACAAAACACAATGCAAGGACGTGGAGTAAAGAACGAGTAACAAAGAAACAAAACACTTCATTTGAGGTTGCTGTGAACAATCCATGATGGATTTTTATTTTCATACTGCTTTAATTGTTTAATAATTATCTGCTCGGGTAGTAGTCATTGAACAGATGGTATTTGATATTTTGAATTTTTCAGACATTTATATGATCATTTGTTTAAACACATGATGTCTCAATTATAAAACACTGTGATTTAATTACTATAAAATTACTTTGTCCAGGTTATAATCAAGGAAAAGGGGAAAAAAGTGAATTAAACATATTGTGTTTAGGGGACGGATGTATACGGAGCGCTTTAGGGTTTAGGGTTTGAAGTTGTAGGGTTAGCCTTTAGGGTTTAGGGTTTTAAGTTGTAGGGTTAGCCATTAGGCTAACCCTACAACTTCAAACCCTAAACCCTAAAGCTTAATTGCTAATCCGAGGGGAAACATACATTCTAAAAACCCTAGAAAATCTAAACCCTAAATGCTAAACCCTAAAATGCTAAAGCCTACAGGAGGGGGACGGATGTATACGGTAGGCTTTAGGGTTTAGGGTTTGAAGTTGTAGAGTTAGCCGGCTAACCCTACAACTTTAAACACTAAACCCTAAAGCTTAATTGCTAATCCGAGGGGAAAGATACATTCTAAAAACCCTAGAAAATCTAAACCCTAAATGCTAAACCCTAATGGCTAAAATATATGGGCCAAAGGCCCAATAGTCTTTACAGATTTGATGAAGATTAAATGCTAAAGTCCCAATATGGGCCAAAGGCCCAATATGCTAAATGCTAAAGCTACATTCAATTACAGATTTGATGAAGATTAAAGTATGTTTTCAAAGGCCAGAGTAATTCCTACAATGGCCATACGCAAGGTGTTTCTAATACGAAACACATTGTGTTTCGGTTTCGAGTAGTTCCTACAATGGCCATACACAAGGTGTTTCTAATCCAAAACACATTGTGTTTCGGTTTCGAGTAGTTCCTACAATGACCATACACAAGATGTTTCTAATCCAAAACACATTGTGTTTCGGTTTCGAGTAGTTCCTACAATGGCCATACACAAGGTGTTTCTAATCCAAAACACATTGTGTTTCGGTTTCGAGTAGTTCATACAATGACCATACACACAGATTGGGTATTAGCAAACCTTGGTTTTCATACAAAAACAATTATATAAACAACATGCAAATATGCAAGACTATGTATTGCTAATGAAGCAGAAGTTGACATATGAAAGAAAAACTTAAAGAAAGTATCCATTACTAGAAAATCTGGAAACAACCAATTTAAAACCATCACATCCAACAATTTTCTAAATCACCGTACTATACAGCTCAACTAAGTATCGGGCTCAAACCGATCAGAAGACCTTATCAAGTAAAAAGGTTCTATCTAGAATGCAAAAGCATTAAACCTGAAGTACAAAATGATTTTAAACAGATTCAAAAAATAATATCACTAGAATTTACGTTGGTTCCTATCTTTTTGAGCTTCAAAGCAAAGGCCTCTCATTTCATCTTTGTCATAACTACCGATGAAGTCCACTGCTTTTTCCAAATTCATTTTAGAATGCTAGTGTTCATTTCGTGAGACAGAACCTTTGCTGCATATCGATGCCTTAGCCTCCTCAGCTTTACAACTTGTTCACCGGACTCGCTTGGAAGATCACAGATCCAATTTTCATCAGGATGTCCCACATAACATTCCATGTGGCCCTCTTTGCCTCAACAAATACAAATAAGTGAGGTCTTTATGGTCGGGTGCTAGAAAATTTAGATATCTCATCATGTATGTTATGAATAAAATTTTGAATATCATTTTAAATTTGATGTAAACTTGAACTAAGGTTGATACCGTGCTTTGCTGGAGAATTCGAATTTGATAAAAACTGAAAAAAGTTTTGGACCAAAAAAAATTTAAAAGCCAAAAGCAAAAATGTAAACATGGTAAAATGTTATGAAAGTATAAAAGATCAAAAATAAAAAAAAAATATAATTAAAAACATGGTTAAAAGTTTGATGGTGAAACTACCATATAAATGGTAACAAGTTAGTAGACAAATTATAAAAGACCAATACATATGAGACAAAAATAAAAACATATTTGTTATAAACGATCAAAACTTGTTGATCAAACAAACAAAAAAAAAATGAAATTGACGGTTATTTTTGTTTATTAAGTAAAAAAAATAACATGAAATTTGACTGAATGCATTAAGTTCTTAATTATTAAGTTTATTATAGAAAGGAAAAAAAACAGGGTCGTCACTGAATTGTGCATTACGTGGTTTTGTTTCTAGTATACAGTAACAATTTTCTTAATCTTAGTTATACTGAAAGAAAGTTGTTTCAACTTATTAACCAATTGAAACTCTTAATTTTACTGAATTATGATTTGCTTATATCATCATTGATATTGATTAAATTAATATTAAAAGTGTTAAGAAATGTACAAATAATACCTTTTTAAATTTTTTAATTTTTTATATTGGACTTTATCTCACCCAATATTTATATTTACAAAGTCATTCTATCTTATAGATGTTATAAAACTCCTGTATATTTGACATGAGTTCAAATTTAGGGTTCGCCGAAAAGGTTATAGTGTGAACCAATTGTTAGATTGGATATTTTGTGTTTAGAATTTACTAAAAATGTTCAAATTATGTAATCGACTAATCAAAGTTTGCACGTGACAACTCATATGAGTTGCTACATATATCATATTACATAATTTAGACAATTTACCAAAGTTCTCAACATACAATATTTAAAACATTAATTCGTTTCCACTATATACATTTAGCCATAGTAAATTACATTCCGGGATAATTATCCCTTAAATTTAATAACTTATATAGGATTGAAGTTTATAACGTAAATTTATTTGTTTGGTAAGTTTGTTGCTTCAATAAATACTCGAAACAACTTAAGCTAATGGATGTTTAATGACATTTAGTCATTTATTGTTCACAATAATTGACCCTTCAATAGGTGACGGTTTTAAATAATTGTACAGACTTAACTACCTTTGCTATGATGATAATGATGCATATAATAGCTAAGTTAATGTCGTATATACACATAGATGTATGATGTATCTATGTGTGTATGTATTATGTATCTCAAGTCAAATCAAAAATGGGTATCATGTATACCATAGTGTATGCGTGTTATTTAGTGGAGGCCAATCGGGCTTTGCAATAGCAACCTTGCAACATCTGTTGATGATGTATTGTTCAACTTGGATTACGACTTACAAGTGGATGAGAGGGATGACTAGAGGGTGTATTGTAACACCCCAAGCCGGAGCTCAAAATGTCACGGAAATCATACAGCACCAGGTGGAATTACAATAGAACAACTAAATGCAATTTAAGATTCAGTGAATCCGAAACACAACGTAAACAAGTAGCAATAACCAACAAGAGCAAATAGCCATCAAAGTTTACATAAAAACATCCAAGGATGGCGAACAAAATCTAGGTAATGCAAAAGACAGGCCAATGAATCCTTGATCCATGAGGTCCATAATCCGGGTTCACAGCAAGCCAAGCAACTAAACTCCACGACCTGGGAGAACCTGATTACCTGAAAAGTGTACTAAGCATAGTCAACACAAGGTTGGTGAGTTCGTAAAAATGGTCCATAAAGAACCCACGTCAATAATCACAATAAATGAGTAGAGGCTAGGCATGACTTACAGCGAGCCTCTAAGCAACACAATATCGTCCAACAACAGGATTACACAGAAGAAATGAGAGTGTAATGATGATGCACAAATGATGTATGTAACAATGTATGTGCCAAATGCATGAATAAGCAAACATGCCTATCCTATGCGTGAACGCCGGTCACCAAATGCAACGATACCCTTCTGTCATCAACATGAACAAGGCTGTATCTCAAAATCATCGAGATATATATGTCTATATACTCGGGGTCATGACTACATCCAAAATGGGTGCATACATCTATGCACCAGGATGCCGGCAAATCCCCTGCCGAGGGTCCAACAGTAATGTATGCAATGCTTACAAACAAATGTAAATGCATACTCATGAATCGACAATCAATAACCGTCAACCATAAACCAATAGTCAACATTCGACAAACATGAACCAACAACAATAATCGTAACGGGGTACACCTGTCAACAGAGGGACAAGCCCGCATCTCAATATACATAAGTCAAATCCCCTAACAGTGGGACATATACACAACATATGCAGCAATCAAAACTACACGAGTTTAGAACCTTACATGCGTTTAAAAACCCTACACGAGTTTAGAACCTTACACGCGTTTAAAAACCCTACACGAGTTTAGAACCTTACACGCGTTTAAAAACCCTACACGAGTTTAGAACCTTACACGCGTTTAAAAACCCTACACGAGTTTAGAACCTTACACGCGTTTAAAAACCCTACACGAGTTTAGAACCTTACACGCGTTTAAAAACCCTACACGAGTTTAGAACCTTACACGCGTTTAAAAACCCTACACGAGTTTAGAACCTTACACGCGTTTAAAAACCCTACACGAGTTTAGAACCTTACACGCGTTTAAAAACCCTACACGAGTTTAGAACCTTACACGCGTTTAAAAACCCTACACGAGTTTAGAACCTTACACGCGTTTAAAAACCCTACACGAGTTTAGAACCTTACACGCGTTTAAAAACCCTACACGAGTTTAGAACCTTACACGCGTTTAAAAACCCTACACGAGTTTAGAACCTTACACGCGTTTAAAAACCCTACACGAGTTTAGAACCTTACACGCGTTTAAAAACCCTACACGAGTTTAGAACCTTACACGCGTTTAAAAACCCTACACGAGTTTAGAACCTTACACGCGTTTAAAAACCCTACACGAGTTTAGAACCTTACACGCGTTTAAAAACCCTACACGAGTTTAGAACCTTACACGCGTTTAAAAACCCTACACGAGTTTAGAACCTTACACGCGTTTAAAAACCCTACACGAGTTTAGAACCTTACACGCGTTTAAAAACCCTACACGAGTTTAGAACCTTACACGCGTTTAAAAACCCTACACGAGTTTAGAACCTTACACGCGTTTAAAAACCCTACACGAGTTTAGAACCTTACACGCGTTTAAAAACCCTACACGAGTTTAGAACCTTACACGCGTTTAAAAACCCTACACGAGTTTAGAACCTTACACGCGTTTAAAAACCCTACACGAGTTTAGAACCTTACACGCGTTTAAAAACCCTACACGAGTTTAGAACCTTACACGCGTTTAAAAACCCTACACGAGTTTAGAACCTTACACGCGTTTAAAAACCCTACACGAGTTTAGAACCTTACACGCGTTTAAAAACCCTACACGAGTTTAGAACCTTACACGCGTTTAAAAACCCTACACGAGTTTAGAACCTTACACGCGTTTAAAAACCCTACACGAGTTTAGAACCTTACACGCGTTTAAAAACCCTACACGAGTTTAGAACCTTACACGCGTTTAAAAACCCTACACGAGTTTAGAACCTTACACGCGTTTAAAAACCCTACACGAGTTTAGAACCTTACACGCGTTTAAAAACCCTACACGAGTTTAGAACCTTACACGCGTTTAAAAACCCTACACGAGTTTAGAACCTTACACGCGTTTAAAAACCCTACACGAGTTTAGAACCTTACACGCGTTTAAAAACCCTACACGAGTTTAGAACCTTACACGCGTTTAAAAACCCTACACGAGTTTAGAACCTTACACGCGTTTAAAAACCCTACACGAGTTTAGAACCTTACACGCGTTTAAAAACCCTACACGAGTTTAGAACCTTACACGCGTTTAAAAACCCTACACGAGTTTAGAACCTTACACGCGTTTAAAAACCCTACACGAGTTTAGAACCTTACACGCGTTTAAAAACCCTACACGAGTTTAGAACCTTACACGCGTTTAAAAACCCTACACGAGTTTAGAACCTTACACGCGTTTAAAAACCCTACACGAGTTTAGAACCTTACACGCGTTTAAAAACCCTACACGAGTTTAGAACCTTACACGCGTTTAAAAACCCTACACGAGTTTAGAACCTTACACGCGTTTAAAAACCCTACACGAGTTTAGAACCTTACACGCGTTTAAAAACCCTACACGAGTTTAGAACCTTACACGCGTTTAAAAACCCTACACGAGTTTAGAACCTTACACGCGTTTAAAAACCCTACACGAGTTTAGAACCTTACACGCGTTTAAAAACCCTACACGAGTTTAGAACCTTACACGCGTTTAAAAACCCTACACGAGTTTAGAACCTTACACGCGTTTAAAAACCCTACACGAGTTTAGAACCTTACACGCGTTTAAAAACCCTACACGAGTTTAGAACCTTACACGCGTTTAAAAACCCTACACGAGTTTAGAACCTTACACGCGTTTAAAAACCCTACACGAGTTTAGAACCTTACACGCGTTTAAAAACCCTACACGAGTTTAGAACCTTACACGCGTTTAAAAACCCTACACGAGTTTAGAACCTTACACGCGTTTAAAAACCCTACACGAGTTTAGAACCTTACACGCGTTTAAAAACCCTACACGAGTTTAGAACCTTACACGCGTTTAAAAACCCTACACGAGTTTAGAACCTTACACGCGTTTAAAAACCCTACACGAGTTTAGAACCTTACACGCGTTTAAAAACCCTACACGAGTTTAGAACCTTACACGCGTTTAAAAACCCTACACGAGTTTAGAACCTTACACGCGTTTAAAAACCCTACACGAGTTTAGAACCTTACACGCGTTTAAAAACCCTACACGAGTTTAGAACCTTACACGCGTTTAAAAACCCTACACGAGTTTAGAACCTTACACGCGTTTAAAAACCCTACACGAGTTTAGAACCTTACACGCGTTTAAAAACCCTACACGAGTTTAGAACCTTACACGCGTTTAAAAACCCTACACGAGTTTAGAACCTTACACGCGTTTAAAAACCCTACACGAGTTTAGAACCTTACACGCGTTTAAAAACCCTACACGAGTTTAGAACCTTACACGCGTTTAAAAACCCTACACGAGTTTAGAACCTTACACGCGTTTAAAAACCCTACACGAGTTTAGAACCTTACACGCGTTTAAAAACCCTACACGAGTTTAGAACCTTACACGCGTTTAAAAACCCTACACGAGTTTAGAACCTTACACGCGTTTAAAAACCCTACACGAGTTTAGAACCTTACACGCGTTTAAAAACCCTACACGAGTTTAGAACCTTACACGCGTTTAAAAACCCTACACGAGTTTAGAACCTTACACGCGTTTAAAAACCCTACACGAGTTTAGAACCTTACACGCGTTTAAAAACCCTACACGAGTTTAGAACCTTACACGCGTTTAAAAACCCTACACGAGTTTAGAACCTTACACGCGTTTAAAAACCCTACACGAGTTTAGAACCTTACACGCGTTTAAAAACCCTACACGAGTTTAGAACCTTACACGCGTTTAAAAACCCTACACGAGTTTAGAACCTTACACGCGTTTAAAAACCCTACACGAGTTTAGAACCTTACACGCGTTTAAAAACCCTACACGAGTTTAGAACCCTACACGAGTTTAGAACCTTACACGCGTTTAAAAACCCTACACGAGTTTAGAACCTTACACGCGTTTAAAAACCCTACACGAGTTTAAACCCCAACGCGCGTTTAAACCCCATCGCGCGTTTACTGTACAGCGGCTTGAAACTGTGATTCTAATCCGATTTTTTTGACTCGATTCAAGGTACAAAACGTTTGGGTTTTACTAGAAACATGTTTATCAACATAAAAAGACTAATATGCCCCAACCCCCCCCCCCCCCCCCCCCCCCCCCCCCCCCCCCCCCCCCCCCCCCCCCCCCCCCCCCCCCCCCCCCCCCCCCCCCCCCCCCCCCCCCCCCCCCCCCCCCCCCCCCCCCCCCCCCCCCCCCCCCCCCCCCCCCCCCCCCCCCCCCCCCCCCCCCCCCCCCCCCCCCCCCCCCCCCCCCCCCCCCCCCCCCCCCCCCCCCCCCCCCCCCCCCCCCCCCCCCCCCCCCCCCCCCCCCCCCCCCCCCCCCCCCCCCCCCCCCCCCCCCCCCCCCCCCCCCCCCCCCCCCCCCCCCCCCCCCCCCCCCCCCCCCCCCCCCCCCCCCCCCCCCCCCCCCCCCCCCCCCCCCCCCCCCCCCCCCCCCCCCCCCCCCCCCCCCCCCCCCCCCCCCCCCCCCCCCCCCCCCCCCCCCCCCCCCCCCCCCCCCCCCCCCCCCCCCCCCCCCCCCCCCCCCCCCCCCCCCCCCCCCCCCCCCCCCCCCCCCCCCCCCCCCCCCCCCCCCCCCCCCCCCCCCCCCCCCCCCCCCCCCCCCCCCCCCCCCCCCCCCCCCCCCCCCCCCCCCCCCCCCCCCCCCCCCCCCCCCCCCCCCCCCCCCCCCCCCCCCCCCCCCCCCCCCCCCCCCCCCCCCCCCCCCCCCCCCCCCCCCCCCCCCCCCCCCCCCCCCCCCCCCCCCCCCCCCCCCCCCCCCCCCCCCCCCCCCCCCCCCCCCCCCCCCCCCCCCCCCCCCCCCCCCCCCCCCCCCCCCCCCCCCCCCCCCCCCCCCCCCCCCCCCCCCCCCCCCCCCCCCCCCCCCCCCCCCCCCCCCCCCCCCCCCCCCCCCCCCCCCCCCCCCCCCCCCCCCCCCCCCCCCCCCCCCCCCCCCCCCCCCCCCCCCCCCCCCCCCCCCCCCCCCCCCCCCCCCCCCCCCCCCCCCCCCCCCCCCCCCCCCCCCCCCCCCCCCCCCCCCCCCCCCCCCCCCCCCCCCCCCCCCCCCCCCCCCCCCCCCCCCCCCCCCCCCCCCCCCCCCCCCCCCCCCCCCCCCCCCCCCCCCCCCCCCCCCCCCCCCCCCCCCCCCCCCCCCCCCCCCCCCCCCCCCCCCCCCCCCCCCCCCCCCCCCCCCCCCCCCCCCCCCCCCCCCCCCCCCCCCCCCCCCCCCCCCCCCCCCCCCCCCCCCCCCCCCCCCCCCCCCCCCCCCCCCCCCCCCCCCCCCCCCCCCCCCCCCCCCCCCCCCCCCCCCCCCCCCCCCCCCCCCCCCCCCCCCCCCCCCCCCCCCCCCCCCCCCCCCCCCCCCCCCCCCCCCCCCCCCCCCCCCCCCCCCCCCCCCCCCCCCCCCCCCCCCCCCCCCCCCCCCCCCCCCCCCCCCCCCCCCCCCCCCCCCCCCCCCCCCCCCCCCCCCCCCCCCCCCCCCCCCCCCCCCCCCCCCCCCCCCCCCCCCCCCCCCCCCCCCCCCCCCCCCCCCCCCCCCCCCCCCCCCCCCCCCCCCCCCCCCCCCCCCCCCCCCCCCCCCCCCCCCCCCCCCCCCCCCCCCCCCCCCCCCCCCCCCCCCCCCCCCCCCCCCCCCCCCCCCCCCCCCCCCCCCCCCCCCCCCCCCCCCCCCCCCCCCCCCCCCCCCCCCCCCCCCCCCCCCCCCCCCCCCCCCCCCCCCCCCCCCCCCCCCCCCCCCCCCCCCCCCCCCCCCCCCCCCCCCCCCCCCCCCCCCCCCCCCCCCCCCCCCCCCCCCCCCCCCCCCCCCCCCCCCCCCCCCCCCCCCCCCCCCCCCCCCCCAAAAGACTAAACTAGACTACAACCCAAATGGAGTCTCTTCCCAATTCGGGCTTTTGGATTGTGACACACATTCACATTTGTATAAACATCCAAACATTCAACACTCTACCACTATACACCATATCTTCTCCATATCTCATAAATTTTAGATGTACAATGTATAGTGAGAGATTGTAAACTATTTTAAACATAGAACCCTTATCATATAATGGAAGCAAATAAGAACTTTTATAGTAAATGATGAAGAAGCAACTAAAGATACATATACTTATACCTCTTAACACATACTTTTGTAAATAAAGACAACTAAAGATACATATACTTATACCTCTTAACACATAATTTTGTAAAAAAGGACGTTGGATTTGGAGTTTAACATTTTTTTGAAAGGTGATCATATTACAAGTGTTACAACATTCTAATACAACACATTATAAGTTATATTGGTTTAAGTGTGAAGTCATATGAAATGCGTCTATTTACATACAATAACAATATTCAATTCCGTCAAAAATGAGGTATGGGGAAAAGTGTTGAATATTACTATAACACCAAAAGGCGTCTTATAACAGCATCCACAATGACAAAAATCTTTTTATTTTGCCACCTAATCAATCCACCATATTTAAAAGCTTTTTATTATGCCACCTAATCAATCCACCATCTTCAACCTCTTAAAAAGCCATCTCCTCCAATGGAAAGCTTTTTATAAAGCTTTTTTTACCACTAAACAAGGAAAAAGCTTTTGATCAAAAGGTTGAGGATTGTCAACCTATTCATCAAAAAAGTTATTCACTCCAATGGTATCAACCTTTACAAAGACTTTTTCTTTCAAAAAAAGCTTTTTTTCAACCTACCATTGGAGATGCTCTAAGTTTAAACCAAAGCACATCATGTTTGTTCAATTTTCGGTTACAATTTCATTGAGTTCAATTCAACCATCCAAATGAACAACCCTTGGTATTAGGTTGGATGTTGGTTCTTTAGTTATAGAGCTTAATACTCCGAACCTTAACAAGTAACCTAATGAGACAACTCATCCTACACATCTAATATAATATATTATGATACAACCCATTATATAAAACATATATATACATTCAAGAAGATTCATAGATGTGGACATGTACCGGAAGGCCTAATTTGGAGCCCCCACAAACCCCATGTGCATGTGAATATGTTCCCATCATGCACCTACACACACTCAAGCAATCCACATCTAATTCAATGGTCTCTTGTCCTTGCAATTTTGGGCTACGTTACACTTTGGACCCACACTCATACATCATTCCAAAAATTTTCATTTTCATTGTTAGTGTTTATTATATTTAACCAAGAAAATTTGTTAAAATATGTACATTCCCAAAATTTGCAAGTACAAAATAAGGACAGAGAATATGCATTAGCTAGAATGAGACATATGATTAAACAAAAATAATAAATAATACTTTGTCAAACTTAGTTGAGTTTGGGTTGTTTATCTTATAATTTAGGTTGGGTATGTTAAGGGTTTCATATGTCTCAACCTAATCGTTTATATGGGTTAGGGTCCCTTCCTTGAGTATTGTATTAGCAATAAATTGAGTTTGTAACTAATTGTAATACTGAACCGATTTGAACCACACCTCGTCGTTCCCAACTTCCACTCACAGACCCGATAGGGGTATAATCAAGCCGAATCGAGCTGATACAGTGTCAGGCTCGAGCTCGACACAATTATAAAACTCGATTCGAGGTCGACTGAGCCTTTATTACTTGACACTTTCGAGCTCGGCTCGACTCGACTCGATTAAGTGATATACTATAGTTTTAAATTAAGTTAGCTCTATAAGCCCGATAATTTCAAGCTCGATACTTTTGACCCCAACTCGATTAAGCTCGACTCGACTCGATTAAGTGATATACTATAGTTTTAAATTAAGTTAGCTCTATAAGCCCGATAATTTCAAGCTCGATACTTTTGACCCCAACTCGATTAAGCTCGACTCGGCGATAATATAATAAATATGTAAAAACAAATAACTTCTAAGGGTAAAACTTGTTTGATCAAATAATCGCACTATGGCACAACCGAAGGTGTGAAAGGGGTTTTTGGTGTTTTGTTGGCGATTCCCTTTCGGTCAGAGGGCCGTAGGCCGCTTAACGCCTGTAGTTGTTATCTCCAGCCGATTATGAGGCTGAGGGTTTATGTATCGTGATTAGGGTTTTAGGGATCAAATGTCTTGACCCTGATGTATGGTACCTCCTCTCTTTATATAGAGGGTAAAGCCTTGGGGAGGAAGATAGGAATTTAGGGTAAATCCCCTCCTCTTTTCGTGATATCTTCTAAGTATGGAAGATATATCTTAGGACTCTTAAACCGCGTCCTTGTTTATAGGAGTGTTTGATTTCATTCCCTTTTCGGGAGGTTGAATAAGCATGGAAAGAATTCATGCGTATCCGTTTATTATTTATGATTATCTTTGGGAGCTCCGGAATTGCGGAGGTATACATCGTAGCTTCGGCTATGGACATATTCGCTCAGTACAGTATGTTGGTACTTTCGCTGCTTACGAAGGGTCCTTCGTATCCAGTCTTTTATACGGAGGTAAAGCTCCGTATATGGTATATCATCAAGCTCTCCAGTCTGATGGGAGAGTCTATCTGTAGAGTATCGCATTAGACTTCATAAATAATCCAATAGGAAAGATAAATAAATAAATAATAGCGTACCTTTATAACCGAAGCTCCAAAGGTCTTTGGTTTTTGGATGCTTCGTTATTATTTCGAAACTCTTTTTTAAGGGTAAAATTGTCATTTTACCGTGCCGCATATGTATCCCATCAGAAATTAATTCGAGCGCGCTTATCCCAAGAAAGAAAACTGATCGACGGTTTGGTAAATTGTGCGCCAGTTTTCAAACCATCCATTTTGTCTCCTATTTATTCTTTGACGGCTTCGAAGAGTCTTCTCTTTCACTCTCCCTACTCTCTTTTCTTCATTATCATCAAAAAATATCCGCTCCCCCCTTTCAGTCTTCTCCATACTATGGATCGTAATCATTTTCGTGTTATTAGTACCACGTATTCAGAGATGGCCGAGGAAGATGTCGCATGGTTCCGCCGGTGCTTTTGCCGCCCTAATGATCCTGAAATTAGGGTTCCGTGACGATCGGGATCGATTTTAGATGCGCCGACTGGATTCATAGGTATGTATATTGCTCCCTTTTCTGGTGGCAATCTTAGGTTCCCTTTGTCCCCTTGGTTATTAGGGTTACTTGATTACTACGATCTGTATTTATCTGTGGTGTACCCCTTAGCGATTACTATGATAATGTCATTTATCGTTATTTGTCATGCTTATGAGATAGAGCCATCGATGAGTGTGTTTCGGTATTTCTTCAGGCTGGGTATTCGTGATGGTTGGGTTATGGTTGAGGAGAGGCCTGGTAGGTTGTTTTTTGATATTGGTGATTCTGATATGTTGAACTGGAGACCAGGGTTTTTGTTTTTAAGTGAAGAGTGTATTCATCCGCTATTTAGGGGTTTGTTGAATACAGATAGGTTGGTGTCGTGTATGTCTTTTGAGGATAATGTGCATGATTGGGTTACTCTTGATAATCCATTGGTCCACCAGGTGCGTAGGTCTCTCCATTTTTTTTTTTTTTTTTTTTTTTTTTTTTTTTTTTTTTTTTTTTTTTTTTTTTTTTTTTTTTTTTTTTTTTTTTTTTTTTTTTTTTTTTTTTTTTTTTTTTTTTTTTTTTTTTTTTTTTTTTTTTTTTTTTTTTTTTTTTTTTTTTTTTTTTTTTTTTTTTTTTTTTTTTTTTTTTTTTTTTTTTTTTTTTTTTTTTTTTTTTTTTTTTTTTTTTTTTTTTTTTTTTTTTTTTTTTTTTTTTTTTTTTTTTTTTTTTTTTTTTTTTTTTTTTTTTTTTTTTTTTTTTTTTTTTTTTTTTTTTTTTTTTTTTTTTTTTTTTTTTTTTTTTTTTTTTTTTTTTTTTTTTTTTTTTTTTTTTTTTTTTTTTTTTTTTTTTTTTTTTTTTTTTTTTTTTTTTTTTTTTTTTTTTTTTTTTTTTTTTTTTTTTTTTTTTTTTTTTTTTTTTTTTTTTTTTTTTTTTTTTTTTTTTTTTTTTTTTTTTTTTTTTTTTTTTTTTTTTTTTTTTTTTTTTTTTTTTTTTTTTTTTTTTTTTTTTTTTTTTTTTTTTTTTTTTTTTTTTTTTTTTTTTTTTTTTTTTTTTTTTTTTTTTTTTTTTTTTTTTTTTTTTTTTTTTTTTTTTTTTTTTTTTTTTTTTTTTTTTTTTTTTTTTTTTTTTTTTTTTTTTTTTTTTTTTTTTTTTTTTTTTTTTTTTTTTTTTTTTTTTTTTTTTTTTTTTTTTTTTTTTTTTTTTTTTTTTTTTTTTTTTTTTTTTTTTTTTTTTTTTTTTTTTTTTTTTTTTTTTTTTTTTTTTTTTTTTTTTTTTTTTTTTTTTTTTTTTTTTTTTTTTTTTTTTTTTTTTTTTTTTTTTTTTTTTTTTTTTTTTTTTTTTTTTTTTTTTTTTTTTTTTTTTTTTTTTTTTTTTTTTTTTTTTTTTTTTTTTTTTTTTTTTTTTTTTTTTTTTTTTTTTTTTTTTTTTTTTTTTTTTTTTTTTTTTTTTTTTTTTTTTTTTTTTTTTTTTTTTTTTTTTTTTTTTTTTTTTTTTTTTTTTTTTTTTTTTTTTTTTTTTTTTTTTTTTTTTTTTTTTTTTTTTTTTTTTTTTTTTTTTTTTTTTTTTTTTTTTTTTTTTTTTTTTTTTTTTTTTTTTTTTTTTTTTTTTTTTTTTTTTTTTTTTTTTTTTTTTTTTTTTTTTTTTTTTTTTTTTTTTTTTTTTTTTTTTTTTTTTTTTTTTTTTTTTTTTTTTTTTTTTTTTTTTTTTTTTTTTTTTTTTTTTTTTTTTTTTTTTTTTTTTTTTTTTTTTTTTTTTTTTTTTTTTTTTTTTTTTTTTTTTTTTTTTTTTTTTTTTTTTTTTTTTTTTTTTTTTTTTTTTTTTTTTTTTTTTTTTTTTTTTTTTTTTTTTTTTTTTTTTTTTTTTTTTTTTTTTTTTTTTTTTTTTTTTTTTTTTTTTTTTTTTTTTTTTTTTTTTTTTTTTTTTTTTTTTTTTTTTTTTTTTTTTTTTTTTTTTTTTTTTTTTTTTTTTTTTTTTTTTTTTTTTTTTTTTTTTTTTTTTTTTTTTTTTTTTTTTTTTTTTTTTTTTTTTTTTTTTTTTTTTTTTTTTTTTTTTTTTTTTTTTTTTTTTTTTTTTTTTTTTTTTTTTTTTTTTATAACTTCTTCATTTGGTTTTCGTATTTTTTTTTTTTAGGTTCTTTTTTTTCTGTTGTTTTCCTTTTTTTTATATTTATGACCAGTCCTCTTCATGTTTTAGGGATTCCTCTTCAGAGTGAATTGCCTGATCCACAACTTTGTCGAATGAGTTTGGATATGCTAGTTCCTGATCACTTGAGGACTATGTTGGATACCATGCCAGCTCAAAGGTTTGCTGAGATGACCAACCAGGCTCTGTTTGTTGCTGGTATGATTGGTTCGGCTAGCAGTGCTAGGGTACACTTTCTGGAGGAAGATCTGCGGAGGCATAGGACAGAGTTGGCTTCTCTAAGGGCTGCTCAGTCTAGCGGAGGTGATGCTTTTTTAGTTAGTTCTTTGCGGAGAGAACTCGCTGATGCTCAGGAGGCTCTGTCCCTGGCTACACAAAGTTTGGATGCTGCTCATGAGCGGATTGCCACTCTCACTGCAGCCGGACCATCTGCGGTAATCAACAACTTGGAGAAGAGGATTGCTTCGAGGGAGTTGGAGTTGGAGAATAGAAGAAACTCCATGCGCCAGGTTATTTCTGGTGTTATTCCTCATGTTTTCCGTATGTTGATGGCGAGTCCTGAGTTTGATCAGAGCCTTGATGAATTGATCGAGGCTAACCGGGCTGATTCGAGAGCCTTATTACTTTTTCGTATGGAGAGTCGTGGGCAGGTTGTATTGAGGGGGAATAGGGAGAGGCTTCTTGGTACCGAGGAGAGGATCATTGCTGCTGAAGAGGCCTTAAGGAATGTTTCTTTTCCTTATATCCAGTAGATTTCTTCAAATCCTAATGCTTCGGTAGCTGATCTTTATAATATTAGGCCTCAGGGAATGTGAACTGTTGATCCTCTGTACTCTGCACATATATTTTTTGATGCCTTAGGCATTCATTGGGCTATGAATGACTTGCTCTTGTATATTCTTTGTTGTTTGTTGATGTTTATTATTTGCTCCATATCCCTGTTTCTGTCGTTATCGCTTCGCTATACTTCAGAGCTTATCATTCTGCATTCTTCCGTAGAGAAGTAATATCTTTTGTTTTTGTTATGCTTATACATTCTTAAAAGAGTGTCTTATGCATTTATGCTTATGCACTTCAATCATAAGGAAGGAGTGACTTATGCATTTTATTCATGGGTTATTACCTCATGATTGTGTTGAAAAGTCTTATGGGCGTCCCCTTGACAATTCAAAAGTAAAAAAAATTTATGCGCATTTAGAAAATTATTACGATCGTTTTATATAATTTTTTGGGAGCTTGTAAGTACATGGCAGGAGGAAGTTACAATTTCTTTGTATTGTTCCTAGCTGCTACTTTTATGCTGCCCTATTTGCTCCGTTAGTTTGGCTTATCCCGAGGGCAAATTATGCTCCAACCGGTCTTGATGCCTATCAGAGTCTTTAGTATGTGGGTTTCTTTTTCCCTTGATGTTCCGTATGGTTCTGGCCTTTCTTCTGCGATTTCCAATTGTCCCCTGGGTCCTTTCTGAACTATTCTTCTGTTGCGTTTGTACCACGGTACGGAGCTCTTTCCCTTTATATCTTCAGTAAATGAAGAGAGTATTGTTTGCATCCCCCCGTGAGATTTGTACTGTACGCAACCATGTATTGTTGATGCTATCATATGGAATTTCTTCATTCCTTATCTGCCCAGGAGCATGTCATAAGGCGAGTCTGCTTTTATCACGATTGCCAGCATCTTTTCTGTTCTCCGCCAGTGGTATCATCCGATAGTGGCGTCCAGCCATATTTCTCCCAATGGGCGGATGCGTTCGCTGGCGAATCCTACCACTTCCGTGTCCAGTGGCGCGATTGTTTCTCGGAGTTTCTTTGGCAGTCGGAGGAAACTTTTCTTGTAGATTATGTGTCGCCCGCTTCCTGTATATTCTTCAGGCATACGCCGCCTATGTTTACTTTTATTAGCACCGGGTCTGTCGATACCTTGTCATCCAGTTCACCGAAGTGATAGTGTTGTGGCCCTTTCTGGATTATGGTGTTCGACAGTATCCTCCTCCGGTGTTCTCCTGGCTTGCTTCGTCGAAGCTTGGCCTGCTCCTATTTACTAGGTGCGCTAATTTGTTTTCTCTGGCTGCGCTGTCTATCTGCCTTAATAACTCCCTGCAGTAATCTGTACTATGCCCATATCCGTTGTGGAAACAACAGAATTTGTCTATGTTTTTGGTTCCCCTTCCGGACAACGGCAGTGGTCTGACGAATGTTTTCGCTACTTCCTCTGATGGCAGGATTTCTGATGGAGTTTTACGGAGATTGCATATTGTTCTCTTGTAGCTGTTCGTCCTACTGCATGTGGGAGGGAACTCATCAGTCACTATATCCTCCATTATCTCAGTTTGCTTCTCATTCTGTTTTATCATAGACTTCCATTTAGCCATAGCTTTTTCGGCTATTTCTTCTGCACTCATCCACTCGTGGAATTTCTCCATCAGCACCAGGTAGTTCCTTGGCTTGCCAAGACACAGATGTCGTATTAGTTCTCTTGACCGAAGACCATGTATGGCTACGAATATCATTTCTTCTTCTGATATGCGTACCAAGTTTCGAGTGCTGTCCCCATATCATTTCAGAAAATCTTCTGCCTCCTCATCCTCTTCCTGTTTGATGTCATGTGCCAATAGATGGGAGCCAAACTCTTCCTTCAGTTTGGATTTGAAGTCTTTGACACCGTGTATACTTTCCTCGAGTAAGCTTTCGAGCCACCCCCTTGTCTTTCCGTGTAAGAGGCAGAGGATGACATGGCAAGTCGCTGGACCACTCCATCCTTCCACCTTGGCTGCTTCGTCGACATTCCTCAGGAATTCCTCGACATCGGAGGTGCCATCTGTTTGATCAAATAATCGCACTCTGGCACAACCGGAGGGGTGTGTGGATTTTGGGGGTGTTTGTAGGCGATTCCCTATTGGTAATAGGGCTACGGCCGCTTTACGCCTAATAGGTGTTATAGATTATCACCGGACCTTAGGGGTCGGGGTGACGTGGTAAATGATGCGTTAGGGAGATTGAAGATGATTTGTACCGTGTGATATATCCCTTTTATATAGAGGGCAGAAACTTGGAGTGGAGGGTAAGAGAATTAGGGTAAATCTCTTCCTTTTTTGAGAGTATCTTTTATCTCTTAGGGAGATTCGTAGTGATCTTTTTACAAGCCATGTCCGAGGTACTCGACTTTAAATGTATTGTTTTATTCGGATAATCATGGAAAGAATCTATATCCGGTCTTTTTGATATATTTCTTCGAAGCTGGGTATTTGATACCTCGGGAGCTCCGGAATGATAATGTTAGTCGGAGATCGAGCTTCGTAAATAAATAATTTTTACATGTACGAAGGTGTCTTCGTATTTTTCGGGTACGGTGGTAAAGCTCCGTATAGGGTATATCATCAAGCCCCCCAGTCTAACGGAGAGTCTTCTGCAGAGTGTCCGGTTAGACTTCAAAAAATGTGCTCCGTTGCTCCGTGTCGCAACATGCCCGTCTTATTAGCTGATCAATTTATTTAAACGGTGATTGATCAAATAATCGCACTATGGCTCAACCGAAGGTGTGAGTGGGGTTTTAGGGTATTTGTTGGCGATTCCCTTCCGGTCAGAGGGCCGAATGCCGCTTTACGCCTATGACTGTTTTACTCTCAGCCGTTAAGGATGCTGAGGGTTTGTTTACGGAGGTTGAATATATTGGTAATTAGGGTTTTAGTATATTGTATGGTGTTGAATTGATGATGTCCTGTGCCGTATGGTTTTTCCTCTACTTATATAGAGTGTAAAAAGCCTTGGAGAGGAAGATTAGGATTTAGGGTAAATCTCTTCCTCTTTCGTGATATCTTCTAAGTAAGGAAGATATATCTAGGACTCTTAGGCCGTGTCCTAGTTTATAGGAACGTCTGATTTCATTCCCTTATAGGGAGGTCGGATAAGTATGGGATGGATTTACACGTATCCGTTCCTTTATATTGTAATTATCTTGAGAGCTCCGCAATTACGGAGGTATACATCGTAGCTTCGGCTACGGATAGGTCTGCTTGGTACAATGTTTAGTACCTTCGCTACCTACGAAGGGTCCTTCGTATCCAGAATGTCATACGGAGGTAAAGCTCCGTATATGGTATATCATCAAGCCCCCCAGTCTGATGGGAGAGTCTATCTGTAGAGTATCGCATTAGACTTCAAAAATAATAAAAAATAAATAAGTAAGAGCATACCTGCGTAACCGGGGCTTCGAAAAAGCTATGGTTTTGGATGCTCCGTTTCTTCTCCGGAGCTCTTTATGGGGGTAAAATGGTCATTTTACCGTGCCGCGTATATATCCCATCAAGAGTTAATTCGAGCGCGCTTATCCCGAGAAGAAAACCAATCGACGGTTTGGGTAGGTTATGCGCCGGTTTTTCAAACCATCCATTTTGTCCCCTATTTAATTGTTTGACGGCTCCGGAGATTTTCTTTTCCACTTCTTTTGCAACTGCTCTCCCTTCCCAACTCTCCTTTCTTCATTATTGATCGTTCCTCTCGTTCAATCTTCTTAACGCATATGGATCGTAATCATGTTCGCGTCATTAGTACCACGTATTCGGAGATGACGGAAGATGACGTTGCATGGTTTCGTCGATGCTTCTGCTGCCCTAATTATCCTGAGATTAGGGTTCCGGGACGGGCAGAATCGATCCTCGATGCGCCTCCTGGCTTTGTAGATATGTATACCGCTCCCTTTTCCGGTGGTAATCTTAGGTTTCCTTTGTCCCATTGGCTATTAGGGTTACTTGATTACCATAATCTGCATTTATCCATGGTTCACCCCTTAGCGAGTACTATGATAGTGTCGTTTATCGTTGTTTGTCGTGCATTCAATATAGAACCCAAGATAAGTTTATTTAGGTATTTCTTCAAGTTTGGCATTCGTGATGGTTGGGTTATGGTTGAGGAGAGGCCTGGTAGGTTGTTTTTTGATATAGGGGATTCTGATATGTTGAATTGGAGGCCGGGGTTTTTGTTTTTCAGTGAGGAATATATTCACCCGCTGTTCAGGGGTATATTGGATAGGAATAGGTTGGTACCAAGGTTATCGTTTGAAGATAATGTGCTTGGGATTCTCTTGACAATGAGTTGGTTCATCAGGTGCGTAGTTCTTCATTTGGGTTGGTTACCTATCCCTCTGTGATTCTATATCTTGCTGGGATTACCATGTCATGGGAGGGTTCTCCTAATCAGCCTGTTTTGATATGGTGTTGTGAAGGTACCATTCTTCTTTGCTGCTTTTTTCTGCCAATTGCATTATGTTGCTTTCTTCTGATGTCTTTTACGTTATGTTTGCAGAGTTGACACTCAGAGAGGCTGTGACCATGAATCCTCAGGGCATGGTTGTTGGTAGGAGGCCCTTGTCTACTTCGGATGGGGAGGGTCCTCTTTTTGCTGGTGTTGATGTTTCTGAGCCTCCTCTAAAGAGGCAGAGGGTGAGGGATGACCCATCTGCTTCAACGGAACCTATGGCTGTAGGTCCTTCTGTCATTATCCTTGATTCTTCTCCCATAAGAGATGAAGTTGCTGTTACTACTGCTGCTCCAGTTTCTGAAGCTGATCAAGGTACATGTTTCTCCCTGACCCTATTATTTGTGTCCGTATAAATCTGATTTGTATGCTTTTTCCTTATTTAGCTGGGACTTCTGATTCCGGACGGAGGCCTGGGAAAGAGCCAGTTGATGAAACTGGAGCTACTACAACTGGAGCTGGAGCCACAATTGGTAAGTGGTTGGATATTACGTAGATGTTTCAATCGTTGTTCCCCTTTACTTATTGCAATTCTTCGTAATTTTATCAGGGGTTCCTCTTCAGAGTGAATTGCCTGATCCTCAGCTTTGCCGAATGAGTCTGGATATGCTGGTTCCTGATCACCTTAGGACCATGCTGGATACCATGCCTGCTCAGAGGCTTGCTGAGATGACGAACCAGGCTCTTTTCGCTGCTGGTATGATTGGTTCGGCTAGCAGTGCCAGAGTGCACTATCTGGAGGAGAATCTGCAGAAGCACAGGGCAGAGTTGGCTTCTCTGAGGGCTGCTCCGTCTGCCGAGGGTGATTCCTCTTTGGTTGATTCTTTACGGAGGGAGCTTGCTGATTCGCAGGAAGCTTTGTCCCTTGCTACGCAAAGTTTGGATGCTGCTCATGAGAGAATTTCTTCTCTTTTTTCTGCCGGGCCTGCTTTGGTGATCAATAAATTGGAGTTGGAGTTGGAAGATTCAAGGAACTCCATGCGTCAGGTTATTTCTGGCGTTATTCCCCATGTCTTCCGGATGTTGATGGCGAGTCCTGAGTTTGATCAGAGTCTTGATGAGCTAATCGAGGCTAACCAGGCTGATTCAAGAGCTTTACTGCTTTTCCGTATGGAGAGTCGTGGGCAGGTTGTCTTGGCTGGGAATAGGGAGAGGCTTCTTGGTACTGAGGAGAGGATCGTTGCTGCTGAGGAGGCCTTAAGAAGGATTTCTTTTCCATATATCCAGCGGATTTATTCAAATCCCGATGCCTCGGTGACTGATCTTTATAATATTAGGCCTCAGGGGATGTAAATTGTTTGATCCTCTGCACTCTGTACATATTTTTTGAATTCTAAATGACTTGCTCTTCTTTGTTGCTTCTTGTCTTTGTTTGTGCCACCATTGCTTCGTTTTATTCAGAGCTTATCATTCTGCATTCCTTTACGGGAAAGTGATATCTTTTGTTTTGGTTATGCTTATACATTCTTAAAAGAATGTCTTATGCATTAATGCTTATGCACTTCAATCATAAGGAAGGAGTGGCTTATGCATTATATTCATGGGTTATTACCTCATGATTGTGTTTGAAAAGTCTTATGGGCGTCCCCTTAACAATTCAAAAGTTGATAAATTTTTATGCGCATTTATGGAATTATTACGATCGTTTTATAATTTTGCGGGAACTTATAAGTACATGGCAGGAGGATTTTACAAAAAAAAAATTGTATTGTTCCTAGCTGCTACTTTTGTGCTGCCCTATTTGCTCCGTTAATTTGGCTTATCCCGGGGGCAAATTATGCTCCAACCGGTCTTAATGCCTGTCGGAGTCTTTGTTGATTGGATTTCTGCATCCTCTGCTGGTCCGGAGTTGTCTGTCCTTTCTTCCTCGAAGGATCCTTCTACTGCGGTTTCCAGTTGTCCTTTGGGTCCTTTTTGTATCCTTCTTCTGTTGCGTTTGTACCACGGTACGGAGCTCTAACCTTTTGTGTCCTTGGTAAATGAAGAGAGTTGTGTTTGCATCCCCCCCGTGAGATTTGTACTGAACGCAACCGTGTATTGTGGATGCTATCATGTGGATTTCCAGTATCTTTACCGGAGGTACGTGTTGGCGTAAATCCCTTGCAATCTGTAGCCATGACCCTTTGTATTTAGGCTCTGCTCCTTTTTCTTCAACCTTGTCCCTTTCGACTCCGGTTGTTGGGCTTGCCTTAAGATACTGTGGGGTCATAATACCATGTGGATAATACCATGATGCCTGTACGTTTCCTGGGTAGCTTCCCTCAAAGGGTGGTGTTCCCAGGTGTTGGATCTGTGGCCCTCCGTACGGGTAAAAATATCCTCCGTAATAGCACGATGGATGTGTTCCTGGCGACAGGTACGTCCCTAGTCCAGGCATTGTCTGCATGGCACCCGCCGCTACTGTCCCGATGGAGGTCCCTTGATAAATCGGGTATAGCGGGTATGCTTGCGTCGGGCTTTTTGCCATTCTGGGGTCTCCTTTTTTGTCTTCTGTTTTCTTCTTTTTGCCCAGATCCTTTTCGGCTGACTTCGGTATGCTCTTGTCTGCTGTTATGGGACCGTCTCCGCTATTTTGAGTGTGGTCTCTATCTTCTTTCTGAAGTTCTTGTGCCACCAACAGTGAGTCACTTTGTGCGGTGCACACAAGGTGCAGTACAGCGTTTTCCCTTGGATCTGGGGCTGGACTTCTTTCGTTGCTACCCTCTTTTATGTCGAGGATGTCGTTCGCTGCTTTGCTTAATGCCATCTGGTCATCTTGCAATTGGTGGTTGCTTTTGGTTTCTTGCTCGTCTGGGGAGCTAATCCTCCCCACCAAGAGGGTTCCATCACCGTCTTTTCCTTGGTCACAGACGGTATCTGACTTATATTGTTTCGGAAGGGGTTAAGGTCTGACATAATGCTTCATGTTTTGATCGTGGCTGGATTCGATTTTTAGAGTATGGGTCCCACGGATGGCGTCAATTTGATTGATCAAATAATAGCACTATGGCTCAACCGAAGGTGTGAGTGGGGTTTTAGGGTATTTGTTGGCGATTCCCTTCCGGTCAGAGGGCCGAAGGCCGCTTTACGCCTATGACTGTTTTATTCTCAACCGTTAAGGAGGCTAAGGGTTTGTTTACGGAGGTCGAATGTATTGATAATTAGGGTTTTAGTATATCGTATGGTGTTGAATTGATGATGTCCTGTGCCGTATTGTTCTTCCTCTACTTATATAGAGGGTAAAAAGCCTTGGAGAGGAAGATTAGGATTTAGGGTAAATCTCTTCCTCTTTCGTGATATCTTCTAAGTAAGGAAGATATATCTAGGACTCTTAGGCCGTGTCCTAGTTTATAGGAACGTCTGATCTCATTCCCTTATAGGGAGGTCGGATAAGTATGAGATGGATTTATACGTATCCGCTCCTTTATATTGTAATTATCTTGAGAGCTCCGGAATTACGGAGGTATACATCGTAGCTTCGGCTACGGATAGGTCTGCTTGGTACAATGTTTAGTACCTTCGCTACCTACGAAGGGTCCTTCGTATCCAGAATGTCATACGGAGGTAAAGCTCATGATATGGTATATCATCAAACGGCAGTAAAGTCGTTTACTGCAGAGGTATAATTACGGCTTATCCCTTTATAACAACTTGTTGGCACGAAACTCGGGGTAACTTTTCACTGGTTGGTACCCGTGATTATTACCCGATATAAATACCAACTCTTTGTCAAAAAAGGGCTTTTTGCCTCTTTTTTACTTCGAAAACTCTTCTTCCGCTGCTTCCTCGTCGATCCTCATCAGGTAAACTCCTCATCCTTTTTCTTCTTTTACTCCATAATAGTTAGTGATGACGAAGAGAGGAATAAGAAGTATTACCAATGTACTGGGTCGTTCTGCTTATCAGAACTTTGTATCCGCTTACTTCGCCCAAAACCCTAACTTAATCCGGTTTCCGGAAAGGGGGCAATCTATCTGCGATCCACCTGCTGGTTTTGTTGGTCTATATGTAAAAGCTTTTACCCTTGGTAATCTTAGGATCCCTCTTTCTTCCTTCTTCCTGGCTGTCTTAGATTATTATCAATGCCACATCTCTACTGTTCATCCTACCGGCATCACGAAAATCATTGCTTTCCAAGTTCTCTGTAGTGCTAATCGTATAGAGCCTTCGATAGTGATGTTTAACTCCTTCTACAAACTTAAAGAGTCTGGTGATTGGGTTACTGTTTCCAAGAATGGTAATCATGAACTGTTTATTGTTGGTGGTACAGAGGTTAGGGATTGGAAAGACTTGTTTTTTTATGTTGATCATTCATTGATTCCTCCTGAGCGTAGTGGTTTGTTAGATGTTGGTAGGTTGGAGTATAAGTCTATAGGTGTTCCTGGTACTCATGGTGTTAGACAATCTGATGTTGATCGTCTTTCTTCTTATGGCCTTAAGCTGTGCATATACCCTGAAGCTGGGTTCTTTAAGTCGCATGTTGCTTCATTTTGGGAGTATGGTACTAGAGATTTCATCATTGAGTGTGGTGGTCAGGGTAGGTTGCTGTTTCCCTTTGTCTGTTTTCTTCCTTAGTTGCTGGATATTGCAGCTTGTTGATTTCAACATATCTCTTTTCTCGCAGAGATGTCTTTTCAGCAGATGATCGATAGGCAACCTGCGTTGTCCAGCCTTGTCTTCAAGCCGGTGGCTCTCGCTCCGCCTTCGACCCCATCCTCTGTTATCCAGGGGGGTCCTTCTGCAGGGGTGTTGGCTGAGACACCCGTTCCTTTGGCTCAGGAGCGGGTTGTTGAAGAGCAGGTTGTGGTTGATGTGTCCGATGGTATTGGTGAGGATGTAGAAGATGTTGCCCAGGAGAACACTGTTGCTAGTCGTTTGAAGAAGAGGAAGAAGTCGTCCAAAGGTGTCAGTGGTTCCCGATCAAAGAAGTGGAAGACCAGGACTGTTGAAGTGCCTGAGCAGTCTACTTGTAAGTTCGTCTTGGCTTTCCCTTGCTTGTTCCTTCATTGCTATTAATTATTTGTTTTCTTTGCAGCCTTTGATCCTCTTGGGGAGACTCTTGATGCTGCTTCGTGTCATCACTCTCTTCAGAGTATCGCTCCTTCTGGATTGGTCAACGGATTAATGAATATGGAGATCCCGAAGCTTTCTGCCCTCTTTAACCGCTCAATTTTCTGCAGTGTTGTTGTTGGTAGTGCTTTGGATGCGAGATTGAGGGAGGTTTCTGAGGAATCTGGGCCAACGAAGGAACAATATGAGAAGCTGATGTCAGAGAAGCATGCTCTTGAGGTGAAGACGACTGAGCTGGAGGTGGACTGTGGTGCTCTTCAGTCTGAATTGGATACCGTGCGGGCAGCCGTGCAGAGGGTCATTGCTGAGAAGGATAAAGAGGTGGAGGCTCTTACAGATCAGACTCGGGAAATGGATGCGCTGCTAAAGGGAGCGCAAGACGCACTTGCAACACAATCTGGGAAGTATGGAAGGCTGATTATTGAAGTTATTCCCCATGTGTCCAATCATTCCTGCATGGTCCTGAAGTTGGTACGTTGCTGTCGAAGATCTGTAATGAAAACAGGGTCGATGCGGAAGTGGGATTGATGCGTGCTCTAGCTGATGAGGGTGTTGTTAATATAGAGGGCCGTGTTATTCCTAAAGACACGGCTGGTCGTCTTGATTCTGCTTTGGATGAGCTGGCCAACATTGACTCTGCATACCTTCGTAAGCTAGCATCCGACCCTGAGGCCTCTCCCTCTTATTTGTTACAGGTTGTTCCATGACTCCTCTTGGTATCTTGGATTTTTGAAACTTTGTTGATGAACTGTGGTACTTTGAACAATCTTCATGTATTGGTGGCCTACGTGCCTTTGGACAGTTTCACTTTTGAACTTTGGTTGACCTCCCTTTGTGTTGGGGGAAGTTTTGGTATATATTATTTTGATGCATGAAATCGTTACCCTTGACTTCTTCGGTATAACGAGTCCGTCTTTGAGTGGTTTTATGTTTGGCCATTCCCTTTATTTTGGGGAGGCTCTTTTTGTTGCTCCATGAATGTCTTAATGGGCGTCCCCTTGAACATTTACATGAGTCTTTTTTTTTACGCGCGTTTAAAATATATTGATCGATCTTAAGAATATGTTTGAAAGCTTTATTTATCTAAAAATAATAGGCAGGAGGACATTACATAGTAAAGTTCCTAGCTGCTAGCTTTCTTTCTTGGGACTTATCCGGTAGCTAATCGGACTTATCCCTTTGCCTTTTTAGGGAATTTACTTTTTGACGGAGGTCTTTCTGACCCTCCGTCTTTTCCCCAAAGCTTCTTGGTATGTTGTTCTTTCTGGCCCCTCTATTCCTTCTGCGTGTTCTTCTTTTGAACTTTGCTATTTCTGGGGCTGCACTTTCTTTTCTAACTGCATGAAAGTTTTCCTGCTTTGCTCGTATGTTGAGCTTTGGCTTCTCCTTCGTTTAGTGATTGTGTTAGACAGCAATGTTGCTATCCCTGACTCACTTTGGAATTTTATTTGTGAGTGGATTGTGGACGCTATCATCCCGAACTTCCTCATTGCTTCTCTTCCAAGTATTGCGTTGTTGTCAGAGTTTGCCGGTATGACAATGACGGTAATCCTTTCTGTTTTCCATTTTGGGTATTTTCCTATGGTTACCTCTGTCCTTAGCTCCCCAATTGGCCACGTTCGTTCTCCTGTGAACCCTATTAGTGGTTTTTCCACTTTTCTTAGCTTTTCCCTGACACTTCGCGGTAACTTGGAAAAGTGATTTTCATAGAGGATGTCACACTCGCTTCCTCCGTCTATGTGGACATTCCTCATCTTGGCACCTGCGATCGTGGCTTCGATGACAATCGGTCCATTGGATGGTGTTATCTCTCCTAGTGGTGGGAACTAATAATTTTGTTTCA